>JASPKZ010007246.1:267500-1015000 GCA_030220185.1 Diploptera punctata | reverse complement strand
TGAAACGTGATTGGTCATTGACTCCCATTTGGGGCATGAGTTAAATAGTCTTTGTAATAGTCAATTGTTGGCTCATATATGGCTTTCTTTTCAGAGTCAACTTCCTCAGGTTGGCCACTATGAGTCTCAAAACGAATTGTGGGATCTAATATCATACCAATTTTAGAGGATGGTCTAAATGCAATAATATATATTCATCTGTTATTCCCATTAGTACAGAGTAGTGTGAAATAGTTATTTTTTCCTCTATTTTTAATTATCTAACATTGATAATTATTTTCGTTGTATTGTAGGTCCATATAGCTTTTAATTACTTTATTTCGAAATTAATTTATAAATTTTATTTCATCCCAAATTATATAAATAGCAAACTCTTAATAACTAAAAAACCTAATATAGTGGAAGTAATTATGGGATTCCAGACCGGTTAGGTGTCAGTCCCCGATGTGATAAGGAATTACAAAAAACAGCAAAGCAGAACTCCAATTTAAATGTCTAAATAACATTTCAATACATGCTTAAACATATGTTAAACACAATGGTACCTGGTAAGTCAGTCGTCCTCAACTAAATTATTAAACATCATTTTAGTTCCAATATAGAGGCCTTCAAAACAATGTTTCATCTTGTGCATTTTAACTGGTACTGATGTTGTATAAGTTGTACAACGGGTTTAAGTCTGCGGGTGTGTTCTCATTGAGTAGGTCTGTATTCTTCGCTTCTTTTAGAATTTCTGTATCTTCAACCGCCGTAGCCGAGTGGTTAAGGCAAGAAGTCTTGGCGCACAGCTACGGGACTTGCGCTGGTTCGAGTCTCCTTGGGGGAAGAAATTTTTCTCATGGAATTTCGGCCAGTATGGGACCGGTGCCCACCCAGCATCGTGAGGCATTTGGGTAGCTACATTAAGTAGCGACTCCAGGTTGAGAAGACCAGCTATAACGGCTGGGGGATCCGACATGCTGACCACATGTCACCCCTACACTGGCTCGATGATCGTCTACCTCTGTGATTAACACATGGATGTGAGGACAGCAGCCGGATGGCCAGCCAAGGGCCTTCCAGGCCTGTCGCGCTTGGAGTTTTTTTCAAGGATATTATACTCTCTGTGTAGTACTGATAGGATATATATATATATCGATTTTTTTGAACTGATGACCCGTTTCTAGTATGTGTTTGGCAAAACTTGATTTTTTTCGTTATTAATACATTTTTTAATGTTCAGGAACACAGCGCGCTGTTGTCTTGAGGTAGCGAGCTGCAGACCCGGGTTCGATCCCCGGGCGGGATAGGTTTCCTGGCTGAGGTTTTTTTCGTAGTTTTTCCTCGCCTGTAAGAAAATGTTAGGATATTTAAGGCCCAAACGATCTCCGAACACCTTCTGGCCATCATTATCATTAATATCATATTCGCCTAATTAGATTAAGTTTAGTTTAAAGCCTCTCCTGGCGCATCATTGCCATCATCATCAACTCTCATATCATCGGGGCAGCGTGAACCCTCTTTCCAGGCGCCCCAACCTCAGAAGTGGGTTATAAGTATGCCATACCAGGGGAGAACACCAGAAATGTCGCAAATGACAACCTGGGGCATTGAATAAAAAAAATAAACAGTATGGAATTGTAAGAGACAGTTCTTTTTACTGCTGAAAGATACACAAAAACAGATTTTATAAATGTCCAGCCTCATGGGCTAGTGGTCAATGTTTCTGACTACTGTTCATAAGGTTCCGGGTTCGATTCCCGGTCAAACCTTAGGAATTTTTCCTTAAAGGGTTGCCCATGTCTGGAATTTAGGTTAAGTTTAGGATTAAGGACTCTCCTGACGCACCAGTATCATCATCACCCATCATATTAGTTGGGGCAGCGTAACTCCGCCTTCTGGGCTCCCAACTTCAGAAGTGGGTTACAATTACGCCAGTGCCAGAAGAGAACACCAGAAATGTCGAAATGACAAACTGGGGCATTGAATAAAAAGAAGTTTCGGCAATTTAGGAGTTAATGACATAAACAGGTCAACAAATAATAGAGGAATATAAATATGAAATATAAATATTGTTTAGGGTAAAGTTAGTTACACAATATAAGGGGTATAGTGGACATCAATTAACATACCGGAGCACAACATGTGAAGGAACACAAGAAACCATGAAGATTACTTTTACAGTTAGTTGCATATGATGAATGTGATGCGAGGACATAAAACATAGGGATGACACTAATATACCTTACTTTCAAGGTGTAATTGAATTTAGTCGGGTGTGGCATCGGAATAGGATACGGAAATTAAAAGACGGTCGTCAGGTGATCTACAAAAATCAGCGTAACATATTTTACCAGCACTTGTTGCGATGCGAAATCATGTGTCACTGGGATGACGTAGCCTACAGCATAAATAATTATATTTAATACCGTAATTATAATATTAAAATAATAAAATGTAATAGATAAATCAATATAAAACACATCGCTCCCTTGACATCCCATTTTACACGCTTTATATTAGCTTGACCTGTATCTATCTATGTATGTATGTATCTATCTATGTAACTGAATCTTTCAACGCGTTTTTCACCCACTTAAAATAATTGGATCGACTTGAAATTTTGTATACTTGTAAAGGACCCGTGACAATACAATAATTTCATATTTATTTTCTAAAATCCTGGCCAGAATCATCAGAAAATAAAAAAAAAATGTCTTTATATTTATGTAACGGAATCTTTGAAGACGATTTTCACCACTTAGAAACATAGGATAGACTTGAAATTTTGTATACTTGTAAAGGACCCGTGACAATACAATAATTTCATATTTATTTTCTAAAATCCTGGCCAGAATCATCAGAAAATAAAAAAAAGTGTCTTTATATTTATGTAACGGAATCTTTGAAGACGATTTTCACCACTTAGAAACATAGGATAGACTTGAAATTTTGGTATACTTGTAAAGGACCCGTGACAATACAATAATTTCATATTTATTTTCTAAAATCCTGGCCAGAATCATCAGAAAATAAAAAAAAGTGTCTTTATATTTATGTAACGGAATCTTTGAAGACGATTTTCACCACTTAGAAACATAGGATAGACTTGAAATTTTGTATACTTGTAAAGGACCCGTGACAATACAATAATTTCATATTTATTTTCTAAAATCCTGGCCAGAATCATCAGAAAATAAAAAAAAGTGTCTTTATATTTATGTAACGGAATCTTTGAAGACGATTTTCACCACTTAGAAACATAGGATAGACTTGACATTTTGTATACTTGTAAAGGACCCGTGGAAATACAACAATTTCATATTCATTTTCTAAAATCCTGGCCAGAATCATCAGAAAATAAAAAAAAGTGTGTTTGTATTTATGTAACGGAATTTTGAATACAATTTTCACCCACTAAGATACATTGGATCGACTTGAAACTTTGTATACTTGTAAAGAACCAGTGACAATACAATAATTTCATATTCATTTTCTAAAATCTGGCCAGAATCATCAGAAAATAAAAAAAAGTGTCTTTGTATTTATGTAACGGAATCTTTGAACACGATTTTCACCCACTTAGAGACATTGGATCGACTTGAAACTTTGTATACTTGTAGAGGACCCGTGACACTACAATAATTTCATATTTCATTTCTAAATTCCTGGCCAGAATCATCAGAAAACCAAAAAAATTAAAACTGGTATAATATGTTGCGGACTTCTCGACTTTTTAGTCAATCGTTGAAAGAGATCAGTTGGTAGAGCGGTGAACTAGTGGTACATAATTTCAGTAATCCATAGGTCGCTTGTTCGAATCCGGCTGGGGAGGATTTTTTTTAGAAGAGAAATACTTTTAGCTCATACTACAATAGTATGGAATTTAAAGATATGTACATTCTTATCTTATTCTGTAAAATATTAAAACTGAAAAATTAAAAATAAATAATAGTTTTAAAAAACTAAAACAACACGCTTTATTAGAAAACCGAACTCAAAAATGAAAAATAATTTTAATTTCCAACACGCTTGGGATAAATTTAAAGTGGTCAACAAAAAAATCATCTCCAACACATATAGAATAAAACTAGAATTATCAAGAAAAAGAAAATAATTTTACCATCAAAAGCGTGGGGTGCTTTTTATGATTTTTACATGTTCTTCTTAGAGACTTTACTTTTACCAATATCTGTTTATTATCAAATATATTACCGGTAATTGATATAGAGTACCCCACGCTTTTGATGGTAAAATTATTTTCTTTTTGTTGATAATTCTAGTTTTATTCTATATGTGTTGGAGATGATTTTTTTGTTGACCACTTTAAATTTATCCCAAGCGTGTTGGAAATTAAAATTATTTTTCATTTTTGAGTTCGGTTTTCTAATAAAGCGTGTTGTTTTAGTTTTTTAAAACTATTATTTATTTAGTTCAAATCAAGGTGTTAAAAAAATCGCAGTAGTACACTTAGAGACATTAGAATTTCTTCGAGAATATAAACAGAATACGATGATTTTTTTCATCAGTAAAATAATTTTACTGATTATTGCTGTTTATATTTGCGCTTTCTGGTAGCTCTGATCTGGTTGCTGATTTATACTTTCATTCTTTCATTAAGCTTTTGGTGAAAAAAATGGGCCAAGTGCCGACCAATGTGTATGAACGTAAATTGATAAATAAATGTATCATTCATTGTATAATGACGCCTTCCATATTAAACATGTGACATTTTTGTGTTACTTAATTTATAGCTTGCGTTGAACTAAATATTATAGACTAGATCGTTTGCCAACCTGTGGTTCGCGAACCCCCAGGAGGTTCGCAAAATATTTCAAGGGTTCGCCAGAGCTTAATGGGGGGTTTCGAGGTTAGGACTATTATTGTTTCTTTCATTTCTGCGGCAGTCTTAGTAATAATAATAATAATAATAATAATAATAATAATATTTAAAAAATATTTAAAAATAATATTATTTAAAAAAATTAAATTAACCCTATAACACCCCTTATTACATATGTGTAACATTGGAGATTTATCATATCTGTGGTTCACAACGTCAAAGCTCTGTGCCATGGAAAGCAGGCGCAACCTTCTCACTGAATTCCAAGGAAGACATCATCATCATCATCCTTGACCGGTGTGGAAAGCAACGGGAAGCTACCATACCTACAATTCCCTAGTAAAGCTGCAAGCATAGCATGAAAATGCTATGATTTCAGTGAAGGACCTGCCTTCGGGCAGAATTGCTAGATGGATATTTGAGTGGCAAGACAAGGCGGGGGGGGGGCATGTCCAGAGAGTGAAGAAGGAGGATATAGTGAGAAGTATAATGGAATATCCATCCATAGTAATTCAGCCCGAAGGCAGGTCCTTCACTGTAATCATAGCATTTTCATGCTATGCTTGCAGCTTTACTAGGGAATTGTAGGTATGGTAGCTTCCCGTTGCTTTCCACACCGGTGAAGGATGATGATGATGATGATGATGATGATGGCAATGATTTCGGGGACCATTTGGGCCTTAAAGTTTTCCTGACATTTGTCTTACAGGTGAGGAAAAACCCCAATAAAACCTCATCCAGAAAAACTGTCCCGACCGGGGATCGAACCCGGGCCTGTTGCGTGACAAGGCAGCACGCTACTTCGTGACACAGCGGTGGAATTTAAGGTAGAGAATAGACGAAAGTTTGTGAACGAAAATTAAAAAGGGTGGACGGGATTGAAGATGTTAAACTCCTAGGGATTAAGAATTAGTGGCAGGTTGCCAGAGATAGGACAGTGTGGAAATCTTTTTGAAGGAGGCTGAGGTTTGCTTTGGAATTTTAAGTCGATGATTTTGGTGATATAAGTTTACTACTGGGTTATGAATATTAAGTGTAAAAACAAGGGAAAACTCTGTTGGAGAAGCTGATAATGAAGAGAGAAGGTAGAAAATACAAATACGTCAATTAGGCTATCACCTGTTAAAACTGTTTACATAATTCAGCATTTAAATGGAATAGGGTTGTGGGATGATTACGGTCTTTATTTAATTAATCTTTACGAAGCCCAACTATTAGTAACTAATCAGCCAATAAAAATTTGGTTTTAAGTGAGGTGTAAAATTATTCCCTATTTTCTTGCATTTTACATATTCTCTTAAAGCTAAATTTTGAAAATGAAGTTGATTGTTTCATAATGACTTTAAAAAATCTCTCTTATTTGTAAATATGAAGGTTATATACTAAAATATAAGGCTGAAGTCACTGATAATAAATAATTGTAGGTAATAAAATACATCCCTTATTAAAGCCCGCGTTGGTAAAATATTTTTTATAGTCGGACCACTATCTCGAATTGCTTATAAGATACCTGCCAAACAAAAAATTAATTTAAAGAAATTAAAATTTTTATTTGCATAGATGAAATCTCTTTAAATTATGTTTTTTTGCGTATCTGTATGATATAATATTCATGAACTACCGTAATTAGGGATTTCTGTATAATTAAATAATAATAATAATAATAATAATAATAATAATAAATGGCAAGAAATAGACTTCCAAAATTGGCATTCCAATATACCCCAACTGGACATAGGGACCAAGGAAGACCAAAACATCGGTGGAAAGATCAAGACCATCTTCGCTAGGTTTACCGTACAGGCCACATGGCCTAAAACGAATTTGTTCATGATGATGATGATAATAATAATAATAACTCACTGGCACTATTGAACCCATAGGTTCATGGCCGCGCAGACATAAGCTTTCCATATATCCCTATCCTGAGCTAATGTTTTCCAATCATCCCCTGTATAATCTACTTCCCTCAAATCATAGTTAATATTATTCTCCTACCTCATTCTAGCTCTACCAACTGGATTTTTCCCTCTGGTTTTCCTACAAGAAGCTTCCATGTACGTCTTTCATTCCCCATTCGTTCTACATGTCCTGCCCAACGCAGTTTACGAGACTTACCTGTTATTATTATATCTGGCTTCCTATAAAGACCATTGTTATGTAGTCTTCTCCATTCAACTGTCTGTTCATCTCTCTTTGGTCCAAAAATTTTCCTAAGAACTTTATTCTCAAATACTCGTAATCTCCTCTACTTCCTTATTTTTATTATATGCAACTTTCCTCATTAGAGGATTGCCTCAAGGACAAAGTGATACAGACAATTAATTTTTGTAATTGATGAAATACATTTTGTAAATATATTTTAAAAAAATTCAACTTGTAGACCTAATTGAAGTATACATACTATAAAGTAATTTTGTAAATATGGTTTCTTAAAATTGAAATTGATCCTCTAATGGCAGCGATGGCAATTTTAGAAAGATACGCCCTGTTCCAAATCTAAGGAATTCCAAAATTTGGCTAAGAATCCTGGTATAGCACCTTTTGCCCCAATCATCAATCCTGTGACAGTTATACTATGTAGTTAGTATTTATCTTTGTAATAGTCAATTGTTGGCTCAGATATGGCTTTCTTTTCAGAGTCAACTTCCTCAGGTTGGCCACTATGAGTCTCAAAACGAATTGTGGGATCTAATATACCAATTTTAGAAGATAGTCTAAATACAATAATATCTATTTATCTGTTACTCCCAATAGTGGCCACACCATGAACTTCCTCATAAACTGTGTATCCAAGTACAGTTCATATTGCGCATTCATATAGGCCTATATAACTGGTATAATTATAGTATTATATATTTTCAGTTTAACATTTTTTTAAAAATAATAATAATAATAATAATAATAATAATAATAATAAATAATAATAATAATATAATAATAATAATATATAATAATAATAATAATAATAATAATAATATTAATAATAATAATAATATTAATAATAATTAATAATAATAATTATTATTATTATATTATTATTATTTCTGTCATTAAGATTTTATTGCTGTAGTATTAACATTAGTAAATGATACAATGTTCGGTAGGTTACGTAGCCTATAGCCTATCTACTATATTTTAGTGTATACAAATAATGACAATTATGTTATATCTTATTTTTTATAACTTTGTGTATCATTCTTTTTAATTTGTCATAACGGCCCTTAAAGTTGGACCATAGCCTCCATTTTTTTTTTGATCCTACAACAGGCCCGGAGGCCCTTGGGGTAGTAGGAGGTTAAGGCTCCCACTTTTTCTAGACAATCGGCACTTTATGTCAGCCGGGTTGTCAGCCCTGCGTGACGGCCGCCTTTACCCCCAGAACAAGCGTCTGGTACTCATTTCCGTTAGAGGCTGAGTCGACCCCAGGGCCATAGTGCCGCCAGAGGATTTGGGTCAGTTTAAAAATCCTGACCCCAACGGGACTTGAACCCTCGACCCTCCGACTTGTAGCTCAGTGCCTTAACCACTACGCTACGGCGTGCCCCCTGATTAACAGCCAGTGTAGGGGTGACATGTGGTTAGCATGTCGAGTCCCCCAGCCGTTATAGCTGATTCCTCAACCTGGAGCGGCTACTTATTGTAGCTACCCAATTCCCTCACGATGCTGGGCGGGCACCGGTCCCATACTGGCCGAAATGCCATGAGAAAATTTCTTCCCTCATGGAGACTCGAACCAGCGCAAGTCCCGTAGCTCTGCGCCAAGGCTTTCTACCTTAACCGCTCGGCTACGGCGAGGGACTTTAATTTGTCATAACGGCCCTTAAAGTTGGACCATAGCCTCCTTACGATTGATATCACATGTTCATTTCTATGACTTTTTTTGCCTCCATTTTTTCATTCCAAATTTTCTGAGGACATCTTCGATGTCTTCATCCTACTTAATCTAGACCTTCCTCTATATCTTCTTCCTTCTGGCTTAATTTATAAAATCTTCCTAACAATTCTATTATCAGGCATCCAACCATTCCAATCTGTTAGCTTGAATAACTATTTAAATATTTGGTAATTGTAATTATTTTCTAACTCATGATTTATTCTAATTCCCCACCTTCCATTCTCACATATGGGTTCATAATATTTTTCGTAAAACCTTTATTTCCCACGTCCTTAACAAATTTTCCATTTTAACATTCATGATCCAAGATTCAGATCCATACTAGCTATTTGACTTATTACTGTTTATAGAGACGTACTTTTACTGGCAGTGATATATATCTTTGATTTAATATGTGTTTATTAATTAAATAAAAATAAAACGTAGTTTTATTTGATTTTCATATTTATTATATAATTCAGTGACAGCTGTTTCGGTACACTGTACCTTCTTCAGACATGTTAAATTATGAATTGTGTTCCAACTGATCTAAGCAACAATACAACAATATTTATTTAAATTTTTTAATTTAACAAAGGGGATTCATTCAAATCAAGTTGAGAATTTAACAGTTTTTACTACTTTTAAATTTATTAATTTCTACAGCCTCCACAAGTTCTAACTTTTTACCCTTATCACAAATATGTAAAATTTCAAAATTTGGATCGAAACAATGATTAAATTGGAATAGGTGGTTAGCATATTTTGAATTTTCTAAATTTCTGTTATATACTGTCTAGTTGGTATTTATCTTTGTAATAGTCAGTTGTTGGCTCATATGTGTTTGACTGCATAAGAACATTATTTGATATTGCTAGTCTTGCTTTAATTAATTTGTGTATCATTATAATCTGTTTTTTATATGTTTATGCTGGATGAGTAAGGACTTAATTCTGTCATAATATATAAAACGTTATTATTTATTGTTATTACCAAATTATTTGGTTGAAGTCTCAATCAGTTTGTAAGGCTTACGTTAAAAATAGTATTCAGTTTAAAATAAATAGTAGTTTAAAAAACTAAAACAACACGCTTTATTAGAAAACCGAACTAAAAAATGAGGAATACTTTTAATTTCCAACACGCTTGGGATAAAATTAAAGTGGTCAACAAAAAAAATATTTCCAACGCATCTAGAATGTAACTAGAGTTATCTAAAAAAAACTGTTACCATAAAAAGCGTCGGGTGCTCTTTAACAATTAATATATTTGATAAACAGATATTGGTAAAAGTGAAGCCTCTAAGAAGAAAACGTAAAAACCATAAAAAGCACCCCACGCTTTTGATGGTAAAATTATTTTTTTGTAGATAACTCTAGTTTTATTCTAGAAGTGTTGGAGATGATTTTTTTGTTGACCACTTTAATTTTATCCCAAGCGTGTTGGAAATTAAAATTATTTTTATATTTTGGTTTTCTAATAAAGCGTGTTGTTTCAGTTTTTTAACTATTATTTATTATTTTTTAGTTTGGTTTTCTAATAAAGCGTATTGTTTTAGTTTTTAAACTATTATTTATTTTCTTAATTTTTAGTTTAATTGTCATAAACCGGAATCCCATGAAAGTTTAATTGCTTAACACTCTTCTAAAAAAATCCTCCGGGCCGGATTTGAACCAGCGACCTATGGATTACTGAAATTATATACAGTCCATCGCTCTACCAACTGAGCTCTTACAACGATTGACTAAAAAGTCGATAAGTTCGCAACCTATGATACCGGTTTTAATTGTTTTGATTTTCTGATGATTCTGGCCAGGATTTTAGACACAAATTATGAAATTATTGTATTGCCGTGGGTTCTTTACAAGTATACAAAGTTTCAAGTCGATCCAATGTTTTTAAGTGGGTGAAAATCGTGTTCAAAGATTCCGTTACATAGATACAGGGCCGTTACATAGACAGATACGAGTCAAGCTAATATAAAGCGTGTAAATGGCTGGCTCAGATATGTGAGATCAAATACATCATTGCTGAAAGGAACATTTGATAGAAGTTTTGTTCAGAAAAAAAACACATGGAAAATTAGATAAGATATTAAAAGCTTTTATACAAAATGCTATCCAAAACTTAGATTCTTCCTATGTCTTTACATGCAAGATGCAATCTCCATAAAATAGATGGATGAAATGGAATTTCTCTTGTCTTAGGCTGAGATTTACGCAAAAGACTGTCTGGAAGTAACTGTGTATGGGCACATATATTACATGCATACATGTAGCTCGAGCATTAGGAAGCAAAGAATAAAGAAACCCTTTTTTAAAAATTGTAAATAATTGTACAGCATATTCTGTCTCGCCGACGATAAAGCGTCAATAATTTAAACTTGTGAATAAAAGAATGTAACCTCTGCAGACGTAAATTTGGAGAAAAATATAGCTTGGACAAAGAAGTATAAACTTTAAACCAATAGAATATTATATGTAAATTAATTCACTAAGACAAACCAGACATAATTCTAGTGTTTTATCAATTTCTTAATTATGTATATCCCACCACGTGTATATTAATTCCTTATTCTGATGTAAATATAGATTTTTCAGAATTAAGTTATAGCTAGGCCTACAATATAAGTACGTATAAATGAGGTTAACCTAAGACAAATAGAGGGAGGGTGAGAGACTTAGGTAAACTTGGTATACTAGATTATATGGACAAGTTCAGTTTTGGTGGTTTAGGGATTGAATTAAGCTACTTGCCTACAGTTCCAGTTAAAACGCAGAAGATAAAACATTGTTTTCGAAAGGCCTCCATATTAAAATAACTTGAAGTTTAATAACTTAGTTGAGGACGACTGACTTACCAGGTAAAAAAAAATATATAATTAACATCTTATTACTTGCCTCTGTCACAAAGGTCGCAGCATCAAACCCGGCCGAGGACAATAGATTTTTTTAGGATAGAAAAATCCAAGTTAGTTATGGTAAAATTCCATCTAGGGCATAGTGAATGAACTCCAATCCTCGGTAGGATTAGAAGGCCCTTGAGCTACTAGACGGTTGCTGGCTTCACATCCATTTGTGTTAATCTGTGATTTACACGGTCATATAAGGGGTAAATAAGGGGTTGCCGGACATTGACATATTTTAAAAGAAATCTAAATTTATATTTGCTCCAATCTCGACTTCATCATTACCCAGTGTAAGCCTAATTGGTGTTTCTCGTATAATTTACCATATTTATTATTATTATTATTATTATTAACGTAAGTATTATTATTGTTATTGTATAAAATGTTATTTGCATATGAAATTTACATTGCTACATTTAATATATTTTTAACTCTTTTCCCAAGGGTCGCGGGTTCAAACCCGGCCGGGGTCGATGGATTTTCTAGGACGGAAAAATCCAAGGAGCAAGTCCTCCGGGAGGGACTTTAAGCCGTGGGTCCCGAATCTGAAGATTTTCAGGCTCGTAAAAAATCCTTAAGCCTGAATGAAAGACCTCTAAGCAAAATTTACCGAATTTTCCCGTCCTAGTACTACCTTGGTTTCCTAGAAGTCAGTATGAGGCGGAACGCTGACCACGTACCACTCAAAATGACATCTATACGAAAACAAGTGTAACTAAATTAGTATGGTTCAAATCCTTCCCTGTAGGGGGAGAGCGCCTAAATCTCTGTAAAGGAAAACATAGGCTAACAAAGAAAAAAACAATAATTAGTACAGTGTATATCTATATTGTCAAATATTTATTTGTATTTGTGCTGGTTGAGTGGAAGAGAAGGCCTTACCTCTGCCAGAATAAATAAATAAATAGTAATAATAATAATAGTTATTATTATTGTTATTACTATTATTATTAGGGGGGCACGCCGTAGCGTAGTGGTTAAGGCACTGCGCTACAAGCCGTAAGGTCGAGGGTTCGAGTCCCGGTGGGGTCAGGATTTTTAAACTGACCCAAACCTTCTGGCGGCACTATGGCCCTGAGGTCGACTCAGCCTCTAACTGAAATGAGTACCAGATGCTTGTTCTGGGGTAAAGGCGGCCGTCACGCAGGGCTGACAACCCGGCTGACATCAAGTGCCGATTGTCAAGAAAAAAGTGGGAGCCTTAACCTCCTACTACCCCAAGGGCCTCCTGAGGCCTGTAGTGGGATCACTTTACCTTTACCTTTACTATTATTATTAAGCACTGTTGTATCAACCTCAAGGCTATAGAGAAGTGGGACGTCCTAGAAGACGATGGAAAGATGAATTCTGAGAGCGGAATAGGCCGACGGCCTACCATGAAGATTATTATTATTATTATTATTATTATTATTATTATTATTATTATTATTATGTAATCATTATAAGGGCGACATGTAGTCAGCATGTTGAGTTCCCCAGCCATTATCGCCTCTAGATAGTTTTCTCAACCTGGAGCCAATTTTTATCCTAGCTACCCAAATTCCTCACATTGTTGAGTGGTCAACGGTCCCATGCTGGCCGAAATTGCATGAGAAAATGTCTTCCCCCATGGGGATTAGAACTAGTGTCCCGCAGTTCTGCAAGAAGGTATGGTGCCTGAAACTGCTCGGTTATGGCGCGGGACTAGGGCAGTTTCAGTCGTTACTTGATAATCTTACACAGTCAAAACCAAAAGTTCGAGGGTTTGAGTACCGATGGGGTCATGATTTTTAAACTGGTCTAAATATTCTGGTGGCACCATGGTCCTGGAGGCTATTCAGCACCTACCAGAAATAAGTAGGCCTACTAACACGCTTGATCTGGGGTAAAGCTGGCCATCACGCAAGACTGGCAACCCTGTTGATATCTCATGCCAATAGCCTAGAAAGCTGGGACCCCTAACCTCCTACTTGTCCAAGGGGCTCTTAAGAGCTATAGTGGGAATAGCTTTTAGATTTTATACACATTTATAGGCCAACCGCAAACATATTTTTGCGCGATAGTACGCTTTGTCGTACTTACAGCAATGGCGACCATGATTGAAAGTTCAACTTTCTACATTTCGGGGTTGCCAACTTAAATAACTATACTGTAATAAAATAACTATATTGTATACATATTACAAACCACGTGTGGGAAGTAAAACCACTGCCCTCTATGTATAATACATACGATGTATATTAAAAAAATATCCAAAAGGTTGTGTTAATATACATTATACGAAACAAATCACTGCATTTTAAATTAACTGAACTTTATTTGAAACAGTATAAAACAAATACGTACTTGCCACCATTTTTTATCTGATTGGTGTCACGGCCTGCTGTAGTCTAAACTAATAAACATTGCCCACGCTGCTAACGTTAGTCGGTTATTTATAATGAACGCAAATATTTCTAATAAAGATGTTATTATTTTACTGTTATTTATTATTTCAAAAAATAATGTACAACGCACGTGTGTAAAGTTTTTTACAGAATCTCGGAAATTAAAAACCTGGCTACCGCTCGGTTTTTAGACATTTTCCTCGCTTCTGTAAAAACCACTTCCGAACCTCGCATCGTAATATACTATTTTGGACCAGTTTATTTATTAATTTTTTCCTCGTGCGGAAGAAAAAGTACTATAGGCCTATTCCAACTCTTTTTTTCCCTCCCCTCTTAATTATACAGCTCTTGGTTCGAGCAGTGAGGCCTGGACAATTCGCAGTGTAGATGAACAAAGACTAACTGCGGCAGAAATGAAATTTATGAGACGTACTGCAGGTTACTCAAGAACAGGCCATAAAAGGAATTCTGAGTTTCTCAAAGAATTACAAACAGAATCAGTCATGGAATATGTACAAAAATACAGAAACAACTGGAAATCTCACGTAAGAAGAATGAGCAGAACAAGAATACCACGTCAAATCTTAAATTACCAGCCACCAGGCAAGAGATCTTTGGTCAGACCCTTCAAACGTTCGATTGAGACCGTAATAGACCACTAGGTCTATCACATGAAAGGAAGAAGAAGAAGTAGTTCTAGCCCATTCAGTTTGATCTTCAGCTGTACTCTTCCATCTCCTTATTTCCAAATATCAACACGATTTTTCCACCCAATATAAATAACTCAGTCTAGGTGGTTCTCTATCCCTTCTCTCTTTTATTTCACCCATAAAACTTTCCTCTCGTTGATTCAATGTTCTCTTCTTATTAAACGATTTAACCACTTAAATATTCTAACGTCAATAGTTGTTTTCAACACAAATAACTGAAAAAATAACAATTTTTAGTAGTGAATATCATCGGTTGTTGAATCTCGGCATAACAAATTTTGAAATGAACGTTAAATGAAACTGGATATTTTTTTTTAATTGGACAGCTCATGGGGCTGAAATTTCCCGGGACACATGCAAGCTCATGGTAATTTCAAATCAGTGTACAAATATAACTTCATTA
This sequence comes from Diploptera punctata, assembly GCA_030220185.1. Classification (NCBI taxonomy): domain Eukaryota; kingdom Metazoa; phylum Arthropoda; class Insecta; order Blattodea; family Blaberidae; genus Diploptera; species Diploptera punctata. The sequence continues at coordinate 999,914 of JASPKZ010007246.1, read as the reverse complement.
CTGACGAGTTCGTTTCTCTAATTGAATTTACAGACCGAAATCATATGAGAGACAGTAATTTCAAACTACTTTTTATTTTGTTACCATTACAGCTGTGCCTGGGCTCTTTCATGTGAGTTACTGATTGTTTGTAAGTATGAAGAATCACATCGACTATTTTTTTGGAAATGCCATTCGGTTAAAAGTTAACACGTGTGGCTTAATTCTTTATTCTTTTATAAAATTTCAATACACTGCAGTATGTGAGAATATCAATAGTAGAAGTAAATTCAATCTTATATTATTTATCACTACGTTGAAGCAAAAACACAGAAATAAATTATTAGTCATAAGTAATGCCACGAGTGATTTCCAAATTATCGATAAACCACGACTCACGAAGTGAGGAGTGAATTTATCTAGAGAATTTGGAAATCAAGAGTGGCATTTGTTAGGACTATTTAACGAATAAAATTAAGCTGTTTACTCACAAATCATTATTTAACTATAGTTATTTTAAAATATTTATATATTTAATGCAAACGGCTTTGTTTGAAAACAAATGAGAAACGATAGGTACGCTTCATCTGCTTCTTTTGTTTATCACTGCAACCAGATCATACTATTTATTGCCAAAGGAACGCAATATTGTAAGAATGTTCTCTAGTGGAGAAAAAATGAAACACATCAAACTGTATATTAATTCATTTCTGATGTCGTATGATGTAAATATGACAATTATATTTTTCTGGATTATTACCTGGGAAAAAATACATTTAAGAAAGTGCAAACAGTGGTATAATAAAATTGCTACAAATGTTTTTATATTAACTCCTGCAAGCGCTATGTGTTGATATTCATGCACTATATATACAATCTGGTAGCCGTATTTCTTATAGGCTCAGTCACTGCAAAATAATGGTCAGACCTGTTCAGAATATTAAAAAGGAGGAGCTTTATTTAATATGGTAAATCTAACACTGACATAATGGAAGCAGAAGAAAGCATAATTGAAAGAATTGAGGAGAAGGCATTAAAGTGGTTAGGGCATGTCTTAAGAATGGAAGATGAGCGATGGCCAAAGCAACTATATGAATGGCTTCCGAACAGAAAGAAGAAAAGAGGGAGACCAAGGTTAACATGGAACGAAAACATGAAGGCAATAATGCAAGCTAGAGGACTAAGCATCGAAGATGCCCAAGGCCGTAGGCTTTGGAGGTTTGGCACAGGAAGACGGCAGCAGCTGTAAAAACCCGACGATAGATAGAGAAATATAACACTGATAAATATTTCGTGAAACACGACTCTGATTGGTTGTAAAACAGAAATCATTGAAACGTGATTGGTCATTGACTCCCATTTGGGGCATGAGTTAAATAGTCACAGAAATTGACTTTTTAAGAAGATGGTCAAGAATATCAAAATTGGATAAAGTAAGAAATAATAGGCCTAAAATAAGAGAAATAATGAATGTAGGAAATTATATTGTACAAGAGATTGAAGAAATCCAACTAAGATAGTATGGACATATAATGAGAAGAAGGGTCACAGAAACAAACAAAGAAATATTGAAATGGATACCTCCAGGAAAAGGGAAACGTGGTAGACCAAAGCCAACGTGGATAAAGGGAATTGAAGACAACATGAAGAAGAGAAATACGACAGAAGCAGACACGCAAGACCGGGAAGAAAAGAATTGTATATTTCATTAATTAGAAGAAGAAAACTATCTACCTCTGTGATTGACACATGTGGATGTGAAGGGCCAGCAGCCGGCTGGTAAAAGGGCAACCGCTGAAAAGTGGAAAGACCCTCGATCGATCGGAGAAGAAGAAAACTTTGACAGTCCACGTTATTGTAGATCATGTAGGTTCTATAATTCTGTCTAGAGAGGAGAATTGAACCAACATAAGTTTAAGAGTTCGTATAGAATAGATTCAAGTAAACTCGTTCGAGCTTTCGTTCGCTATTTAGCTTAGCTTTTCTCTCACGAACTGAATATATCTCGGTAATTGGTTACGTACTGTTTTCAAAATTAAATGGTTCTAAAACATTCCAGACGTATGCATGCAGACCGCTCTGTTATGCGATGTTTCGTCTCTGCTGCTTATTGCATCAGCCTATATTTAATAGAATGGATTACACATTTTCGCGTGATGTTGACCATACTTAAGTTACACTACCATTTAAGCGAAAGTTGCCTCTTAGAGTTACTTAAATAAGGTAAAAAAGAACGCTTAATGATGCTGCTGGGAGTAATTCCATGGAATTTGTAACAACACATGCTGTATGGTTAAAAACGATTATGTCGGCAATCCAACACGCGGGAATTTAACTACGTATCGCATTCTAACCCAACACCTCAGCAAAAGATTTCTCGTCTAAGTAAGTGTGAAGTTAACAAGAACTTGAGCATGCTATAAATAAATAATAGTTTAAAAAAACTAAAACAACACGCTTTATTAGAAAACCGAACTAAAAAAATGAAAAATAATTTTAATTTCCAACACTCTTGAGATAAATAATTTTGCCATCAAAAGTGTGGGGTGCTCTTTATCAATTAATATATTTGATAATAAACAGATATTGGTAAAAGTAAAGTCTCTAAGAAGTAAATGTAAAAATCATAAAAAGCACCCCACGCTTTCGATGGTAAAATTATTTATCCCAAGCGTGTTGGAAATTAAAATTATTTTTCATTTTTTTAGTTCGGTTTTCTAATAAAGCGTGTTGTTTTAGTTTTTAAAACTATTATTTGTTTTTTATTTTTTAGTTTTAATATTTTACAGAATAAGTTAAAAATGTAAATATCTTTAAATTCGATACTATTGTAGTATGAGCTAAAAGTAATACTCTTCTAAAAAGAACCTCCAGCCGGATTTGAACCAGCGACCTATGGATTACTGAAATTATATACCACTAGAGTTCACCGCTCTATCAACTGAGCTCTTACAACGATTGACTAAAAGTCGACAATTCCGCAACCTATTGTACCAGTTTTTATTTATTTTTTTGATTTTCTGAGGATTATGGACAGGATTTTAGAAACAAAATATGAAATTGTTGTATTGTCACGGGTCCTTTACAAGTATACAAAGCTTCAAGTCGATCCAATGGTTCTAAGTGGGTGAAAATCGTGTTCAAAGATTCCGTTACATAGATACAAAGACACTTTTTGATTATCTGACGATTCTGGCCAGGATTTTAGAAACAAATATGAAAATATTGTATTGTCACGGGTCCTTTACAAGTATTCAACGTTTCAAGTCGATACAATGTTTCTAAGTGGGTGAAAATCGTGTTCAAAAATTCCGTTACATACATACGAAGACACTTTTTTTGTTTTTCTGATGATTCTGGCCATTATTTTAGAAACAAAATATGAAATTATTGTATTGTCACGGGTCTTTTACTAGTATACAAAGTTTCAAGTCGATCCAATAATTTTAAGTGGGTGAAAATCGCGTTGAAAGATTCCGTTACATAGATAGATCGATACAGATCAAGCTAATATAAAGCGTGTAAAATAGCGATTCAAGGACGATTTTAAATGCAAAATTTGTAAATATGGGATCTAAAGTCAGTAAACCTATCACTGTCTAATAAACATAGGCTATTTTCGATTTTTAGCACTGTATAAACCGGTATATAGAAATGTAATTGTCGCTTTTACACAAAGTCTTATAACCTAAATATGTTTATACGTTCTGATTATAGGCCTATATAAGCATAATATGAAATATAATTAAAAGTAATGTGTTATTGTTAAGTTTCTAGCGACATTAAATAATTCAAATGGTGTGGCAATGACCAAATTTATCACTTACTGGGAAAAAATCGCGTTTGCATAATATGAAATCACTTGGCGCTTGTAGAAGAAAATCTCTAAGCAGCAAAAATCAATAAAATTGCATTATTTAATTAGTTTATTCTCTCTCTCTCTCTCTCTCTCTCTCTCTCTCTCTCTCTCTCGTATATATATATATATATATATATATATATACACACACACACACACAAAGTGCAGCAAGTTCATCATTCATCATCATTATTTGTTGTACAGCCCGTTGCAGGCCTTGACCGCCCCTACAATGCGTCTCCATTCGTCCCTCTTCTCCGCCTTTCCTCTCCATCTTCGTACACCCAGTATCCTCAGGTCCTGTTCAACGCTGTCCGGCCATCTAATATTAGGACGTAGAACTCTTCGGTTTCCAATTATAATTGTCAATGTGAGTTTACGACAAATGTCTGATTCCTCTTCCCTGTAGAGATGTGCCAGCCATCTAATTCTTGCCATCTTTATTGTTTTAATGATATAAATATCACCATATAGTTTATATAGTTCATCATGGTATCTAATTCGCGTATTGGGCCAAATATTTTCCTTAATATTTTTCTTTTAAATATTCTAATTTTGTTTTCTTGGGTTTTTGTTAGGGCCCAACGTTCACAGACATTGATGGCAACAGGTCTGAATAAAGTTTTATAGGCTATATTTTTATTTTTATTTGAAGACTTATATATCGGGAACTGTGTTTTTTTAAGTCCAAAAATCCCCTGCTGGCTAACATTAGTCTATGATTGATTTCTTTATCAAAGTGCAGCAAGTTGGTGTGTTTATATTTACGAAAAATACTCAGGAAGTCAATAAAAGAAAATTAATTAGATTTCATACTTTAAAAAATGATGTTCAGCATCTGGTTTTTCTATATTTGGGTATTTTATGTTGAATTTCATTACGTTAATAAATAAAACTAAAACTCCATGAGGATAGCCAGAAGTCCCATGGCCTATCAGTCGGCTTTTGGCCTCACATTCTAACCTTCAATTTACAGAGGTGGAGGGATGATCCAAAAGATGACATATGATCGAGTTCCACAGGATCGTAGCTCTATAACTTGTTTTCTCAAACTCTATCCGCTACTTATTGTAACTAACTCACTGGCACAGTCGAACCCCAGGTTCATGGCCGCGCGGACATATGTCGCGGACCTTTTCTGCAGATTTCTTTTAGATATTCAATTCTGTATACATTAAATTTGCGTATTTGTTATGGTTTAGGCAGCATAAGTTATTATAGCGTCCAAAAAAAGCTGCTTTTAGAAAGGGTGGTTTTTTAAGGGTGTAAGAGTTGAGTATCGCAACTCTCTTATAGCCAATAACCATCCCGAGAAGCTACTGAACATTTTGCAAAAAGCACCGTCGCAATCGGATGAACTGTAACGCAGCGCATAAAATACGAACAAACGTGTATTTTATTTAGCCTGGCTGAGTTTTTTTTATTTTTTATATTTACTATATAGCAAAAGTCCACCGCTGTGGTCTCGAGCTAGCGTGCTGCCTTGTCAAGCAGAGGGCCCGGGTTCGATTTCCGATCGGGGCAGTTTTTCTGGGTGAGGTTTTTATCGGGGTTTTTCCTCCCCTGTAAGACAAATGTCAGGAAAATTTTAAGGGCTAAACGGTCCCCGAAATCATATGGCCATCATCATCATCCTTATCATTTTCATTATCATCATCATCATCCTTCACCGGTGTGGAAAGCAACGGGAAGCTACCACGCCTACAATTCCCTAGTAAAGCTGCAAGCATAGGATGAAAATGCTATGATTGCAGTGAAGGACCTGCTTTGGTCAGAATTACTATGGATGGATATAGCAAAAATGTCAGGAGTTATTATCCCCTCATCTGACTAAACAATATGATTAATTAAAAATCGTTAAACTTAAGTTAGAATAAGAATTCAGTCTTAAACTCAATTTTTTTCCTTTTTCCATGGTGGAATATGCATGTGAAACCATAAAGATCAAATATAAAACCAGATCTTAAATTTCAAAGGTGCGGGCGACATTCTAACGAGAAAGCCGCGGTGTTTGAAAATCAAGTGATTTATAGTGTTAGCAAAGCAACATAAAAATTACATCTGAACCCACACGCAAGAAAACGCTTTATTCACAAAGTGTCCCGACAATAATTTCACACTCTGCACACAGACTGATCTGCTTCTACCACGTTTTACACGCTGTGTGTCTTAAACCCTTTTTATATATTTTAAATGCCGATGTTTATATCGTGTACGTAGACCATTTTGTATAAACTAAACAAATTTTAAACTATGTTTAATCATAGGATATACCCAGTTTCTTTCAAACCTAATTTACATAACGTCAATGTATGTTTTCTTGAAACGTGAGGTAATATATATATATATATATATATATATATATATATATGGTATGATAAGAAAAATAAATGCCTGGACGGGATTCGAACCCGGATCTCTGAGTCTGTACCTCAGCGTGATATCCATTACACTACCAGGCGAATCCAATTCAAACACTTATTTTTCTTATATATGTATTATACTCTCCATTATTACTAGATGTCGCGAGAACTCAGTCTTCACCGCCATCTAGTAGCTGACTATAACAAGTAAGCAAATTAAAGAGAATATTTTTACCTTATACCTTATATTTTTCTTATCATTCCATATTAAGCTTGCATTGCTCAATGTTAAACATTTAATTATAACATCGATAAAGCGTCACTGCTATAAAGTAAAATAAATATTCTCTTTAATTTGCTTACTTGATATAGTCAGCTACTAGATGGCAGTGAAGACGGAGTTCTCGCGACATCTAGTAGTAATGGAGAATATAATACATATATAAGAAAAATGAATGCTTGAATTGGATTCGCCTGGTGGTGTAATGGATATCACAATGAGGTACAGACTCAGAGATCCGGGTTCGAATCCCGTCCAGGCATTTATTTTTCTTATCATATTATATATATATATATATATATATATATATATATATATGTATGCTGTAGCTATTGATTTACACGAACATTGACGGCCTTAATCTCTCTCGTCAAGCGCATCTCAGTGGACGAGAATCTGTCTTTGAATTCCCTGTCATTAGGCCTATACCCAGTTGACATTGAGAAGCTTGTCAGATTGACCACCGCTGTGGTCTCGGGGTAGCGTGCTGCCTTGTCACGCAGCGGGCCCGGGTTCGATCCCCGGTCGGAACAGTTTTTCTGGGTGAGGTTTTTAACGGGGTTTTTCCTTACCTGTAAGACATGTCAGAAAAACTTTAAGGCCCAAACGGTCCCCGAAATCATATGGCCATCGCAATCATCATAATTCATATCCATCTTAGGTTAAGCTTAGGATTATGGACTCTCCTGGCGCACCATTATCATCATCATCACCCATCATATCATCGGGGCAACGTAACCCCGCCTTCCAGGCGCCCCAACCTCAGAAGTGGGTTACAAGTACGCCATGCCAGGAGAGAAACCAGGAATGTCGAAAGACAAACCTGGGGCATTTGAAAAAAAATTCTTCTTCTTCTTCTTCCTTCCAAGTATTAGGCCAAGGCCTGTTACGATCCTATAGAAAATTTTCCGATCCTTCCAGGAAATTCTCGTATATGAGTTGAAAGCATATGATAATAGTCCCTTCAATTGGTTGCTGGCCAAAGGAAGGCAAGAACAGTGATGCGGCTGCCATCTTATAGCCTCTGGTCAGGCTTTCTGGAGAAGAAAAGAAAATAAAGGAAAGAAGAAATGGAAGAAAGGAAAGACTCCCTACCCTCGGATGCCCTAATAGCGTTGGGGTCGAAAAAAACAAGAGTTAACCGAGAGAGGTTGAATAGTAAAGTTAAAAGAGTGCAAAACACAAGTAAGTGGAAGAAATGTTCTGCTCAGCTTGGGCATCTTGTGGTCGCCATCCACATATCCCCTAGATGAGGAACATGGAATACCATATACCAATTACATATATATATATATATATATATATATATATTTGCTTCAATGCCAAAATGTCAAAAAATATAGTTATAACATCTAAATATACAAGCGTTGCTGCTATAAAGTAAATATTCTCTTTAAAATTTTGCTTACATGTTATGGGGCCACTAGATGTCAGTTGGAACGACTTCCCGCTACCTCTTGTGTGAATTGAGAATAGGTTATTACATATATAAGAAAAATATATGTTTGTGTTGGAATACTTGAATAGCTCAGTTGGTTAGAGCGCTAAACGTATCGAGTTTAGAGACTCAGGTTTAAATCCCGACTCAAGCATTCATTTTTTCTATTCATACCATATATATATATATATAATATGTCTATGATGTAGGCTCCCCCATTTTATAGAATACAAATATATATATACGTACATATCACACCGATGTGGCCTCGAGGTAGCGGACCCTGGTTCGATTCGCAGGCGGGATAAGCTCCTGGGTGAGGTTTTATCGGTGTTTTTCCTCACGTGTAAGGCAGGAAGCTTAGGGCCCAACGTTCCCCGAAAATCATTCGGCCATCATCATCATTCTTCACCGGTGTAGAAAGCAACAGGAAGCTCCCACATCTACAATTCCCTAGAAAAGCTGCAAAGCATAGCATGAAAATGCTATGATTGCAGTGAAAGTCGTGCCCTCGGGCAGAATTACTATGGATGGATTCTATTCAATGACGCTCTTTAACATCTCAGGCCGTTATCGTTATAGTAATTAAAGTCTGGGGGTGAAAGGGCCAACAAATGCTGTTCAGAGGGCCTTTAATTTAGGGTTAAAGTTCTTCTACGTTCAGTAAACCTGTGACACGGGATACACTGCTTTATCTTCCTTCCAAAGTCACCGCACTCAGAATTTTTACCCCCTGAAAAATCAATTGACCCGACCAAATTTGAACCCGCGAATTTTGGTATCCAGTTGGCGAACATATTAACCACTAGTCCTCCAGGTTGTTTAGAAACATAGAAATTTGTAAAATCTTCATTGCTTAATCAATATCCACGTGAAGTGACACACCTAGAAGGCCATTGGCCTATCAGCCGGTTGCTTGCCTCACATCTATCTTAAGACGGAATTATAGTCCAGCCGCTAGATCCCCTGCTCTCACATTTTATCGACAGTGTTGCCGATATGGATATTCAGTGGGAGGGACCGCTTTATATATGCGGTTAGCAGAAATACAGCTGGCAACATATCTGCAATTTCAAACCTTACTAGCGCGCTATAGCGGCGTCAAGAGCAGTGATTGTTTGTGGCAGTCGTTCACTGACAATTCAACTATTTCGTTATTGGCAGTAGAGGGCGAGTTTCTTCTTTTGCCCTCGTACAACCTAAACGTTAGAACCGGATATTCCGCGGCTGGACTTTAGAGACAATATGTAATTAGTTCAATTCATAATTATATTTTTAGATTATGCTGTATTGCCAGGCCTCTAATTCAAGTTTACAACTGCAATTCAACTGTTTTTTTTAATTACAGTAAATACTCGTTTTCAGTGGTGTCTGACTCAAGCCGTTCATACAATGTTGTAGACATCCCGCGTAGCACAACAAAGTTTGGAGACAAAGAATACTGTTCATTATTGAAAATCATACGCACAATAAGCTAGTATTGGAACAATAATAGCAATGTAAGCGTAAGAAAATAAGAATTGCAAGATCGACCAAACCTGTTTAACGTAAATACGTTAAACATATGAGACAATGATGAGAATTTGTTACAATCGCATGAACAGTTTACCAACCCCTGTTTCCACATGCGAAACCATTCATTGATGACAGCATATCTCGACGACTATCCGGTTGCCTAACCTGAAAACGAAGGCTTGAGTCAGACCCTCTGTACAATCTCGTAATTTCTTTATTCTTCTTTATAGTATGTATACTTCAATTAGGCCTACAATTTGAAATTAAAAAAAAAATGTATTTACAAAATGTATTTCATCAATTCCAAAAATTGTCTGTATCACTTTGTCCTTGAGACAATCCTCTAATGAGGAAAGTTGTATATAATAATATATGAAAATTTTGTGTTGCTTGAAAGTTTTTGTCATATCCCATTCAAAATATCAGAGATACCCGTTTAGGCTTATTCATGTTTTCTAGAAATGTACTGATATTAATTAGGCCTAAATTAATAAATTATGGATTTTAAAATATCTATAGAGAAGACAAAATAATCACCTTTTTAGGAAAGTCGCCCATAAGGTCGAAAATAATAATAGGAAATAAATCCTATCACAAGTGTTAAATTTTAATTGTCTAGGTTGTGAATTGTCTTCTGGATATTGAACAATACATTATATAGACAATAAATTATCAAAATTTCAAATGAAATGTGGCACCATTCATAGAACACTAAGGGTCGTATGCAAATACATTAGTCTCTCTACTCAAATTACTTCCAATCACTGGTGAGCTGACTCACCGTGAGCAATTGCTGAGATCGAATTAACGGCCGACTTACCGGTCATGCATGAAAGTTGACGTTTTCGTAATATTGACAACGAATTACCCAGAATTCTCAGCGATAAAACCACTTCCGTTATTTTCGTCTGCTATAGAGGAACGCATTTACGCTTGCGTCCCGCAAATAATACCGTATACAACGACATCTGCATCGCGCAATATTACGCCGATTCTCGTGTACTTCCAGTTGAATTCTTTGGTAGACTCTATCAAATTCCTCTTCTCCGCGTATACCGAAAACATGATCGAAGTCTTCAAGGTCCGACATCTTGGATAAAGCTGCAAAGGTTTCAAGCTACATCGGTTACCATCGGTTCCCTTCGGGATTTTCACGATAAGTTTCTATCTTGAGCTATGATCTTAAGGTGCCTCGTCAGGTAGCTTACAATTATTATCGCATGAATAGATTTCGGAGTAAGCAAAATGTATTTGGATAAAACTTTCTCAGCAGAGAACGCCTTTTACTGTCTAATGCGTTCAAACATTCGACCCTAAAACATAAAACAAGGAAGGATACAAGATTGAAGTTCTGCAAAACAATGGCGGTACCGGTACTTTTATACGGTAGTGAGTCCTGGGTAACAAATAAGAGGAGTTCGAGTAGAATACAAAGTGCAGAATTTACTTTTCTAAGAAGGACCAAAGGATGCACAAAATTGAACCGAAAGTGTGTTTTTTCGGCTCATTATTGTACCGTCGTTCTTTTCCCTAGACTGGAATATTTATGAACTATGCCAATATCCCTTTCTCATTCTATTTACCCCCCCTCTCTCTCTACTCCTTACCCTTCCTGCTGCGCAATGTCTACGGCGCATCTCCCCTCTACTTCGGAACTTTCATATACGTGGTGCATAGGCAGAACATTATCATTCGATCATTCAAGCAGTCATCGTTTAGTTGTTCAAGCAGATTCAAGGTTTGAATCAGCATCCAATTCGCGATGCGATTGGAACTGTAATGGACAAGCTCGTCTGAAGCCGAGAAGCGGCGTGGTTTAGTTGGTCCGGCAGACCAGGGAAGAAGTTGCCCCTGGTCCGGACGTTAGCATGAGTGTGGCGTGAGGTATGGTGTGGTTTTTTCTAATGTAAGAGTATCGTCATTTATTTATTTACATTTCTATTTTGTTGTATGATCGGAATATTTTTTGTTAATTTGTTTTTAATTCAGACAGCTTGTTTCTATTAAATGTCATCTTTTATACAACTTCCCTGCTTCTTCATTAATGTATACGTAGTTATTTACAATCCTATACGGAAAGTCACTCATGTAGGAAACTATTTCCAGATCCCTTACTATTTTGCTGTTTAGCTTTTATTGTCATTTTCACTCACTATGTATTTGAGAATCATTATTTATTTATATCTGAGAGAGAAAGATGAATCGATTGCTGCCTTCTATGGGCCCAAGGCAAGCAACTTTGTGATTGATAACCTTGCAGGATATCAGATCCACGTTAATAGAAGCAGCAGCAACAAAACACGATCCCGGATAAATGGTAGTAATAGCGTGGTTCTCTCGCCCACAAATGGTAGCAGTCTGCGTGGTTTTTTAAAAAGCTACAAATGGTAGCAGCAGCGTGGTTTTTTAAAAAGCTACAAATGGTAGCAGAGCGTGGTTTACATTTCTAACCCCACAAAATGGTAGCTAGAGCGTGTGGTTTTGTTTCTTTCGGTTTGGAAAGATATGCTGTATTCTATTGGCAGTGGTTCAAGTGGGTGTCGATTTGAAATTTTGAACTTAAGTTTTGGGGTTTTGGATTCAAGTGCCAGAACAAGGGAATATACTCTGTATGGTCGTAAATGATTTTTGGAATTAGAAAGCATTTTGACATCGACATTTTTCAGAGGTATTATATCGTGGATAACTATTTGTTTTCGATACTTATTATCTACGTAAAAGTTATTGAAAAGAATTTACTTTTCTAAGAAGGACCAAAGGATGCACAAAATTGAACCACATAGACATAAGATATGAACAAATAAAAAGGGAATTAGAAATATATTCAATAAATAATTGTAATATTCAACAACACCGCGTCGGCTGGACGCGTCGGCTGGGAAGAGCATGTTCAGAGAATGGAAGAAACAAGATTGCTCAAGATAACATAACATTATAAACCAAAGGGATTAAGGGATCTAGGAAGACCTAGGAAGAAATCATTGTGAATTCGGAACAGGCGAATCGCCTAAACCTTAAATGAAGATGATTATGATTAATGTTGAGATGAATCAAGAGAATAAAATGTTAACCTAACATTTGCTATGACGATTGGGATGAACTACGTAAAAAAGATCTCAGTCAAATTGGACGACAGCATTTATTATTGAATTCTAAATTTCTAGTTTGTAGAGAATCTGAAACGATATCGTTTAAGCCAAACCCTTTGTCATATTTTAGTTTGTCTGTAATAAAGTTTGTGAAATAAATAATTTGTCACATTGTGGGAATTTACATAATTGTCAATTGTTTTTCTAATAGGAATGATGTTTTATGGGTCAATATGTCAGAGCTGAGGATTTGTCAAACAATAACATGTAAATTTTAGAACTGTCGCGTTAAAGAAACAATAGAGAGTCGAATGAGAGTTAATTGTTCTTGTTAACCAATTATCTGCTTAAGAAAAAAACAGAATTTGTAATAACTGAAGAGTCACAATTACAATTAACAATTATATGGCTCCGAAACATGAACTTTTACTTTAAGAGAGGAAAGAAGATTACGAATATTCGAGAATAAAGTTCTTAGGAAAATTTTTGGTCCAAAAAAGAGATGAACAGACAGATGAATCGAGAAAACTACGTAATAGTGAGCTATATGATATGTATAGGAAGTCAGATAACAACGGTTAAGTCTCGTATACTGCGATGGGCAGGACATGTGCCGCGAATGGGGAATGAAAGAGATGCATGGAAGCTTCTAGTAGGAAAACCAGAGGGAAAACGCCCAGTCGATAGGCGAAGAATGAGGTGGGAGTATAATATTAACTATGGTTTGAGGGAAGTAGATTATTCAGGGAATGATTGGAAACCATTAGCTCAGGATAGGGATGTATGGAGAGCTTATGTGGCGCGGCCATGAACCTACGGACTCGATAGAGCCAGTGAGTTATATATATATATATATATTAACGAATTGGAGGAAAAATGTTCAAGCATGGGAATTCCTATTTCAATCAATAAAATTTCATACAACTTACATTTTGCAGATGATCAATTATTAATTGCACAAGATTATGAAGATTTAGAATATATGACTAGAAAATTAATAGATGATAAATGGGGATTAATTTTGAACACGAAGAAAACAAAATATTTAACAATTGGTGCACCAGAACAAAATTTAATTTTGGGGACTGGAGAAACAATAAAATCTTTTAGTGAGATCACATATGTAGGAATTAAATTAAATAAAAATTGAAGTTATGAAGGGGAAATAAGAAATATAAATAATAAAGGAAAATTTGCAATTGCTTGCCCAATGGAATATTGTGGAATAAAAATAAAATGAATATATACCATAGGCCTACAATTGTTAAAAGCAACATTACTTATGGAGCAGAACTTTGGCCATTAACAACAAAAATAAAAATATTTTGGCAAACGAAAATCGATTTTATACGAAAGGCAGCAAGAATTTCAAGAAGAGAAAAAATTAGAAACTCAGTTGTAAGGGAGAAAATGAAGATTGATGACGCTACTTTAGATTATATTAAAATTCAGCAATTAAGATGGTATGGGCATGTCCAGCGAATGGACGAGGAACGGCTACCAAAATGTGTTTTGGAATAGAAACCTGAGGTAGACGCGGAAAAGGAAGACCTAAAACCTCCTGGAGTCAGAGAATATATTTTTACATGAAGGAGAAACATCTACTAACCGGAGATTGGATGGACCGACAAAATTGGCTATTGGGAATCGGACGATATCAAAGATATTAATCAACCGATGATATTGGCATATATATATATATATATATATATATATATATATATATATATATATATATATATATATATGTGTGTGTGTGTGTGTGTGTGTGTGTATAACTCTTAACATATTTTAAGAACATGCTCTTCTAGGCTAACAAAACAAGCACTGTTGTACCAGCCTCAAGAGTATAAAGATGTGGGACGTCCTAGAAGACGATGGGAAGATGAATTCAGAGAGCGAAGGCCTACCATGGAGATGATGATATATATAACCCTCATATAACTAAGGATATTGGACTATGAACAGCTCCAAATAGGGCTAAATACTTTTACTTAAAAATATTGCAATTTATTTTCATTTGAAACCAGAGTTCTTACAGACATATATAGTAGCTCTTAGTTTATGAAATGAAAATAGCTTTGACTGAACATTTTATATCATACTAGAGCTAATACCCGGCGTGCGCTCTACGCCTAAATAAATGAAAATTAATGTGCTTTTATGTTTAGTTAAATAAGTGAAGGAAAAATAATTATAAATTTATATTTTTTAGATACCCCGTGATAATTACCCGGCGTTGCCCGGGAATCTACTTATCCCGATCTTCTTGACATAAATGAGCTAAAAGACAAAATTCGTTATTGTGAATTATCCATTAAAGAATACTCGCCTGCTTGCACAGGAATCTACGTACTTGTCTCGATCTTCTTGGCATCAATGAAAGACAAAAATGGCTATTGTGAGTTATCCTTAAGAGATAAACATAGGCCAATGACTTTTTGTAGAGCTTTTTGAGATATTCAATTCTGTGTAGGCCCTACATTAATTTTGTGTATTTGTTACGGTTTAGGCAGCATAAGCAATTTAAGCGTCCAAAGAGCTACCTTTTTCACGTTTTCCACTACAAAGGGCGATTTTTAAGGATGTAGGAGTTGAGTATCACAACTCCCTTATAGACTATGTTCATCCCGGGAATCTCCTGAACATTTTGCAAAAAGCCCCAACACGATCGGATCAACGGTATGGCCGCGCATAAATTCAAACAAACAAACATTCATTTTTATATATTTTCCTTTCCTTTAGTTGCATTGAGCTAAGGCCAGATAAAGACAAAGATAGGCTGAGAAGATCATAGAATGAAACAAAATATTTTGAGTTGTTAGCCTGGCTTTGTTCAAGGAATGACATTGTTGCAGGTTTATTACACAATCGACCGGTTATTATTTATTGCATTTGCTGGCGGGCAACTAGTCAGATCTAATAAGGTGAGGAGAGCTTGGGTTCATTAGCTAATGAAAGTTTATGCTTAAATGACGTCTCTTCTTATTATTGGTGCTATGTGATCTTTTTCCCAGTTCACACTATTGTTCAACCTCGCAGTTATAAAATGTATTTTATAGTCTTAACAAGTAAGCCAAACATTGTTTCTTCCTCTGTCGTAGCTAATTTCAGGATCCCATAAAACATTTCACTTCCCTGACAATCCAAATTTTTGTTTCTGTATTGTCGCCTCCATCAGATAATTTCAGTCGTAAGATTTTAACCCTTAAATTCGTAATGTATCCTTTTGGATACATCAGTTGTTTCAATTAATTCAATATTTTAAATAAAATCAGAAGAAAATGAACAAAAATAAACCACTTAAATGTGTATCCTATAGTACAATATGCCTAATAATAACAGTTACACGAGATTCCATTTTCACTGCGGTCCGCCACATTCAAATAACTAACAGAAGAAATTCGTGTTTTATCAATTTAAGGGTTAAACATGGGAACACATTTTAATTCCCAAGATCAACATTTAATCCACGTACACCGGCCGCGGTGGACTAGTGGTTATGCTCCTTGCGTCTGGTCCCGAGGGTCGCGGGTTCAAACCCGGCTGGGGTCGATGGATTTTTAGGACGGAAAAATCCAAGGAGCAAGTCCTCCTGGAGGGACTTTAAGCTGTGGGTCCCGAGTCTGAAGATTTTCAGGCTCGTAAAAAATCCTTAAGTCTGAATGAAAAGGCCTCTAAGCAAACTTTACCGAATTTTCCCGTCCTAGTACTACCTTGGTTTCCTAGATGTCAGCATGAGGCGGAACGCTGACCACAGACCACTCAAAATGACATCTATACGAAAACAAGTGTAACTAAATTAGTATGGTTCAAATTCTTCCCTGTAGAGGGAGAGCGCCTAAATCTCTGTATAGGGAAAACAGGCTTACAATACAATACAAAATAAAATATATTTTTTGCGCGATACTGCGTTTTGTGGTACTTACAGCAATGGCGACCATCATTGAAGGTTCAACTTCTTACATTTCGGGGTTGCTAACCTAAATAAATATACTTTTTTTATTTGCAAATGCCCCATGTTGTCTTTTAACTTTTCTGGTGTTATCTCCTGGCATGACGTGCTTGTAATCCACTTCTGAGGTTGGGGCGCCTGGAAGGCGGAGTTACGTTGCCCCGATATGATGGATGATGCTGATGATAGTGGTGCGTCAGGAGAGTCCCTAATCATATGTAAGCTTAATCTAAGATGAATATGAATGATGATGATTGCGATGGCCATATGATATTACTTATTACTAACCAGGTGCGGGAAGAAAAACCACTGCCCTTTATGTATATTACGTACAATACATATACAAAAATGTATCCAAAAGATAGAGTTAATATACATTATACGAAACAAATCACTCTGCATTTTAAATGAACTGAACTTTATTTGAAACATATAAAACAATAAATACTAACTTGCGGCCATGTTATCAATAATTGTTCTCAAGGCCTCCTGTTGTTTCAACTAATAAACATTGCCCACACTGTTAACGTTAGTCAGTTGTTTATAATGAGCGCAAATATTTACAATAAAGATGTTATTATTTTACTATTATTTATTATTTTGAAAACACCATCGCGCAAAAAAATAATGTACAACGCACGTTTGTGAAGTGTTTTGCAGAATCTCGGAAATTAAAAACCTCGCTATCGCTCGGTTTTTATACGTATGCCTCATTTCTGTAAAAACCACTTCCGAACCTCGCATCGTAATATAATATTACTGGAATTTATCCTTGCTACATGCATAATGTTACAAAAGAGTTAAATGAAAGTCTCGGCTGTAAAACATGGTAACTGACAAATTCTTGAAAATTGAGTTGTAGCTTATAAACGGTGTTATGTGACCATCTGAAGCATTTGTTGCACGTTGCTTTATTTATAGTGACTGTTTAACTCATGCCACAAATGCTAGTCAATGACCGATCACGTTTCAATGAATGTTGTTTTACAACCCTAAAATTAAAAATAAGGTAGGAATTAAACTTGTCTCAAAAAATAAATAAAAAGTAAAAAATCTGTGTTTCACCTCGCTCTCTATTCGATTTCTCTTTTTCATCTCCTGCTTTTGTGATAAAGAAAGCTCCTCCTTTTTAATGTTCTGAACAGGCCAAAGCATTATTTTTCTCCAACAAATACATTGAATATAGCAAATAATGAAAAGATTCCTTGATTTTACTGAGTTGTTTACTAAAAAAAATAAATGAATAACCCGTAATGTTGATTATGATATATAGTTTGATATATTTCATTATTTCTCCACTTGGGTACATTCTTACAATATTGCGATCTTATTTGGCAATAAATAATATGATCAAGTAGCAGTGAATGAGCATAACCTCACATTTCTGATTTGTTTTCAAACATCGCCGTTTACATTAAATATATAAATATTTTAAAATAACTATAGTTAAACAATGATTTGTGAGTAAACAGCTTAATTTTATTCGTTAAATAGTCCTAACAAATGCCACTCTTGATTTCCAAATTCTCTAGATAAATTCACTCCTCACTTCGTGAGTCGTGAATATTTGGAAATCACTTGTAGCATTACTTGTGATAAATACCTCTGGTATCTATTGACGGATGTAAACCTACGTCCACCAAATGCTTCATGAGGCCAGTTTACATGCTACAACTCAATTTTCAAGAATTTGTCAGTTAACATGTTTTACAGCCCAGCCCTTCAAATAATAACACAAATTAAGCGTGGAGAGGGATTAATAATCTAAATACAAAATGAAGATCAATAAAATTGGTGAAAGGCCATAACAGATTCCAGAATCAAAATGGAAAGAAGAGATCATAGATAATGAGTGAAAGGAACTCGTTAAAAATAGGAACGGTAAAATTGTATGATTAACTTAATGAAACTATGTGCTATAGAATATTTCTAACAAAAAAGCAAATGGTTTTAATTGCCTAAAACAAGGAAGGGAGGCAGGATATTGTAGGTTGGAAAACAGACTCGCATTCCACTCGGTAGCCATGGACGTCTGAAAGCTACGCCGTCTCAAAATATTACTTCCACGCCCCCCTTGAAAAAAACCTTTCCTTTCATATTTATATTTTTTACTGCGGTCTTTAAATTTGAGAAACGTGCCATGGAAGTCAGAGCTGGACCCTAGAGAGGGGGAATATCTTCTCTCAAGTCCGCTTCGGCTCAACGAGCACCGATTTCTACAGTCCAGTGTCACTCAACTTGCGAGCTCAATCCTAACTTGTGGTAACTTAACTATGTAGTCTAGGAAGAAAGCTGAGATCTATTATTCAGTGGGCAGATAACGTCCCTGATAGCATAATCCTATACCGTATTCTTAAATCGACATTCATATTAATTTATCTATTTATATACAGATTTTTAATGTTTACACATCTTCTGTGCTTAAAGTTTTATTTTTCTTCTCCACTCGTCTCTATCCATCCA
This sequence comes from Diploptera punctata, assembly GCA_030220185.1. Classification (NCBI taxonomy): domain Eukaryota; kingdom Metazoa; phylum Arthropoda; class Insecta; order Blattodea; family Blaberidae; genus Diploptera; species Diploptera punctata. Next base: position 980,973 of record JASPKZ010007246.1, on the reverse strand, counting down.
CTCCATGTCTTCAAGCCCTCTTGTTCTGATTCCAGTTCTTATTTCTTGCATCCACGAGTTTCGAGGTCTTCCTTTCCTTCTTCTTCCCGGTGGACACCATTCCAATGTTTTCCTGGGTAAAACTTTCTTCTTGCATTCGTCGTACGTGCCCATACCAATTTAATCGCTTATATCTTATATGCCCACCGCTGTGGTCTCGAGGTAACGTGCTGCCTTGTCACGCAGCGGGCCCGGGTTCGATCCCCGGTCGGGGCAGTTTTTCTGGGTGAGGTTTTTATCGGGGTTTTTCCTCACCTGTAAGACAAATGTTAGGAAAACTTTAAGGCCCAAACGGTCCCCGAAATCATATGGCCATCATTATCATCATCATCATCACCATATCCTTATCATTATCATATCATCATCATCATCATTCCTTCACCGGTGTGGAAAGCAACGGGAAGCTACCACACCTACATTTCCCTAGTAAAGCTGCATTGCATAGCATGAAAATGCTATGATTGCAGTGAAAGACCTGCCCTCGGGCAGAACTACTATGGATATCTACTATTGAATATCTAATATTCATTTTTCTCATATGACAGTATTTCATTTTTTCTAATTTTGAACATCTTCCTGCTCTCCTCAAGAAATCCATTTCCATCGACGTAATTTTTTGTTCTAAGTTTTTGTCGAATTTCCAAACTTCAGTTGCATATGTGACAGTACTTCTCACTATTGAATTATATATTTGTAACTTATTTTTCCTGGTTATATGTCTGTTCCATAAGACTCCATTCATCATTGCTGTTATTGCTCTACAATTATTTATTCTGTTCTCAATATCACTTTTTTTATTTATCCTCTTTATCTACTTTTACTACCAGATACTCAAATTCTTCACATCCTCTAATATACTCCTTCTGATCTTCTAATACTAAATCTTAAGTTTCGGCTCCACATTTCATATTAATATATTCTATATACTATTCTATTCTATTCTATAGTGTTCTGTCCTAGGACAGATCCTTGACTTCAATCATAGCATTTACATGTTATGCTTAGTAGTTTTACTGGAGAATTATAGATGTGTTGTTTCCCGTTGCTTTCCACACAATGGATAATAATGATGATGATGATGATCGGGGACCTTTTGGGTCTTAGAGCTACCTGATATTTTTTTCTTAAAGGTGAAGAAAAACCCTTGAAAAAACCTCATCTAGAAGACCCGTCCCAACCGGGAATCGAACCCAGGTCCGCTGCATGACAAGGCAGCGCGCTACCTCGAGACCACAGCAGTGGACTCCTGTGTATATATATATATATTTCAGTGACATACAGAATTATATTTTGAAAAGTATATCCAATTTAGTTTATATCAATAAATATTTTTATTACTATATCTTTTTCAGAATGGAAGTATTTGGAAATTTAACAATTATAAGACTGTTTGTAAGAATTTAAATACTAAATTAGCCCTAACTAAAACTGAACTCCATTGTGCGACAGGCTTAGAAGGCCAATCAGCCGGCTGCTGTGTTAATCACAGATATAGACGACCATATTGCCAGTATAGAGGTGATATATGGTCACCATGTCGGGTCCCCCAGCCGTTATAGCTGGTTTTCTCAACCTGGAACCACTGATTATTGTAGCTACTCAAATTCCTCCCGATGCTTGTTCGGCAGCGGTCCCACATCGGCCGAAATTCCATAAAAGAGTTTCTTCCCCCATGGAGACTCGAACCAGCACAAGTCCTGTAGCTCTGCTCCAAGGCCTGGTGCCTTAACCACTCAGCTACGAAGCGGGACTTAAAGTAACCCTGGCCCCTGTATAAAACGATAGATAAGTTCCGATTATGTTACACCATGGACATGAAACATCGCCACGTGCATTATAGGAATAAAACAAGCTTAAGCATTCGAAAATAGAATCCTGAGGCATAAGGTATGAGAATGAAGAAAGCTTCACAATCAGCAACTCCATAATTTATATTATTGTTTTAATATTATATTAGGTTTATTAAGACTTTATGCAGCTCGAATTCATGATGTTTGAAACAGTGCCAATTTTTTATCGGGTTTTCAAAGTTTAAAATATTTTATTAGTTTGATCCTTCCGGGAAATTCTCGTATAAGACTTGAAAGCATAATAATAGTCCCTTCGATTGGTTGCTGGCCAAAGGAAGGCAAGACCAGTGATGGGGCTACCATCTTATAGCCACTGGTCAGGCTTTTCTGGAGAAGAAAAGAAAATAAAGGAAAGAAGAAATGGAAGAAAGGAAAGACTCCCTAGCCCTCGGATGCCCTAATAGCGTCGGGGTCGAAAAAACAAGTGTTAACCGAGAGAGGTTAGATAGTAAAGTTAAAAGAGTGCAAAACACAAGTAAGTGGAAGAAATGTTTTGCTCAGCTTGGGCACCTTGTGGTCGCCATCCACATATCCCCTAGATGAGGACCCCTGAGGACGAAGATCACTGGGCCGTCCTATGAAGCGCTGGAGGGAAAATTTTCTATAGGATCGTAACAGGCCTTGGCCTAATACTTGGAAGGAAGAAGAAGAAGAAGAAGAAATATTTTATTAGCTTGTCGATGGGAAAATATAATTAGATGGGAAGATAATATTTGGATGTATCACAGGGAAATGGATATCAAAGATAAGAACTGGATTTATTTCGTTGGAATAGGACCCAGTGGGGTCTTACTGAACACGGGATTCAACCTGTGAATTCTCTCTGCCATAGAATTAGTTAACATTGGTTTTTATGATTTGTTTTATGAAATCGTCATATATTCAGAGAGTGGATACACAGCTTAAGACAAAATAAGACAATCCGGAAAACTTCAAGATACCAAATGTCATTTGGCAGCCTTTAGGGAGCACTCCCATAAAGCTAAATTCACAACAAAAAGTTTTTTTTCTGTTTATATCTATGGAAGAAGTAATGCGTCAATGGCTGCCTAACGTACGGACAAAGAATGATTTGATCTACTAAGCAAAATCTCTTTACAAGAATCTTCCCACTTTTTTCTTAAGTTTTATATTCGGCAATATTTTACACAAAAAGTAGAATGTCCCCAGAATAAGCGTCGGGTGCGCAGTTTTTACTATTGCAGGAGGAGTACGACCCCAGAGAACCGAGGTGACTCCTGAAGGAATAGGCACAGTTTAAAAATCCTGATTCTGTCGTTATACGAACCTCAGACTTCTGGTTGCTGAGTTTGATAGAAACATTACGGCTTGTATCTCCCAGATAGAAGGTGAAGATTTAAATGCCTCTACTCCATCAGGAACCGAATCGCTGGAGTGGACTATGTAACGGCGACTGGAGTAATTTATTATAAAATTATATTCCTTTTAACAATCTGGGATTTAAAAACTGCTAGAATAGATAGTTTTTCAAATACCTAGGAACAATAATCACAAACAGGAATCAGATGCACAAGGAAATTAAACATAGGCTCAATTCTGGAAATGCGTGCTATTATGCATTACAGAGACTCTTGTTGTCCCAACTCCTTTCAAAAAACATTAAACTGAAAATATATAAAATTATTATTCTACCAGTTATATTATATGTATGCGAAACATGGACTCTTACTTTAAGGGAGGAAAGGAGATTACGAGTATTTGAGAATAAAGCTAATTAATTAAGTTGAGGAGACGAACCTTTCAGGTGAATATTCCATAATTTTATATTAATTTAGAATAAAGTTCTTAGGGAATTTTTTTGGCCAAAGATAGTTGAACAGACAGGTGAATGGAGAAGACTGCATTACAATGAACTACATGGTCTTTATAGGAAGCCAGATTAATAAGAACAGTTAAGTCTCGTAGACTGCGATGGGCAGGACATGTTGCACGTATGGGGGAATGAAAAACGTGCATGGAAGCTTCTTGTAGAAAAACCAGAGGGAAACGCCCAGTTGGTAGACCAAGAATGAGGTGGGAGAATAACATTAACTGTGATTTGAGGGAAGTAGATTATACAGGGGATGATTGGAAAACATTGGCTCAGGATAGGGATGTATGGAGAGCTTATGTCTGCGCGGCAATGAACCTACGGGTACGATAGTGCCAGTGAGTTAGTTAGTTTAGAGAATCATTATATGTCACTTTAAAACTGGTATGAAGTTGCAGAGTGAACGTTGTATACCGGCACACGATAGTGGTGTTGTGGTCATTTTGGAATGGCGTTTCTGAGAACTAGTTCGCTGTGGCTCCCGATACCACAAACTCAAGAGCAACAACCGACTAAATGCCAATCTGATCTATTTATTGCTAAGCCACAAAATGTTTTATTCGTGTGACTTTCAAAACAGGCGTCCAGGGTTTGATATCCTACCGAAACCGCAGAAACAAAACCACAGTTATAATAAATTATTTTAAAAGTTCCCACAAAATAGTTTAGTGAACGTTGTAACATCATTTTATAACAATAATTTCTATAATTCGTGATAGTAAATTATTAGCCAATTAATTATACAACATATCTATTGTTCGAAAGAAATTCTTCAGTAATACATGCTATTGTGTATTAAAGATACATTTGTCAGCCCAATTTCTCTCAAAAAATGCCCGCTCACTTCCTGGTTCAATAGTGTCAGTTAATTAGTTAGTTAGTTAGGGTCTTAAACACACATATTTTTAAATATAATGGAATATCTAAAAAAAAAAAAAAAAAAAAAAACTCCTGGCGCGACAGGCCTAGAGGGCCCTTAACCTACCATCCGGCTGCTGGCCTCACATCCACATGTGTCAATCAGAGGTAGATGATCATCAGCCAGTGTTGGGGTGACATGTGGTCAACATGTCGAGTCCCCCAGTCGTTATAGCTGGTTTCCTCAACCTGGAGCCGCTACTTATTGTAGCTACCCAAATGCCTCACGATGCTGGGTGGACACCGGTCCCATACTGGCCGAAATACCATGAGAAAATTTCTTCCCCCATGGAGACTCGAACCAGCGCAAGTCCCGTAGCTCTGCACCAAGGCTTCCTGCCTTAACCACTACGCTACGGCGTGCCCCAATGGAATATCTAAAAGACGTTAATCATAAATAATCTTGGAACTCTATTAACAATTATTAAATCAAAATTACCTACAAAAAGTAAAAATCTTTTCTTCTTCTTCTACTTCTTCTTCTTCTTCTTCAATCAGGGATCAAGCTCTTAAAAATGTTCCGGCTTCACTTATTCTCCAACTAACGTATGGTCTTCCCAAATCTCTCCTTCCTTCAGGTTTATAATCAAGAAATCTTTTAGGACAACGGCTATAGCTCATTCTTTGTAGGTGTTCAACCTATTGATGTCTCTAATGATGAATAATTTCCTCTAATGGTCATCATCCTCTTATCGTGTCCTCCTTTCGGAAGGTCGATTCCAAATATGCCTCCAGCCATCTCTATCTTCCTTCACAGTAGCCTCTGCCCGCTCCTGGAATCTCCTTCCTCAAGATATCAGGGGTTGCCGCACACTTGGCACCTTTAAGTCACGCTTATACAGTTACCTGTTGTCTAATAATTAATTTTTCTCTATTTATTTAATTTTATACTATGTCATTAATCTTTTCCTCGTTTTTTTATATATCTTGTACATATTATATATTTAATTCGTTAAATTTAGAGTAAATCAAAATACATTATAAATATTAATTGTATTGTATTCATAACTTGTAATCGTTTATATATATATATATATATATATATATTGTAATTTAGATGTAAGACTATTTTTTTGTATTTTTTTAAAGCCTGGTTGAGTGGTAGACAAGGCCTTAAGGCCTTAACTCTGCCAGGTAAAATAAAGCTATTATTATTATTATTATTATTATTATTATTATCTTCAGATGTTTTGCTTCTCTTTAGTTCTTCCCAGTCGTATCCTCTCTCTTGTAAACTTTTCTTCACTTGGCTAATCCATCTTTCTCGTGGTCGTTTTCCTTGTATCTTGAGATTTAACAGTCTTTGTGGTAGTCTTTCCTTTTCCATTCTTTTTAAATGTCCAAACCATTTTAGTCTGTTTTTTTTTCTATGCTTGTTAATTTTTCTACACTTAATATCGCCCTGATTTTGTCATTCCTTAATCTATCTCTTCTTGTTTTATGTATGATTCCACGTAAGTTCTGTAGCTTGTATTCTGACAATACATAAAATTATGTTCTTGTATCATCATTTTCAAATTTATTCAATCCTAGTACAACCCTTAAGTGATGAAATAAACTCATTTCTATAACCTGCGATTTGTTAATGTGTTATTGTCTGAGGTATAGCATGTAGTCCACCCCCATCCATAGTAATTCTGCCCGAGGGCAGGTCCTTCACTGCAATCATAGCATTTTCATGCTATGCTTGCAGCTTTACTAGGGAATTGTAGGTGTGGTATCTTCCCGTTGCTTTCCACACCGGTGAAGGATGATGATGATGACCATATGATTTCGGGGACCGTTTGGGCCTTAAAGTTTTCCTGACATTTGTCTTACAGGTGAGGAAAAACCCCGATAAAAACCTCACCCAGAAAAACTGGCCCGACCGGGATCGAACCCGGGCCCGCTGCGTGACAAGGCAGCACGCTACCTCGAGACCACAGTGGTGGACGTAGTCCACCTAATAAAGAATAATTAATTTCTCAAAGGAATTTATAAATTGGTAGGGTATAGAGTATAAATATTATAGTTAACTCTAATCAAATACCCGGAAGGATCTAGTAGGATACACTAATGGAAAGTTTAACAGTGCTGACGAGAGACATTTTACATACAAACTCTTCACATTGAAAACTGCTGACATGTTGCTGCCAACTTAATATCTTGACAACTGCTGTCATACAATTAAAAAAAAAAGCTGTCAGAATTATGATACCAATGCTCTTTTCTATATATTTTAAAGGATTATTTTATTAGTAAAAATTTTCCTTACAGCGATTTCCATTATTCTGCTTGAGGGTACAGATGTGTTAAATAAAATATTTACATACGCATGTATCCGTTACTGCTCTATTGTTTAAAAAATAAGTGAATTCACCTTCGGTTAAAGGCTCCAGGAGAAATACAAATTGCAAATTCCGTTTCAAGGCGAGTTACCAGGGTCCAGTGAAACACAGACATGCGCTTTATGCAAAAAATATAGTGCTGAATGCATAACATTTTATGTATGATTCCAGGAAAAACAAATTCATAGTAAATAATTATATTTCTGTCTAACTTGGGTCTCGTTTTCAAAATCGCCTGGGATCGATGGATTTAATTTAATTTTTTGCAATAATAGTTTAGAAATCATTAAGTCCATTCATTTACCACTGAACTCAAATATGAGTTTTTTTTAACAATCGACGGTCATATTCACTCAGGCAGCCACACTATAGCTTGACAGTGTTAATACATTCACTACCCAGACCGATCTTCCCCTCTTCTCCTCTTTTCAACCTTACTTACTTACTCACTGGCACTATCGAACCCGTAGGTTCATGGCCGCACGGACATAAGCTCTCCATACATCCCTATCCTGAGCTAATGCTTTCCAATCATTCCCTGTATAATCTACTTCCCACAAATCATAGTTAATGTTATTCTCCCACCTCATTCTTGGTCTACCAACTGGGCGTTTTCCCTCTGGCTTTCCTACAAGAAGCTTCCATGCAAGTCTTTCATTCCCCATACGTGCAACATGTCCTGCCCATCGCAGTCTACGAGGCTTAACTGTTCTGATTATATGTGGCTTCCTATAAAGACCATGTAGTTCATTCTTATGTAGTCTTCTCCATTCACTTGTCTGTTCATCTCTCTTTGGTCCAAAAAATTTCCTTAAGTACTTTATTCTCAAATACTTGTAATCTCCTTTCCTCCCTTAAAGTAAGAGTCCATGTTTCGCACCCATATAATATAACTGGTAGAATAATTGTTTTATATATTTTCAGTTTAACGTTTTTTGAAAGGAGTTGGGACATCAAGAGTCTCTGCAATGCATAATAGCATGCATTTCCAGAATTGTGCCCTCTTTTCAACCAATCAGCGTTAATATCTATATCACTTAAGTTGCAGCTAGTATCAACAGAAAAAACATTGTTTATAATAACCAATACAAACGATTACGTTAACCTTATAACTAAATCACGTGATCATGGGGTATTCCCAGCGCAACTTCCTGCAAAGGTAGCATTACGTCAGGACTGGACTTTGTTACCAAGCTATATCTCGAATAGTAGCATGCCTTCTTTTTGACCTGCGGGCCGTACATATTTATTGTAAAATTTTAAATCTCTGGGCGGTGATGTACAATTTTAATTCATGCTCAAGGTGCCCATATTAAATTCCAAACCCGCCTGTAGTATAATTTATATAGAGAAACCACGTTAGCCTACTGTTGATAACGATTTGTCCGTTAGACGATGACGTTAAGTCTGGACCACCTCGGTGATTTTGGACAGGAATACCCTATCTACCGGCACTTCTCCCTTCTGTCCATGATCATCCCTCGCACACTTAAACATACTCATCTCACAATCCTCTATGTGCATAATACATACAAGTACATATCTATGTAAAGTGGTCTGCCGAAGTGGTACGTAAATTCAAAATAAATCAAATTATAGTCATCTATGCGCTTAAAGTGAAAACCGAAGAACGAAGAAGTACAGTCGGGGCATTGGAACACACATACATTGTTAATTTATTTATAATTATAACATATGAACCCATTAAAATATATATGTAGTCAATATGCCCATTTCACCAATTAATGTTTTAAAATTTTAATATTATATCACCAAGAAGATCACTTGTGTATTAAATATGAACCCATATTCCTCAAGTATGTAATTTTATATATTTTACTGATTTTTTTATTTTTAATTGTATAGTTTATTTTAAAATTAATCCCATTTTCAGTACGGTACTTTTTCAAGTTTCCTGACATCTGTCTTACAGATGAGGAAAAATCCCGAAAAAAAAAACAATCACCCTGGAAACTTGTTCCAACTGGGGATCGATACCGGGCCCGCTGCGTGACAAGGCAGCACGCTACCTCGAGACCACAGCGGTGGACGTGTTTCCTAAATATAAGATTAAAAAATTAAATAAATTTGTTTTTTAAAACTTTATGTAGATTAGGAAAGTCCTTGGTTATGTGGGCTTTTGCGATCACTCACTCATGTATTTACAGTTTTTATTAACTGGCTAGTAAGTGCTATTATCTAATACTATAAAGTGTCGCCTCATAGCCGAGCGGTTGAAGGCATTATGCGTTGGTGCAGAGCTATGGGACGTGCCTTGGTTCGAGCACCCGTGGGCTATATGATCGCTCACGTCTGTGATTAGCCTAACAAGTGGAATGAGACCAGCAGCCGGCTGGTAGACCAAGAAACTTCTAGGTCTATTGCGGCATGGAGTTATATTATAAAGCAATTATTGCAATTATATAGAATTATATATAGGAATATTTTATTAAAATTAAAAGAAAAGCATGCAATTTCTCAAAATAATTACCTACCTTGCACCATTTCCACGTTTTGACTCGCATGAATTGTTGGAAGATAGGCCTAGTTGTTAATGGAACCTGAAAATAAAACTTAATATAGGCTACGTTTTTTGCTCAGTGTTTAGGTAACAAACATTATATGATACGTATTAACTCTTAACTCATAAGTTAGCAATGTATCCTATAAGATACATCTATTTAATTTATCAATGCTGTTTATAAAACAATAGAAACACAAATTAGTTAAAATGACTTAAATAATAATAATAATAATAATAATAATAATAATAACGTTTTATTTATTTTGGCAGACTTAAGGCCATAAGGCCTTCTCTTCCACTCAACCAGCACAAATACAAATAAATATTTGACAAATAGGCCTATAGATATACAATATACTAATTATAAACAGTTAAAGATACATTAAACTTGCATCGAAGCTTCTTGTAGGGAAGCCAGAGGGAAAACGCCCAGTTGGCAGACCAAGAATGAGATGGGAGAATAACATTAACTATGATTTGAGGGAAGCAGATTATACAGGGAATGATTGGAAAGCATTAGCTCAGGATAGGGATGTATGGAGAGCTTATGTCCGCGCGCCCATGAACCTACGGGTTCGATAGTGCCAGTGAGTAAGTAAGTAAGTAAGTAAGTAAGTAAGTAAAGATACATTAAATGTAGCAATGTAAATTTCATGTACAAACAACATTTTATACGATAAGAATAATAATATTTACGATAATAATAATAATAATAATAATGATAATAATAATATAATAATGATGATGATAATAATAATTATTATTGTAATAATAGTCGTTAAATACGTGTCAAACTACGTAAAATGTTCAATAATAACTTAGTTTTACAAGATTTTGTTTTCACTGCGGTCCGCAGCATTTAAATAATTGGAACGAGAAATTATGTTTTGCCAATTTAAGGGCTAATTTGGCCTATATTAAATTAATAAATCCTAATTAATACTATAAGGAAAATGATCTCACATAAGGAGATTGAAACGTCGACTTAATACATTTTGTTTTGACTGAGATATCGTTTATTTCTTTGTAATTAAGACTATAAGGAATTGTCTAAATAAATTATACAAATTACTAATCATGGCGGAATTAGGCCTCCTATATAAATTTACTTCCAAAGAAAATGGAATAAAATTTTTGTATCACTGTCATAATATTTTAATAGTATCTCTCTGACAGTGCAAGTAATATAGCCGTTAATTACTAAAAAAAATTCTTTATAATAATTTATATAATATATATATATATATATATATATATATATAGGCCTATATATATATATATATGTTATAATTAAATCTTTAACATTGAGCAATGCAAGCTTAATATGGTATGATAAGAAAAATAAATGCCTGGACGGGATTCGAACCCGGATCTCTGAGTCTGTACCTCAGCGTGATATCCATTACACTACCAGGCGAATCCAATTCAAACACTTATTTTTCTTATATATGTATAATACATAAATAAGTGTTTGAATTGGATTCGCCTGGTAGTGTAATGGATATCACGCTGAGGTACAGACTCAGAGATCCGGGTTCGAATCCCGTCCAGGCATTTATTTTTCTTATCATACCATATATATATATATATATATATATATATATATATATATATATATATATATATAATTTATTTATAGGACTATCACTTTATTTCTCTAAGATAAATCAAATTTAGAACTTTTGAGGGGACGAATTTGAAATAACTGAACTCCGCCCTTTTTATCTAGACATATTTTTCGTGTTATCAGAAAAATTTATGACCGTAAATGTAACATTTTATATCAGCATGAATAACATTACAGGACGAAAATGGCTTCTTGCGATAAATCTTGTGAGTGTGAAATGTGCTCGCCTCCTTGATGGACCGCCTCTGAAATTTTCTTTTAAGTCTCAAGTTGTAATGTTCATTCTCATTATATCAACATCAAGATGAACGTATCAAAACTATTCAGGTTCATTTAGCTCAATCGTAGTAGGATAATTGCGAATATATGCAGTGGATTCCAAAATTGTAGACGCGAGCAGAAAATGTATTGGGATTTATAAAATATTTATTTATTTATTTAGTCTGGTGCAGTTAAGACCATGTGGCCTCTTCCACTCACCTAGACAATGATACATTACATCATAATACAACAATCGCAATTAACTCTAAATACTAAAAGAAGATTTGATCAATAAGACAATCTATATTATATTACGACCTATAAAACAACCAGTTAATGATAGGCCTAATTAGGATTCAGATTTTTAAAACTAATAATAAATTGTTTTCAAGCAAGATAAATTAAATTGTTGATAGACGGTCCCTGTCTAACGTAAAATTTTTGTGTCACGTTGTTTGTCCGCGATGGAATCCTAAACTACTGAACCGATTTTAATAAAAATTAGCACTCTGTGTGCAGTTTGATCCAACTTGAGACTTAGGGTAGTTTATAACTAAATTTATAGTCGCATTATTTTTTTATTGCAAATTATTTGTTTATTATTTAACAAAGAGTTAAATTATCTGCGAGTTCCATACGATTCTAACAGATGGTGTAATTATCTGTGAGTTCCATACGATTCTAACAGATGACGGTGTAAGGTAATTTGGTAAGATAATTGGTTTATTATTTAACAAAGAGAGATCCAGATGGCTGTGCTTTTTGTTTCAACAGCGAATATCAATTGAATTACAAATATTGATTATTTCATAATTTACGTGTTCAGTGTTTATTTTATTTTCAATATTATTAAATTCGTGTGTAAGTATTAGTTTTAAGTAATCTGGCTGAAAGACAGCAACTTAATTAAAATTTTTAACGTATACCTTAGCCACAGCAGCGCGTGGCCGGGACTTCTAGTATATATATAAAGAAAATAATGAGATATAGAAAACTAATTTTACGATTATACAATACTTAAACAAATGAAAATATTTGTTAATTTTGTATTCTTTTCATAAATAATGTAATTTATTGACATCCACCGCTGTGGTCTCGAGGTAGCGTGCAGCCTTGTCACGCAGCGGGCCCGGGTTCGATCCCCGGTCGGGACAGTTTTTCTGGGTGAGGTTTTTATCGCAGTTTTTCCTCATCTGTAAGATAAATGTTAGGAAAACTTTAAGGCCTAAACGGTCCCCGAAATCATATGGCCATCATCATCATCCTTATTATCATCATCATCATCCTTCACCGGTGTGGAAAGCAACGGGAAGCTACCACACCTACAATTCCCTAGTAAAGCTGCAAGCATAGCATGAAAATGCTATGACTGCAGTGAAGGACCTGCCTTCAGGCAGAATTACTATGGATGGATGGAGGTAATTAATGTGAGCAGACAATTGAAATAATTAAAGGGAAGTTTCCATTTTATTAAGACATAAAGTTCTTAAATCCAGGAAATCTAAGTTAATGTTGCATTTGCATTAAATTCATGTAATATAATTTCTAGTCACATTAATACAAACACACTACTTGAAAACATTATTATACGCTGATGACCAGGTAATAATAGCAAATACAGAAGAGGAACTTCAAAGGAATATTTTTAAACTACATAATATAGGCTATGTGAACAATACAATTTCAAAATATCCATAGAAAAAACTAAGGTAATGACATTCGAAGGGGAAAATCAAATCAGATCCAAAATAGTAATAGGAAACAAAATCATAGAACAGGTGAACCATCTCAATTATCTAGGATGTGACATTTAATTTAATTATGATAATGATATAACTAATAAAATAGCAAAATTCCAGGGAATATGTGGTACGATAAAACAATTACTAAATAATAAAACAACAAGAGAGACCCAATTGAAATGTTATAAAACGTTGGCAGTACCGGTACTGCTCTATGGTTCAGAAGCCTGGATCATAAAAAAACAAGATCTAAGTAGGATAACGGCGGCAGAGATGGAATTTTTGAGATCTGTTAAAGGGAGCGCTAAGGAAGACAGAATCAAGAACACAGAAATAAGACAGGAACTTGAAATATTTGCAATAACTGATAAAATAGATACATATAGACAAAAATGGAAGCAACACATAGACAGAATGAATGAAGATAGATATCCAAAACAAATAACAAAATAGGTCCTATTGGCACCCGAGATGTGGGCAGACCTAGAAAGAGATGGGCTGAAGTGGGAACGGGTCAACAGACCTAATCCATGGATGCAGATGATGATGATGATTAATACAAATGCTGACAAGGAATTTAGGTCATTTTTTAAACAGCATATATCCCATCAAATCATATTTAGAAATTTATTTAATCAATTTTAGTAGGTAGCTAAGTACGATGTCATTTAATAAAAATACCATTAACATAGAAGCATTCCAAATTAATTTGAAGAGAAAGTTTAAAAAACTTTATGCGTTTTTATGTTGACCAAGTTGAATTTTGTGCGTAGTGCCCCCTGCATTGACCTCAAATAGTTAAATGTAGCGTGTATGCCATGCTTCTAGACGCAAGATAAAATGTAATATCATTACATTACGATAATACTTTGTAATGTAATGGCGAAGGTAATTTATTTACCGAGTAAGATTTGGAAATGATGGTCCACAGCTGGAATTACTTTGCACAAAAGTCAATGCACTCATGTTAGAAATGAGGGCGTCATTTGTTGCGACTCGCCCCGAGCGCCTCAAGATGCTACCGGAAACTTTTTCGTGACCGTTAAAAATAGGCTATAATAATAGTTTATTGTCGGGTTCGAGTCCCGCGAAAAGTAATTTACAATTGTGTTAATGTTTAAGCCATGTCGTTAAGTGAAAATAACCACCGTGATAATGCATAGAGACCGAGCTGCGGGAAACGCACGATTCATGGGGGAACATATTGTTAATTTGTTCAACAAATCTAGCATGAGGAAGTAGACTTCCATATTCATTTTTCTTATATCTTATCTCATTATTTAATGTTCTATTTCACGTTTCAATTTAACAGTCCTACGTTTTGGATCTTCCATTTAGCCCACAATTGGACTCCAGAATAATGCATAGGGTTCACAGGGCTGTTCCGTATAATCATTGAAATATTGTATGTTACTGAAAATAAGGCTTACAGCAAGAAAGTATTTTAATGCACATTCGTGCGCAAATCTACTTATTATTAATAAGATCTATCGATATCCAATACCATTTAGAACTGTGTACAAAAAGGACAAAAAGTTTAAACGCTTACAGCAAGAAAGTATTTTAATGCACATTTGTGCGCAATTCTACTTATTATTAATATGATACAGGGAATTGTCCCAAATAAAATAAGTAAACTAAATACCTGTGTATAGGAGAATAAATGGAAAATATAAATTTCAACAATGGAGAAGAACTAAAACCTAGTATTGAATGCACTTATTTAGGAACAAAATTATACCATTCAGGCGATAACACAGTGGCAATTAAAAATAGAATCGCACAAACAAAACAAGCAATAAAATGCTTTAAACTCTGTTTGGTGGAGCAAAAATATTACAAAAAATAGAAAATTACAAATGTATCATACCATAATTCAGAGCATTTTAACATATGGTGCTGAAGTCTGGCAAATTCCTACCACGGAAATGAAAAGAATTTTAAGTAAAGAAATGGATGTTTTAAGAAGATCTGCTGGAAAGTCTAGAATGGATAGAATACGAAATAAAAAATAAGGGAAATTATGGGTGTACAAGAGGAGCCGGACATCATAGATATCATAGAAAAGAAAATATTACAGTGGTATGGCCATGTCAAAAGAATGCCAGAACAAAGATTGCCTAAAATTATTATGGAATGGATCCCAATGGAAAGGAGGAAGAGAGGAAGACCGAAGAAAACTTGGATAGAAGGGGTACAAGCAGCTATGAATATCAGAGGAATGGAGGAAGATCAATGAATGAACAGAGAGGAATGGCGTTTGGTTTCCGGAAGACGGCGGCAGCTGTCATGATACCGGAAGATGATGATGATGATGATAAAATAAGTAAAATCAAAGATAAACTGTTTTGTTTCTTAACGAAAACATTACATTTTAAGCTACTGTAATGAGTGAATTTATGTATTCTTCAAACATTTTGTTCGTTTCGTAATGTTTTCATTAAGAAACAAAACAGTTTATTTCTTATTTTTACATATTTTATTTGGGGCAATTCCTTCTATCATATTGTCACCTTATTTTCAGTAACATAAAATATTTCAGTGGTTTTACGGAACAGTCCTTCCAACCATATACATTATTCTGCAGTAATTATTACTGGCGACTCTCTGGCGCAAGCCCTCCACCTGTGTCCGGAGTTCTCTTCTCGATTATTCCCACATGGGGTTTGTGGTGGACGAATCGGAGCCAGCGCAGATTTTCTTCTGTTTCTCCATTTTCCCTGCTAAAAATTTCATTCAAACTCTTCTTCAAACTAATCTCATATTTTTGTTTAATTTAATGTGTTCCTGTGATTGTTTCAACAGGCCTTGGTCAGGCGACATCTCAACCTCGACCTGGCATTTTCAAAGTGACCTTTAGTAAACACTTTTCATTAATTTCTTACAATTGAAGATACAACAGTTACTGTACATGATTTGACTGCACTGTTCGTTTATATTCTTGAATAAAGGTCTTTATTAACCCATTCGCCTCAAAAGACGAGGTAGACTGTTAAATGGCCTTCAACTCAGAAGATGAGGTACACTCGCTTAACTCTGCTGTTATATATTTTGCAATATTTTGTACATCCCTTGATAGGGTAATCTTTTGTTAACATTTATGAATAGTAGAGGCATATGTTTGGGCCTTCACCCTTATTGCGATCTCAAGTACCGTTATCTTTTTATTGTTTTGAATGTCTGAAAAACAGATAATATAATTTACGGTAACTTAAGTACGGTTTCTGGGGAAATGCATTGACCATTTAAACCTGACACGAATGAGTTAATAACTCTATGGATTGGAATTGTATTATTTTCTTCATATCTGTGATATCTGGATAACTACGTCGCCTCAGACACAGCGGGTCAAGGATCGAAGTTTCCTGGTGAGGCTATTTTGGGGTTTATCTTCACTTGTAAGACAAATATTAGGACATTTTTAGCACCAAATAGTCCGAGAACACCATCCGGTCATCATACTTATCTGCATCATATTCGTCTTGTATAAAGTATGAATGTGTGGGTAAATGTTGTCTTGCCCTAAATTTTCCTGTTGTCTCGGAGGTGATCTTGGCGTGGAGCTGATCACTCATTCAGGGAGGGCCTCCACATCCTTCTGTCGACAAGTGTAATTTGGAGTTTAAAATCCACTCCCGACAGGTTGTGTACATTATAAATATTAATTGTATTGTATTCATAACTTGTAATCGTTTATATATATATATATATATATATATATATATATATTGTAATTTAGATTTAAGACTTTTTTTTTTTGTTTGTATTTTTTTTAAACCTGGTTGAGTGGTAGACAAGGCCTTAAGGCCTTAACTCTGCCAGGTAAAATAAAGCTATTATTATTATAAGGCTCGGGTGACGTAAAGTGCCTATAAGGGAAGATATTAAACGAAAGTAAAGAAAGAAAGAAAGAAAAAAAAGTGCCCAACTTTATTTCATTGTATTCCTCATCGAGAAGTCCAGTGTACTCTAATACAGGTGTGTATAACTGGCGAGTCCCATGTGTCTCTTTGCGTATTATTTTTTTAGCACGCATTACGAGATATAAATTGGAACAAATCAAAACCATTGATACCTTTAATAATAGTAGGGTCTTAAGATAGTGTTTACCAATTAGACTTAAGATGAAATGCATAACTTATCTCCATCACTCATTATAGAGACACATGTGGTGCTATTAAAATATTACAATATCAATAATTATTGTAATGTTACAGATTATGGGGCACGCCGTAGCGTAGTGGTTAAGGCACTGCGCTACAAGCCGGAAGGTCGAGGGTTCGAGTCCCGGCGGGGTCAGGATTTTTAAACTGACCCAAACCTTCTGGCGGCACTATGGCCCTGGGGTCGACTCAGCCTCTAACTGAAATGAGTACCAGACGCTTGTTCTGGGGTAAAGGCGGCCGTCACGCAGGGCTGACAATCCGGCTGACATCAAGTGCCGATTGTCAAGAAAAAGTGGGAGCCTTAACCTCCTACTACCCCAAGGGCCTCCTGAGGCCTGTAGTGGGATCACTTTACCTTTATGTTACAGATTATTAAAATTAATAGATATTGCTACTACTACTACTACTCTACTACTTACTCTTACTTAACTAGGTTCATGGCCGCGCTGACATAAACTCTCCATATATCCCTATCCTGAGTTAATGCTTTCCAGTCATTCCCTGTATAATCTATTTCCCTCAAATCATAGTTAATGTTATTCTCTCATCTCATTCTTGGTCTACCAACTGGGCGTTTTCCCTCTGGTTTTGCTACAAGAAGCTTCCATACACGTCTTTTATTCCCCATACGCGCAACATGTCCTGCTATTACTAATAATAATAATAATAATAATAATAATAATAATAAACATAGCAAAGTCATTAAGTAACTCCATGAACGGGGCCTATGGCTTTATTTCCTTCGAATGCCATGCTAAGGACTTTAACTTCTTCTTCGTCACGTTTAGGCATTTTTGCGATCACTGTTCCGGCTCCAAATTGGCGGCTCTTTCCATCTTCCCTTTAGTTTTCCCAAACTTCTTCCTCTTCGTGAATAGCTGTCTTCTGCTTTTGGGATTCTGTTCTCAGTCATCCTTGCAAGGTGTTTCTTTTTACAGTTTTTTTTCTGTATTGCACGATGTTGTTTTATTCTCGACCTCTACTTTTATTTGCTGTCTTATTTTATGTGTTGCCTACGGGCCTTAGAAGTTCAATGGATTCCTGCCAGATTGGACTTTAGGGGGAGGATGGTGAAATTTCTATTTTCGACATTTTTTTGAGCTTGGGACTTATTTTTGTTTGTGGTAACATTCACTGCATGATAAATAATGATGCGTTTAAGTTTCATTCTTGTGCAACATTATTTTATGAGATTAAATATTATGGTATAAAAAAATTGCATATATTATAATTAAATGGGTTTCACAATATTTTAGTAAAATGTCTGATTTTTTTACAAGGCTCCTAAAATATTTAGAAAAACATCACGTGTTAGAATTCTTATAATGTGAATACAAAGGGAGATAAAAATAATGTTGTACCTCATGCGTGGAATTACAAAAAAATTAATAATTGCATACATTTTATTTTTTATTTCTTAAAATACTACTTCAATCATGAAACCCGTACAGTCCTTTGTTACTCATTGTATTTAGGACATGCAGTAAAATGTTGAACCTTCTAGGACAATATTTGTGAATTTCATTCAATTTTGAATGTACAAAAATGCAGTGAAAATAAAAATATGGAAAACAAGTTTAAAGATTTGCATGCAGTTTAAATACAATATGTGACATACAGACCTAATCAGCACTTTAGGGCACTTAGAAGCGTCAAAGGCCTCTGAAACTTTGCCAACACATAATTAGAGTACAGGCTATTTTTTAGTACAAAAAACAAAACATGCCAATTTTGATATCAAATGGTCAATTTTTCACCCATCACCCACCCCCTTAAGAATCAGTTGCTAGCATGGTCAGTCAGGGCTAATTAAGGTGAATGAAGCAGTAGATCCAAGGAAAATATAACGAAAGTAATCTATTAATCTGTTCATGTTTATATACATGAATAAGAAAGTTTTCTTGGGTTTTCCGCGTCTTGGATTCAAGTTCGGCCCCTGGCCACTGACTCCGACGATTTGGCATGATCCCACATGCCATTATCAAGGAATGATAAGTTCGAGTCACAGGTTTAGGTCTTATATAATTAAACAAATAGAGTTTTCGCTGTGGTCCGTTTCCGAAGACGTACACCCATCCAAGGTTGTTCTTATGGGTGTACGTCTTCGGAAACGGACCACAGCGAAAACTATTTGTTTAATTATATAAGACCTAAACCTGTGACTCGAACTTATCATTCCTTGATAATGGCATGTGGGATCATGCCGAAACGTCGGAGTCAGTGGCCAGGGGCAGAACTTGAATCCAAGACGCGGAAAACCCAAGAAAACTTTCTTATTCATACTTATATCCGCGAAAATCTGCAATATAATATAGGCCTATATATATATATATATATATATATATATATATATATATATCGCTGTGGTCTCGAGGTAGCGTGCTGCCTTGTCACGCAGCGGGCCCGGGCTCGATCCCCGTCGGGGCAGTTTTTCTGGGTGAGGTTTTTATCGGGGTTTTTCCTCACCTGTAAGACAAATGCCAGGAAAACTTTAAGGCTCAAACTGTCCCCGAAATCATATGGCCATCATCGTCATCATCACCATCCTTCACCGGTGTGGAAAGCAACGGGAAACTACCACACCTAGAATTCCCTAGTAAAGCTGCAAGCATAGCATGAAAGTGCTATGATTGCAGTGAAAGACCTGCCTTCGGGCAGAATTACTATGGATGGATATATACAGGGTGTAGCATAACTCAATGGCAAAATTTCAGGAATGAGTCCGTCATACGGAGAGAATAAAAAAAAGTGTATTACAACATGGGTCCGGAAATTGATAATTACAAAGTTATTCCAACTTTTATGAATGTTAGGTTATTAAGGTTTACAGTGGTTATTGACAGTCTGTTTTCTGTTGATTGTAGGCTGCTGTGATGTACACAAATGAAGAATCTGCCTGTATCGAGGCACAAGGAAGTCACTTTGAACATTTCATCTGACAGAACAGAGCGCTTCAACAAGTCCCTTGTATTTTTGTCGCCGTGTACTAACATACATAAAAGTTCGAATAACTCTGTAATTATCAATTTCCGGACCCATGTTGTAATACACTTTTTTTATTCTCTCCATATGAGGAACTCATTCCTCAAATTTTGCCGTTGAGTTATGTTACACTATATATATATATATGTTATAATTAAATGTTTAACATTGAGCAATGCAAGCTTAATATGGTATGATAAGAAAAATAAATGCCTGAACGGGATTCGAACCCGGATCTCTGAGTCTGTACCTCAGCGTGATATCCATTACACTACCAGGCGAATCCAATTCAAACACTTATTTTTCGAATCCCGTCCAGGCATTTATTTTTTCTTAATTAAATAAAAATAAAACGTGGTTTTATTTGATTTTCATATTTATTATATAATTCAGTGACATGTTAACATGTTAACATGTCTGAAGAAGGTACAGTGTACCGAAACAGCTGTCACTGAATTATATAATAAATATGAAAATCAAATAAAACTACGTTTTATTTTTATTTAATTAATAAATATGGATTTTCATCAAGTAAACACCAACTCAATTGATTATTTATTTTTCTTATCATACCATATATATATATATATATATATATAATATACAGGGTGGACCGCTCGAATGGACCTAATTTCAATTGCTTGTTACTGGCAAACGGTTGAAGATAGAAACTTAAAACAACGTTCATATTACAGAAAAACTCACCAAGTTTTGATATCCAGATCACCACATCTCTATATGAGCCCCAGCAGTCACTGTGACGATATCAAAGCGATGAACAATTTCTTGCCAAGTACGTTGGAGTATGTCTTCTGGAATGTTCTCAATAGCCTCTATGATGCGCTCACGAAGATCACGAAGGTCTTTGACTGGGGTGGTGTAAACTTTATCTTTGACATAGCCCCAGAGAAAGAAATCCAGTGGTGTTAAATCGGGAGATCTCGGGGGCCACGCGATTGGTCCTCCCCTACCAATCCAACGGCCAGGGAAAATGTTGTCCAAAGTCGTACGAACTTCATTGGACCAGTGGGGAGGAGCACCATCTTGCTGGAAAACGATGTTAGGCTGCAGTTGTTCAATTTGTGGAAAGAACTGCTCCAGCATGTCAAGATATGTGGTACCACGAACAGTTTTCTCGGCGAAGAAAAACGGTCCAATGACCTTATTATGTGACAAACTGCACCAAACATTCATCTTCGGACTATCACGAACATGCTCTTGAATAGCGTGAGGATTCTCCGATCCCCAGATCCGCACATTATGCCGGTTTACCTTGCCTGACAAATGGAAAGTGGCTTCGTCCGAGAAGAAAATCTTGGTCATGAAGTCAGGATCAGCGCCGAGACGGTCCAGCATCGTATTGGCGAATTCCACTCGTTTCGGCATGTCATTCGGCTCCAGACGTTGCACTAACTGCACTTTATATGCGTGCAGTTTGAGGCGTTTGTGGACAATCCGTTGTAATGTCGATTTTGGTATTTGAAGTTCCCGCGAAGCTCTTCTTAATGACTTCCGGGGGCTTCGCTCAAATGCGGCTTGAACATTTGCTACCATTTCATCGGATGCTCTGCGACCACCACCATGCTTCTTCAACACAGATCCTGTAGCTAATAATGTATCACGCCACTTCTTTATGCTTCTAGCAGTTGGAGCATCACGGTTAAACACACGCCGGAACTCCCTTTGAACTCTAATGATTGATTTAAACTCCGCATACCACAAAAACAGCTTGCGCTTTCATCTGCGGAGTCGCCATTTTCACAAACAATTAAATCTAAGAACGAGAAACGTATCTTTGTGCCATCTACCGACAGGATTCGAAACTTGGTGAGTTTTTCTGTACTATGAACGTTGTTTTAAGTTTCTATCTTTCAACCGTTTGCCAGTAACAAGCAATTGAAATTAGGTCCATTCGAGCGGTCCACCCTGTATATATATATATGTGTGTGTGTGTGTGTGTGTGTGTGTGTGTGTGTGTGTGTGTGTGTGTGTGTGTGTGTGTGTGTGTGTGTGTGTGTGGCCGGAGAGAAGTTCGGTAATAAAACAAAACGACCAACGTGTAAAATGAGTTTGACATATCTGAAAATAAATGTTGTCTTTCGCGATGAAAATATTATAAGTTTGTTAGAGATTACATAATTTCTTTATAACTAGTTAGATAACTGTTTTGTTAGAATTTATTTTGGCTGTTATTTTGAATATGCAATAAACCTGCTTCCAGTAGATTATAAAACTACATGGCAATAACCAAATAAAACAGTAGCTGCACACAAATAATGCTACAAGTTTCAAAATTATTATGATCTCCATCAACATAACCAAGTGGATCCCGATTTTGGCAGCACTCAAACAGTTCGTCACAGCAAATGGGCGAATCACATCCAATAAACAAGATACGCTAGCATATAAATGTTCCCTCGAACTGTCATTACTTTATAGCGAGTCTTGTTATATCGTTGTTGCACGGAAGACAACTTACACTCTCTGTAGCTGTGTTTTGTTCGCTGCTTGTCATGGCGGCCTGTTTTTTATTCATTTTTATTTATACATATTTTTTAAAGTTTTTTTTTTCTTGTATCGGCTGCAACAGGAGTTCCAACAATTAGCAAAGCAGACTAATAAAACACAGCGTGAACTGTGCCTGGCCGCCTGAATACATCCTATTCTACCTGTTCACTTAATTGTCCCACTTCTATTGTCTCTTTGTGATCTCAATACTCGAATATTTGTTAATCCTTCAAACCAAATACTTTTTGCTTTAAAATAACGTTCGACAGCAAATTTTATAATGTACGGCAATTAGTGAAATAGTATATGCGAGGTTGGGAAATGGTTTTTACAGAAGTGAGGAATTGTTTAAAAACCTAGCGATAGCGAGATTTTTAATTTCCTAGATTCTGTAAAACACTTCACAATCGTGCGTTGTACATCATTTTTTGCGCGATGGTGTTTTCAAAATAATAAATAATACTAAAATAATAACATCTTTGTTGGAAATGTTTGCGTCCTTTATAAACATTTGACTAATGTTAACAGTGTGGGCAATGTTTATTAGTTGAGACTATAGCAGGCCGTGACACCAATCAGTCATACAATGGCGGCAAGTACGTATTTATTGCTTTATATTGTTTCAAATAAAGTTGAATTCATTTAAAATGCTGTGATTTGTTTCGTATAATGTATATTAACACTACCTTTTGGATACATTTTTGTATATACATTGTACATAGTATACATAAAGGGCATTGATTTTTCTTCCCCACGAGGTATGTAGTATATAATATTACTGTATAGTTATTTAGGTTGGCAACGCTGAAAGATAGGAAGTTGAACTTTCAATCAGTCGCCATTGCTGTAAGTACGACAAAACCCACTATCGGGAAAAAATTATATATATATATATATATATATATAATATATAATAAGTGTTTGAATTGGATTCACCTGGTAGTGTAATGGATATCACGCTGAGGTACAGACTCAGAGATCCGGGTTCGAATCCCGTCCAGGCATTTATTTTTCTTATCATATCATATTAAGCTTGCATTGCTCAATGTTAAACATTTAATTATAACATCGATAAAGCGTCACTGCTATAAAGTAAAATAAACATTCTCTTTAATTTGCTTACTTGTTATAGTCAGCTACTAGATGGCAGTGAAGACAGTGTTCTCGCGACATCTAGTAATAATGGAGAGTATAATACATATATAAGAAAAATAAGTGTTTGAATTGGATTCGCCTGATAGTGTAATGGATATCACGCTGAGGTACAGACTCAGAGATCCTGGTTCGAATCCCGTCCAGGCATTTATTTTTCTTATCATACCATATATATATTTGTAAACAAGGTCATTGTCATTCTACTTACTGCTAATCAACTAACATGCATTATCAAATCCGCAGGTTGAAGGCCGTGCGAATATAAACTCTCCTTACATCCCTATTCTGAACTAAAATTTTCTAATTTCTCTCTGTATAATTAATTTCCCTCATACCATGATTAAAATTATTTTCTGGACCTGTTATTGTCCCACCTATTGGGTTATTTCCCTCCGATTTCCTTACAAGAAATTTAGATGTTTCTTTTTCCCTAATAAGGGAAACTTATTCATAATAATAAAGGTAAAAATAAACTAAATACAGGCGCAAAATATTAATAAATAGGCTATAGTTAGAAGTTAAAATAAATATTTGCTCCTTAAACAACTTAATTGGATCTCTAAAATATTGAAAGATATCAATAAATCCCATCTTATTAGGCCCTTTATGAATATATACAATTAAAAGCCATGGATTCCGCTATACATTTTATAAACTAATAATCTAAGCCAAAGGACTATTTATATTTCCCATAGATCATGTATGACACTGTCTGTTCGTCTTTCTTCTTCTTCTTCTTCACTTCCTGGTTTAGGCAAGAGTGCCTGTTCCGTCTTCACTAATAGTTCTAAGACCATCTCTTCCGAGGACGTCCGACATCTCTTCTTCCTCTTGGAAAATAATGGAAGATTTTATTTGGTAATCTTCTTTCTTCCATTCTTTCTTCATGTTCTTTCCACTGTATCTTGTTGTTAAATATCTTTTCTTTTATGGAGTAGATCTGCAGTTCTTCACGGATATCCTCGTTTCTTATCTGGTCCATTCTAGTGCAGCCTTTTACTCTTCTTAAAAATTTCATCTCGGCTGCTTGGATTTTACTTTCTTGTTTGGTAGTCTTTCTTTGGTTCTAAATTTTCCTAAGCGCTTTATTCTCAAGTGCTAGTATATTTTATCATAAGTAGTGCCACGAGTGATTTCCAAATTATCGATAAATTCACGACTCACGATATGAGGAGTAAATTTATCTAGATAATTTGGAAATCAAGTGTAGCATTTGTTAGGACTATTTAACGAATAAAATTAAGCTGTTTACTCACAAATCATTATGTAAATATAGTTAGGCCTATTTTAAAATATTTATATATTTAATGTAAACGGCGATGCTTGAAAACAAAATGAGAAACGTTATGTTTCATTTGTTCATCACAGCAACCAGATCATATTTATTGCCAAATAGAATCGCAACATTGTAAGAATGCACCCTAGTGGAGAAAAAAATGAAACACATCCTTACATGTTATTAATTAATTTCTGATGTCCTATAATGTAAATATGTCGATTATATTTTTCTGCAACGTTAATTCCTGGGAAATAATACGTTTAAGAAAGTGCAAACAATGGTTTCTTTTTTTATGGTATAATCAATTGCTACGAGTGTTTTTTCTATTATATCTCGCAAGCAGAACCTGGCTACATTCGTGCACTATATATACAATCTGGGAGCCACTCAACGGAATGGAAGCGATAAAATCGAGGTGAAAAAGACTGTGATTGGTTTTAAATCAAAATTCATTGAAATTGATTGGTCATTGACTGCCATTTGGGGCATGAGTTAAATACTTCTCATAAAATAAGAGAATACCTATGTTTCGTATCCTCGTGAGTGGGATCTCGCATTCATTAATTAAAACTGGGCTTATAAAGTCAGCTATACATATAAACAATCAAGCATTAGTCCTATATAGTTGCTTTGAATTCATGGTAGGTTGGTAGGCCTACTTTGTTTAACGGGAGCTCAGAACTAAATTGATATTAAAGCGTTAAGGGGTGAGATATATCTTATTACACAGCTCTACAAAAATTATTAGTCAATTGTTTATATTGAACGCTGACCACTCAAATGACATCTATACGAACGCAAATATTTCCAATAAAGATTTTACCATTATTTATTATTTTGAAAACACCATTGCACTTCCCCCTACAGGGAAGAATTTGAACCATACTAATTTAGTTACGCAAAAATAATGTACAACGCATGTTTGTGAAGTATTTTGCAGAATCTCGGAAATTAAAAATCTGGCTGTCGCTCGGTTTTTTTAAAACATTTCCTCGATTCTGTAAAAATCACTTCCCAACCTCGCATCCTAATATACTATTATGGCATTAAACTATGCCCACTATGCGATGACCATGAAAACTGGTAGCATATTATAGCATTCTGTAGAGAGACAGAACAACTTAGATTACAGATGCTGCCGGAGAGATTTCTCAGGTCGGATCGAGGGAGAGTGGCGTGTTGGGATCTTTTAGGACGGATCGAGAGTGAATCAAAAACATGCAAATTTTTGGGTACAGTAAGGAAATTGAGATATAACAAAATTGTAGATTAAGGATATATGTATTATCAATAAGAAGAATCTCAATATGGTCTTTGTTTTCGATCTTTAATTATATTATATAATAAGTAGGTCTGATAAGTTGAATAGTCTGATAGTGCATTTAATGTCTGTAGGGACGGGGGAGGGGGTATGAGAGTGCGGTTGTGGGTTATGTGTGGGCGTGCTGTGGGTGTATGTGTGTGTGTTTTTTTTTCTAATTTGTTTTCTAGCATTTCTTTTTAATATTAATGTACGGAATATGGATGAAAGTAGATATGTATTATTGTGATGCAGTGTAGACATAGATTTTACTTATATGTAGCCTGTTATTGTTTTTTAATACAGGTGTATTTGTAGGTATTTGTTTATATTATGATTAGTTTTATTTTTTATTCATGGAAAAATAATGCACGTACGGCCAAGCAGGCCCGTGCGCAATGTAAATGCATATGTATTTTCATTATTCTGAAAAAAAAGGCAATAAATTCTATTATCTTACTATTATTATCTGTGAAAAGCCGAATATTTGTAAGAAGAAACATTTATGAGAACGAATAACTTTTTGTGGCATTATAAAAACTTTGTTTGAGGTGTAACATTTGGAATCTAACACGAAGGTTGGATGATATTTCGGTACTATCAGAGTCGTGGCAGAGCTGCTTAGCATGCCATGAAGACTTCCCCTGGCAAGCATGCAACCCTCTCTCTTGCGTGATCAACATGACCAAGCCTGTGATTTATCTCTGACAGCACGATAGGACCTTGTTCGAATCTCTTTTCCAGCATTTCCCAAATACGTCTCTAGTTTATAGTGGAATACAGTACCAATTAAATTCAATTGCAATCTTTCTGGCAAATGATAAATCTCTATTATTATATGGATGTGAAACCTGGAAAATTACTACTGAGATAAGGGGTCTTCTTAAAACAGGTGTCTCAGGAAATCCTTTTGGGCATATATTATTTCCAATCAAAATATATGGAACAAACGAAGAACTCGTTGACATCCAAATAAAAAGGAGGAAATGGAGATGATTGGTCTTACTCTTAGGAAGAATTAGAATGCTATTGGGGCACAAGCTCTATTTTGGAACCCTGAGAACCAAAGGAAAAGAGGAAGAATACGACTATAATGGAGGATGAGTGTCGAGGAAGAAATCAGAATGGAGGAAAAACAGGGGAGAGTTGAAAGTTTTGGTTGGAATAGGGTGCGCTGGAGTTTATTTCTTGAGTTTAATCAAATAATTTCAATACTTTAGATAAATTTGCTTCCTTGTTGTAGTTTGTTGTTAGTTATATAGTAGGGTGGTCTAATTGTTACATTGTCTGCTTCTAGACTCTATAGATTTCAACGAGGGGCATGTGGTTAGCATACCGCCTCCACGAGAATCGAGTAGGAATCTGTGATAATACTCGGGTGAGCGAAGTTCGGTAAAATTTTGCTCAGAGGTCTTTTTATTCAGAATTGAGGTTCTTTTACGCGCACAAAAATCTTCAAACTCGGGACCTATAACTTAAGGTCCTTCCGGAGGACTTGCCCCTTTAATTTTTAGGGTTGTGTATACAACCGGAACTCCCAAGTTTGAAAGTGATAAAATTTTTAGAAATATAAAACAGTACATGATATCTCAGTCGTCCTCAATAACTTGCAGTATTGTTCTATAGGAGGCCTTTAGATAACTTAAGTATTATCTTCTGCCTTCATGATGGCACCAAAATTAAAGTTTTGAAGAACGATTCAGTAAGATGTTACATGTGCTGTCTCTTTTGAGGTCAAATCCGGAGGCATAAGGAGCTAATCATAGATTTATACCAATCGTTATTGACAGAATTTCAACAAATTTATTAATTGAATTTTATCAGATGACTGAAAGCAAGTAGTGGTCTCTAGTAAATTAGCGCTTACTTCTTATGCAGTATTTGTATCGTTTGCTCGAGTAGAACAGCCTGTAAGATGTTTTCTAGCGACGACGCAGACCCAGGTTCGATCCTGGTCAGGATTTTTTAAAACAATGTAGTTACTTTTTATAATGCCTACACATTAACAGGCAACGTTATATAAATAAATTTGTATATATAGGGAAATTAATTAATTAAAGGAAACATCTCATATATTATTATTATTATTATTATTATTATTATTATCTAGTTTTTTAAGCCCATGTTTTCCCTTTACAGAGATTTAGGCGCTCTCCCCCTACAGGGAAGAATTTGAACCATATTAATTTAGTTACACTTGTTTTCGTATAGATGTCATTTTGAGTGGTCCGATACCAGCGTTCCGCCTCATACCGACATCTAGGAAACCAAGGCAGTACTAGGAAGGGAAAATTCGGTAAATTTGGTTAGAGGTCTTTTCATTCAGGCTTAAGGATTTTTTACGAGCCTGAAAATCTTCAGACTCGGGACCCACGGCTTAAATCCCTCCCGGAGGACTTGCTCCTTGGATTTTTCCGTCCTAAAAAATCCAGCCGGGTTTGAACCCGCGATCCTTGGGACCAGAGGCAAGGAGCATAACCACTAGTCCACCGCGGTTGACTATCTACTGTAGTTACCTTTAAAAAAACACAAGGCATAACAAGATTTATTTCCACTACTAATGTAAAATGCGTCTGATTAATTTAAATTAAGACAAGTTAATATATAATTTCATTATACAAGTAAGTCCTGGAGTATTACATCGCTTCATACAGACAGTTTGTAGCGGGGAACGGTTGTGGTCTAGTGGAGGGAGCTTCTATTTCCCATGCAGGATGTCGCGTGTTCGATCCCGCTCTCTCTCTCTCTCTCGTCCTTATCTCAGTTAATTTTCTTTGTTTTTTTTTTTTTGCTTTGTTTTATTTACAGCATTTACCGCACTACTTACACAACGTGACATTATTTTCCATTGCACAACGCACAACGAAATAGAACGTATTTTAGATTCTCAAATAGTTGTATACTTGTGAATCAAACAACTGACCTCTGATCATGCGCAGTGGCTTCGTCCTGGGACTTGAAAATTACCTGTGCGCCCACAATTATTTTAAAGGCTGTACTGGGGCACGCCGTAGCGAAGTGGTTAAGGCACTGAGCTACAAGCCGGAAGGTCTAGGGTTCAAGTCCCGTTGGGGTCAGGATTTTTAAACTGACCCAAACCCTTTGGCGGCACTATGGCCCTGGGGTCGACTCAGCCTCTAACGGAAATGAGTACCAGGCGCTTGTTCTGGGGGTAAAGGCGGCCGTCACGTAGGGCTGACAACTCGGCTGACATAAAGTGCCGATTGCCTAGAAAAAAGTGGGAGCCTTAAACTCCTACTGCCCCAAGGGCCTCCGGGCCTGTTATGGGATCACTTTACTTTACGTGATGAATTCTAATAACATTAAAAACGTAGGATTTTAAATACCTTGTTCAGTATATTGGAAATTTTCCTGGCGTTTGAATAGGTAATATATTTTGAAACCTTCATGCCTATTTAGAAAGGTTTCGCATTTAAATAAAAATAATGGTTTTAAATAGATTTCACTGGATAGAGGCTCAACGTTTTATAAATTTCTGGGTGTAATTCTGCGGTTCAAGAATTGTGTTTGTAACTTTGATGTATTCTAATGAGGGAATATAAATTGCGATCTCTATCTCCCTACATCCAATTTGATAAAGCGATGAAGCTTTTATTTCCAATCTCGGGAAACAAATTGGGCTCAAGGCCCCAATCGATCTTATTCTTGAAATTTCAACTCGAAATGAAATGAATCACGCCACAGTAGCTACTTGCAATGATTACAGTAAATCGTCCAGTTTGATTTTATAAATATAACTTAAATTCTTTACCAATTCGGATTTTCTTCTGCTGAAGTTTATGAGTAAGTTACTTTTTACTAGTAGTACTGCTCTATGGATCAGAAGCCTGGATACATAAACAACAAGATCTAAGTAGGATAACGGCGGCAGAAATGAAATTTTTGAGATCTGTTAAAGGGTGCACTAAGGAAGACAGAATCATCATCATCATAGTACATTCACGAATTTAGGCCATTTGTTGACCTATTTCGGCCTCAAGAGAAACACCATCCAGAAGTCTTTTGAGTGGACGTCCTGGTCTTCTTCTTCCTGCAGGTTGATATCTTAACATTAGTTTGGGTATTCTGTGATCTTCCATTCGATGAACATGTTGTACCCATCTTGACTTATAATCAGAAATTTTGTTTTCTAAAGATTCCATGTGTAATTCTTCTAAGATGTCTTCATTTTTTTTGTGATCTAGTAGTGTGTATCCTGCAGTCCTCCGAAGATATCTCATTTCAGCAGATCTAAGTCTCTGTATATCCTTCTGTTTCAACGTCCATACTTCGCTACCATACAAAAGAGTTGGAAGAGCCAGTGTTTTATACACTTTCAGTCTTGAATGCTTTTGGACTAACTGTGGCTTGAAGGTAGAATTTATTAACCCTAAAATTCTTAAAAATTTAGATATTTTTGCATTTACATCCTTTTCTTCTTCATATGAGATATTGCATCCTAGCAAGAACACAGAAATAAGACAGGAACTTGAAATATTTGCAATAACTGATAAAATAGATACATATAGACAAAAATGGAAGCAACACATAGACAGAATGAATGAAGATAGATATCCAAAACAAATAACAAAATACAAACCTAAAGACACCCGAGATGTGGGCAGACCTAGAAAGAGATGGGCTGAAGTCGGAACGGGTCAACAGACCTAATCCATGAATGCAGATGATGATGATGACTCTTTACAGCTTTTGCTTTTAGAATGGACAGCTTGCATGCGCCGATATCATGTTGTTGTGTAGGTGTGTCGTAATAAAAGAATGTTTTTCCAAATTTTAAACTTCATGGCGCGACAGAACTGAAACGCCTTCGGATTACCTGTCACTAAACTTCACGGCGCGACAGGCCTGGAAAGCCTTTGGCCTACCAGCTGGCTGCTGACCTCTCATTACAGAGGTAGACGATCATCCAGCCAGTGTAGGGATAACATGTGGTCAGCATGTCGGGTACCCCAGTCGTTACAGCTGATTTCTCAACCTGGAGCCTCAATTTCTTCTTCTTCTTCTTCTTCTTCTTCTTCCTTTAGCTCTACGGTCCTCTAAGAACATTGGCCTCCTTCATAACAACTGCCCATTCTTCTGAATTACTAGCTTCCTGTCTCCACCTTTTCTCCTTTAGTTGCCTTAAGTCTTCCTCAACTTTACTTAGGCCCTAATCATCTTAGTTCGCTACACAATTTAACTAGCTAAATGTCTGACGTTGCTGGGTGGGCACTGCCCTTACTGGTCGAAATTCCACGAGAAAATGTTTTCCCCCATGGAGAGTCGAACCAGCGCAAGTCCCATAGCTCTGCGCCTTAACCAATTACCAGCCTCATCCACCTGTCATAATCACAGAGAAAGTCATTCATCCATTAGAGTTGAGGTGACTGTGTTCAGCAAATCGGGTTCCCCTTCATAATTGGATTTATCAACTTGGGGTCATTACTTGTCGTGGCTACTTAAATTCCTCAAAATGCCGAGTAAACGCCGGTGTCAAATACTGGCCGAAATTCCACGTGGAATTTTCTTCTCCCTTGATATTTAAAACTAGTCTACCGGACTCTGTGGTAAGCAGGATGTCCTAAATCCTCCGCTAAGATTAGGTTCCAAGAAAAGAATTTTATCCCAGAAAAATTACTGATAAGGTACTCATTTAAAAGAGGTTGAGTGGGTTCCAGAATATGAATGAAGAAGAATTGCTATGTTAAAAAATGTATTATAAGTGAGTATAGTATTTTTCGTTGAGCAAACCAAATTTCAATTTCAATTAAATTTCCGTTGAAGTTTTTTGGGAAAGAATTGTGAATAGAAATATAAACGGAATCTTAATTCGAGCAAGATCAGCGATTCGTTTGGGAGAGTAGAATTTATCGTCAATTTGTAGCGGATGGAAACGAGCAGGTCGGCTAAATTCTCTAACGAGGTGACACAAATTATTGCTACTGGTTGTCCGACACAAGAGTGGAAATAAAAAACAGTTAAATAATATTTTCTATTATTCTATGGAAAAGTGTCACAAGTTCCAAGTATTAGAATCAATTGATTAACAAACAAGAATACAGTATGTATAATCGTGGGATTTTAATGAGATTGTATTTTTATTGAAGCTTATTTCTTATAAGTAATGCCACGAGTGATTTCCAATTTATCTAGAGAATTTGAAAATCAAGAGTGCCATTTGTAAGGACTACGTATTTAACGAATAAAATTAAGTTGTTTACTCACAAATTATTATTTAAATATAGTTATTTTAAAATATTTATATAGTTAATGGAAATGGCGATGTTTGAAAACAAATGAGAAGTGTTTGGTTATGCTTCTTTTGTTTATCCACTACCACTAGATCATATTATTTATTGCCAAATAAGATCGCAATATTGTAAGAATGCACTCTAGTGGAGAAAAAATGAAACACATCAAACTGTACATAGTAACCAACATTATAGGTTATTAATTAATTTTTAAGAACAACTCCGTAAAATCATTATTTAAAAACACAATTATTGAACACGCAGTTATCAAATGTGTAGTTCGAAAGAATCTGTTCATTATTTGCTATATTCAACGCATTTGTTCCAGAGACAGTTACTGCAAAATAATGCTCTGACCTGTTCAGAATATTAAAAAGGAGGAGCTTTCTTTAATTGATAAGCAGAAGTATATAAATATCGAGGTGAAACACGACTGTGATTGGTTGTAAAATAAAATGCATATAGTTCCGAAATTTGGTTGTTCAAACTCTGTTGGGGTCAATTGATTTTCTATGGGGTAAACATCTTAAGTATGGTTTCCTTTGGAAGAGAAATTAGCCTTGGGTCTCATGCCGTTGATTTATATACGCTAACATAAACATATTCCGACCCAGAAATATGAGCCATCTAAGCAAAATGTGTTTGCCTTTTCACGTCCAACTTCGAATTACCTGAGTTGTTAAAGTGTTATTAAATAAAGTGTTAGAAGTTTATGTTGAATGTATTGGTTTAGCGTTTCTGTTCCGCTAACGTGGTGTGGTCGGTACTTTTCGTTCCGGGTGTCCGACTTCGAATCCCGGAGGGTAAAGGATTTTAGATATCCACTTAAAGTCTGGATGTGTTTCTCTTCTTTTGTGTTGTCCATGGCGGTGACTCAGATATACTAATAAACAAATTTACTTGTTATATTTTCTGTTCTGCCTAAAGGGGGCTGGCCCCCACGGCATTAACTTGTATTTATTTTAATGCCGCCAGTTTTGCCTTTTAGACATTTCTGGTGTTCTCTCCAGGCAATGGCGTAATTGTAACTCACTTCTGAGGTTGGGGCGCCTGGAAGGCGGGGTTACGTTGCCCCGATAATATGATGGGTGATGATGATGACAATGGTGCGCCAGGAGAGCTCCTAATCCTAACCTTAATCTAAGATGAATAAGGGTGATGATGATGGCCACATGATTTCGGGGACCGTTTGGGCCTTAAAGTGTTCCTGATATTTGTCTTATAGGTGAGGAAAAACCCCGATAAAAACCTCACCCAGAAAACTGACCCGACCTGGGATCGAACCCGGGCCCACTGCGTGACAAGGCAGCACGCTACCTCGAGACCACAGCGGTGGACACTAGTAAGTTTTATGGAGGTTTAAGTCTTATAAAATGAAAATATATAGAATAAAAAGAGAAAGAAGCAAAGTGTATCTTTTGCAGTTGAAATATTTATTAGTCATACCAGATGAGTAGGAAATTACTATATAAGTAGAAAGAATAGATAGCATTAATAAAATTCATGATAAAATTCCGTTGAGATATCAGTCACAAAATTATAAAATTATATAATAGTTACCTATTTGTGCTGGTTGAGTGGAAGAGAGGGCCTTATGGCCTTAACTCTGCCAGAATAAAAAAGTATTATTATTATTATTATTATAAAAGATCCGTCTCCTCAACTTAAAAAAAAGTTTAATTATCTGTAGCGCTTTCGGGACTAGTCCTATCATCAGCAGAATTAACATGATCCATCCATAGTAATTCTACCCTAAGGCAGGTCTTTTACTGCAATCATAGCATTTTCGTGCTATGCTTTGCAGCTTTACTAAGGCATTGTAGGTGTGGTAGCTTCCCGTTGCTTTCCACACCGGTGAAGGATGGTGATGATAGTGATAAGGATAATGATGACCGAATGATTTTCGGTGACCGTTGGGCCCTAAGCTTCCTGACATTTGTCTTACAGGTGAGAAAAAACCCCGAAAAAACCTCACCCAGGAGCCTGTCCCAATCGGGAATCGAACCCGGGCCCGCTGCGTGACAAGGCAGCACGCTACCTCAAGACCACTGCGGTGGACAATTAACAGGATATGGGTTCTTATACAGTATCCAATCAGGGGTCAACTGATAAAGAATCATATCCTGTTACTTCTGCTGATGATGGGACAAGTCCCGAAAGCGCTACAGATAATTAATAATTTTTAATTTGAGGAGACAGACCTTTTAGCTAACTGTTATATAATTTTATACTATAATTTTTAATTTAGAAAGACTATTTAACTCATGTCGCAAATGGTAGTCAATGACCAATCACGTTTCAATTAATTCTGTTTTACACCAATGACAGTCGTGTTTCACCTCGCTCTTTATCGATTTCTCTTTATCAGCTCCTGCTTTTGTGATAAAGAAAGCTCCTCCTTTTTTAATATTCTGAACAGGTTAGACTATTATGTTTCTCCAACAAATACATTGAATATAGCAAATAATGAAGAGAGTCAGTGATTTTACTGAGTTGTTTATTCAAAATATAAATGATTAACCTATAATGTTGATTAAAATAGTTTGATGTGTTTCATTATTTCTCCACTAGAGTGCATTCTTACAATATTGCGATCCTATTTGGCAATAAATAATATGATCGAGTTGCAGTGAATATACATAACCTCACATTTATAATTTGTTTTCAAACATCGCCGTTTACATTAACTATATAAATATTTTAAAACACCGGTAACTATATTCAAATAATTATTTTTTAGTAAAGAGCTTAATTTTATTCGTTAAATAGTCTTAACAAATACCACTCTTGATTTCCAATTTCTCTAGACTATTTAACTCATGCCCCAAATGGGAGTCAATGACCAATCACGTTTCAATGATTTCTGTTTTACAACCAATCAGAGTCGTGTTTCACGAAATATTTATCAGTGTTATAATTACCATATTAAAGAAAGCTCCTCCTTTTTAATATTCTGAACAGGTCTGACCATTATTTTGCAGTGACTGAGTTAACAGTAAAGCCGCCATAATCGAATGTTCAAAATGGCAGAAACAAGATTTGGCTGTGCTTCAAATTAAGTTATAGACGAAATACAAATTTGACAATTGTGTGTTCAATAATTGTGTTTTCAAATAATATTACCGAGTTCTTTTTGATAATTCTGTGTTCTATAATTGTGTTTTTAAATAATGATTTTACCGAGTTGTTTACTAAAAAATAAATTAATAACCTATAATTTTGGTTATAATATACAGTTTGATGTGTTAAATTTTTTCTCCGCTAGGATGCATTCTTATAATATTGCGATGATATTTCAAGTTTCCCACGCCAGATGGCAATATATAACATTATATGATCTTGTTGCAGTGGATGGAGAAACGAAACATAACGTTTCTAATTTGTTTTCAAACATCGCCGTTTACATTAAATAAATAAATATTTTTAAAGTAACTATATTTAAATAATGATTTGTGAGTAAACAGCCTAATTTTATTCGTTAAATAGTCCTAACAAATGCCACTCTTGATTTCCAAATTCTCTAGATAAATTGGAAATCACTCGTGGCATTACTTATGATAAATTCACTCCTCACTGCATACGTCGTGAATTTATCGATAATTTTGAAATCACTCATGGCATTACTTATGAATAAGCCATATTTAAGGAAAAATGCTAGGTTTCTGTTTTTATCACTATATAAGAGTAAAGAAAATATATTGAAGCTGCTTTTTTTTTGGTGAATGAGGTACCATTTTCAACGCCTTAACGTTTAAGTTAAAGTAGCCTCCAAAAAATAATAAAAAAAGTAGCTGATCCAGACAAAATGTCCGGGTGGTCCTGGCGCAGGATGTTTATGCAACAAGTGAAGGTCAGGTCGACATCCTCGTGCTTAACAAATTATTTCAGCGGTGACCGTCTACTTCACCACAAGCCTTTGGGGATTCCCACCGAGTTTTGTGTGCGATACGCTTTTTGTCTTAATCATCATGTTTTGTGACGCGATTCCATGAACGCAGTTACACATTCGTAACTATTTCTAACTTTCGTTGGCGCACGTCGCAGCGTAATTGGTTAAGGCAATATGCTATAAGCCGGAAGTTCATGAGTTCGACCCCCGGTACGGTCGGGGTATTTAGACTTCCTTAAACCTTTGAAGGCACAATAGGTCCTGGAGTTTACTCAGCCTCTAACATAATTAAGTACTAGACCTTTGTTTCGGGGTAAAGGCGGTCATCACGCTGGGTTGATAATCCGGCAGACACATCAGCAACAACAACTGAAGAATAAAAAAAATTAAAAATGCACGTTACCATAATTGTATGAATAATTGTAATAATCTGAAAATGTACGCATATTATATTTAAATAAAAAGAAGCCTGGATGCCATCCGAAAGCCAAACTTGGCAAGATCCCGCGTGATCGACTATTCCGATTGAGGTTTTGAGCGGTTTCCCTAAATCCAAAGAGCAAATGCTGGAATAGAACCCCAAAAGGTCCGCTTCCAACTTCACTCTGCTAATTAACTTCAAATTTGAATTCAAAATTTAAACCGGGGCTAATGTATTTTACAGGAACCCGGGGTTCTACCTATTAAGGAGGACCAAAATGGATCGCTCATCGCCAACACTTAAGTGATGGCCGCAGAGCTTTCCATCTATCTATCTATCATGCTGATTGGCTAGAAAGGTGGGAGCTTCAGCATCCTACCTCCCAAAGGACCTCCTAAGGGCTGTAGTGGGATCACTTTTTTTTACTGACTTTCATATTACATTATAGCGACAAGGAGCATACAATGACTTTTTTTTATAAATTCTATTTTCTAAAATACAATTCCGAGCGCCTATCCAATTACATGTAAAATTTAAAAAGATACATCAGCTATTTAAATGTAGTATTCAAATACTTACTTACTCACTGGCACTATCGAACCCATAGGTTCATGGCCGCGCGGACATAAGCTCTCCATAACATCCCTATCCTGAGCTAATGCTTTCCAATCATTCCCTGTATAATCTACTTCCCTCAAATCATAGTTAATGTTATTCTCCCACCTCATTCTTGGTCTACCAACTGGGCGTTTTCCCTCTGGCTTTCCTACAAGAAGTTTCCATGCAAGTCTTTCATTTCCCATACGTGCAACATGTCCTGCCCATCGCAGTCTACGAGACTTAACTGTTTTCATTATATCTGGCTTCGCTTAAAGATCATGTAGTTGATTGTTATGTAGTCTTCTCCATTCACCTGTCTGTTCATCTCTCTTTGGTCCAAAAATGTTCGTAAGTACTTTATTCTCAAAAACTTGTAATCTCATTTCCTTCCTTAAAGTAAGAGTCCATGTTTCGCAATCATATAATATAACTGGTAGAATAACAGTTTTATATATTTTCAGTTTAACGTTTTTTCAAAAAGAAGTTGGGACATCAAAAGTCTCCGTAATGCATAATAGCAAGCATTTCCAGAATTGAGCCTATGTTTAATTTCTTTGTGCATCTCATTCCTATTTTCAAATACATTGTCAAATTCATTGTCTTGTGACCGAGGGCACGCCCTTTTCTGCAAACATCATGCCGCTTTGTAATTTTATTAGAAAACGTATAAAAGCTCTCCGCATATCACTATAAGATCATAATAATTCCAAGGAGGATCGTGATGATAGTGGATATGATTACATGAAACGCATCTCAAAGTTTAAGCTTTGGTTGCACTGGTGTTTTTGATTCGGTCAGGTACCATGAAATCCTTACTAGTCTTTCGTGTGTGTGTGAGGCCTATAGAGGTCTGTGAATGACAAGGGTGCCGACCGACCACGCCTGACGCACCATCACAGGGACAAATGAATGAATTGACGAAATGGATGAAATGAGTAAGAAGAAATGGTGGTAGGGAAATATGGGAGAAAACCCCAAGAGAAACCTACCCAAGCTCCATTTCGACCACCACGAAACCTACATGCAGTGACCGAGACTCTATCTCTGAAGCCCAGCGGTGAGAGGCGAGCGTCTAACCGCTTGCGCCACGGAGCCGCCATTTGCATTTCTTAGATGAGACAAAAATTGAAATGTTTCTAGACATTTTAAAAGGTTGGAGAAAAAATAATCCCAAAGAATTGGAATAGGCACCTATTGGTAAAGGGAAAAAAATGGAAAACTGGAAAAGGTAGATGAATGGTGTCAGGCGTATTGAATACCACGAGACTTAAAGAAAGCGTGAAAAAAAATCTGAGGAGAACAAAATTGTCATGAATTCAACCAAACTACTGCAGTGGTATTAAAGACAATTCTTAACTAGAAAAATATTTCCTCTTGCTCCAATCATAAAATTATTGTATTTAGTTCTAATTTACTCTCTAACTAACTAACTAACTAACTCACAGGCACTATCGAACCCGTATGTTCATGGCCGCGCGGATATAAGCTCTCCATGTATCCTATCCTGAGTCAATGTTTTCCAATCATCCCCTGTATAATCTACTTCCCTCAAATCATAGTTAATGTTATTTTCCCACTTCATTCTTGGTCTACCAAATGGGCGTTTTCCCTCTGATTTTCCGACAAGAAGCTTCCATGCACATATTTCATTCCACATTCGTGCCTCATGCCCTGCCCATCGCAGTCTAACAGACTTAACGTTCTCATTATACCTGGTTTCTTATAAAGACCTTGTAGTTCATTGTTATGCGGCCTTTTCCTTTCATCTGTTTGTTCATCTCTCTTTGGTCCAAAAATGTTCATAAGTACTTTATTCTCAAATACTAGTAATCTCCTTTCCTCCCTTAAAGTAAGAGTCGAGGTTTCGCATCTATATAATATAACTGGTAGAATAATAGTTTTATATATTTTCAGTTTAACGTTTTTTGAAAGGAGTTGGGAAGTCAAGAGTCTCTGTAATGCATAATAGCACGCATTTCCAGAATTGAGCCTATGTTTAATTTCCTTGTGCATCTCTAATTTACTCTCTGCTTGGAAAAAATGTTAATGATAGTAATCACATATATAGGCCCTATTACGATAACTTGAACCTTAACTCTTGCCAAAAGTTTGTTAAAATAGCATAAAAACTTTTCTCTCGTACTCAGGAAACTTGCCAGTGTCAACGTTCTGTTTATAAGCTGTACTTATTCCGCTTTTCTCCGGAGACGTTGGATGAAGACATTCCAAAGTGAATTGGAAGTTTTGCTTGTGGGGTGGAGGAGATATACATCACTGTCGGAGCGTCAGGACGCCAGCGTCGATATTATACCTGACCCTTACTGCATATTCTGTGTCTGTGGATATTCTCAGTCTTCTCTACTTGTGTCTTTCCATACAAATATTCATGGCTATTTAACTCGTGCCACAAATGCTAGTCAATGACCAATCACGTTTCAATGAATGTTGTTTTACAACCAATGACAGTCGTGTTTCACCTCGCTCTTTATCGATTTCTCTTTATCAGCTTCTGCTTTTGTGATAAAGAAAGCTCCTCCTTTTTAACGTTCTGAACAGGTCAAAGCATTATTTTTCTCCAACAAATACATTGAATATAGCAAATAATGAAAAGATTCCTTGATTTTACTGAGTTGTTTACTAAAAAAATAAATGAATAACCCGTAATGTTGATTATGATATATAGTTTGATGTGTTTCATTATTTCTCCGCTTGGGTGCACTCTTACAATATTGCGATCTTATTTGGTAATAAATAATATGATCAAGCAGCAGTGAATGAACAAAACCTCACATTTCTGATTTGTTTTCAAACATCGCCGTTTACATTAAATATATAAATATTTTAAAGTAACTATAGTTAATCAATGATTTCTGAGTAAACAGCTTAATTTTATTCGTTAAGTAGTCCTAACAAATGCCACTCTTGAATTTCCAAATTCTCTAGATAAATTGGAAATCACTCGTGGCATTACTTATGATAATGGTAACATTCTCGTTACCGTATTTGATTATGATCCGATCACAGTACTCGAATTTACACTCCGTTATCGTTTAAAGAACCTTTAATCTTCTTCGTCACTTCACGGGCTAGGCAAATTGCCTGTTCCGCCTCACAGTTGTTCTGTCCATCTTTTCACTGGCCTTCCTGCATTCCTTGAATCTCTTGGCTTGTAGTTGAATGCTGCTCTTGGTGATCTTGTTACATTCATTCCTTCCACATGTGTAATCCATTTCTCTCTATATTCTCTGATGATGGGTGATGATGATGATAGTGGTGCGCCAGGAGAGCCCCTAATCCTAACGGCATTGAAGAATTTGGTCGTAGGATCTTCCAAATATGAGTCTGAAAGTGTGTCGCCTGAATATGACATATTTTTAATAACATTTGTATAAAATTACCTATTATCCAAATTTCATATCATATGGAACAATATGCAATATATAGGATATTTGGTGTCCCAGATCTCTTAGGTCAAAGAACATGTTTGGCAAAGGAAATTAAAACATCCTTTTGTAAGAGTCATTTTTAACTCCATATATGGAATTATAGCAAAATACATATTCATATAGAATTGTGGTTTGTGATTTTTCGCAGCAATAGTCATTATTTTTGCTAATGATTTCACTACATAACCCATTTTTGAAAGTAGCAAATCATTTTGTCAACTTTTATAAGATTCATGATGTGTTCCGTTGAGGTATTATTCAAAATTAATATAAAATTATGGAATATTCACCTGAAAGGTCCGTCTCCTCAACTTAATTAATTATTTAACTGTAGCGCTTTCGGGACTTGTCCCATCATCGGCAGGACTCAAACCAGTTTTGAATCCTGCCGACGATGGGACAAGTCCCGAAAGCGCTACAGTTAAATAATTAATTAAGTTGAGGAGACGGACCTTTCATGTGAATATTCCATAATTTTATAATAATTTTAAATCATTTAGTGTTATTCCACAACATGCAGAAATAAATACCACTTTTATGAGGACAAGACTTTGTATTTCTCCATCTCTTCACGTCTCTTTTGTCATGATGTGTTTCTGATTCTCTTTAAATATCAATTTGCTCCCGATCACAGGAGCTGTCCTAGCAACTGCAGCCTGAATCCGAAAATCAATCTGCACAACGACGCCAATTCACTGAAAGCGAGGAGACCTGCCGAACAAGCCATTATCAACAGCAGCCCGCGTAACAATAATAGGATGGGTGGCTCTCCAGTTCCATAAAAGATAATAATCATAAGTAATGCCACGAGTGATTTCCAAATTATCGATAAATTCACGACTCACGAAGTGAGGAGTGAATTTATCTAGAGAATTTGGAAATCAAGAATGGCATTTGTTAGGACTATTTAACGAATAAAATTAAGCTGTTTACTCACAAATCATTATTTAACTATAGTTATTTTAAAATATTTATATATTTAATGTAAACGGCGATGTGTTTGAAAACAAATGAGAAACGATAGGTACGCTTCTACTGCTTCATTTGTTTATCACTGCAACCAGATCATACTATTTATTGCCAAAGGAACGCAATATTGTAAGGAGGAGCTTTCTTTAATATGGTAATCATAACACTGATAAATATTTGGTGAAACACGATTCTGATTGGTTGTAAAACAGAAATCATTGAAACGTGATTGGTCATTGACTCCCATTTGGGGCATGAGTTAAATAGTCATAAAAATAGACTAGGACGAACCTCCATCGCAGAAAAAAAAATCTGTGAATAGAGAATAATAATAAAAAAATGCGAATCCGTAACAAATTATAGACTTGCTGCTGCATCTCACAAACTGCCAATGGTCGTTAACTTTGAACTTTAACATTGCATATCAACCTCTAAGTTTTACTGGGGCTAATGGAGATCAG
This sequence comes from Diploptera punctata, assembly GCA_030220185.1. Lineage (NCBI taxonomy): Eukaryota > Metazoa > Arthropoda > Insecta > Blattodea > Blaberidae > Diploptera > Diploptera punctata. Next base: position 938,427 of record JASPKZ010007246.1, on the reverse strand, counting down.
TCTTGGAACTCGAGGCCTCACAGGTAATGAGAGTCAAAGAACTGCTCACCACTTTTACAGATCGTAGGGTAGTGTACCTAGGTCACTTGGTTAAGCGGATGGGGTCAATATATTAACTAGACTATCTGCTCTTAAAGTCATCCTCATCAAAACAAATCCATGTGACCTGCTCGCTTTTCATTGGTTATGGACACCGACGTACAATGTAGAAGCAATAAGTACGCGAAAAAGTAGTTCCCTTCATTAAATTAAAAATATCTCCTCTGAATACCTACTTGTTATTCTTCGTGAATGAAAATAATATTCAAAATAGAGAGTATATTCTAAAACATACCTAATATTTTAACAATTAAATTTAATTATCTATGAAAATAATTTTAAGATTAACAAATATTATCTTTTGTTTTGTTTTAAATATTGTACAAACGTAAAATTAGTTTTCTATATCTCATTATTTTTCTTTGTTTTTTATAAACATTAGACAGGGACAATTTAATATGTCTTGCTTGTATACACTTTATTATTAGTTTTAGTCTTAATTTTAACTAACATTAACTGGTTGCATTATAGATCGTAATATAATAGATATTATCTTTTTGATCAAATATTTATTTAGTATTTAATATTAGAGTTAATTGTGATTGTTATATTCTGATTAATGTATGTTTGTCCTGGTGAGTGGAAGAGAAGGCCACATGGTCTTAACTCCACCAGGCTAAATAAATCTAAATCTAATCAAAAACTACAACTTAAAATTGTTTATTTCATATGGATGATACATTTGAGTCATGCTTAAGTCGATTCTGATGCAACAAAATGGCTAGAGGTGTCGAGTCTTCTATTGATGCGTCGCCATCTAAATATTTAAAATACACTTTTGGCAAACCTTTGACTAGTGGTAAAAGAAAACAGTTATTTTAAACGTATCTCACAAGTTCAATGTAAAATCTCACCAGCTTTCTAGTAATCTACTCCATTCAACCATCACATGTCTTATATACTTCACATGTGCTCCCTGTCAATTTGACAGTAATTGTGGCGCGAATAGCGGAGGGATACAATTGTCGTTTGTTTATGTTAGAATCACTGTAAGAGTGGATAAGATATAGTAGCCTAACGTATCTGAAAATTGTGCAAATACTTGGAGCTTAATTTGAGAAATGCTGGATGTAATTATTAAATTATGCAATACATTATTAACAAATATCGAATAACGTACCTTTGGGCTTGTAAGTGCATGCTATTCAAGCTTTATACATTTGCCACTGATGACACTGCAAGTACGAGAATAAATGGGCTCTATGAAATTTGAGAAATTGGATAAAATTTCATGTCTTTTGAAGAGACAGATTCTTCTCGAAATGTAAATGTACAATAATTCTGGCATCCGGAAAAAAAGTAAGATTGAGCCACGTGGGACACTTAACATCTGTCTGAATCAAGAAATCCAATTATACTGTCACTCGGAGTCATATTTTAACACCTCATAATGAGATGCCGTCTATAAACTGTGGGGCAGAGAATACATGAGACAAATACTTGTGATTTTGCCACACAATTACATTCTATTTTCGAATGTGTTCCTCAGTTATTCATGAGACGTGGTAACTCCATACTTTACTGCCCAAATGACTACCATCCATTCGGAGGCTTCCTATTTTTCGGGGATGAAGCATTAGCACAACAAATAACTCAAAGATTTTGTTTCTATTGCATTTCAGTTGGAAACTCTCTGAAATTACTGGAATAGAGTATTTATTTAATAAAAATTATTTCCTGATAGCTTTAAAAAAAGTAAGTTTTGAAAAATTAAAGGCGATTGCAAGAATGTTAAACACGATAGAAAAAACTGCATTAAGTACAACTATTGGTACTCACGAGACAAACATCATAATGACCAGTGTTATTTATAATTAAATGTCTCACAATTATTGAAGAACGATTCTCAATTTATTGCGTATCAATGCTAACTGGAAGATCATGGCAATAGAATTTTCAACTTCTCTTATTCACTGCAAAAATAAGGTAAATTGATCCCACTGTAGGTCTTAGAAGATACTTTTGGATAGTAGGAGGTTAAGGCTCTCAAATTTGCAGACGGAATCATGGGTTATCAGCTCTGCGTAACGACCGCATTTATCCCCCTCCCCGAACATGCGGCTGGTACTCGGGTGAGTCATTCCCCCCCCCCAAGACCATAACGCTACTCGATGGTTTATGCCAGTTTAAAAATCTAGAATCAAACCTGCGACCTTCCGGCTTGTAGTGTGTGGATTGAAGCAATTACTAATTATTATATGCTACGGCATTCTGCTGAGGTACTGTATTCAGTAGGCTCTACTAACACTAATAATACGTAATCTTCTTCTTCATCACGGTTTAGGCTTATTTACTAGCCTGTACCGGCTCCAAATTGCTGCTCTTTCCATCTTTTCTTTGGTCTTCCCAAACTACTTCTTCCTCGTGGTGAATAGCTATATGCTGCATTTGGTATTCTATTCTCAGTCATCCTTGTCAAGTGTTCTTTCCAGTTTGTTCTGTATTTCACTATTGTTGTGTTTAATTCCTCTATTTTTAGTTGTCTTATTTCTGTGTTATGTTTTTTGTCTGTTCTTTGATATCCTGGTCAGGAATTTCATTTCAGCAGCTTGTATTCTGGCAGATTGTTGTGTTGTAACTGTCCGTTTTGGATCCATAAGTAATAATAGGCACTGCCATTGTCTTGTATAATTTCATTATAGAGTCTTTCCTGGCTTTAATTTTCAAAGTTCTTTTTAGTGTTTCTGTTATATAATTAAACTTATTTCGTTTGTTATTTATAATACGTAATAATAAATAAATAACTCACTGCCACTATCGAACCCGTAAATTCACGGCCGCGAAGTTCTCCATACAACCCTATCATGATATAATGTTTTCCAATCATCTCCTGTATAAATTACTTCCCTTAAATCATGATTAATGTTATTCTCCCACCTCATTCTTGGCCTGCCTACTGGGCGCTTTCCATCGAGTTTTCCACGCACCTCTCCCATTCCCTATTCCTGTCTCATAAATATCATCAACCGTAAAAATCGAAGGAGCTAGTCCTCCGGGAAGGACTTTAGCCATGGGTCCCGAGTCTGAAGATTTTCAGGCTCGTAAAAGATCCTTAAGCCTGAATAAAGAAGTCTCAAAGTAAAATTTACCGCAACGTCCCAGTAATACCTTAGTTCCCTGTTATGCGTCTCATTGGGTCGATGTGTTGACCACACGACATCTATGATCAAGTAATTCATTCATAGTGTTCTGCCCCAGAGCAGGCCTTTCACTGCAAACTCAACATTCTTTACTCTTTTCTCAACTCAGCTTTCCTTTTCTGTATCTGCATACAAACCATTTACTTTATTATTGTCTATGATCTGATGTATTTTTCTGCCTCTAACTTTCTTTCCAATGACCATTCCTTCTAGGGCATCCGTCAGCAGGCAGTTTCTTCTTAGCCAGTGGCCAATCCAATTTCTTTTCCTCTTCTTTATGAGTTCCAGCATTGTTCTTCCTTCACCCACTCTGTCTAGCACATCTTTATTTTTAATTTTATTTGTCCATTTTATCTAATTACATTATTGCTTCTAATTCTAGTAAGGTAAATTGCTTAAACAATACTTTTTGAATGCAAATCAAATGTTATACTTAAAGTTATTTTGGTAATCTTTTTACATCTATAATTATTATTTTATTATTATTATTGGTTTGTACTTTCAGAAGAATAAGATTTTTTACTTTTTATTTATTTTTTGAAGGATTTAATTTTGGAAACAGTTTCATTAAGATATTTAAATATTTTTGGTTTTTTTCTTTTTTATTTTTCCATCTTTACCGTGGAAAGACTCATCATGCCATGTTTGCAACTTTACTAGAGATATATATGTGTGTGTGTGGTAGCTTCCCATTTCATTCCAGACCCCCTCACTCTTTTGCATCTTAAAAGATCTTAAGAAGGTGCCGAGGGACCCCAATTTGGAGGTGAGGAGAGTGAATTTTGCTAAGTTAGACCCTGCGGACTTCACTGAAATTCACCCCAGAGGTTAAATATCAGGGTTTTTGACGAATAATGTAACTAAAAATTAACTTGGACTAGTAACTCCTTACAAAGGAGAGGCTATGACTCAACAACGGGCTATGCCATTGTAGATAGATACTGAATAATAAGATGGGCATCATCATCTAGTTTACATAAACAGAAAATCTTAGTAGCTTCCCATAAAAGATTAAATGTAGCGTCATTGTTAATGTGGTTGTCCAGCTAGTTTAAAAATTTGGATGACATCATGTTCTGAGTGTGGACCTTGGAGTTAAAGCGTCCATTATCAGCGGATATCCTGGCAATGAGAGAGCAATCCGATCGGTACATCATACGTGACTAGGGCAAGAGAGAATACCGATCTTGACAGTAAGATGCATGACCTTCAGTAAGATTAGTATTACCGTGTATTTTACAATTTTTTCTTGTAAACATTGCCATTGATTATTATTAATCATAATCTGTGCACAATTAGTTATATTTACATTCATATGTTTTATATGCTTTTTATTTTGTCTGGTTAAATGGAAAAGAAGGCTTCACGACCTTAATTCAGGACATAATTATTATTATTATTATTATTATTGTTGTTATTGTTTTTGTAACCTTGAAGAACCTATTAAAATGCATTGCTCTTTTTTTTCTGCTAGATATAAATGATAAGAATCTCTGTTTAAAACGGGAAGGATATGAGTTGCCATGTAATTTCCTTAAAAATTAATATCCTCTTATAAAAAATAAGTCATATATTCTAATATTATTTCTTGATGGCGTCATTTGTTTTATAGGAAACAACTGTTTATTTTAGGTTTCGTTCCGAAGTCTGATTTTTTTGATGAAAGTAATGTTTTGGAAGACATAGAATTACGTAATATTCTGGAATTTATTGTTCAAGCTAAAATAAACATGCCAGAATCTGAGAGCTGCGTTTTCATGATAGGTTTTCAAACAATTCGTAATTGATTATTCCTCTACAGTCCCGCGCCAGGCGGGAGTCAAGTGATTTAAGGCACTGAGCCTTTTGGAATAGAGCCTCGGAACATGCGCTGGCTCGAGTCTCCATGGAGGAACATATATTTTCTCGTGGAATTTCGTAAAAGTTTATTGGTCCGTTGTCTTTCAAGCATCGTGAGGAATTTGGGGTACCATTTTATACCAACATTTATTTTGAATATTTACGATAAAAGAATTTATAAACAAAAGAAGAGAATATAACATGGAAACACACATAGCTTTTATTGATTTTGTCAAGGCATTTGATAAAGTAGACAGAGGAAAACTCTGGACAATTTTAAAAGAAAAAGGAATTCCGAAACACTTAATAGCAGCTATAAAGAGTTTGTACGGGAACACAAATTTTGTTATAAAAACTAGAAATGAAGTAAGTAAAAATAAAATTCATACTAATCAAGGAGTTAAACAAGGATGCAGTATCTCTCCAGTTTTATTTAACCTATACTTCAATGATATAATAAAAAAATGGAACGAAGAAACAAATAAAGGAATAAAATTAGATAAAACACACTACTTGAAAACATTATTATACGCTGATGACCAGGTAATAATAGCAAATACAGAAGACGAACTTCAGAGGAATATTTTTAAACTACATAATATATGTGAACAATATAATCTCAAAATATCCATAGAAAAAAACTAAGGTAATGGCATTCCAAGGGAAAAATCAAATCAGATCGAAAATAGTAATAGGAAACAAAATCATAGAACAGGTGAACCATCTCAATTATCTAGGATGTGACATTTCATTTAATTATGGTAATGATATAAATAATAAAATAGCAAAATTCCAGGGAATATGTGGTACGATTAAAACGAACACTAAATAACAAAACAACAAGAGAGACCCAACTGAAATTTTATAAAATGTTGGCAGTACCGGTACTGCTCTATGGTTCAGAAGCCTGGATACATAAAAAACAAGACCTAAGTAGGATAACGGCGGCAGAAATGAAATTTTTGAGATCTGTTAAAGGGTGCACTAAGGAAGACAGAATCAAGAACACAGAAATAAGACAGGAACTTGAAATATTTGCAATAACTGATAAAATGGATACATATAGACAAAAATGGAAGCAACACATAGACAGAATGAATGAAGATAGATATCCAAAACAAATAACAAAATACAAACCTAAAGGCACCCGAGATGTGGGCAGACCTAGAAAGAGATGGGCTGAAGTCGGAACGGGTCAACAGACCTAATCCATGAATGAAGATGATGATGATGATTTATTTTGATTTTTTGATCATCCAGAAGCATAAATTTTGATTCTTAGCCATGATAAGTACCGGATTCCAATTGAGAAAACCAGCTAATGGCTGGGGTACTCGACATGCTGACCATGCATCACACCTAAAACTGATGGGATGATCGACAACCTCTGTGACTGACGTATGTGAATGTGTGGTCAGCTTGGTTCTACCCTTATACATATTATTATCATTGGTATTATGCCCGTTTAAGTCTTGCCTTGGCCTTTCTCATGACAGCCGTCCAATCATTCCGATCCATAGCCTTCAGTCTCCCTCTACTTACGTCTCCCTTTGTGAAAACAGTCTGGATGTAATCAAATCATACGTGCTATTATGCATTACAGAGACTCTTGACCTCCCAACTCCTTTCAAAAAACGTTAAAACTGAAAATATAGCGTCATCCATGCAAGTATTCAGCCGTGTGGCCTGTTACGGTCTCAAAGAGGAATTTTCCATCCAGCGCTTTTTAGGACGTCCCAGCGATCTTTTGCCTCGGGGCGGTAACGAAGTATGGCTTTTGGAATTCTATGAGACACATTCGTTGAAGATGGGCTTTCCAGTTGTTATGGTAGTTTTGTATTTGGTGAAGAATGGGTTCTACATCCAACTCTTCCATAATTTCCTCATTTTTTTATGGTCCACTTTGTATAGCCTGCTGTACTGCACATAAATCGCATCTCATTTGCTGTTATTCGGATTTCATCTCTTCTTCGTATTGTCCATACTTCACTATCATATATTAATACTGGTCTTGCGAGAACCTTATATATAAAATTACTATTCTACCAGTTATATTATATGGCTGCGAAACATGGACTTTTACTTTAAGGGAGGAAAGGAGATTACGAGTATTTGAGAATAAAGTTCTTCGAAAGATTTTTGGACCAAAGAGAGATGAACTGACGGTGAATGGAGAAGACTACATAACAGTGAACTACATGGCCTTTATAGGAAGCCAGATATAATAAGAACAGATAAGTCTCGTAGACTACGATGGCACGAATGGGGAATGAGGGATGAGCATGGAAGCTTCTTGTAGCAAAACCAGAGGGAAAACGCCCAGCTGTTAGACCAAGAATGAGTTGGGAGAATAACATTAACTAGGATTTCAGGGAAGTAGATTATACAGGGGATGATTAGAAAACATTATCTCAGGATAGAGATGTATGGAGAGCTTATGTCCGCGCGGCCATGAACCTACGTGTTCGATAGTGCCAGTGAGTTAGAGTTATAATCAAATCATCTTGGTCTGGGTCTGCTGACCTTCCTTCTATCACCAGTTTTATCAACTAAGAGTATTCGGGGAATTCTGATCGTATCCATTCGTAGAACTTAACCTAACCATTCCATTCTTCTAAGTTTGATTATCAGTAACAGTGTCATGATCTTTGTTCAACAGTTGTAATTTTGCAATTTTATATTTGTTCTGATTCATTATATTTGAAATATTTACTGATTGCTCATAATTTTTTTTTGATGATTCTAAAGTGGCTGGCCTAAACCCATTTCGAATATAATCGTTGGATCAATTATAATTGCTGTGTTTTTCAGCGATAAATGATATTTATTCCCGATATTGTCAGAGTATTAATGAGCTGTGTTGGTTGTGTTTTCCAGGAGGTACGGCACCAAATGCGGAGGGTGTTCTCAGGGCATCTCGCCGAGCGACCTGGTGAGAAAGGCGAGGGACAAAGTATTCCATCTCAACTGCTTTACGTGCATGGTGTGTCGCAAACAACTAAGCACGGGGGAGGAACTCTATGTGCTGGACGACAACAAATTCATCTGCAAAGAGGACTACATCTCCGGCAAAACGCATCAAGGTAAATCGTAATTCTTATAAATTTAGTTCCAGAATTTTGGATCTCAGAAACAGAAAAATAAATATCCATATATGTATTTATACGCATATATAAGCCTATATGTATATAAATGGCATAAGTCTTCTGGTAGCGCCATGGATCCACTCAGCCTCTAAACAAAATGGGTTAAAACATGTTGTGTAGGAGAAAAGGCGGCAGTCACGCAGTCTGAAATCTTGTATGAACTATATGGAAAGATGGTAGCCTTAACCTCGTGCTACCTAAGGACCCCGTAAGAACAGTACAGTCATAAGAATATATGAATATATTATCTTTTTTTCAAAACTTCTCATTTCCAAAATAAAAAAAAGGAAACTTTAGCTAGTGACTAATTATGTGTGATCTCTCAGTTGTCATTTCATTTCCTTAACAAATATGAAACCCGTATGAATGTAGATATTGACACCAAACAAATGAAAATAAAATTTCAGGAGATATGATTTTTTACTTTCTAATGAAATATTTAATGAAATGGACACACTCAGTTAAAAAAAAACTTATATATTCATCCAGTGTTTACACACATCTATTCCATTTTCTCATGTTATTTCTTGCATGTCTTCACGTCTCCTTTCTCAAACACAAGCTTCTGATATCTTATATTCAGTGATTTTCAGGACCTTCCTAACTTTCCTCTCCCAAGACAATCCCACTATTATAATTCTCTTTTGGCCAGACTTTCTTTTGGAATTCGTCATTAGAGGAAATATAGCATTATATTTTCGCAGAAAGAGATTAGGCGAAGAATTAAACTATATACACAGTATATATATATATATATATATATATATATATATATGGTATGATAAGAAAAATAAATGCCTGGACGGGATTCGAACCCAGATCTCTGAGTCTGTACCTCAGCGTGATATCCATTACACTACCAGACGAATCCAATTCAAACACTTACCTTTCTTATACATATATAAGAAAGGTAAGTCTGTACCTCAGCGTGATAAAAGTGTTTGAATTTGATTCGTCTGGTAGTGTAATGGATATCACGCTGAGGTACAGACTCAGAGATCCGGGTTCGAATCCCGTCCAGGCATTTATTTTTCTTATCATGCCATATTAAGCTTGCATTGCTCAATGTTAAACATTTAATTATAATATATATATATATATATATATATGTGTGTGTGTGTGTGTGTGTAATTACTTAATGAATAATAATCTATTAATAATTATTAATTAAATAAAATAAAACGTAGTTTTATTTGATTTTCATATTTATTATAATTCAGTGACAGCTGTTTCGGTACACTGTACCTTCTTGAAGTGTGGCACATGTGACAATGTCTATATAGGACAGACTGGTAGACCTTTTATCTCTCGGATAAAGGAACACATGAGAGCATATAACAGAAATTTAGAAAATTCAAAATATGCTAACCACCTATTCCAATTTAATCATTGTTTCGATCCAAATTTTAAAATTTTAGATATTTGTGATAAGGGTAAGAAGTTAGATCTTTTGGAGGCTGTAGAAATTAATAAATTTAAAAGTAGTAAAAACTGTTAAATTCTCAACTTGATTTGAATGAATCCCCTTTGTTAAATTTAAAATTTAAATAAATATTGTTGTATTGTTGCTTAGATCAGTTGGAACACAATTCATAATTTGTTAACATGTCTGAAGAAGGTACAGTGTACCGAAACAGCTGTCACTGAATTATATAATAAATATGAAAATCAAATAAAACTACGTTTTATTTTTATTTAATTAATAAACATGGATTTTCATCAAGTAAACACCAACTCAATTGATAATCTATTAATAATTAAGTACTAGTAGGCCTACAGAAGAAAATTATTTAAATGAATACAAGATAACACTAGTTTCGTAAAATATTAATTTGTAGCATCATGACATCACGAAATAATACCTTTAAATCAATTTACGTATAAAATTATTAGTGAATCAGAATTCAGACTGCTTACGTAAAACTACTTATAAAAATTAGATCTCGTTCCTTCTGTAAAAACAAGCGTCAGGGATTTAGTAAACTCAGAAGAGGACAGAACTTCTGCTCTTTTCCTCACAACTAATAGGCCTAGGAATATGTTATATACTCAGCTGTGATAAGCAATGAGACGTTTGTTAATTTATTTGTAACACTATTTCAATTAATCTGCCCTAGGCTGACAATTTTATTATCACATATAGCATGCTTCAGTCGGCTCTCGCAGACTGAGAATCTTATCCATGTTTTGGTATTTGTTTTAGTCCATACTGTTGGTTGGATAAGTTGGTTTTTTTAATACTATATGCACTACTGCATTCATAGTGCCTTCCCTAGACTGACATATTTAGCAAATCAGAAAGTGATTGAATTTTTGGTGCATCACAGCAACTTTCAGTCGCTATGGCAGTCATAAAATCCTACCTATTTTAAAATATTTTAGCCCAAAACTGTTCTTTCGATAGAAACAGTGATCAATGTAAGTTGCTATGTCAAGTAGATTATGCCATTTCTTTGCGGTTTGAATCTAATCTACTATATGTATCTGATTTTTTGAAGAAATATTCTTAGTATCTATTGTAATGGAAAATCTGTACTTAAAGTTTCTTCTGATACATCTACCATTAAACTAAACTAAATTAAATTAAATTATGTACACTTTAAATTTCTTGCTACGTATGCAGTTGTTTTAGAAACAGTTTCTGAATTAATATTTTTTCTCTAACTTTTAAATTCAGAAGGTTAATGAATACGCTGCAATTATATCCACCAATGTGGCCTAGGAATAACCTTGGATCACGATGGGGACAAGTTTGTTGAATGAGGGTTATTTTGGAGTATTCCTTCAAACGTAATAATAATAATAATAGCCTAATAATAAAATAATAATAATAATAATAATAATAATAATAATGCTTTATTTATTCTGGCAGAGTTAAGGCCGTAAGGCCTTCTCTTCCACTCAACCAGCACAAATACAAATAAATATTTGACAATATAGATATACACTATACTAATTATATAGAGTTAAAAATATATTAAATGTAGCAATGTAAATATCATATGCAAACATTTTATACGATAATAACAATAATTATATTTACGATGACGATAATAATAATAATAATAATAATAATAATAATAATAATAATAATAATAATAATAAAATAATAAACGTAAGACATGTCAAAAAACCAGGAGGCCAAAATAGTTCCCGAATCATTTGTTCATCAAATAATCCATATTATATTGGCCTTATATAGTATGAGTGGTAGTATTATAAATGTTTGTGTTGTCTCGGAGGTGGGCCCGATACTCATCTAAATGACTCAATATCCTTGTGTGATAAAACATATGATATGATCCAGTTTTAAAAATCTTCTACCAACAGATCATTCTCAATGTCCATATAACGTCCGGTAGGCATTAGGTACCAACAAAGAGAGAAATTAAACTAATGCAAAGAGAAGACAATTACTGTATATGTTTATAAAACGTATTATGAGAGAAGAATGCATTATTCAAATAATTTAGTATAGACTTATTAAAATACTAGTCAATTTTGAAAATATCTCTATTTGATGCATCTACTATGAAGTTTCCCCGAGTAGAAAGTGGAGTTTCGCATTCCTGACCGCTATTACGATTCCCCCAGCTTCATCTCGCATGCGGGGATTATTTAATTTCACCGCTTTATGAAGAGTTGACAAGGGAGACGGAGAAAATACCAAGAGTGAACGAGGGTGGTTAGCAAAATCGCGTTACCGCCCGCAAAAAAGCGAAAATGGTATTCGGATACAATAAAAAAAGTTACAATTCGCCGACTGACACAGTGTGGTCAACAACTTTCATTCTCTTTGATAATTAATTATATATATTACATTAATTAAGAACACATAATGTACAAAAATAACGATGTGTATATACCGGAAGGAACACTTATTTCTTCTTCTTCATAATTCCTACGATTTTCATCCTGTTTATTTTCAAAATCACTCCTTGGAGGAAGACGTGTTGGATGTTGCTTTCTATCCATCTCTTGGCTGGTCATCCTCTTGTTCTTCTCCCTTCCATTGGTCTATCTTATTTTGTTCTTTTTTTGCAAGTCGGTTGTCTTACATTCTTCCTATATGACCTTTCAAATATTTTCGCCCATCTGTAATAAATTTGATTATGTCTTGAATTTGACATTTGTGTCTGATTTCTGTGTTGTGTATTTTATCAAATAATGTTTTCCCCTGAATAGTTCTTAAGATCTTCATTTCACATGTGCTTATTATTTGTTTACTTTTTGTTGTATCAGCCCTAGTTTCTGCTCCATATACAGTAACTGGTGGAACAATCGTTTTATGATCGGATATAATTCAGTTAAATATAAAAATAGATTATATGAAGAGATTAGGAAAATAATGGGCTAAGCCCAGTTTCACAAGCATTGCAGAAATAATAGATTTTTCTCTTCAAATCATCTACTCGTGCATAGTTCTGTAACATTATAATTGTTTTATAAAAGTGAACTTTTCTTCATTGGCCACCCTTGTGTTAATGCAAAATAGTAATGGTCAACATGATTTTTGTCCCACGTGTACCAATAGTTGTACTTAATGCAGGTTTTTATCGTGTTTTCAAATATATATTCGGAATTTCTCCATCACCCACAGTTTTTGTTTTTATTTCAATTTCAATTAATGTATTTAAATGATATTTTTTAAATAATCGTTTTGTCGTCAATTTGTCCATTGTAAAATAAAACCAAATGAGATAACTCAAAAGATTTCAGCTATGGAAAAGAGATATCAAGGCAAATGGAATCCTAATATGCTGGCCGATTATTGTTGGACCATCAAGAGGGAAGCTCCACAGGCGAAATATAGCAGAAAATCGTCATTTCTTACTTTCTAGGTGAATCCGAATGTTCGAATATTGTGTAGTTACGAATGTAGAAAATATTAAAGTGTTTGAAATTATAAATGCCAGTCTCTCAGAAACCTTGCGCGATGGAGAAAAACCGATACGATATTTGAATTCGGGAGAAAAAATTCTATCAGAATCACATATTTTTCTTTCTGAGACAAAAAAAAAAATATTTTTTGTTGCTCAGTGTAATTGAGGTCAGATGCGAACGGTTGCAAGGATATTTCAGCACAGAGTGATATTTTAGTTTTATTCCTTTGCCAAATATTTTTTTTAATGCTTCAGCTTGTACTAGATGCACTTACCACATTTTAGAATAAATATTACTTGTGTCTCATTGCATCTCTCATCCTTAATACTAGTGTTTATTGGGTACTTGATTTTTTTTTTATAATTTCGCGTTTCTTTTACATCTGATCTCCTGTAATGTAAAAACATTTCATTTTTGTTCAATGTAATCATTCCATTTCATATATAAGTTTAACTTAAGCCCTTTTCATTTTTCATATGCATGTTCCGATTGACTAGGCCATAATCGCCTCTATTACCCGTTTAAGGAGTAAGCGCAGTTGTTGGCGGAGGGCGCTGCAGTCGTGTTTATGTAGGAATAGAACACGTGACACTGCTATCTATGAGTTCAGAGGGGAATGGGACGTGGTACGCTTACAGTGTACACTGCCTTATATGACGTCACGTGTAGCAACAGACAGAGCTTCGTAATTCTTCCGCCTGCAGATATATTTTGAATGACTAATAATGCCAAAGTATCCAGGTTCAAATTCGGCCTGAACCGATGTATTTTTATTTTTTTTTATCAATTTTTGTTTATAGACTCTTTAACAACTGGGATCATATCAGCAACATAAGGAATTCTGATAGTGGAATTCCAACCCAGAAATTGTCTTAACGAGGAGGAAAACCAAGAAAAACCCTGAAGCTAGATTGATTAGCAACTGAAATTTGTACCTGCGCCCTCCTGAATAAGAGCCTCAAGCGCTACCGCCTGAATCGACTCGCCCAATTACTTTATGTATTTTCAAAAGTTATTATTATTATTGTTATTTATAGACGCTATAACTTTTAACAATTGTACGAAATGCCGAATGTGTTAAAATAAATAATAGTAATGAATTTCAACCCAACAATTACCTCGAAGAATGAATAAACCCAGGAAGACGTTTCTGATGTTGTTTGACACCGGCATGTCCTGAATTTGAGTCTCAAACGTTACCTCCTGAGACAATTAGCTTGACTATTTAACTCATGCCACAAATGCTAGTCAATGACCAATCACGTTTTCAATGAATGTTCTATTACAACCAATGACAGTCGTGTTTTCACCTCAATCTTTATCGATTCCCTTTATCAGCTCCTGCTTTTGTGATAAAGAAAGCTCCTCCTTTTTAATGTTCTGAACAGGTCAAGCATTATTTTTCTTCAACAGATACATTAAATATAGCAAATAATGAAAAAAAATCCTTGATTTTACTGAGTTGTTTACTAAAAAAATAATGAATAATCCGTAATGTTGATTATGATATTATTTGATGTATTTCATTATTTCTCCACTTGGGTGCACTCTTACAATTATTGGCGATCTTATTTGGCAATAAATAATATGATCAAGCAGCAGTGAATGAACATAACCTCACATTTCTGATTTGTTTTCAAACATTGCCGTTTACATTAAAATATATAAATATTTTAAAATAACTATAGTTAAACAATGATTTCTGAGTAAACAGTTTAATTTTATTCGTTAAATAGTCCTAACAAATGCCACTCTTGATTTCCAAATTTCTCTAGATAAATTTGGAAATCACTCTTGGCATACTTATGATAATTTTTTTATCGTTTTGAAGCCCGTCAATTACATAAAAAAATCTGAATTATGATAACGTTTTACAGTGTGTTACCCTGACAACCATAAAACGTGTAAATCCAGGTTTGTTTAATTAAAAAAAAAATTACAGTTTCATAACCATTGTCCATGGATTTTAATCTAGAAATGTAATATCACTATTAATTCATATAGAAAGAATGGGAGACAACCTACTTGCAAAAAAGAGCTAAGAAGATAGACCAATGGACGGAGAAAAACCAGAGATGGATAGACAGTGGATGCACATCCAATATGTCTTCCTGCGAGGAGTGATTATGGAAAAACATGATGAAACCCTACAAATTTTTATTAAGAAGAAGAAGAAGACTTGCTTTGTTAAATATCATGAAGGCTTTTGATAGCATAGGCCTATCTATAACCATTCGGTATCTAGAAAACACATGTATAACGATGAAATTGTGTTTTATTCGAAAAAAAAACCATAGATCTCCAACTTATTCTGGTTCGATAGTGCCAGTTCTCCACAGATCCAGCCTCAACAGAAAATCAATATCCTATATGTAGAAGAATCAGTTGCCTCACATAATCTAGCATAAAAATTAGTTTTTTATTTGCAGTGTGTTTAATCGCCAATTTTACCGTTATTGCAAGATTGGATTATATATATTCACTACCTTAAAGGTTAAATACTGAAAAATTAGCATAATGTAACGTTGATCATTTTAGTCACCATCCTTTGTTTGATTATGGCTAAAATTATTTAAAGATCCAGTTGCATTATTTAAATTTCTTAAAAATGGCTCAGGATATTAAATAAATTATATCGATAAATCGGTGAAAACTATATTTTCCGTTGTTTTCTCCTCACATTTTCTCTCTCTCTCTCTCTCTTTCTCTTCTCTCTCTCGTCTCTTGGTCTCTCTCTCTCTCTCCCTCTTTTTCTCTCTCTCCCTCTTCTCTCTCTCTCTCTCTCCTCTCTCTCTCTCATCTTCCCTTTCTCTCTCTCTTTCTCTCTCTCTCTCTTTCGCTCTCTCTCTCTCTCTTTCTTCTCTCTTTGTCTCTCTCCTTTCTCTCCTCTCTCTTCTCTCTCTCTCTTTCCTCTCCCTCTCTTTTTCTCTCTCTCTTCTCTCTCTCGCTTCTCTCTCTTCTCTTTCCTATCTCTCTCTCTCTCTCTCTCTGTTTAAGTAGTCGCCTATTGGCAGTTCCATCTTTTATCTATGGATGTGAAACCTGGACATTAAAAAGACAGATAGTAAACAATAGAGGCTGCTGAAATGAAGATGTTGAGAGCAATAGCAGATACCAAAGGACCGATAAAAAGTAAAAACGAAGATATAAGAACAGAACTTAATATATTTAATCTCTGTGAAAGAATAAAATATTATCAAAATGCTTACCTTCAGCACGTATTACGAATGAATGAACGAGCGCCATACCAAGAAGATGTATAATTATAAACCAAAGGGAGAAGAAGTTGTTGGGAAGACCATTGAAGAGATGGAAGGACCAATTCGACCTATAATGAGATCGGAACAGGCCGTTGGGCTTAATCCTTGTTGATGATGATGATGACTCATGAGTATGTGGCCTTATTTTTTCAGAATATGAAATCAGTAGAATATTTGAAGTATTCGAGACAGTAACAAATATAAATAATCAGATACTGATTTATGGGAGAATTAAAAATTTTAAATATAGTACAATCCATGATTCTGTGAAGTAGTTATAAAATTGTATTTTAGTTGGTTAAATTCGTATTTGGATATATCAGAATTGTAATTTAAGAAATAATTTTTATAATAGCCTATAGTATAATTTGCACCCGACTGTATATTTAAGAGAATGAAAGATGTGCATGCAAGCTTCTTGTAGGAAAATGCCCAGTTGGTAGACCAAGAATGAAGTAGGAGAACATTAACTATGATTTGAGGAGGTGGATTATACAGGGGATGATTGGAAAACATTGGCTCAGGATAGGGATGTATGGAGAGCTTGTGTCCGCGGGGCCATGAACCTACGGGTTCGATAGTGCCATTGAGTTGGTTAGTTAGGTATATTTAAGAATGTTTAAAGCGATAGCTTTATTTCATTTTGTTTGAATGGGCTTATGATAGTTGATATGTTAGGCATGATTTTAAAGCAGATGTTCATTTTTCCTATCAACAGATTTCTGTACACTTACTTACTCACTGGCACTATCGAACCCGTAGGTTCATGGCCGCGTGGACATAAGTCTCCATACATTCCTATTCTGAGCTATTGCTTTCCAATCATTTCCTATATAATCTACTTCCCTCAAATCATAGTTAATGTTATTCTCCCACCTCATTCTTGGTCTATCAACTGGGCGTTTTCCCTCTGGCTTTGCTACAAGAAGCTTCCATGCATATCTTTCATTCCCCATACGTGCCACATGTCCTACCCATCGCAGTCTTCGAGACTTACAGATTTCTGTATAACAAATATGAATTAAAGAAAGTTTAGAAAAAAGTATGATTATAAATCATGCTGCAATTATGTTTTTATTATAGCCTATAGCTATAATTTGCACCCGACGCGATGGTATATTTAAGAGAATGAAAGATGTGCATAGAAGCTTGTTGTAGGAAAATGTCCAGTTGGTAGACCAAGAATGAGGTGGGAGAATAACATGAACTATGATTTGAGGAGGTGGATTATACAGGAGATGATTGGAAAACATTGGCTCAGGATAAAATTTCGATTAATTTACATTGTAGAATTTTTAGAGCATCCATTTTAAATTTAACGGTTACTTTTATACATTTATGACCTATTTTGAGTGTCTAAAACTTAGATTTTTGTGCTTAAACTTCCGGAAGTGTGTGTGTTCAATGTGACGCCAATGGAAGAAAACAAAAAAGATTGGCAGTGAATACATTTGGGGGGCAGGGTGTGTTGCCGCCTGGAGGTTGGATCGATCCGCAGGGCTGGAGCCCCTGACCGGCGCTTTAAGCTCCACTTGTATTAGATTTGAAATTCATCATCGGAAATCGTGTTAAAGTGCTTCAAAAGGTCGGCTGTGCCAAGTTGTTGCATGAGATTATAGTTTCAACAGGCTTGTTCATCATCTGCGAGCTGCTTTTATATCCCTCCGCCCTCAATGGGACTTTAAATTGCTGGTCGTGAGTTCGAATCCAACAGTTTAATTAACCATAACACTCTGCCGTATTTATTAATCTACCACTTCCATGTGTATTCTTATACAAACCAATTTCATACCATTCGTCAAGAGTTCATAGAGAATCCTTCAAAACGCGTCATCCGTTTACAGATTACAAGTAATGCGTATTAACACAGCATTGTGGGCAGTATAATAATAATAATAATAATAATAATAATAATAATAATAATAATAATAATAATAATAATAATAATAATAATAAAATAATAATAATAACAATAATAATAATAACATGGAAATATCAACAACAAAATCTAAATTTATGGCCTTTCAAGGGAAATTCCCAGTAAGAAGTAAAATTTGTATTCAGAATTCAATATTAGAGCAAGTAAATTCAATTAAATACTTAGGATATAATCTAACTTATAATGAGGAATGTGATATATCCTTTAAAATACAAAACTATAATAAAGCTTTAAGAATTATCAACCAAGTTTTTAAATCATCAAAAGTGCAGAGACACACAAGAATGAAAATCTATAAAATTCTCGCTAGACCCATAATCTGTTATGGCAGTGAAGCTTGGACCATCAGAACTCAGGATGATCGTCATATTACAGCCACGGAGATGTAATTTCTGCGACGAACTGCAGGTTATAGCCTTCTAGACCACCAAAGAAATTCAACAGTAGCCAGATAGTTAAACATCGTACCTATATTTGAACCTCCAAGAATATAGAAACAATTGGCTAGCCCATATTCAGCGCATGGATCGTCACAGAATACCAAAAGAAATTCTTCACTACATTCCTCGAGGCAGAAGATCTTTGGGTCGACCTTTTCGGAGATGGCGGGAGACCGTAACGGGCCACTGGGCCTAATACTTGAAAGGACGATGATGATAATAATAATAATAATAATAATAATAATAATAATAATAATGATTTATTTATTTATATACAGAATTTTAATGTTTACACATCTTTCTGTGCCTAAGGTTTTGTTTTTCTTCTCCATTCGTCTCTCTCCATCCAATCGATGTCCTCCAGTCCTCTTGCTCTCATTCCAGTTATTTTTTGCATCCACGAGTTTCGAGGTCTTCCTCTCCTCCTCCTTCCAGGTGGACACCAATCCAGTGTTTTCCTGGGTAATCTTTCTTCTTGCACTCGTCGTACGTGCCCATACCAATTTAATTGCTTATACCGATATAATCTACTATTGAATAACCAATATTCACTTTTTTCTCTTATGACAGTATTTCTTATTTTGTCTAATTTTGAACATCTTGCTGCTCTCCTCAAGAAATCCATTTCCATCGACATAATTTTTTGTTCTAAGTTTTTGTTGAATTTGCAAACTTCAGCTCCATATGTGATAGTACTTCTCACTATTGAATTACATATTTGTAACTTATTTTTCCCGGTTATATGTCTGTTCAATAAGACTCCATTTATCATTGCTGTTATTGCTCTACCTTTATTTATTCTGTTCTTAATATCACTTTCTTGTTTATCCTCTTTATCTACTACTACTACTACTACTACTATTACTACTACTACTACTACTAATAATTAATAATAATAATAATAATAATAATAATAATAACAATAATAATAATGATAATAATAATCCCGCACCGTAGCCGAGTTGTTAAGGCAAGAAGCCTTGGCGCAGAGCTACAGGACTTGCGTTGGTTCGAGTCCCCATGGGGGAAGATTTCCTCATGGAATTTCTGCCAGCATGGGACCGGTATCCACCCAGCATCGTGAGGAATTTGGATAGCTACAATAAGTAGCGGCTCGAGGTTGAGAAAACCAGCTATAACCGCTGGGGGATCCGACATACTGACCACATGTTTCCCCTACACTGGCAGGATGATCGTCTACCTGTGTGATTAACACATGTAGATTTGGGACCAGTAGCCGGCTGGTAGGTCAAGGGTCTTCTAGGCCTGTCGGGCCATGGAGTATAGTATTAATAATAATGATAATAATAATAATAATAATAATAATAATCGTCATCATCATTGCAACGACAATGTTGTGCAAGCGGAAAAAAATGTTACACCTATAGTTTTTCTTCAATATTGCCAAAGGCTAATTATGGAATTACAGTAAAAAGAATTGGCCAAGCGGTAAAAAAAATGTTGCGCCTAAGTTTTTCTCAATCCTGCAAAACAGTTATGAAATTACAGCAAAGAATAAAAAATACTACTCCTGCCCCGTGAACATATCACAAAATTACGATTTAAGAAACGTTTCTTCATTAAATATGAAATTATAGGTTAAACATTATTAAATATCACAAAGTAACTATGTAAATATCCTGAACCACAGAGACCATGTCTCCAAATTATTGTATTACAGTATCTTATTTGCCTACCGAGTTTTGATGCAAAAAATAGAAAATTACGGCCGTTAGACAGATTTTAAAAATTTCGCTTCAGGTGAATCCTCACTTCCAATTCTACAATTTTGCTTATTAAAGAACTCTACCTCACTGCGATGGGCAGGACATGTGGCACGTATGGGGAATGAAAGACTTGCATGGAAGCTTCTTGTAGGAAAGCCAGAGGGAAAACGCCCAGTTGGTAGACCAAGAATGAGATGGAGAATAACATTAACTATGATTTGATGGAAGTAGATTATACAGGGAATGATTGGAAAGTATTAGCTCAGGATAGGGATGTCTGCGCGGCCATGATCCTAAGGGTTCGATAGTGCCAGTGAGTTAGTATAACTTTTTATTTTCGGCCGAATTAAGCTATATTTAGAATTTTCATACCGTGAAAAATCCACCGAAAAAGGCCGGTGTACCTATATTCCAATGGCGACCATTGTAAACATTATTATATCAGTGGAACGGACTGCTTTGTTTAGGGTGACACAATCAGTCATAGATTCAGTTTCCTTATTTATTTCTCAATTTCACTAGTTATTTATTAACTCTAACGTGAAAAATATAACAACATAGGTCTAGTCTTTATTTTACGAAATTTTACTTTGTCGTTTCCCCATATAGTTTATTGTTAGCGCTGCATCATTTTTAAATTCAAGTTGTTATAACCTACAGACACTATTGGATATTAAAATAAAATTGCCTCTTTTATGATCGGGAATCGCATTCAGGAACCTTACTTACTTACTCACTGGCACTATCGAACCCGTAGGTTGATGACCGTGCGGACATAAGCTCTCCATACATTCCTATCCTGAGCCAATGCTTGCCAATCATTCCCTGTATAATCTACTTCCCTCAAATCATAGTTAATGTTGTTCTCCCACCTCATTCTTGGTCTACCAACTGGGTGATTTCCCTCTGGCTTTCCTACAAGAAGCTTCCATGCACGTCTTTCATTCCCCATACGTGCAACATGTCCTGCCCATCGCAGTCTACGAGACTTAACTGTTCTTATTATATCTGGCTTCCCATAAAGACCATGTAGTTCACTGTTATGGAGTCTTCTCCATTCACCTGTCCGTTCATCTCTCTTTGGTCCAAAAATCTTCCTAAGTACTTTATTCTCAAATACTCGTAATCTCCTTTCATCCCTTAAAGTAAGAGTCCATGTTTCGCACCAATATAATATAACTGGTAGAATAATAGTTTTATATAAAATGTTTGAGCCTTTGGCATGGGTCCCCTGAAGTAGTCCCCGCCCGGAGAACCGAAAGGGGGACTATTTGACCTCCGGAAAATTTTACCCCAGATGAACCCATGTCCGCATTTCTTGACAGTTATATTTTTACGGTGAAAGATCGTCACTCTTTCGCCCAAGGTACTTTTTTCGTCTGGCTTATCACCTTCGACCAGTCCGGCATGGGTAACCCTATCGGCAGCAATGCTACCGCCGGCATAGCTCTCAGGATCATTTAAGCACGCAAGCCAGTCCACCGCGACAAGGTAAAGAGGAACCATGGTATTAAATTAGTAGAGATGGGCTTAGATTTTTAGACCCTAACATTGTGTTATCCATTTTACTTTGACAACAATTATATGAAAGCTACTGTACGGTGACATATTGTCTATTCTGGTGTTCTTGGTTTCACACATATCAAGCATTCACACACATGACGTATACCATTTATTTGGGCTCGGCCCAAGTCCTTGACCAGGAGCTACAATCCCCCCCCTGAGCCCTATTTTGCGAAAGGTTGACACACAGACTCGGAGTAATGAGGAAATAAGTGAATGTGCCCCATAAGATCATCATCATCATCACTCCAGGGATTAGGCAATTGCCCGTTCCGACTTCATATTGCATCAGCCCAACGTCTTCTAGGTCTTCCAACATCACGCCTTCCTCTTGCTTGATAATTTCTGGCTAACAATGGATATCTCTCCTTACTCATTCCATCCATGTGATCAATCCATTTCTGTCTGTAATTCGTGACTTTATCCAATAAAGGCTGTACTTTCAATTCTTCTCTTATATCCTCATTTCTTATTCTATCAAGTCTTGTACATCCTTTTACTTGTCTTAGGAACCGCATCTCTGCCGTCTGTATTCTATCCTTCTGTCTTTTCACCGGAGCCCAAGTTTCACATCCATACAATATTGTGGGAACCGCCATAACATTATACATTTTTATCTTGGTTTCTTTTCTAATTTTATTTTTGAATGTTCTCTGTATTGTTCCACACACCGTCTGAAATTTATTTATTTTGGAGTCAATATCTCTTTCCACATTGTAGCCAACATCACCATAATAACATATTTTAAACACCTGCGGTTAGCTAACATGAGATGAGGTGCAATGCGATATGAAATGAAATGACATGATGGGCGAGGAAAAGGAGTGGAGAGTGTTGGTAGGATGAAATTCGGGAGAACTCCTTGAAAATCCCGGTGTGCCCCAGCAACAATCGTCAGGTAACCCTGATATACTTGTTAATCCTACTATCCATTACCGCCGATAAGCGTCCTGAATAGATATGATAAAAATTATTTAATTTTTCATTAAGGTGGTTCTTATAAAACGCATATTTAAACAGTCAGTCCTTTAAAATACTCCAGCTGTCAATGAATGAGAATTTTCCTACTATGTGTTAAAAATCTCTACAAAACAACCTTTTATACTTTTTTTTTAATAATACGACCCTATAAAAGGTTGAAATACATGTTTCTGAGATCTCGGCCATCCGCAATAAAGTATAAACATTCCGTTAAAGTGTTGAATGCCTTTCTGAACTTGTTATAGGTTATCATCCTGAGTTGATGTACTTTTTTAACTATTGATGTTGAAACATGTTTGAAAAGGTTGTATATTGTAACGGAATTTTTTTTTTTTTTTTGAGGACGACGGAGATCTCAATACGTGTTTTATTGTTTTAATCTAAGATACAGTAACCACAACGGTGCAGTGGTTCGTAAAGAATATGACCCTATGCATAACAACATATTAGGAATTATGTCATATCATTTTGAAAATTAAGAATTTGTAATTTTGACTCAATACTTATCAGTTAAATATTATTCATACTATACATTTAGGACATGTAACTCACAAGATATTGTATAATAGTAAATATTCTTTAACAAGAAATTTATAAATCTTTGAATTTGCTGTAGTTTGTCAAATTCCTACCAGGGAAATAAAAATAATTGTAAGTACAGAAATGGATGTTTTAAGAAGATCGGTTGGAAAATTTAGAATGGATAGAATACGACATAAAGAAATAAGGGAAATTATGGGTGTATAAGAAGAGCCGGACATCATAGACATTACAGAAAAGAAAAGATTACAGTGGTATGGCCATGTTAAAAGAATGCCAGAGCAAAGATAGCCTAAAATTGCTATGAAATGGATCGTAATGGAAAGGGGGTAGAGAGGAAGATCGAAGAAAACTTGGATAGAAGGGGTACAAGCTGCTATGAATATCAGAGGATTGGAGGAAGAATGGGCAAAGAGGAATGGAGTTTGGTTTCCGGAAGAGCGGCAGGCACCATGATACCGGATGACGATGATTTTTTTTATTATCGACGAAAAGTACTAAGTGTATAGGCTCATCCCCCAGCATCCTAAGATAGAGTAATGTTAGACTATAAAACAATAAAAAACTTCTTTTTTTACAAAAATATGTTTAAATTGATTCTATCGGCGTAGCCTATTACTAAATACTATACTAAGAAAAATTAGCAAGTAAGAAATAGATTTTAACGAAAGAAATCAATGAGAGATAAATTCTCTGACATCAGTCAACACTAATTTGTACCGGTGTCGGAACACGAACTGTGTGCCTAGTGGATTGCGAAGTTGTAGAATGGAATTTAACTGCTCGATTAATCGATTCGGGATGTTTAAACCGTGGTTATGCATCGATGCGGACGTACGTTCCTCATGGTTGTCCAATAGGTAGTAACAGACCAAATGTATGTGCAGGCAGGGGTGTCAATATATTTTATGTTAAGATATACATGTAATATAATATTTTTTTATAAATATCCATAAATAGCCTATTATATGGCATAATGATTAATTTAAAATAAATACCAAATGCATGAAAATGAAGTTGAGAATTTTAATGCAATCGTCTTTATTCTCAACTTCAATTCTATAGTAAGCATATAAAATGTTCTTACAGAAATTTGTCCATCCGAGTTTAATACATATATATATTGACATTATGAAACAATGGAAAATTATATAGGCCTAACAGGCAAAGGCCTTAGATTGAACAATAACATAGGTATTAATAACTTAATTTTCGCCGATGATTTAGTCTTACTACACCATGATGAAGATCTGTTACAATTGGCTGCTTACAAACTAAATACAATATGTAGCGATTAAAATTTCAGTAAGTAAAACACTCTGCGTGCAAAAATAATAATTAGAGATGAAATTATTGAAAAAGTATCCCACTTTAAATATTTAGGATGTGATATCAGCTATGGATATGATAAAGATATTGAACATAAAATTCATGAGTTTCAAGCTATTTGTGGCACAATAAATATAAAATTGAATAATAAAGACTTTAAACAAACAAAATTAAAATTTTATAAAACAATGGAGGTCCCTGTCCTATTGTATGGGAGCGAATCTTGGATTATCACTACCAAACAAGAAAGTAAAATCCGAGCAGCCAAGATGAAATTTTTAAGAGTAAAAGGATGCACTAGAATGGACCAGATAAGAAACGAGGATAGGGTAGTTCCGGGTGAGATGGCCATACGGGTGTGATGGCCATAGCTTCTATTTTATGTTGGAATGACCGGATGTGAAAGCATGCTTTTGACTCTAGTAACCGATTGTTGAACACGTGTGGCAGTTTCGTGTTAGAAGTCGGCGATTTTTTCTTAATTATTGTTTTTTAACTGCTCAGATATTTTGTGACCGTCAATAGAAGTGAACATAAGTGCGACGTTTCTGCAAAATAATTCTCAGCAGCTTATTGTACGAGGTAAATGGAACTTCTGTGATTAATTTAAAGTTAATATTACTTAATTAATCATCTCCTCTTTTTTTTCCGCACTATGGCCATCTAACCCTTAAACATGGGGGAAATGGCCACCTACTTTCAGGGAGAGTTGGCCAACTGTTTAAATACGTATTTTTGTTGATTTTTTTTAATTTTTGTTTTACTGCCTCAGCGGTGTAGTGTAATAGTATTTGTTGTTAGTTTAATTTTATTAATTTGTATATTAGTGGGAGTTGGCGTTCTGTTTAGCAAGTATACCATCCCAAAGATCCTGGTTTCGATTTCCGGCTTTTCCTTAGAATTATTTTCAGGTAGTTGCTTGATATATACTGGCATATACTCTTGCAATCCCGATGCTATTCCTGACGATGCATTCCTCAATTCAACTGCAAGTGAATCTACAAATGCAGAGAGAAAACAGGATGATCAATGTCAGGACACGAACGGTAATAACGCTTGAGGATTCTAATTCTGCTACCCATGGAAATCTTGAGCCACAACCGAGCACTTCCAAATCTATCGTGGAATACACTCCTACGAAAATTCTGTCACCGGCATCATCCTTAAGCAAATTGCCAGCAAGCAAAAAGCCAAAGCTTCACGGTACTTCTTGACTTCCCCCGAGAACATAGAAAAAGTGAGGTTTAAATCTACAAAATTGGCAATGGGCGTAAATCATTTAGTAAGCGGCTATGTTGTCAGCATATCGTGTCCCCAACCGTTATAGCTGGCTTTCTCAACATGGAACCGCAGTTATTGTAGCTACTCAAATTCCTCATGGTACTGGATTGGAACCGGTCCCATACTGGCCAAAATTCCGTGAAAGAAAAGTCCTCCCATGCGACTGGAACAAAGTGTATGTCCTGCAGCCATGCTCCAAGTTAATATGCCTTAGACAGTTCGGATTTGGCGCGGGTCACATTTTTTATATAGCGTTGTACAATTTAATATTTTGATCAAAATTTAGTTAAATATTTTAGAACTGAATTGCGCTTAGATTACTGTTGCACTTTAGTTATGAAAATTAAGCTTTCCTTTTGTTTTGGATGGCACAAACTTTACCAACAAACAGTGAAATGGCTGTTGAGTGTCACGGAACCATGATTTGTGATGTCATAGCTTTGGTGCCGAGCCCAAAACCGGTTGTTCACACCACAACTTCACCTCTGCATTTTTAATTCAAATTTTATACAGCATGTTCTATGATTTAATCCACATCGTATCAAATTACACTTTCAGTAAAGTATTACATCACCAAGAAACAATTTTATAATAATAATAATAATAATAATAATAATAATAATTATAACAATAATAATACATTACATTTTTCTAAAATACGAATATTCCCTACTACAGTGGTTCTCCTTCAACCCAAAGTGATTTGTCGCCAGAGGATTCTGTCTAAAACATCTTGTTCTCTCAAATCCCTAGCTTTCATACTTCTCCTCATTCCATCTAACCAATGTCTGCCTCTACCACTTCTCCCATTAGCTTTTTAATCAAGGATCTTCTTTAGTATTCTGTCTTCTTTCATTCTTATGAGGTGTCCATATAATTTCAAATCGTTTTTCTTCTATTTTCTTAATTTTTTAACTTGCATAATTTCCCTTATTGTGCTGTTTCTGACCTTATCCCTTCTTGAAATTCTTGTTGATCACCTCCAAAAATTCATTTCTACTGCTAACAGCTTGTTGACTTGTTTATTTACTGTCCAAGTTTCAGACCTATATGATAAAATGTTTTCACGCGATAGTGCATTTTGCCGTACTTACAGCAATGTCGACCAGATTGAAAGTTCAACTTCCTATATTTCGGGGTTGCCGACCTAAATAAGTATACTGTAATATTACATATTACAAACTTCGTGCGGGAAGTAAAACCACTGCCCTTTATGTATACTAAGTACATTTGTTGCAGCACATGTTTTTTCACCTTGAATTCGTTGTAGAACTCTTTTATACTTCTCTCTAGTCACGTGTTGATGTACAGAAACATTTTTTCAGCTCAACTCTGATGTCGTATATTTTGCAGGACACCATTTGACCATCCGTGCTGAACACTTTTTCCCCATACTGTGAAACATGTTTTACCTTTAAATATCTTACTATTTTTTTTAATGGCTTCACTACATTATATCTGATATACTAACGAAAGCTGTAACTACAATGAGCTCATGTTACGTGATTAATTATAATTAGGGCTAAGATTTGAATGTACTAAAAGTTAAGATTGCAACATAGTAGGCCTATAATGAGAAGTTAGACTCATGACTGTCTTTTGTTTTGGTTTCACATATAAACTGTTGAAAAGTATAATGAGAAGTTAGACTCATAACTGTCTTTTGTTTTGGTTACATACATAAACAGTTGAAAAATATAATGAGAAGTTAGACTTATGACTGTTTTTTGTTTTGGTTTCACACACAAACAATTGAATAATATAATATACTATGATGATCTTGAAGAAGATTTTCGGGCTGTAGGCCGTGGTCGTGAGGCTTGTAGTTCCCCGACGTTTCGCCAGAGACTGCGCCTGGCGTCCTCAAGACAACCCTTGAGGATGCCAGACGCAGTCTCTGGCGAAACGTCGGGGAACTGCAAGCCTCACGACCACGGTCTACAGCCCGAAAATCTTCTTCAATATATCATAGTAACTCCGGCCGTGAAAGTCTACGTCAATACAATATAATATACTATTTACATTGCAATCTTACCTTTTATTAAATGAAAATCCTAGCTCTAGTGCTCCAATTGGCTAAAATTAAAAATGCTCTGATTGGTCAGAATAACAAGTGCTACGATTGAACAATGAAGTTCAAGTAAATTTTTATAATGGCAGAGATAGTAAAAGTACATTGTGTTTAAAGGTGTACATTTCCACGCGAAAATGCATAAAAATGCCAAATAGGGTGTTCGAAAGGCAGAAATAAGCACTAATATGCTAAAAAAAACCATAAAAATGCAGCATCCCAAAAAAATCAACAAAAATGCAATCACAAAGTTGCCTGTTTTAAGATCCTTTTCCGCCAAAACGAATTTCTAACTAACTGAGCATTGTATAATCATAGAAAAAATGCAAATGCATCAAAATCCTTGCCCTTCTTATTATATTGTCCTGATATTGCTAGTGCTATTAAGTCTAGGAAATTGAGAAGGGGAAAAATCATGAAGGTCTAGCTCGAGTAGATGACAATAGAAATGTTTTTAATTTGTTTTTGGAAAACCCTTAGGGGAAAAGCCATTGGATAGCGCTTGAGTAAGTAGAAAGCTAGTATTCGGATGGATGTAAACAAATCATATCGGAGATATACTGGCTGAGAGTTGAGACCATTGATGGATTTTAGTATATATGGGTTGGAAACAGAGTTTTATAGCTGGGACTTGAACTCCAGTAGTTGAGTAATTAATAGATGGGTGCTCCTCTGTTTTCGCGTTCCGCACCATCACCCACACTCCCGAGGTCAAAGTTCGCATCCGGAACAAGTCCCAATGTCACGGTCCTCCAAGAGCCACCCTTCACAAAACCACCGAGTAATTCCAATTCTCAGCAATTTATGGATACAAAATTTCTCTGTTTTATGTTCCTTAGCAACTACTGGCCAACATTAAATGAGAACTTTTTTGTGTGTGTTTTAAGAACGTATTCGTTTAACGACTCCACTGATTTGGATATTTATGATTACTAGAGGTCGCCAGCGGTCGAAATTCGACCAGAATTCATTACATTTTTAAGATTGTCACAAATACGTCATTATGCATTAATTCTCGATTTATTTTAAAAATGCGAATTATAGGAATGTGGAAAGAGATATTGACTCCAAAATAAATACATTTCAGACGGTGTGTGGAACAATACAGAGAACATTCAAAAATAAAATTAGAAAAGAAACAAAGATAAAAATGTATAATGTTATGGCGGTTCCCACAATATTGTGTGGATGTGGAATTTGGGCACCAATGAGAAAACAGAAGGATAGAATACAGACGGCGGAGATGAGGTTCCTAAGACGAGTTAAAGGATGTACAAGACTTGATAGAATAAGAAATGAGGATATAAGAGAAGAATTGAAAGTACAGCCTTTATTGGATAAGGTCACGAATTACAGACAGAAATGGATTGATCATATGGATGGAATGAGTAAGGAGAAATATCCATTGTTAGCAAGAAATTATCAAGTAAGAGGAAGACATGATGTTGGAAGACCTAGAAGACGTTGGGCTGATGCATTATGAAGTCGGAACGGGCAATTGCCTAATCCCTGGAGTGATGATGATGATGATGATGACGAATGATAGGAAATATGTGGTATAGCTTGGCTAAGCCATATTAAAAAAAAAAACAACGCGTCATTTGACATTTGTATACTATTTATACTATTTAAATTTTCATTTGGCCTATTGCACTGGTCGACATGATTTTTGTCTCATGAGTACCAATAGTTATACCTAATGCAGTTTTTTTTATCGTGTTTTCAAATATGTATTCGGGATTTCTCCATCACCCACAGTTTTTTTTTACTTCAATTTCATTTAATGGATTTAAATAATTATTTTCAATAAACGATTTTTCGTTCATTTGTCCATTGTAAAATAAAACGGGGAACACTTTCATCAGAATATTTTAGCTATGGAAAACATATATCAAGGCAAATGGAATCCTAATATGCTGGCCGATTACTGTTGGACCATCAAGAGGGATGCTCCACAGGCGAAGTATAGCAGAAAATCGTCATTTCTTACTTTCTAGGTGAATCCGAATGTTCGAATATTGTGTAGTTACGAATGTAGAAAATATTAAAGTGTTTGAAATTATAAATTCCTGTCTCTCGGAAACCTTGTGTGATGGAAAGAAACCGATATCATGTTTGAATTCAGGAGAAAAAGTACTAGGCTATGAGAATCACATTTTTTTTCTTTCTGAGACAAAAAAAAGTTTACTTTTTGTTGCTCAGTGTTATTATATGTACGGGAATATATATATATATATATATATATCCCTTCTTCTTTGTTTCTCACTCCTTCCCGTCAATACTCTACGTCGAGGCATATTTAAAGTAGGTGCGAATATCTAAATAGGCCTATAAAACATATAATGAAATTATTGAAACCAAGATTAGAAGGGTTTAATTTAAATAATAAAATGTAGTCACTTTTTTAAACCACTAATAATAAATACGCGAGAATAAGTCAATTTACATTGCTGCTGCATAATTTTCTTTTTGCAACAATGCACTTTCAGTATGAACGTAAACGAATGAGTAACACACATAAATTCCTTAGAGACAATTTGTTTTATTTTCTTTAATTTAATTTATTTGTAACACATATTATACATACATTTTATTTGTCTGCACTCCTTCCCTATATGAAATTTAATTATACCAAATACCACACTCCTCTCCATGCGCGCAATGTGCTTAAAAAGGGGTACAACGTTTCTTCTTCACGTATTAACATATAGATTCTGAAAAAAGCTTTTGCACCCATTCAAAAATATATGTAAATTATATATATATATATATATATATATATATATGAATTATTTTGAAGAAATAATTATCGAAGGTAAAATATGTGTTATTATCTTGAAGTTGGTGTTCCTCATTTCTACATTAATTTGGAGACATGATATCTGTGATACAGGACATTTACATAATTACAACTTTGTGATATTTAATAACGTATATCATTTTACACTTAATGAATGAATGTTTTATGGATCTTAAATTTCCACCGTGTTCGCAGAGGAGAAGTAAAATATATTCTTTTTCTCTTTCCTGTAATTTCAGAATTATTTGGCAAGATTGAAAAAAAAAATCCATACTCGTAACATTTGTTTAACTCTTAGCCAATATATATATATATATATACATACATATATAAAGGATAAGATATAGTTAAGAAATTTGCACCTGATTTTCTTTTATCTTCGATATTAAATAATATTTGTCAAGTTGGGAAAGATGTAGGCCTAAAAAAAATGTTATCCTATGGTATTTTCTTCAATCCTACCAAATAGATTAATAAGAATTCACCAAAGAGAAAAAAAGTTGACTAAGCATTAAACAAATGTTACGAGTATGGATTTTTTTTTCAGTCGTGCCAAATAATTCTGAAATTACAGCAAAGAGAAAAACAATATATATTACTTCTCCCCCTGCGAACACGTTAGAAATTTAAGATCCAAGAAACATTTATTCATTAAGTGTAAAATGATATGCGTTATTAAATATCACAAAGTTGTAATTATGTAAATGTCCTGTATCACAGATATCATGTCTCCAAATTAATGTAGAAATGAGGAACACCAACTTCAAGATAATACAAGGTCCTATAATAACACATATTTTACCTTCGATAATTATTTCTTCAAATTGAGGAAGAGCTTAATATCAGGTTGTATGATAGAGTTGTATACGGTCACGAGTTCATAAACTCTTATCGAGTTCACCCACCATCTACCGAAATAAAAAAAAAAGAATAGATAGACCTAAGTTATATCAAGCCAAAAAAAAAATTACACAATTTCTGACATCTCTGATATAAATGTCACTTTATCATAATTATTTATGAAAGTTTTTATTGTATTAGACCTAGTTTAGAATTTGAAACAATTTCATTTTTTAAATATATTTTATGTTAGTGGTATTTAATATTAGTTCGTAATTTAATTACGTCTCGCGCCGTAGCCGAGTGGTTAAGGCAGGAAGCCTCGGCGCAGAGCTACGGGACAGGAGTGATTTTGGAAATAAACAGGATGAAAATCCTACAAATTACGATTAAGAATAAGAAGATCTGCCATTGTTTTATACAAAAGTCAGTGAACAATCTTTTGGATAACCACTTATTGTTTAAGTGAAAGTAAAATGACAAAAGGTTTCTAGAAAATCTCCCTGTAACATGGTAACTAACATTGGTGGAAGCTAAGCTGTATAGGTAAAAGCATTAGCATAGTCTGACAAATTAACTGGACATTCGCTGCTTAAAATTTTACCTTAAAGCATTGATTTCAGTTCTTGAAATCTAGGATAGGTTAAAATAAATATCTCGTAAGACAGAAGCAGTTTACTATGGCTATTTAACTCATGCCACAAATGCTAGTCAATGACCAATCACGTTTCAATGAATTTTGTTCTACAACCAATGACAGTCGTGTTTCACCTCGCTCTTTATCGATTTATCTTTATCAGTTCCTGTTTTTGTGATAAAGAAAGCTCCTCCTTTATAATGTTCTGAACAGGTCAAAGCATTATTTTTCTCCAACAAATACACTGAATACAGCAAATAATGAAACAATTCCTTGATTTTACTGAGTTGTTTACTAAAAAAAATATTGAATAACCCGTAAAGTTGATTATGATATATAGTTTGATGTGTTTCATTATTTCTCCACTTGGGTGCACTCTTACAATATTGCGATCTTATTTGGCAATAAGTAATATGATCAAGCAGCAGTAAATGAACATAACCTCACATTTCTGATTTGTTTTCAAACATAGCCGTTTACATTAAATATATAAATATTTTAAAATAACTATAGTTAAATAATGATTTGTGAGTAAACAGCTTAATTTTATTCGTTAAATAGTCCTAACAAATGCCACTCTAGATTTCCAAATTCTCTAGATAAATTCACTCCTCACTTCGTGAGTCGTGAATTTCGTGGCATTACTTATGACGATATCACTAATTGAAGACGCAAACTCATGGGAAATGACACGAGGAAGACACTATAACTGTTAATGGTCCTAAATACTATATATCCGCATGAACTTTGGGCACTTGTCAAATA
Source organism: Diploptera punctata (assembly GCA_030220185.1). Taxonomy (NCBI): domain Eukaryota; kingdom Metazoa; phylum Arthropoda; class Insecta; order Blattodea; family Blaberidae; genus Diploptera; species Diploptera punctata. The sequence continues at coordinate 905,146 of JASPKZ010007246.1, read as the reverse complement.
CGAATTTGCTCCTTTTTTTTCCCAAGCTAGTTGTTAGCTAGGTGTGATACAGTTCTCGTGTGAATGCAGGGAGGTGCTTCCTGTCCCATTGTTACTCTCGCAGTAACCAGGGTCTGCAGTCACCTTCAGACCATCCTCCTCTCAAGTACATATAATTTTATTTCAATTCATTAAATTACACGAAACGTGTGAGCCGATGTGCTGACAATATCACAATGCTGGTTAATGATAGGTCTATAGTGTTTTGTAGCTTCTGGAGTTGTGTTTAATAATAATAATAATAATAATAATAATAATAATAATAATAATAATAATAATAATAATAAATGGAATTCTTGGATAGAATACGAAATAAATAAATAAGGGAAATTATGGATGTGCAAGAGCAGCCGGACGTCATAGAAAATAAAATATTACAGTGGTATGGTCATGTCGAAAGAATGCCAGAGCAAAGATTGCCAAAAATTGTTATGGAATGGATCCCAATGGAAAGGAGCCGAAGAAAACTTGGATAGAAGGGGTACAAGCAGTTATGAACATCAAAGGAATGGAGGAAGAACAATGGATGGACAGAGAGGAATGGCGTTTGGTTTCCGGAAGACGGCGGCAGCTGCCATGATACCGGATGATGATGATGATGAAATGGAATTCTACGAAAACAAGTAAAGCTCCAGTGGATACTATGAAGTGGATTGATGAAGTCAAAAAGGTCTTAAAATTGGCAGGAATTACTAAAGAAGATATCCCAAACAGAGGTATATTTAGAATTAAGGTGAATAAGTGGCAAGTAGACCAAGAGGACAAACCGAAGAAAAAAACTGGAACAACTTGGACAGATGATAGAAAACAAGCTCATAGCAATAGAATGAAAGAAATTTGGGCTCAAAGGAAACGCCTCTTAAGTATTTTGCATAGTCCTACATGGGCTCATCCGCAATAAAAAAATAGTTTTTATTTAATTGAATAGTGCATATATGTAAGCAATATGCACGAGGTTTTTATCGGGGTTTTTCCTCACCTGTAAGACAAATGTCAGGAAAACTTTAAGTCCCAAACGGTCCCCGAAATCATATGGCCATCGCAATCATCATCATTCATATTCATCTTAGGTTAAGCTTAGGATTAGGGACTCTCCTGGCGCACCGTTATCATCATCATCACCCATCATATCATCGGGGCAACGTAACCCCGCCTTCCAGGCGCCCCAGCCTCAGAAGTGGGCTATAAGTGCGCCATGCCAGGAGAGAAACCAAGAATGCCGAAAGACAAACCTGGGGCATTTGAAAAAAATAATAAAAGTACATACTAAATAATTAAGTATCTGTCAAACTGCACAATAATGAAAATAATGTCTAATAATATCCATCCATAGTAATTCTGCCCGAAGGCAGGTTTTTCACTGCAATCATAGCATTTTCATGCTATGATTTGCAGTTTTACTAGGGAATTGTAGGTGTGTTAGCTTCCCGTTGCTTTCCACACAAGTAAAGGATGATGATGATGGCCATATGATTTCGGGGACCGTTTAGGCCTTAAAGTTTTCCAGACATTTGTCTTACAGGTGAGGAAAAAACCCGATTAAAACCTCACCCAGAAAAATGCCACGACCCGGGATCGAACCCGGGCCCGCTGCGTGACAAGGCAGCACCCTACCTCGAGACCACAGCGGTGAATAAAATTAAATAAAATTAAATTAATGGAATAATGTATACACAATGGCATAACAGCTCGAATCTACTATACATAAAAGGAAATAAAAATACAAAGAAAGTAATAAACTATTATGAATTAATTTATCATTTATATATAGGCCTACAAGGCATTAGATAAATATATTGACAAATCTTAGTACAATTTTTATTAAATAGTGAAAAAAAAAAATTATTATGAAAGAAAAGAAAACCTGTGTAAAATATCTATGTAGTTTAGTTATTAAACATGATTTTTCTATGTTAATATAAAATAAAAAGTGAGGATAATTACTTGCCTTTAATTTTAAGAATGAGGACCTACCATTATCATCTAATTCTTTGGTCTTAATCCTTGAATATTATTTAATTTCTGTCCTGCAAAATCACACAACTTTCTGTGTAAAACAATTTGGAGCATGGTCCAAATTCTCTGACAAAATCTGATTCACTAACATAGGAAAATTGCCTTCGGAAACTGGGCTAAATAACAAACAACATATTAAAAGCGAAGAGAGACAAAGAGAACGCACGAAAAATAATTATTTTCTAATAAGTTTCTGTAACTATGTTGATACAAATGTGTACGTTTTGAATTGAATACTTTGATGTCAACATTGATGCATATATTACAACGAAATGATGTTTAGTTTTCACTTTTCCGAAAATATAAACAGAAAAGCAGATTTAATCATTTTCTGTTTGCACAATGGACCAGGCAAATTACAACTTTTGCATTGCACTAGTGTTCTATCCAACATTTTGAAGACATTCATAAAATAAAAAAAAAATCCCCTTCATCCTACGCAGAATCAAAATTACGGTTTAAAAACTCCAATCCATATGTGAAATTAGAAAATAATGAATTGAAGCTAAGCTTCGCTGCGGAAATAACAGCAATGTTCAAATGTTTTGTGAAGTTTTTACAGATATAGCTTAATGCCTGTTTTTCATGAATGTATATAGGCTACATTGACGTATTATCTATATTCATTTATTTTCATTTCACATATTTATCAAAGTCTATTTATTTGTAGAATTATTAACTTTATTTTGTGTTTTTATTACTTGTATTCATGTCAATGATATATTTGGTTTTTATGTAGGAAGTGTAGTATAACATTATACATGTAGCTTGTTACTGGACCACAGGATTTTTTAACCTCATAAAAAGTAAATTTAGGCACTTGAAGGCTTTAAAACTGTAAAGTAAGTTATAAAATGCCATTTTAGGTTTTGAACATGCGTAATATCACTAGCATTAATAGCAAAGTGCATGAAATAATTATTGAAATTAATAAAGGAAAAAAAAAATCACAAATAGGAATGAGGTGCACAAAGAAATAAAACATAGGCTCAATTCTGGAAATGCGTGCTATTATGCATTGCAGAGACTCTTGATGTTCCAACTCCTTTCAAAAAACGTTAAACTGAAAATATATAAAACTATCGTTCTACCAGTTATATTATATGGATGCGAAACATGGACTCTTACTTTAAGGGAAGAAAGGAGATTACCAGTATTTGAGAATAAAGTACTTAGGAAAATTTCTGGACAAAAGAGAGAAGAACAGACAGGTGAATGGAGAAGACTGCGTAACAATGAACTACATGATCTTTATAGGAAGCCAGATATAATAAGAACAGTTAAGGACATGTTGCACGTATGGGGAATGAAAGACTTGCATGGAAGCTTCTTGTAGGAAAGCCAGAGGAAAAACGCCCAGTTGGTAGACCAAGAATGAGGTCGGAGAATAACTTTAACTATGTTTTGAAGGAAGTAGATTATACAGGGAATGATTGGAAAGCATTAGCTCAGGATAGGTATATGTGGAGAGCTTATGTCCGCGCGGCCATGAACCTACAGGTTCGATAGTGCCAGAGAGTAAGTAAGTAAGTAAGTAATAAAGTAAACTAATCAGAATTAATCTATTTACTGAGCACAAAACTAATGTTTCTCTTGATCAGTGAAAAATATGTTATGTTTTAAAGAAGTGTTGAAAGTAGATAATTATTAACATCCATCCGTCCATAGTAAATTCTGCCCGAGAGCAGGTCTTTCACTGCAATCATAGCATTTTCATGCTATGCTTTGCAGCTTTACTAGGGAATTATAGGTGTGGTAGCTTCCCGTTGTTTTCCATGCCAGTAAAGGATGATGATGGTGGCCTATGCCTATTAATGTATCGAGGTGCAATTAATAATATTTTTTTACTATTAACGACCAAACCCAGCTTGGTTGCTTCATTTAAAAAAAAATTAAATGTACTTTTAAGGAATTTTTGTTTCGATCTATTGTTACAATGTGATCTGTATATGATAGATAGTGTCATTCTGTTAAAAATTGCATCTCCTTGGTTTGCGGTTTCACATTGGATTGGTGGTTTCGTGGAAAATATCAATACAAATGAACTTACATCGAGTGAAGTATATATATATATATTCCACCGCTGTGGTCTCGAGGTAGCGTGCTGCCTTGTTACGCAGCGGTCCCGGGTTCGATCCCCGGTCGGGGCAGTTTTTCTGGGTGAGGTTTTTATCCGGTTTTTTTCTTACCTGTAAGACAAATGTCAGGAAAACTTTAAGGCCCAAACGGTCCCCGAAATCATATGGCCATCATCATCATCCTTCACCGGTGTGGAAAGCAACGGGAAGTTACCGATTGAGGGTCTTTCCACTTTTCAGCGGTTGCCCTTTTACCAGCCGGCTGCTGGCCCTTCACATCCACATGTGTCAATCACAGAGGTAGATGATCAACAGCCAGTGTAGGGGTGACATGTGGTTAGCATGTCGAGTCCCCCAGCCGTTATAGCTGGTTCCTCAACCTGGAGCCGCTACTTATTGCCTCACGATGCTGGGTGGGTACCGGTCCCATACTGGCCGAAATACCATGAGAAAATTACTTCCCCCATGGCGACTCGAACCAGCGCAAGTCCCGTAGCTCTGCGCCAAGGCTTCCTACCTTAACCGCTCGGCTACGGCGTGGGACCACACCTACAATTCCCTAGTAAAGCTGCAAGCATAGCACGAAAATGCTATTATTGCAGTGAAGGACTTGCCGTCGGGCAGAATTACTATGGATGGATGGATTCATTTAATAATCCATTCAAGAACTATGTTATATAACATACTTATTATAAATGACATTGCTAATTTTATCAGAAAATATGTAAATGTAAGTATATCGGTAAGGAAATTACCGATTGATGTATATGATAGAAATGTTCTGTATCGATGTTGTGAGAAAATTTTAACGTAGCAAAGGAGGAGGAACGGGGCAGATGTTGAGTTTGAGCTCCTCAACTCAAGTGGGTTTCAGGTTTCTCTCTGTTAGTGTTTGAATGGAAATCTTCCTCTACAAAATGCATAGCGGCCGTAGTAAGTGGCAAAATAAATATTTACCCAAGCCTATCCACATGCTCGAGCAACCAGCCAGTGCCCTTCTGCATGGATTTCAAATCACGCTACTCTGGCTTTCGCACAGTCTTGCTATACCACTTGGAACTGACACTGCTTCATTCTCTATGTAGTCCATGATAGTTCTTAAATCTGAACTTCTGCGCTGCAAAGACACATATGAAAAATTAACAAATAAGTGTGCAAAACTTTTAACTGACTATTTAACTCATGTCGCAAATGGTAGTCAATGACCAATCACGTTTCAATGAATTCTGTTTTACACCAATGAAATTCACTCTTTATCGATTTATCTTTATCAGCTCCTGCTTTTGTGATAAAGAAAGCTCCTCCTTGTTCTGAACAGGTCAAAGCATTATTTTTCTCCAACAAATACATTGAATATAGCAAATAATGAAAATATTTCTTGATTTTACCGAGTTGTTTACTAAAAAAATAAATGAATAGCCCGTAATGTTCATTATGATATATAGTTTGATGTGTTTCATTATTTCTCCACTTGGGTGCACTCTTACAATATTGCGATCTTATTTGGCAATAAGTAATATGATCAAGCAGCAGTGAATGAATATAACCTCACATTTCTGATTTTTTTCAAACATCGCCGTTTACATTAAATATATAAATATTTTAAAATAACTATAGTTAAACAATGATTTGTGAGTAAACAGCTTAATTTTATTCGTTAAATAGTCCTAACAAATGCCACTCTTGATTTCCAAATTCTCTAGATAAATTCACTCCTCACTTCGTGAGTCGTGAATTTATCGATAATTTGGAAATCACTCGTGGCATTACTTATGAAAATATAATTATAAAATTGTTATTGTCCCAGTTATAATATATGGATCCGAAACATGGACTCTTGATTTAAGGGAAGAGAAAAGATTACGAGCATTTGAGAATAAAGTTGTTAGGAACATTTTTAAACCAAAGAGAGATGAACAGGCAGGAGAATGGAGAAGACTACATAACAGTGAGCTAAGTGATCTTTATAGGAAACCAGATATAATAAGAACAGTTAAGTCTCGTAGACTGCAATAGTCACGTTAAACTGAAAATATATAAAAATATTATTCTACCAGTTATATTATATGTATACGAAACATGGACTCTTACTTTAAGGGAGGAAAGAAGATTACGAGTATTTGAGAATTTTTGACCAAAGAGAGATGAACAGACAGGTGAATGAAGAAGACTTCATAACAATGAATTACATGGTCTTTATAGGAAGTCAGTATAATAAGAACTGTTAAGTTTAGTAGACTGCGATGGTCAGGACATGTTTCACGTATGGGGAATGAAAGATGTACATGGAAGCTTCTTGTAGGAAAGCCAGAGGGAAAACGCCCAGTTGGTAGACCAAGAATGAAGTGGGAGAATAACATTAACTATGATTTGAGGTAAATAGATTATATAGGGAATGATTGGAAAACATTAGTTCAGGATAGGGATGTGAGGAGATAGTGCCAGTGAGTGAGTTAGTTAGTAATATTCTTTTATCGATCAAGGGATATTTTCGGACAGATACGTAAATATTGATGTAAAAATATTTTTTTGCGCGATAGTGCGTTTTGTCGTACTTACAGCAATGGCGACTATGATTTATAGTTTAACTTCCTACATTTCGGGGTTGCCAACCCAAGTAACTATACTGTAATATTACATATTACAAAACGCGTATGGGATGTAAAACTACTGCCCTTTATGTGTAGGGCCTACTACGTACAATGTATTTACAAAAAATATCCAAAAGGTAGTGTTCATATAGGCCTACATTATACGAAATAAATCTCTGCATGTTAAATGAACTGAACTGTATTTGAAACAATATAAAAAAATAAACGCATACTTATCGCCGTTTTGTCAGTAATTGGTCTCACGGCCTCCTGTAGTTTCAACTAATAAACATTGCCCGCTCTGTTAACGTTAGTCAATTGTTTACAATGAACGCAAATATTTCCACCAAAGAAGTTATTACTTTACTATTATTTATTATTTTGAAAACACCATCGCGCAAAAAATAATGTGCAACATACGTTTGTGAGGGGCACGCCGTAGCGTAGTGTTTAAGGCACTGAACTACAAGCCGGAGGAACGAGGGTTCAAGTCCCGTTGGGGTCAGGATTTTTAAACTGACCCAAACCCTCTGGCGGCACTATGGCCCAGGGGTCGACTCAGCCTCTAACGGAAATGAGTACCAGACGCTTGTTCTGGGGGTAAAGGCGGCCGTCACGCAGGGCTGACAACCTGGCTGACATAAAGTGCCGATTGTCTAGAAAAAGTGGGAGCCTTAACCTCCTACTACCCCAAGGGCCTCCGGGTCTGTTGTGGGATCACTTACTTTACTTTACTTTACATACGTTTGTGAAGCATTTTACAGAATATCGAAATTAAAAACCTCGCCATCGCTCGGTTTTTAAACATTTTCCTCCATTCTGTAAACACCACTTGCCAACCTCTAATCGCAATATACTATAAATTCGTTTTCCTCTTTGAGAAATTACTTTAGAGGACTTGAGATGTTTTATTAACTCATGAGTTAATTTAAGTTTTAAAAAAATAAAGGAATATGAAGTTAGAGTAGAAGGTGTGTTTACGTGTAGCCGTGTGCAACATGGAATTCAAAGTACAATAATGTTAAAGTTATTACTAAAAAAAGCAACTTGACTTATAACGAATATATACGTCAGTGTTCAAGTATTCCTCTGGCATTTACGACTGTCTGACTGGAGTAGCTACTGTTTATTTTTTTGCTCGACTCCATATTGAGCCTGATATTTGCTCATTCATCAGCCAGCTTATTATGATTCATACGACCCTGATGTTCACAAATAAGCAAAGACATATTGCAGCATTTCTTTAATGATAATTTCTGGTACAGAAACATAGAATGGAATAGAATAGATTTATTTAGCCTGGTGGAGTTAAGGCCATGTGGCCTTCTCTTCCACTCACCACGACAAACATAAGTTACATTTAAATACAAAAAAAAATACAATAATAATACACTGACATAAAGTGCCGATTGTCTAGAAAAAGTGGGAGCCTTAACCTCCTATTACCCCAAGGGCCTCCTGAGGCCTGTTGTGGAATCACTTTACACTTTTACTAAACAATTACGGGTTATGATACAAATTTTGACGTGTTTCATTATTTCTCCACTTAAGTGCACTCTTACAATATTGCGATCTTATTTGGCAATAAATAATATGATGAAGCAGCAGTGAATCAACTTCTTGTAGGAAAGCCAGAAGGAAAACGCCCAGTTGGTAGACCAAGAATAAGGTGGGAGAACAACATTAACTATGATTTGAGGGAAGTAGATTATACAGGGAATGATTGGAAAGCATTAGCTCATGACAGGGATGTATGGAGAGCTTATGTCCGCGCGGCCATGAACCTACGGGTTCGATAGTGCCAGTGAGTAAGTAAGTAAGTAAGCAGTGAATGAACATAACCTCACATTTCTGATTTGTTTCCAAACATCTCCCTTTACATTAAATATATAAATATTTTAAAATAACTATAGTTAAACAATGATTTGTGAGTAAAGAGCTTAATTTTATTCGTTAAATAGTCCTAACAAATGCCACTCTTGATTTCCAAATTCTCTAGATAAATTCACTCCTCGCTTCGTAAGTCGTGAATTTATCGATAGTTTGGAAATCACTCGTGGCATTACTTATGATACATTACATCGTTATAGTTTCAAAGTCCACCGCTGTGGTCTCGAGGTAGCGTGCTGCCTTGTCACGCAGCGGGCCCGGGTTGGATCCCCGGCCGGGACAGTTTTTCTGGGTGAGGTTTTTATCGGGGTTTTTCCTCGTCTGTAAGACAAATGTCAGGAAAACTTTAAGGCCCAAACGGTCCCCGAAATCATATGGCCATCATCACCATCACCCTTATTATCATCATCATCATCCTTCACCGGTGTGGAAAGCAACGGGAAGCTACCACACCTACAATTCCCTAGTAAAGCTGCAAGCATAGCATGAAAATGCTATGATTGCAGTGAAGGACCTGCCCTCGGTCAGAATTACTATGGATGGATGGATAGTTTCAAAGATCAAAAGAATCTCATATGGCATAATAGGCAACGTGTTGAATAGTAGTCCTACGCTACCCGGACTTAGAACGAACATACATGCTTGTAATCTAGATTAGAAACTAACAGAATTTTGAATAAAAATGTCGTTTAGATGCTCAAATTTACACCTTAATAGTATTAACAGACATAAGATAAAAATCAGAAAATTAAAAATGTACCTATTGGCAGGTGCCGTCGTCCTTAACCTTATTAAAATTATATATTTAAAATATCACTTGGAGACCTTTCGGAAGTTAAATTTCATCAATAACAGAATGAGTATGCGTTACTATACTGTAATTCAACCCAGGAAGTTACTACAGACCTTATGGGCTATGCCAGTGTCCTCCTACGTACAGAGGTTAGATGTTGCCAAACTCATAATAAATGGAATTTGTTTGTTTAGGGAGGGGTGGAGGGGCAAGGTTAGCAGTACTTTCTCAAAATCTATGTACTATACATTTAAAATACATAGTTTTTCTTTTACATCATGTAAACTAGTTTTTAGTAAATATGAGAGTCGACACTTTCACACAGGATAGTATAGATCTGCACGAGCTCAGAGACAAGTGGTAACTGTTTTTTTCTTTAAGAGGGGGTGGCTTGGACGGTTACAACTTACAAGTATGTACCTGCTGTGTTGCAATATTCAGTTTTATATAAGGATTTCTCTCAAGAAAATACTGGCAACCCAGTTCCCTACTCTAAACACACAGTAACTTCCTGGTTTGAATCTGACTGTAGTTGATGCATCTATGACGTAGACGTTGATGGTCTTGATGTGTCGCTATAGTTCGTCTGGCTTAACTTTGCTAGAAATGTGTAGAAAGAGACAGCTGTGTTCGCCTCTCTCACTCGCACCAGTGTTGTCAGAGTTTCTTCACCAGATGCTAATAGTTAAAGGGGGAAGACGAAAACTGACAACAGGGTGGGTTCTTTCTTTTGTAACTAGTCTAACGCGGGTAAAGAATCGACCCTTATATCTCTACCTCTCTCTTTGCCAGATACACAATTGTTGCTTCCGAAAAGCCTACAATTTTTTTTTGTCTAAAGCCACCAGGTTGGCTTTTATGACATTTCTGGCTTTCTCCCCTGTCATTGGCGGAATTGTAATCCATTTCTTAGGTCGGGCCAAATAATATTTTAAATACTTCTTCTTCTTCCTTCCAAGTATTAGGCCAAGGCCTGTTACGATCCTATAGAAAATTTTCCCTCCAGCGTTTCATAGGACGGCCCAGTGATCTTCGTCCTCTTGGTATATAATTATAAACAGCTTTGGGGATCCGATTTGAACTCATTCTTTCTAGATGGTGTTTCCAATTTAGTTGGTACTGTTTAATATATTCCAACATTGGCGTAGTCTTCAATTCTTTTAAGATATAGGTGTTCCTTTTCCGATCCCATCTGGTGTAAACCGCTGTTCTGCGCATGAATCTCATTTCACAAGCCGTTATTCTGCTTTCATGTATTTTAAATACATCATTTTAATAAAGTTCAGGACGACGGTACCTGCCAACATTTTTTATTTTCTAACTTTTATCTTATGACTATTTACCTCAATGGAATTTGATATGAATTTTATTAGTAATAACTGACATTTAGAAGCCACTGGCATGGATATGGCAGAGTGAGCATTTGATATACATTAGACCTGCGTTTTTCTTTGTTAGGAGACATACAACATAAAAGTCTTATGTTTCGATAACGTGGGAACAATTTCTCTGTTATATGGAGGTTTCGTGAGGTGGAGGTCAGAGGTATATTTTATCAAGTTTACGATGCTAATATCGACCACTAAAGTGAAAGCCATTGATACGTGAGTAATTCTGGCAGCTCAAGTCGTAACAATTCCAGTGCAACGCAGCCGATGCGGTCGTTATATGAACCGCAACAAAAAAAAAGTATTTTTTTCTTTAACTCCCCACATCACAGACGACTGTTTGTTTCTTAAACATGTTCAGACTCGAGTGACATTTTATATGAAGTAAACGAATCTAAGCCTAGATTTTGGAAATTAATATCTTAATGTCTGTCCAGAGACTAAAAGATAGCAGCCCTACCACTGGAAACAGTAATATAATGTACGGTTAAAAACTATAATATAGTTACCTTGTAGGTCCGTCTCCTCAACTTAAGTTCTTTTAAAACTCTGTAGGCCTTTCGGGACTAGTCCCATCATCAGCAGAATGCATTAGGTCCGTTCTTGTTGACCCTTGTTGAAGCACTGATGACTTGGTTGTGAGAATTTTGTACAGAGGATTGTGTGGATTAGTTGTGTATTCATTGAGAATCAGGTTGCTGTTGATTTCTCTTAGGATTGCGATTTCCTCCAGTATATTTATTCTCATTGGAATGTTTTCTCTATGTACTATTGTGAGGGTGTTATCGATGTTATGCATATGGTGTCCAGCTTGAATTACATGTTTTGCGTGACTTGATTTTCAGAGATTTCGTTTACAATGGAGGAAAATCAAGTTACGCAAAACATGTAATTCAAGCTGGACACCATATGCATAACATCGATAACACCCTCACAATAGCACATAGAGAAAACATTCCAATGAGAATAAATAGGCCCTATGCTGGAGGAAATCGCAATCCTAAGAGAAATCAACAGCAACCTGATTCTCAATGAATACACACCTAATCCACACAATCCTCTGTACAAAATTCTCACAACCAAGTCAGTGCTTCAACAAGAACGGACCTAATGCATTCTGCTGATGATGGGACTAGTCCCGAAAAGCCTACAGAGTTTTAAAAGAACTTAAGTTGAGGAGACGGGCCTACAAGGTAACTATATTATAGTTTTTAACCGTACATTATATTACTGTGAACTAATACCTCAACGGAAAATCACCATGAATTTTACTAGTATCGATACCACTGGAAAACTTAGCGTCGGGCCAGTAACCCGTCCTAAGGAACTTGAGTTTTACTTGCAAGCCTCAACATAAAGAAATCCAAGTCCGGGTAGCGTATGACTACTATTCACCACGTTGCCTATTATCCCACACGAGATTCTCTTTGATCTTTGAAACTACAAAGGTGTAATTTAGCATAAGTAATGCCACGAGTGATTTCCAAATTATCTATAAATTCACGACTCACGAAGTGAGAAGTGAATGTATCTAGAGAATTTGGAAACCAATAGTGGCATTTGTTAGGACTATTTAACGAATAAAATTAAGCTGTTTACTCACAAATCATTATTTAAATATAGTTATTTTAAAATATTTATATATTTAATGTAAACGGCGATGTTTGAAAACAAATTAAAAACGTTTGTTATGTTTCACTTGTTCATCAATGCAACCAGATCGTATTATTTATTGCCAAAGGATCGCAATGTTGTACGAATGCACCCTAGTGGAGAAAAAATGAACCAACATTATAGGTTATTAATTAATTTCTGATGTCCTATGATGTAAATGTCAATTATATTTTTCTGGAATGTGAATTCCTGGGAAATAATACATTTAAGAAAGTGCAAACATTGTTTTTTCTGTGGTATAATCAACTGCTACAAATGTTTTTATATTATCTCCCGCAAGCACTATCTGATTACATTCGTACTAGATCACAAAACAATTAAGACATCTTAGAAGAATTACACATGGAACCTTTAGAAAACAAAATTTCTGATTATAAGTGAAGATGGATGCAACATGTTCATCGAATGGAACATCACAGGATACCCAAACAAATGTTAAGATATCAACCTGCAGGAAGAAGAAGACCAGGACGTCCACTCAAAAGACTTCTGGATGGTGTTTCTCTTGAGGCGGAAACAGGTTAAATGGCCTAAATTCGTGAATGTTCTATGAATTTCTTGTATCTTGTCACATTGACACAGAACACATGTGTAGTATATAAGATGTGTCATCGTTGAATGGGATAGATACAAGAAAACTGATGAGATTTCTCACTGAAGTTGTGAAATACGTTTAAAATTACTGTTTTTTGACCACTAGTCAAAGTAGTTTTCAGACTTGTGTTTTAATAATTTAGAGGGCGACAGCAACAGAAGACTCGACATCTTCAGCCATTTTGTTTCATCATAATCGACTTAAATGCATCATCCATATGAGATAAACTATTTTAAGTTGTAATTATAGATTAGGTATATTTTAGAATATTTTCTAAGTTTTGAATATTATTATTTTGATTCACAAGGAATAACAAGTATATTCAGAGGACATACTTTTAATGTAATGAAGGGAACTATTTTTTTCGCTTACTTATTGCTTCTACATCGTACGTCGGTTTCCATAACCAATGAAAAGCGAGCAGGCCACATTGTTTTATTTTGATGAGGATCACTTTAGAAGCGGATAGCCTTTAGTAGGCTATTTCCAATTTATGAACTCTACGAAGACAATGTGTGCTTGAGTAAAACGGGCTAGCAACCCACTTCAAGGTGTATCTTATACATTGCTCGCAGTCCTAAGGATCAAGCCTCGGATGAAAGACGGAAATAAAATACATCCAATACGTCTTCCTCCGAGGAGTGATTTTGGAAATAAACAGGATGAAAATCCTACAAATTCAGTTTAAGAAGAAGAAGAAGAAGAGTATAGGACTTTATGCTGAGTTTATGTTTAAATGTTTGCACTAATAATGTATGTTGTATGAGGGCTAGTAATGAGAAGGCAGAAAATAAATCCGTTGTCGGCACATTACTTACTCCTGTCCAAAAAACACAGAAGGCCGCCAAGTTCAACGGCCTCATTTGACGAAGGAATCTCTATCAGCATTACATATCTTCTAAAAGTATGTGCTCTGGAAGGATTTGGGTTTTAATCCAGACGTACAGAGTCAATGTATGTCCAAGAGGATTTCTGAAAATACCCCAACTTTTTTTTTTGTGAAAGTGTAAATTCAGAATCCGATAACAAAAGACTAACATAATGTGAACTAATGAGGGACAATAAGCTCACCTTGGGGTGGGCATGACAGACACAAGTTGCAAAATGAATACAAAGATTTGAGATAATGTAGCGGCTAGACTGGAACCCTGCAGAGTATCCTCTTTCAAAAGTAATTTTCTGCCTGGACCTCTGTTTCTTGTAAAACTCTATAGAGCTGTCATCGATATTTTGTTTTGATACAGATACAGTTATGAAAATCTCCCCGACATCTTAACGTTTTGAACCAAGCCCTATCTCAAACAAGGTGAAAAAACAACCATTATAACACATCGATTTTCCCCCCATGTACATATGGAAGAAAACTCCAAGTTTCTAAGAATAATTTTTTATCAATAGAATGAAGAAGGCCTATAACTCAATGATATTAATAGGCTGTTAGTTTATGCTGATGATGTAGTATTATTCAGCGATAACGAGAAGGTACTAAGGGCCAACACATACACACCCTATTGAATAACACTAAGAAATTGGGACTAGAAGTGGACATCAATAAAACTAAATATATGTTCACACAGAAATGTATTATATAATGGAAATGGACAAATAATGACAAATGAAGGAAATTTTTGAGGAAGTGGCTGATTTCAAGTATCTAGGAACAGTTATTACAAATAGGAATGAGGTGCACAAAGGAATTAAAGATAGGCTCAATTCTGGAAATGCGTGTTATTATTCACTACAGGGACTCTTGTCGTCCCAACTCCTTAAAAAACGTTAAACTGAAAATATATGAAATGTTATTCTACCAGTTATATTATATGGATGCGTAAAATGGACTCTTACTTTAAGGGAGGAAACAATTTACGAGTATTTGAGAATAAAGTTCTTAGGACAATTTTTGAGCCAAAAAGAAACGAACAGACACGTGAATGGAGAAAACTACATAATAGTGATCTACATGATATAAAGGCCTATAGGAAGCCAGATATGATAAGAACAGCTAAGTCTTGTAGGCTGCGATGGACAGGACATGTGGCACGTATGGGGGATGAAAGAGGTACATGGAAGCTTCTGGTAGGAAAACCAGAGGGAAAACACCCAATTGGTTGACCAAGAATGAGGTGGGAGAATAGCATTATCCATGATTTGAGAGAAGTAGGCCTAGATTATACAGGGAATGATTGGAAAATATTAGCTCAGGATAGGGATGCATGGAGAACATATGAACCTACGGGTTCGATAGAGCCTGCGAGTTAGTTGGTTAGTTGAGGTAATCAATCAATCTATAATGGCGTAGTCCAATGTTGAGCCATAGCCCCTCCTTTGTAAGGAGTTACTAGGTCAAGTTATTTTTTAATTACCTTATTTGCTCATAGATGTCACGAATTGCATACGGTCAACACACCGACTCAATGAGACATCTAGCAGGCAACTAAGGTACTACTAGGACATTAAGGTCGGTAAATTTTGCTTAGATGTCTTTTTATTCAGGCTTAAGGATCTTATACGAGCCTGAAGATCTTCGCACACGGGACTTATGGCTTGATGTCCCTCCCGGAGGACTTGCTCCTTGGTATTTTTCGTCCTAAAAAATCCTTCGACCCCGGCCGGATTTGAACCCGCAATCGTCGGAGCCAGAGGTTGATTTACTAATCAATAATCAAGTTAAACTTGCAAGAAGGCATCTGAGTTGTCCTCAAATGTTGTTTTACTCGTAATTTGCGTAGGCTTTTCGGAATATCGTTTATACGCAAAACTCACATGAAGTACTGAGTAAACGCTGATGATGAACAATAGTTGCAAATTAAAAAAATAGTTCAGGATAACTGGTTTAACTTGAGGAAATAAAACCAAGATGGGAGGTTAATATAAACCTGGATCTTTTCTTTCTTTTTTTTTCATTTGTCCGGGGTTTTAGGCATTGTGCCTTGGTGTAGAGCTACAGTACTTGCGCTGGTTCGAGACCTGCTGAGGCATGAAATTTTCTCGTGAAATTTCGGCCGGTATGGGACCGTTGCGCATCCAACTTCGAGAAGAATTTCAGTAGATAAAAAAAATATCGGCTACAGTTTGAGAAAACCAGCTATAATGGCTGGAGAAGCAGATATCTATATGATAACGACATGTCACTCTTATACTGGCCGGACGATTGTCCACCCCTGTGATTAACACGTGGGGATGTGAGTCCAGCATCCGACTGCTAGGCCAAGGGCCATATAGGCCTTTTGAGTCATGAAGTAACTTAATCCTATTTTTATTAGCATCATCATCATCATCATAGTACATTCACGAATTTAGGCCATTTGTTGACCTGTTTCGGTCTCAAGAGAAACATCATCCAAAAGTCTTTTGAGTGGACGTCCTGGTCTTCTTCTTCCTGCAGGTTGATATCTTAACATTTGTTTGGGTATTCTGTGATCTTCCATTCGATGAACATGTTGCAATCATTTTGACTTATAATCAGAAATTTTGTTTTCTAAAGGTTCCATGTGTAATTATTCTAAGATGTCTTCATTTTTTTTTGTGATCTAGTAGTGTGTATCCTGCAGTCCTCCGAAGATATCTCATTTCAGCAGATCTAAGTCTTTGTATATCCTTCTGTTTCAACGTCCATACTTCGCTACCATACAAAAGAGTTGGAAGAGCCAGTGTTTTATACACTTTTAATCTTGAATGCTTTTGGACTAACTGTGGCTTGAAGATAGAATTTATTAACCCTAAAATTTATTTCAATAAAATATTCTGACCGTGTGAAATTCGATAGACCTGTAGGAACATCCCATGGAAGAAGCCGAAGAACATAGGCCTATCCTACGCTACGTCCTAAGTTGGTTAAGGCATTACGTGGCATACTATATTGTTGAATTTTGATTCCAGACATGATCGGGATTTTTAAACTGGCATAAAACTTCTGTAAGGGAAGTGAGATTCAAACGCATTTTCAGTGTAAGATCGCGGCCATCGCGAAGTGACAGCCCGGCTGACATTTCCTATCGATTGTGTCTCCAAAGGCCTCAACCTTTGTCTACCCAAAACGTCTTCTAGGGCATGTACAAGTATCGCTTACTTTAGAGGAACATATCCAAGTGTGAAGTTTTATAAGAAATACTCCAGAAATCGTTGTTTTATAATTAAATTATTGATTTGTTCAATGTAACATGGTCAATAAACTTCTACATTTAACGATATTTTAGGCCTATATTTCTCAATTATATATATTCATAGTAATTCTACCCGAGGGCAAGTCTTTCACTGCAATCATAGCATTTTCATACTATGTTTTGCAGCTTTACTAGGGAATTGTAGGTGTGGTAGTTTCCCGATGATTTCCACACCGGCGAAGGATGATAATGAAAAGGATGACGATGATGGCCGGATGATTTTCGGGGACCGTTGGGCCCTAAGATTCCTGACATTTGTCTTACAGGTGAGGAAAAACCCCGAAGAAACCTCGCCCAGGAGCCTGTCCCGATCGGTCCACCGCTGTAGTCTAGAGGTAGCGTACTGCCTTGTCAGGCAGCGGACCCGGGTTCGATTCCCGGTCGGGGCAGTTTTTCTGGGTGAGATTTTTATTGAGGTTTTTCCTCGCCTCTAAGACAAATGTCAGGAAAACTGTAAGGCCCGAACGGTCCCCGAAATCATATGACCATTATCATCATACTTCACCGGTGTGTAAAGCAACGGGAAACTACCACACCTACAATTCCCTAGTAAAACTGCAAGCATAGCATGAAACTGCTATGATTGCAGTGAAGGACCTGCCTTCGGGCAGAATTACTATGGATGGATATAAGTTATATACACACATTTTCAATATTTACACATCTTTCTGTGCCTAAAGTTTTATTTTCCTTCTCCACTCGTCTCTATCCATTCACTCAATTTCCTCCAGCCCTCTTGTTTTCATTCTAGTTCTTATTTCTTGCATCCACGAGTTTCCAGGTCTTCCTTTCCTTCTTCTTCCAGATGGACACCATTCCAATGTTTTTCTGGGAAAACTTTGTTCTTGCATTTGTCGTACATGCCCATATGAATTTAACTGCTTGTGTCTTATATAATCTACTATTGAAAATATATTATTATTTTTTTCTCGTATGACAGTTTCTTATTTTTTCTAATTTTGAACATCTTGCTGCTCTCCTCAAGAAATCTATTTTCATCGACATAAATTTTTGTTGAATTTTCAAACTTCAGTTCCATATGTGATAATACTTCTCACTATTGAATTTGTAACTTATTTTTTCTGGTTAGCCTATATGTCTGTTCCATAAGATAGGCATATATATATATATATATATATATATATATATATATATGCCTATGTATCCTGCATATGTTATTATAGGCTTATATTTGGTATCCAACAAATAAACTTTAATGCTGATAATGTATATTTGTCTATTTACCATATTTATAGAACACAGGGCACAACATAACAGTTGTTGCGAGAACAATTTTTTAAATCATTTTCTCAGTACTCAGTTCTGTCAAACATAAAGGGAAAGTTATCCCACTACAGCCTTAAGATGTCTTAGGAGTTGTAGGAGATTGTCTCCCACTTTAACAAATAATCGGCACTAGATATCAGCTGGTTTGTTACCTCTACTGACATCCGCATTTATCCCAGAACAAGCGTCTGGTTCTCATTTCCATTAGAGGCTGAGTTGACCCCCAAGGCCACGGTGCAGCCAGAATGTATAGGCCAGTTTAAAAACCCTTCAGTCAAACACACTGCGTTAGATTTTCCATTTTCCTAATTCATATATCCTATTCTATATACCGTAACTGTCTTCTTTTGATGGTATCTCATGTCATATCTTATTATAATATTTCTTCAGAACTACTTTAGGCGTTTGAAAGATAGGAAAAGTAAATGTTATAGAACATAAGAGTGACATTGATTCAAAATTACAAAAATCTAATAAATGGATGGGGTAATAAGATATTTTCGTAAACAGATGAGGACAAATATAAAACTAAGATTACATAACATCATATCAAAAGTTGCTCTAAAATACGAAAGTGAAATGTGGATTTTAATTAAAAGATTTTCTCATAAACTTTGAGAAAGACAAATGCGCTTCTTACGATCACTTAGAAATTAATAAAACTAGATCACGAAATGAACACAATTATCATAAGTCCTGCCATGAGCGAATTCCAATGTATCTAGAGGATTTGGAAATCAAGTGTGGCATTAGTTAGGACTATTTAACGGATAAAATTAAGCTATTTACTCAAAATTATTATTTAAATATGGTTATTTTAAAATATTTATATGAAACGGCATTGTTTCAAAACAAATGAGACATGTTTGGTTATGTTTCTTTTGTTGACCCACTGCAACTAGGTCATATTAATTATTGCCAAATAGGATCTCAATATTGTAAGAATGCACCCTAGTGGAGAAAAAATGAAACACATGAAACTGTATATTATCACGAACATTATAGGTATTTATTTATTTTTTTAGTAAACAACTTAGTAAAATCATTATTTAAAACACAAT
Organism: Diploptera punctata; assembly: GCA_030220185.1. NCBI lineage: Eukaryota > Metazoa > Arthropoda > Insecta > Blattodea > Blaberidae > Diploptera > Diploptera punctata. The sequence goes on along the minus strand of JASPKZ010007246.1, from coordinate 885,571 downwards.
TATTGAACACACAGTTATCAAATGTGTATTTCGAAGGAATCTGTTCATTATTTGCAATATTCAACATTTGTTAGAGAGTCAGTCACTGCAAAATAAAGCACCGACCTGTTCAGAATGTTAAAAAAGGAGGAGCTTTCTTTAATATGATAAACAGAAGTAGATAAATATCGAGGTGAAACACGACTGTGATTGGTTGTAAAACAAAACTCATTGAAACGTGATTGGTCATTGACTCCCATTTGGGGCATGAGTTAAATAGTTGGTAAAATATTTTGGAAGTACCAAGTTTAGATGAAGATATAGAAAGATACCAACAAGAATGGAAAAATCATCTGAGAAGAATGGAAAGAAATAGACTTCCAAAATTGGCATTCCAATATACTCCAACTGGACTTAGGGACTAAAGGAAGACCAAAACATCGGTGGAAAGATCAAGACCATCTTCGTTAGGTTTACCGTCACAGGCTACATCGCCTAAAACGGATTTGTTCACGATGATGCTTATGAAGAAATGTAAATGTTGTACACGAATCATCATCATTGTTGGTTCCACAGCCCGTTGCAGGCCTTGACCGCCCCTACAATGCGCCTCCATTCGTCCCTCTTCTCCGCCTTCCCTCACAATCCTCGTACACCCAGTCTTCTCAGGTCCTGCTCAATGCTGTCCAGCCATCTAATATTAGGACGTCCAACTCTTCGGTTTCCAATTATAGTTGTCAATGTGACTCTACGACATATGTCTGATTCCTCTTCCCTGTAGAGATGTCCCAGCCATCTAATTCTTGCCATTCTTATTGTTTTAATGATGTCTACATCGCCATATAGTTCATATAACTCATCATTATATCTAATTCGCCAGTTTCCACTCTAACGTATTGGGCCAAATATTGTCCTTAATATTTTTCTTTCAAATATTCTAATGTTGTTTTCTTGAGTTTTTGTTAGGGCCCAGCCATAGATGGCAACAGGTCTCAATAAAGTTTTATATATTCTTATTTTTGTTTGAATTCTTATATATCGGGAACTGAGTTGTTTTTTAAGTCCAAAATATCCCTTGCTGCCTAACATTAGTCTATGATTGATTTCTTTATCAATCATATTTTCATTCGTTACCAGAGCAAATGCTGGAATAGAACCCCAAAAGGTCCGCTTCCGACTTCACTCTGCTAATTAACTTCAAATTTGAATTCAAAATTTAAACCGGGGCTAATGTATTTTACAGGAACCCGGGGTTCTACCTATTAAGGAGGACCAAAATGGATCGCTCACCGCCAACACTTAAGTGAATGCCGCAGAGCTTTCCATCCATCTATCTATCTATCTATCTATCTATCTATCTATCTATCTATAGAACCCAAATAAATTCCTTCACTTTCTCAAACTTATAATTTCCAACTGCAAGATAGGCATCATTGCTTGGACTGTTTGTTATTTCCATATATTTTGCCTTGCTTTCATTCACTTTTAGGCCTATATTTTGCGCTGCACTTTCAAATTTTAAAACGGTTTCTCTAACTACATTGGGTGTTCTTCCAATTGTGTCTATATAATCAGCGTATACTAATATTTTTGCTGATTTATAAAATATTGTTCCTCTAGTACCAGTGTTTGCATCCCGGATTATCTTCTCCACGGCTATGTTAAATAGTGTACATGCTAATGCATCACCTTGTCTTTGTACACGAATGATGTGACGAAAAATGATAAAGCCAATGTTGAAGCTTCATGTCCACTAGAAATAGTTAACCATATTCTGAGAATTATGGAAGATGAATGAAGACATGTGGCTTAAGGCTAAGACACAGGAATAAATTTAAATTCTAAGCCAGAACGTGTGGGATTGGTTGGAGGAATTTAGATACAAATTCAAATTGCAAGTGAGAAGGAGCGGGATTGGTGGCAACTAGTGACGGAGAGTAGGGCGGTGCTCCCCGGCCACGCAAGCGCCGGCCGCCCGCTGCTAGAATTCATCTTAACACGCAAACTCTTGCATCTCTAACATGGAAGTCCTTTACAGCTTTTCTCTTGTTTCTCCACATTACATTATTGTATTTGCAGCGGCGGCTCTATGGCAAAATAAATGTATTGTACATACAATCGATAATGTGTTCTGTAGATGACATTTCAACATGGGAATCAATTATTAATATTTTTAACACAGATAAGTTCATATTGTCCACCGTTGTGGTCTCGAGGTAGCATGCTGCCTTGTCACGCAGCGGGCCCGGGTTCGATCCCCGGTCGGGGCAGTTTTTCTGTGTGAGGTTTTTATCGGGGTTTTTCCTCACCTGTAAGACAAATGTCAGGAAAACTTTAAGGCCCAAACGGTCCCCGAAATCATATGGCCATCATCATCCTTATCATTATCATTGTCATCATCATCCTTCACCGGTGTGGAAAGCAACAGGAAGCTACCACACCTATAATTTCCTAGTAAAGCTGCAAGCATTGCATGAAAATGCTATGATTGCAGTGAAGGACCTGCCTTCGGGCAGAATTACTATGGAAGTTCATATTTTATTACATTTTGAATGTGTCCACCGATGTGGTCTCGAGGTAGCGTGCTGCCTTGTCACGCAGCGGGCCCGGGTTCGATCCCCGGTCGGGGTTATTCTGGGTGAAGTTTTTATCGGGATTTTTCCTCATCTGTAAGACAAATGTCAGGTCCCCGAAATCATATGGCCATCGCAATCATCATCATTCATATTCATCTTAGATTAAGCTTAGTATTAGGGACTCTCCTGGCGCACCACTATTATCATCATCCGTCATATCATCGGGGCAACCTAACCCCGCCTTCCAGGCGCCCCAACCTCAGAAGTGGGTTACGAGTACGCCATGCCAGGAGAGAACACCAGGAATGTCAACAACCTGGGGCATTTACAAAAAAATAAATAAAATAAAATAAAATAAGAAATTGAATGTAACATATAATCACTTCATGAAAGGTTAAAAACATTAAAAATAAACAAAATAAAATTATGTTTCTATTATAAATATTTTTTATTAACTTATTATTCATTTAAAATAATATGTAAATTGATGAAAGGTCTTTAGAATTTCTGAGCGTCCCCCCTCTCTGTGTGTGTGTGTATATATATATATATATATATATATATATATATATATATATATATATTCTATCAATAGTAATTCTGCCCGAGGGCAGGTCTTTCATTGCAATCATAGCATTTTCATGCTATATATATATATATATATATATATATATATATATATATGTGTGTGTGTGTGTGTGTGTGTGTGTGTGCGTGTGTGTGTGTAGAAAAGTGCACTGGGACGCACCATTTGTGTATTTAGCGAAGTCTATCTTGGATATTCTCTCTCTATCTGGGATGAAAAGGATATCCCTCGAAAAATTACTAGTTACAATAAAATTTTAGGGATTATTAATCAAGTTATGAAACCATCCCTTGTACAAAAAAACGCCAGATTACGTTTATATAACACTTTGGCTAGACCAGTGTTGACCTATGGTAGTGAAGCATGTACACTAAAAAGACAACATGAAAGCAGAATAACGGCTTGAGAAATGAGATTCATGCTCAGAACAGCGGGCTACACCAGATGGGATCGGAAAAGGAACATCGATATCTTAAAAGAATTGAAGACTGCGCCAATTTTGGAATATATTAAACAGTACCAACTAAATTGGAAACACCATCTTGAAAGAATGAGTTCAAATCAGATACCCAAAGCTGTTTAATATTATATACCAAGAGGACGAAGATCACTGGGCCGTCCTATGAAATGCTGGAGGGAAAATTTTCTATAGGATCGTAACAGGCCTTGGCCTAAAACGTGGAAGGAAGAAGTAACGAAGTCTGGAATGTGTGTACACAAATTAAAAGATTCTCTTAATATTACATTAATAGAAGTCCACCGCTGTGGTCTCGAGGTAGCGTGCTGCCTTGTCACGCAGCAGGCCCGTGTTTGATTCCCGGTCGGGACAGGCTCCTGGGTGAGGATTTTTTCGGGGTTTTTCCTTACCTGTAAGACATGTCAGGAAGCTTAGGGCCCAACGGTCTTCGAAAAATCACCCGGTCACCATCATCATCTTTATTATCATCATCCTTCACCGATGTGGAAAGTAACGGGAAGCTACCACTACTATAACTCCCTAGTAAATCTGTAAAGCATAGCATGAAAATGCTATGATTGTAGTGAAAGACCTGCCCTAGGACAGAATTACAATGGATGGACATTAAAAGGGTGGCATAGAATAACTGTGGACACAATCTTTCAGATCACAAACAAAATGCCGAATATCTGGGAAGTTGTTATAGTAAAACTGGCTTTAACATGTAAACAGATTGTCATGTCCCGGAATGCACAAAAAAATACTAAGTTACAATAGGTTTATAACGGAAAGAAGATCCGTAAACCGACCACCCAGAAAATTCCAACAGACCATAAGAACACTGATTTACAAGCTGGTAATGATGAAATGATTGACTTTGTTTCTTCACAGCAGTACATTATCTATATGTCAAGGACGCATTTCTAGAATGAGATATCCTAACATGAATTTTTAAAAAATGTCTTAAGAAAGAAAATCGGAACAAAGAGGGAAGATTCAAGTAAGATGATGTGTAATACAGATAGAAAATCCCAGGAGAATAAGTGTGTCTTCTTGTTCTTCTTGTTATTCTTCTTCTTCTTCTTCTTAAACCTAATTTGTAAGATTTTCATCCTGTTTATTTCCAAAATCACTCCTCGGAGGAAGACGTATTGGATGTGCATTCACTGTCTATCCATCTCTTGGCTGGTCTTCCTGTTCTTCTTCTCCCGTCCATTGGTCTGTCTTCTTAAGCTCTTTTTGCAAGTAGGTTTTCTTTTCATTCTTTCTATATGACCCTTTCAATATTTTCGTCTATCTATAATACATTTGGTCATGTCTTGAATATGACATTTGTTCCTAGAATAAGTGTGTAAAAGTTTAAATTGACTATTTAACGCGTGCCCCAAATGGTAGTCAATGACCAATCACGTATCAATGAATGGTTGTTATACAACCAATGACAATTTTGTTTCAACTCGCTCTTTATCTATTTCTCTTTATCAGCGCCTGCTTTTCTGATAAAGAAAGTTCCTTCTTTTTAATATTTTAAGCATGTCAGAGCATTTTTTTTCTCCAAGAAATTAATTGAATATAGCAAATAATGAACATATTTCGTAATTTTACCGAGTTATTTACTAAAAAAAATAAATTAATAACCTATAACGTTGATTATAATATACAGTTTGATGTTTTTTTATTATTTATCCACTAGGGTGTATTGTTACAATATTGCGATCCTATTTGGCATTGAATAATATGATCAAGGTGCAGTGAATATACGTACATAACCTCACATTTCTGATTTGTTTTCAAACATCGCCATTTACTCGTACTTCGTGACTCTTGAATTTATCGATGATTTGGATATCACTCTTGACATTACTAATGAAAAGAACAGATAAAGGTGTACCATGAATTAAGTATTACGCTACTGACTTAAGTTAGTTCGAACATGTATTTAGAAAGGTAGATAACAGAAATTAAAAGAAAAACTCAGACAACATGGATAAAAAATATGATCTTGGGAATAAAATTAAAACGTATTAGTACCTTGGGCGAAAGAGTGACGATCTTTCACCGTAAAAAGACAACCGTCAAGAAATGCGGACATGGGTTCAAATAGTAGGGTGCGTGTAGGCAAACAGTTTTCGGACACTTTTGAAATCCAGAATGGGTTGAAGCAAGGAGATGCACTATCTCCTCTACTATTTAATTTTGTACTAGAGCATGCCATTAAATCTTTAGAGAATGAGGAAGGCTTACAACTGAATGGTATTAATAAGCTGTTAGTTTATGCTGATGATGTAATACTATTGGCCGATAGCGAGGAGATACTAAAGGCCAACACGCACACACTATTGAGTAACACTAAGAAATTAGGACTGGAAGTAAATATCAGTAAAACTAAATATGTAGTCACAGGTAGAAATTCAGTATATAATGGAAATGGACAGCTAATGACAAATGAGGGAAATTTTGAGGAAGTGGCTGAATTCAAATACCTAGGAACAATAATCACAAATAGGAATGAGACGCACAAAGAAATTTAACATAGGCTCAATTCTGGAAATGCATGCTATTTATGCATTGCAGAGACTTTTTGATGTCCCAACTCCTTTCAAAAAACGTTAAGCTGGAAATATATAAAACTATTATTCTACCAGTTATATTATATGGGTGCAAAACATGGACTCTTACTTTAAGGGAGGAAAGGAGATTACGAGTATTTGAGAATAAAGTTCTTAGGAAAATTTTTGGACCAAAGAGAGATGAACAGACAGGTGAATGGAGAAGACTGCATAACAATGAACTACGTGGTCTTTATAGGAAGCCAGATATAATAATAACAGTTAAGTCTCGTAGACTGCGATGGGCAGGACATGTTGCACGTATGGGGAATGAAAGACGTGCATGGAAACTTCTTGTAGGAAAGCCAGAGGGAAAGCGCCCAGTTGGTAGACCAAGAATGAGGTGGGAAAACAACATTAACTATGATTTGAGGGAAGTAGATTATACAGGGAATGATTGGAAAGCATTAGCTCAGGATACGGATGTATGGAGAGCTTATGTCCGCGCGGCCATGAACCTACGGGTTCGATAGTGCCAGTGAGTAAGTAAGTAAGTATTAGTACTGAAATAATGTGGATTTATTTTATGTGCATAATATCATATTCATTGTTAGGTATTTGCAAGTTGATGACAAAACAAGTAGGCCTAATCAGGCTATCTATAGAGCTATTACACTGATCAACATGATTTTTGTCTCATGAGTACCAATATTGTACTTAATGCTGTTTTCAAATATGTATTCGGAATTTCTCCATCACCCGCAGTTTTTTTTATTTCAATTTCAATTAATGGATTTAAATAATTATTTTTTTAATTAACGTTTTTTCGTCCATCTGTCCATTGTAAAATAAAACCAAATGAGCTAACTCAGGAGATTTCAGCTATGGAAAAGAGATATCAAGGCAAATGGAATCCTAATATGCTGACCGTATTGTTGAATCATCAAGAGTACAGCCTTTATTGGATAAGGTCACGAATTACAGACAGAAGTGGATTGATCATATGGATGGAATGAGTAAGGAGAGATATCCATTGTTAGCAAGAAATTATCAAGCAAGAGGAAGACGTGATGTTGGAAGACCTAAAAGATGTTGGGCTGATGCATTATGAAGTCGGAACGGGCAATTGCCTAATCCCTGGAATGATGATGATCATCAAGAGGGATGCTCTACAGGCAAAATATAGCAGAAAATTGTCATTTCTTACTTTCTAATGAGTCCGAATGTTCGAATATTGTGTAGTTACGAATGTAGAAAATATTAAAGTGTTTGAAATTATAAATTCCTGTCTCTCGGAAACCTTGCGTGATGGAGAAAAACCGATATCATATTTTAATTCAGGAGAAAAAATACTATCAGAATCACATATTTTTCTTTCTGAGACAAAAAAAAAGTATTTTTTGTTGCTCAGTGTTAACAAATTGTGGATCAAGTTTATTAAATTGCCAAAGATAAGTCTATTCAGAGTAAAAGAAAAAAGTACGCCATTAACACTTAAATTTGTAATGTATCCTTTTAGATACATCAGTTGGTTCAGTTAATTTGATATTTTAAATAAATCAGAAGAAAACAAACAAAAATAAACCACTTAAATATATGTCTAATTGTACAATATACCTAATAATAACAGTTATACAAGATTCTGTTTTCACTGCGGTCCGCCAAATTCAAATATTTAACAGAAGAAATTTGTGTTTTGCCAATTTAAGGGTTAAGAACTGTGTAAAATAAGCGAATTCCTGGGCACAATGAATACGTAAATGGTTCGAATGCTGATTTAAGGAATATATATTTATTGTGGAATGCAGGCTTTCACGGCCGGTAATCATAATTAAAAGATCATCGTAATATACTATTGTTTCACAAATTATGTGTCCAGGTTAATTGAATTCGGAAGCTTGTTAAATCATATTTCCACCTAATTCTAATATTAAACCTCACAGCGCAACAGGCCTAGAAGGCCCTTGGCTTAACAGTCGGATGCTGATCTCACATCCACATGTCAATCACAGAGGTAGACGATCACCCAGCCAGAGTAGGGGTGACATGTGGTCAGCATGTCGGGTCTCCCAGCCGCTATAGCTGGTTTTTCTCAACCCCGAGTCACTTCTTATTGTAGCTATCCAAATGCTTCACGATGCTGGGTGGGCACCGGTCCTACATTGACCGAAATACCATGAGAAAAATCTCTTCCCCGTGGAGACTTGAACCAGCACAAGTCCCGTAGATCTGCACCAAGGTATCTTGCTTTAATCACTCGTCTACTGCGCGGGACTAACTCTATTATACTACTACTACTACTACTACCACTACTACTACTACTAATACTACTCACTGGCACTATCGAAACCGTAGGTTCATGGCCGCGCGGACATAAGCTCTCCATACATCCCTATCCTGAGCTAATGCTTTCCAATCATTCCCTGTATAATCTACTTCCCTCAAATCATAGTTAATGTTGTTCTCCCACCTCATTCTTCGTCTACCAACTGGGCGTTTTCCTTCTGGCTTTTCTACAAGAAGTTTCCATGCACGTCTTTCATTCCCCATACGCGCAACATATCCTGCCCAACGCAGTCTACAAGACTTATATCCATCCATAGTAATTCTGCCCGAAGGCAGGTCCTTCACTGCAATCATAGCATTTTCATACTATGCTTGCAGCTTTACCAGGGAATTGTGTAGGTGTGGTAGCTTCTCGTTGCTTTCCACACCGGTGAAGGATGATGATGATGATGATAATGGTAAGGATGATAAGGATGATGACCATATGATTTCGGGGACCGTTTGGGCCTTAAAGTTTTCCTGACATTTGTCTCACCCAGAAAAACTGCCCCGACCGGGGATCGAACCCGGGCCCGCTGCGTGACAAGGCAGCACGCTACCTCGAGACCACAGCGGTGGACAAGACTTATATAACCCTCATTATTTTTTTCGCACATTGCCATAGCTTTCTCTTGCTAACATAGGTTTTCCTTGCCTACTTTGCCTGAAATGTTCCTAGATCAGTTAATATGTAATTCATGATACAAGTTGTAAGTTATATGCATATTTAACTATGAGTGGCAATAGATTATAAAATTGAGTTAATTTGTAAAATTAGGCCTACTATATATATAAGTAGCAGTTCCCTGAAGAAGATGTCAATGTGTAATGTTTATTTGCCGCTGAGGGCCTCACGCTGGGCGCACAGAATTCGCTCCCGGTTATAAGCAACTAATTATACCTCACAAATTTAACATTCCACTTCTTTCACCAGAAATGTCATAAACTCTACAAAAATAAAATAAAATAGAACTACAGATAATAGCTTGGCGTGAGGGTAACACAAGCAGGTACCCAAATTTTCTATGGGGAGGGGATGGAACACTGCATTCCCCTTGTTCCAGTATACATTATTATTATTATTATTATTATTATTATTATTATTATTATTATTATTATAATTATTATTAACATTTAAGTTATATTAATGTTAAGAGATTTCGGGTTATGTCACAGTGGTCCATTACTGGTGTTTCTCCCTCAACTGCGGAGGACATCTTCAGTGGCGAGTATTTCTAGGTAGTGTTTCCTGGTCGGAGGATCGACTGTCATTTACAGTAGATGTGAAGCAAGCTGCCAGCTGGTAGGCCATATATACAGGGCAAGTCAAAATGTTGTGCAGGTTTTCAGAAACTTATTATGTGAAATGTAATGAACATATAATATTGTGAGACATATTGTATGAAAGGTAAACTCTCAAAGTTTTTTTTTTTAAATATTCACAGATGTTCTATGTGAGCGCCTTTGTTACACGACAGATGTCAAGCCGATATTCAATCTCCTGCCAAACTTTCTGTAGCAGTCCGCGGTCGATATCAGCAATGGCTGCTGTGATGCGGGCACGCAGTTCATGCAGTGTTGTTGGAAGTGGTGGTACCTAAACATGATCCTTTACAAGACCCCACATGAAGAAATCACACGGGGTTAGATCTGGTGAACGAGGTAGCCAGGTAGCCAATGAATGAGTTGTTGATCACCCGAGATGCACGGCCTATCCAGCGTTGTGGTAAAGCCGTATTCAAATGGTCTCGAACACTGCCATGGTAATGTGGAGGGGCACCATCCAACTGCAGAATGAAATCTGGACTATCCGCTTCAAGCTGCGGAAGGAGCCATTGTTGTAGCATATCAAGGAAAACATGTCCGTTCACAGTACGTTCATGAAAGAAAAAGGGCCCATAAACCTTGCATGGGAAATGGCACAAAAGACATTCACTTTCGGAGAATCGCGTTGATGTTCCAGAGTTGCATGGGGGTTACCAGTTCCCCAAATCCTTACATTGTGTCTATTCACTTTTCCTGAAAGGTGGAAAGTCGCTTCATCACTGTAAACTACCCTCTCATGGAACTCATTCTCTTCCATTAATGCGAGAAAATCAACACAGAAGGACGCTCGCAAAGCATAATCGGCGGGTTTTTAAGGCTTGAACCAGTTGCAAGTGGTAGGGTTTCATCTGTAAACGTTTCCGGAGAATCCGCCATACAGTTTTTTGTGGTAGTTGAAGTTCTGTCGCTCCCCGGTAGGTGGATTTCTGTGGACTCCGCACGAAGCATGTGCGAACGCGTTCGACTGTCTCTTCACTCGTCGACGGACGGCCAGTCGATTTTCGTTTACAGATACAGCCTGAATCCCTAAATTGTGTGTACCACTTACGAATGGATCTCCCATCCGGCGGGTCTTTATCGTATCTGGTACGGAAATGTCGTTGAACACTAGTCACAGAGTTGTTTACATGGTAATCAAGCACACAGAAAGACTTCTGATCCCTAGTCAACGCCATTTTCCTTTACTGCTCTGCTGTTGACATCTTGCGGGTGAACGCGGAACTTTAGAAGTGGACAACTAAACTTTGAGAGTTTACCTTTCATACAATATGTCTCACGATATTATATGTTCATTACATTTCACATAATAAATTTCTGAAAACCTGCACAACATTTGACTTGCCCTGTATTATATCCATCGCTATAGTCTCGAGGTAGCGTGCTGCCTTGTCAGGTAGCGTGCCCGGGTTTGATCCCCGGTCGGGACAAGCTTCCTGGGTGAGGTTTTTCCTGGTTTTTTCCTCATCTGTAAGACAAATGTCAGGAAGCTTAGGGCCCAACTGTCCCCGAAAATCATCCGGCCATCATCATCATCCTTCACCGGTGTGGAAAGCAACCATGCCTACAATTCCCTAGTAAAGCTGCAAAGCATAGCATGAAAATGCTATGATTGCAGTGAAAGACCTGCCCTCGGGCAGAATTACTATGAATGGATGGATATGCTATATGAGGATAGGATATTATTATTTCTACTTTCATATGACAGTTTTTAATGAATTTTAAAATGAAACATACTCATTTTTGTGTTATGTGTGAAGGCTGATTTTCTGGTATGTGTGACAGAAAAGAAATTAGCGTTTTACACCTTCTCTTCAAAAAGAAAAGAAAAAAGAAAGGGAGAGGGAAAAAAAACAAGATGTGGGTTGACACTTTATGTGTACAGACGGTCGCGAGAACAAAAATAGTTTAGAAGGTGCAGGGAGAAGGAGGTAAAACAACCTTCACCACAAAATGTCTTTTATTTTTTAAACGCATTTTTGTAATTTTTAATGTTTCCACGAAAGTGTTTTTAACGTCACATTTCCTGGAAGACGGAATTGGATGAGGTTTACAGGGATTTTTTTAGATGTTCTCCGCCGTGACTGTGCATGAAGTTCAATATAGTCACGAACTTTACTTCTTAATTGTTTGATAGGTTCTCTTCAGAAACAAAATGTCCCCAAAGTTACTAGGTGATACCCAAAAAACAAAATAAACTAGCAGTGGAATTAATTTCCAATACCTCAGTTTTTATCAAGTGTTCTAGGTCCAACTTCATCAGTTTTAAAGAAAAAAGTCAGCGTTTTCAAATGAAACTAAACTGTAACATAAGTCAATAGACCTAAGTTCTAAGGGCATGTTCAGTTTTGAAATGTTCTTTAGATAAGACAAATTCCTAACAAAATTGTTAAAGTTACGGTCTCCTGGTTGAGCCTCGGACCTTAAGCATAGCTAAACATTTTATTATCACCTATAAGCCTATCGTTTAGTCAAAAAATTGTAAAATTTAACAGAGTAACAGAAATTATAAATACTATTTCGAAGCAAAACACAGTACAGCAACACACACGAACTAGAATTTATAAAACACTGGTCAGACCCATTTTATCTTACGGCAGTGAGGCTTTGGACAATTCGAAGTGTAGATGGACAAAGACTAACTGCCGCAGAAATGAGACGTACTGCATGTTACTCAAGAACAGACTATAATAGGAATTCTGAGATTCTCAGATAATTAAAAACATAATCAGTAATGGATTACGTACAAAAATACAGAATCAATGGGAAATCTCGCGTAAGAAGAATGAGCAGAACAAGAATACCACGTCAAATCTTAAATTACTAGCCACCAGGCAAGAGATCTTAGGGCAGACCCTTCAAACTTCGGATTGAGACAGTAATAGACTACTAGGTCTATCACATGAAAGGAAGAAGAAGAAGCCTATTCGTTTTATTGCTGCTATTTCACATTAATTTACAATAATATACCTACAGTATTATAATACATATCATCCTGGTTTAGAAATTTGGACTTTAAACAGCTCAATATTTTAATCGCTAGCTATAAAAAATCTCCGTGGCGCGATAGGCCTATAAGACCCATGGCCTAGGTATATTGTTTTAATATTATTATCAGGTTGTCTCATAAGTTATGTCGGTTTTTAAGTTTGGTGTTTTATAAGAGAATTGATTTTCTTTGATTCGGAAATGCTATTTGCAGGATGTCATGGCTAGTGCTGCGAATATTATGGTATGTGTTAGTGGTCAGTTGTTATACATAATCACAAAATGGAACTTACAAAGTTTGAGATTAGATTTATTCTAAATCGCTACTAAAAACGTGATTATAAAATGGCTGCCGCAGCCGATGAATGTATGAAGTGGAAGGAGAAAGTGTCATTGGTGAGCGGGTGGCACAACGATAGTTCAAACTTTTCGACACTGGAAAAAAATACACTGAAGATTTTCGAAGTTCTGGATATCTAAAGAATGGGTTATTGAGAATACACGTAGATATTTGGAAGAAAATAAGAAAAAAAAAATGTAGGAGAGGAGGTGGTAATATGGACTACTCTTTTATTTGTGATCAAATTTTGAATTCCAATTGCATATAGTACCTTACAAATAATCAGTAGTATTAGAATATGACTATAATATAGAAATATCAATACTTTTTATAACATAATATGTTTAAGGCTTTTGAGTTTTCACATTTTTTAAAAAATATGCGACAAAATGTGGTTTCTGGGAACTGGGGTTGTAATATGAAATGCATGTTTTTGGACCCATAGTTCACCTCATTGAGATCACTTACAAGCTTCTTTGCACTTGGTACTGGCGATAGAACGGGCTATTCATTTCCAATGTTTTATTCACCACCATCTTTCTTTACCTTTCTGCAGAGGGTATTTTCAGGCACATCGAAACACTTCTTATTTTGTTTTCCCACTGACGGTATTTATTCCCTTTATCATATATTCTTGCCGCCTTTTTTTGCCTTAGATTTTTATTTTCAGGTCCTAATTGATTTCTTAGTATCACGACACTTAAATTAAAGAAAGGTATTGTATTATGGGACATTTTGTTCCATATTACTATCAATCGCTATTTTTAATACTTGTGATCTATTCACATTTCAAAAAAATAATTCGAAATTAATGAATATACTCGTACAATTTTGTACAATTATTTTATATTTAGCTCTAACGGGACTTTGTTCGCGTGGACAAAACTATCTTCACTAAATGCTCAAGGTAACTGTATAGCATATTTAATTTGATAAGAATTAACACTGTGTTGTTGTAATAGTGTTTGTAATGAAAGCCTTATAAACAATAATTTTCAATAGAAAAAAACACGTCACTCATTAATAGAAGGAGTCGAATTAATGTAGAATCTTATCTTGCTGAAAGTTTCAAGCTGTGTCAATCACAATATTTACACTCATATCCATACATAACATAATACTGAAGTAATCTGCTTCTAGGAGTTAAAAGGCAAACCAATGATTGAAATTTGAGTGATTTCCACAAAGATGGGCAACACCTACTTTCCAGATATATACTGCTTCATTTTACAACCCCGTTTCATAATGTCAGCTCCTCCCCTACTTGTAGGCTGACAGAAATGTTGATGCTTCAAAATATATCAGACATCACCAGATTAAGACACGTTGAAAAATCATACAGAAGCAGTTGAATTAACACCTCATCGGACTCAATGTAGAGTCGATATCTGTCATCAGCTTATCGGTAGCCCTATGGATGATATATGTATTAGAAGAATCGTCATGTGTGATGTAAAATTGGATATTACTACAACCCTGTCGCCTATAAACAGTGGTTCGGTTCCCGTCAACCTCGCAAAGTCATCATTAAAAATTCCGTTCGGCTCTAAAATAATGTTGTGTGTCTGGTGCAAAGTTTGAAGGTATGATACACTGGGAGTTTGTTCCAGACAGGCGTGCGAGTTCAAAAAAATTTGAGACGGAGATATCTGGATTAGTTAATTGAAACAGAGTTCTCTTGCAGTAGGGCAATATGAATTAACAACACCTCATCGGACTGCACGAATAACCAGGGCAGAAATTCAGCATGTAGCCCTTAGGCCTACCTTGAACCTTCAGATCATCATCTGTTTCGATCCATGGCCCATTTCTAGTGTGTAAAAAATTAAAAAGTATTGAACCTATGTAATTTGTCTCTACAAATTTTTCTCTTTAAAAATCTGAGATTGATGTTTTAATGTTTTAAAAATACTGACGAGGGAACTGTCAACCATTGGATGCCAAAACTACCTTACAAATTCTTAAATTCTCTCAGAGATGCGTTGTGATGTACCAAGGCGTGTCAATATATCTGCCGCTTTTAACTGCAGGGTATTAAAATCCAGCGCTAAGTTTCTCCTTTAAATTACAGAGAAGTAAAAGAACACCTGATTTGGTTGATTGGATAACTCTCACAACCTGTCGTCCTCGCCGAGCCCCACGTCATTCCACTCCGCTCTATTCAAACAGGGACCTCCATTTGCTTCGCACATTAGGTTGTCATTGCTGGATTCTGACTTTCATTTCTGTGCCATGCACTTAAAAGCGAATGAGTTTTTTATTTTTTTTTGACACGACCTTGGTACATCGCAACACTTTTCTGGGATAAAATTTCAAGGTAGGTTTGGACACGCAATTGATGACAGTTCCCCTGCGAATTAAAATACCCGATTATTTAAAAATAATATTGCATATGCTGTACTATGTCCACCGCTGTGGTCTCGAGGTAGCGTGCTGCCTTGTCACGCAGCGGGCCCGGGTTTGATTCCCGGTCGGGATAGGCTCCTGAGTGAGGTTTTTCTCGGGGTTTTTCCTCACCTGTAAGACAAATGTCAGGAAGCTTAGGACCAAATGGTCCCCGAAAATCATCCGGCTAACATCATCATCCTTATCATTATCATCATCATCCCTCACCGGTGTTGAAAGCAACGGGAAGCTGCCACACCTATAATTCCTTACTAATGCTGCAAAGCTAGCATGAAAATACTATAATTGCAGTGAAAGACCTGCCCTCGGGCAGAATTACTATAGAATATAATGCTGTACTTATATTTATATTCTAGTTGTCACCAAATGACCTAGCAGTCGAGCGATTTAAATAAGTGATTTATATAGTGAAAATTTTTAAGAAGAATATTTGGGCCTAATAGAGGAACTGATAACTGTTGGAAAATCAAAACAAATAACGAACTAAACAAATTAATCAAAATCAGAATATAGTAAACCATATAAGATCTCTCAGAATTGGTTGGCTTGAACATTTGATGAGAATGGATGACCACAGACTGGTCAAAAATCTCTACAAATGGAAACCTATAGGAGGCAGAGCTGTAGGAAGACCGAAGATCAGATGGGAGGATGACACAATGAACGATCTAAGGAGAATGAAAGTGACTAATTTGAATGTGGCAAGAGACATTGGCATGGAGGATTGCTGAGAAGGCCAAAACTTTCACTTTTGAAGTTGTCGTGCCTTAAGATGATGATGATGATGATTTATATAGTTAAAGTTAATTCTAGCTAATTTTTCAGTGCTGAGTTCTATCTAGATTCGAAGTAAAATAAAGCAGATCGTAACTAAGTTATACATACTTGAAAGAGAAATTGAAACTAGGCCTACGCATTGTGAATGTATCTGAAAATGCGACTTCAAAATGAGGTAGAGAAAGAGTTAAACATGGTAGATTGTTTGTCCGACAGAACGAGTGCATACAATTACAAAGAACGCCAACAAGAACAATGGATTTGTTAAAAGCCGAGAGATATATAAAAAACTGTTTTACATTTTGAAATTAGGAACTAGAGATGTGTGCGTTGGACTGACAGACGGATTGACAGACGTGCTCAAAGTGGCCGTGATATGTTACAATCGCTTTCAGCAATACAGGCCCAGCCATTATGATAATATATCACTAACAACAGTTCTTAAACAAATCGACTGAACTATTATGTTAATGAATAAATTAAAATCTAACCAACATTTTTAAAAATACATTAGGACATACATTACTTTTATCTAGCATATTGATAAAAACATTGTCATAAAGATAGTTCACAGAAAACTACACATTTTTAACGCAAGAATCGAAAGTTACATTTTTCAATGACTATTTAACTCATACCCCAAATGGGAATCAATGACCAATCACATTTCAATGAATTTTGATTTACAACCAATCGCAGTCTTTTTCACCTCAATTTTATCAGTTTAATTTTATCATTTTAAAATCAAGCTCCTCCTTTTTAACATTCTGAATAGGCCAGAGCATTATTTTGCAGTGACTGATTTTATACGAAATATTGGCTACCAGATTGTATATATAGTGTACTAATATAAACAGATGCTGATTGCGTTGATGTAATAGAAAAACATTCGTAGTAATTGATTATATCACAATAAAAAGGAAACAACTCTTTGCACTTTCTTAAACGTATTATTTCCCATGAATATACGTCCCAAAAAATATAATTAATATCATAGGACATCAGAAATTAATTGATATATTGGTTATTAACAGTTTGATGTGTTTCATTTTTTCTCCAATTGGAGCATTCTTACAATATTGCGATCCTTTGGTAATAAATAATATGATCTGATTGCAGTGATGAACAAATGAAGCATAACAAACGTTTCTCATTTGTTTTCAATCATCGCCGTTTACATTAAATATATAAATATTTTAAAATAATTAGCCTATATTTAAATAATGATTGCGAGTAAACAGCATAATTTTATTCGTTAAATAGTCCTAACAAATGTCACTCTTGATTTCCAAATTATCTAGATAAATTGGATATCACTCGTGGCATTATTATGATAATACCACGTATAAACTAGAAGTAGAAGAAATGACCCTAAGGTCTTATCTTCATCAAACAATTTAAATTATTTTTTACTGATATTAAAATGTTGAAGTAAGAACAGTAAGGAATTGTTGCTGGAAGTAAACTTCAATAAAACTAAATTGCCATATAGGGTCACACATACAGGTTCATTATATAGGCTAACTGAAATGGACAGTTAATGAAAATAAGGGACATTTTTAAAAAAGTGGGTAACGATCCTATACACTGGCCGAAATAAATTTTCTTCTTTCATTGAGTCTGTAACTTGTATATCCAATAGTTCTGCATCAAGGGACAATGTCACAGTGCTGAATATTATGCAATGTTACATTTGCTATAATTACTTATGGATCCGAAACATGGACAGTGAAAACACAACAATATGCCAGGATACAAGCTGCTGAAATGAGATTCCTCAGACCAATAACAGGATATCAAATAACAGACAAAAACATAACACAGAAATAAGACAACAACTAAAAATAGAAGAATTAAACTCAACAATAGAGAAATACAGAACAAACTGGAAAGAACACTTGGCAAAGGACGACTGAGAATAGAATACCAAAAACAGCATAGAACTATTCACCATGAGGAAGAAGAAGCTTGGGAAGACCAAGGAAAAGATGGAAAAGCAGCAATTTGGAGCCGGAACAGGCTAGTAAATAAACGTAAACCGTGAAGAAGAAGAAGAAGTTAAATTTGCTTACTGAAAATGTTCAATCATATGTGAAAGATTCAATCATATTTTAGACATAAGTAGACCTATAAAAACAATTAAATAATTCGAAACCTGAAAATCAATCAAAATGAAAAGTAATGCTTAAAACAGGTATACTGTGGCTAGATATAAAAAAAAACTTGTTTTGGAATATTTTTATCACAGAAGGATAAGAACTGCCATTTAACTTACAATTAGGCCTACATAACATAAATAATTCTTTTTTATGTGACATGGGTGGTACAATAGGATTAAAGGCTACTAATTACCCATTCAAATGTTTGCATGATGAATTTCATAGTCACAATAAAGTGACATAAATAGTCCGAAATGAAAAATTAAAATTTAACAGAGACATATTTTAATATTAGGTCTATTATATATTCGTGACGATGGCGCAACAGGCCTAGCATAGATAAACTCGAATAGAGGGAAAACTGAGTACAGTGACATCTAAAAAATTTCGGTCGTTTACGATGAACTGCAATGAGCAAGCTAGAATTGTAGCGCTGTTTCGTAGTAACAGAAATGTAACTAAATAAAACAAACGCAAGGCGCACGGCGTGTTCACTCGGGATTATGAGAAATTAGCCATTTTGTAAATTTAAATTATTTAACTGCTATCCTTTCGTTCTATTGTAGACGGTACTGTAAAAATTATATATTATCGATAGTTAAAATCATTACTTAGATTTTATTTTACTCTAATCTGTAAGTAAATTCAAGCTTGTTTACGTTTTTAATGTGAATCTATTTTCAAAGATAAACCTACTAGAAGTGATAAAATTCTAAGATTTGTTAGGTTAGGAAGAGGCCGTTTCTAATAAACATTTTAAAAATGTGACTTCATAATAGACTTCATATGCAAGGTTCTTTAATAAAAATTGTATAAAATATCATCATCATCATCATAGTACATTCACGAATTTAGGCCATTTGTTGACCTGTTTCGGCCTCAAGAGAAACACCATCCAGAAGTCTTTTGAGTGGACGTCCTGGTCTTCTTCTTCCTGCAGGTTGATATCTTAACATTAGTTTGGGTATTCTGTGATCTTCCATTCGATGAACATGTTGTATCCATCTTGACTTATAATCAGAAATTTTGTTTTCTAAAGATTCCATGTGTAATTCTTCTAAGATGTCTTCATTTTTTTTGTGATCTAGTAGTGTGTATCCTGCAGTCCTCCGAAGATATCTCATTTCAGCAGATCTAAGTCTCTGTATATCCTTCTGTTTCAACGTCCATACTTCGCTACCATACAAAAGAGTTGGAAGAGCCAGTGTTTTATACACTTTCAGTCTTGAATGCTTTTGGACTAACTGTGGCTTGAAGATAGAATTTATTAACCCTAAAATTCTTAAAAATTTAGATATTTTTGTTGTATATTTCAATTCCTTCTGGCTTTTTTCGTGTTGAGACTTGAAAGTAGTTTTGAAGTTCCTTAGGACAGGTTACTGGCCTGACGCTAAGTAGTCCAGTGGTAGGGCTGCTACCTTTTAGTCTCTGGACAGACATTAGGATACCGCATTTACTCAGTACCTGATGGAACGGTTATACCGCCGTGACTCGGTCCTCAGAGCCTCGTTTGTGAAAACAGGTTGTACCACGAGAAGGTGAGGATGAGAATTAGGTAGGAGAGGTTATACACACGTCACTACCCCTTACAACCCTTGTATAAAATATGTATGTCAGAATAAGGGAGTAGGTAAATTGTACATATTTATTAAAAGAGCTCATAATGCACGTTTTCAAATTTAATATAGGAAAATAAATTAACATGTTTTATTTATTTCCATTCTTCCCTTCTGTTAAAATTTAAAAAATCTTTGGATCTGAGATGCTGGGTACAAATAATTCCATAATTTAAGATTAATTAATACGTTATTTATTCCTATAAAAGTTCAATTTCATGATTATTCACCAGATGGCGTTATATAGCTAATTATAATTCATAATTTTACCACCAGGCAGTGCTGAATTTCATATTAGTACCAGAAAAATCTAAAAAAAATAGATGACGTTAGTTGTTCTACACTAACGCCGCTTATGGCATGTACGCGAAACTTGTTCACTTTCTTCTCTGGTACTCTGTGAGGCCTAGAAGGTCATTGGTTGCTGGCCTCTCATCCTCGCGTGTGTTTTACAGAGATGCACGATAATCCTGGCAGTATAGTGGTGACATGTAGTTAACATTTTAGGTCTCCCAACCGTCAGGAGCCTAAAGCTGGAATTCTTAACATGAAGTCCTTTTTAAATGTAGCTATCGATACCATATTCCTCATGAAAAATTGCTTCCCCCCCCCCAATGGAGGCACAAACCCAGCGCATGTCTCATAGCTCTGCCCCAAGCCATGATGCCTTAAACCGCTAGGCTACAGCGCAGGACTTTTTAAAACTGTAAGAAGTCATAAATTCGAACACTTCAACAATAATACATAGCCCTACAGTTAATATTATATATTACACTGAGCAACAAAAAAGAAACATTTTTTGTCTCAGAAAGAAAAATATGTGATTGTGATAGTATTTTTTCTCCTGAATTCAAATATGATATCAGGTTTTCTCCGTCACGCAAGGTTTCCGAGAGACAGGAATTTATAATTTCAAACACTTTAATATTTTATACATTCATAACTACATAATATTCGAACATTCGGACTCACCTAGAAAGTAAGAAATGACGATTTTCTGCTATATTTCGCCTGTGGAGCGTCCCTCTTGATGGTCGCTCCAATAATAATCGGCCAGTATATTAGGATTCCATTTGCCTTAATATATATTTTCCATAGCTGAAATCTCCTGATGAAAGTGTTCCCCGTGCTCATCGCTCACTGCGCCAAGATAATAAATGGACGAAAAAAACTTTTATTAAAATAATAAGTATTTAATCCATTAATTGAAATTGAAATAAAAAAACTGTGGGTGATGGAGAAATTCCGAATACATATTTGAAAACACGATACAAAACTGCATTAAGTATAACTATTGGTACTCATGAGACAAAAATCATGTTGACCAATGTTATTCTTCTTCTTCTTCACTTCCTGGTTTAGGCAAGAGTTGCCTGTACCAATGTTATTATAATTATATATTTTATGCACACATTTATAGAAATAAAAAAATTAGAATAATGTGTGACTTGAGACTGTTTTCGATTCTGTTCAATTTATTTTGTGTAACGAAAACTGCAGAGATACCTCAACAATTAATAAAATTAATAGCTTTAACCTTGATAGATACCAAAGTAAGATTAAAAGGTAGCAACGCACTCAGCTATGCGATTGAAGTAAACTCTGGGGTCAAACAGGGAGATCCTTTATCTACGACATTATTCTGTATAGTAATGGATATGGTCTTAAAACAACTGGATCTAAGAGGAAATATTTCAACAAGACTAAAACAATGTCTTGCATATGCTGATGATGTAATAATAACAGCAAGAACAAAAAATTCCCTACTGGAAACCTTTGACAAATTGAAAAATGAAAGTATAAAATATGGGCTTGTAATCAATCTAAATAAAACAAAATATTTAAGATGTATGAGAAATAAAACAAATTTGACTGAACTAACTATAAATAGTGACTGTATTGATCAAATTAACTCCTTAAGTACCTAGGCACAATACTAAACGATAATAATACTGTTGAAGAAGAAATCAAAACAAGAATATCGCAAGGGAATTAAGCATATTTTGCTAATTTCGATATATTCAAAAGCAAATTAATATAAAAAA
The DNA here is from genome assembly GCA_030220185.1 of Diploptera punctata. Lineage (NCBI taxonomy): Eukaryota > Metazoa > Arthropoda > Insecta > Blattodea > Blaberidae > Diploptera > Diploptera punctata. The sequence continues at coordinate 863,445 of JASPKZ010007246.1, read as the reverse complement.
ATGTTAAATTCAAATTATATACAGCAATAATAAGACCATCATATGTTATGGAGCTGAAACCTGGGTACTAAAAGAAGCAGATAAATTAAGACTATTAACGTTTGAGAGGAAAATATTTAGAAGAGTGCTAGGTCCAGTAAAGGAAAATGGAAATTGGAGGTTGAGAAGGAATGACGAATTATACCTCAAGAATAATAAAGAAAATATAGTTAGTTTCATCAAATCCAAAAGATTACAATGGTTTGGACATACACTAAGAATGCCAAAGGGAAGATTGCCGAATGATATTTTGAATTGGAAGCCACAGGGAACAAGACCAAGGGAAGACCCAAGGATCGATGGGAGGATGACGTAATTGAGGATTTGAGAGAGATGGGGATTTTTGATTTGAAATCTACTGCACAAGATAGGAAAAAGTGGCGTAAACTAGTTGAGAAGGCCAAGACATTCCACTGGAAGTCGTAGAGCCTGACGAAGAAGAAGAAGAAGAAGAACGAAAACTGCAAGTTAATTTAAAACACCTTACTTCAACGACATCATTATCATCGTTTGCAGTGATAGGCTTAGTGGCCACTAACGATCTTTAACAATGTCTTATTGCACCTGTCCCGCGCCGTAGACGACTGGTTTAATGCCTTCATCCAAAGCTGCGGGACTTGCCCTGGTTCGAGTCTCCATGGAGAAGACATTTTCTAATATAATTTCGGCCAGTATGTGATCGATACCCAGCATTGTGAGGAATTTCAGTAGCTACGGTTAGTAGCTGCTCCTGTTTGAGAAAACCAGCAATAACATCTGGGAGACCGACATGGTGACTACATATCACTCTTATAATGGCTGGATGATTTCCCACTTCTGTGAATATCGCATGTGGGTATGATGCAAGAAGCCGGCTGGGTAGACCAAGTGCCTTCTAGGCCTGTCGCGCTATGAAGTTTTCTTATTGTACCTTCCAATGTTTTTCTTGCTTGTGACTTGCACCGAAAAATCTGCATAAGTATAGAAATCGGTTGGAAAAGTTCAATTAGCCTGTTTGTGTTTATTTTTATCTATCTAGTTTTGTAGGACAAACATCCTATGGGAATTACAAACTAACGTGTCTAAATTGTAGGCGCTTTGAATCACACATCAGTACGTACACGCCTTTGGATACCACTGTTGAAGACACGGGACAACATAAGGCAAAGGACATAGGCACGCGAAAATACCTCAAGCCTGAAATAAGAGACTTCCGATTAAACTTTGTCGTCTCTGTCACGCCCAGAGATGATCTGAGCTTTATAAATAGTTGTTAAATCATATAGTAATTAAAAGTGTATACCAATTACCATCGGTAATCGAACCCGGGAGTGCAAGGTAGGAATTCAATCGACTGTGCGTCAAGCTACGAATATTTGCAATTTTTTTTTTTTTTTGGTCTGAAAAAGCTTTTGAAATTCATATTAAAGCACTGTTGAGGTTATGTAATAAGATATTAATTATATAATTTTTACCTGGTAAGTCAGTCGTCCTCAAGTAAATTACTAAACTTCAAGTTAAAACGCAGAAGATGAAACACTGTTTCCGAAAGGCCTCCATATTAGAATAACTTCTTTTAAGTTTAATAATTTAGTTGAGGACGACTCACTTACCAGGTAAAAATTATATAATTAACATCTGATAAAGCTATTGGTTGGTTGAACCTACAGTTATTGACTTTAGGTCAATTAACGAAACTTTTCTAAGTTTATTATTATTATGCAGCTGTTTCCAGTAATCGAAGATCCTTTAAGTGACTTACATTGTAGTATTTCTTCTTCTTCGGCTTTCCCCCATTTATAGGTTTGCCGTCTTCAGTTTTCCATTTATTTCCAATACCCTTCCAAATTCCTATCATCCATTATAGTTATAACATAAGTTTTCCATTTCCATCTTGGTCTGCCACGTTTATTTCTTCCAGGGGGTGACCATTGGTATATAATTTTTGGTCATCCTTCATATTTCATTCTTTGTACATGGCCATACCATTTAAGAGTTTGGTTTCCAATCCTCTTAACACCAGATGTGGTGAAATTCATTTCTCTCCAAAAGAATGCATTTCCTATTTTAACCTGTCTTGTTTTTTTGAAGGTTTCTTGTAAGATAATCAAATTCAACTGTTCTAATTCAATTCTTTTGCAATTCTGTCAAAGACAAAGTTTCTCTTCCACAAGACAAAATAGTCTGTATTATGCTCTTATAAATTTTCATTTTAGTTTCCTTTGTAATATTTTTGTTCCAAATTATTCCATGTAATGTCTTAGTTGCATTTTTTGCCATTGCAATTTTAGTGTAGTATTTCAAATGGTAATTAATGGATCTTCGATTAGTAGAAAAAAATTCACAAGTCTGAGACCGGTGCCTGAGAACTGCTGGAAAATACATGAAGACAAGTATATCTAGAAGATCAATGTAGGAACGTATATTTTGCATGTAAAACTACTAGAGTAATTTTTTAAAAGATGTTCCGCTTCTGACCGAACTTGTTGTGAATATAATGTAATGAACTAGCTAGCTACATAATCAGAGTGGAAACTTTCATAACATGTGATAAAATCAGATGTGTTACTGGTACAAAATTTCACACACGTTCTAATCTCACTCAGGTTCAAGTTCCCGGAACTCAATGTTTATGTATGATTTATTATAGGCCTATTTTCTATCAACCTTCTGGTTTTTACAGCTGCTGCCGTCTATCCGTGTCAAACCTCCAAAGCCTACGATCTTGGGCATCTTCAATAATAGCCTCTTGCTTGCACTACTATCTTCATGCTTTCCTCTCATGTTAAGTTTGGTCTACCTCTTTTTCTTCTTTCTGCTCGGTTGCCATTCATATAGTACTTTTGGCCATCGCTCATCTTCATCATCATCATCATCATAGTACATTCACGAATTTAGGCCATTTGTTGACCTGTTTCGGCCTCAAGAGAAACACCATCCAGAAGTCTTTTGAGTGGACGTCCTGGTCTTCTTCTTCCTGCAGGTTGATATCTTAACATTAGTTTGGGTATTCTGTGATCTTCCATTCGATGAACATGTTGTATCCATCTTGACTTATAATCAGAAATTTTGTTTTCTAAAGATTCCATGTGTAATTCTTCTAAGATGTCTTCATTTTTTTTGTGATCTAGTAGTGTGTATCCTGCAGTCCTCCGAAGATATCTCATTTCAGCAGATCTAAGTCTCTGTATATCCTTCTGTTTCAACGTCCATACTTCGCTACCATATCTTCCATTCTTAAAATATCTCCTAAAAATTTAAATTCCTTCTCCTCAATTCTTTCAATTATCCTTTCTTCTTCTTCCATTATGTTTCAAATTTCCTTATTTGTGACATTCTAATTTTGACTTTCTGGCACTACTGCGTAAGTAATCCATTTCTAGAGCTATTAGTCTATTCCTGTAGTACTTAATGATTGTCCATACCTCACTTCCATACATTGCAACAGATTCCACCAATGTTTTACCAATATACTTTTGTGTCTTTCCAAATATGCTTATCCCACCATATGGAATTTAACGATGGTATTATTTTGCTACTCAATTCAATTCTATGCTTTCTTTTCTTTGCATTTATTATATTTAATTTTACTAATTGCATAATATTATAGGTCAAATATGAGAGGAATATGTTTAACTGCAATGTTTAGTATTGATACACGTTGAAAATGCCCAATAAAACTGAGTTTTGTGATATAATTTTGTATGTTTGTTATCCAATACTAGTACAATTGATTCTGACTATCCTATCTAAAAAAGTAACATTCGCTTGTTCTAACAATTCACAGAATCATAATTAAATGCATAGTTTCCCTTAACTAACCTTGATTTCTAGAAAGAAAATAAAAAAACCAAAAGAACCAAGCTTACACGATAATTGGTTTTTGTTACTTATTGGTATACTCCACAGACGAAGTGTATGAAAGCAGTAGGCATTTCATACTCAGCACATTATATCATGAAGGATTGTACTATAACTTTCCTTCATTTAGACGCTGAGCGGGCGGGTTAGTTCCGAGTCTAAAGGACATACTTCATAATTTTAATCATCACCCTTACCTCACAGTGAACTACGAAATATTAAAATACAAAGTAGCTAAACTGAATAAGAAGAGCAAATTTAATTACCGTAAAACACAAAATATAAAACATAAAATTGAATACGCCTGAAAAAAACTACATATGTGAGTGACATCATGACAGTTCCTATATTATCAGGTAGTAAGCCATTACATAGCTTTCAATTCCCCGTGCCCCTCTTCGTCTCTTGCTTTCATTCTTCTCGTCTGTGGACTATATTTATGTGGTATTTAATTATTTAGTCTGGCAGAGTTAAATTCGCGAGGCCTATTGTGGATTAAAAATGTACAGAGTGTAAATCAACTACTGTTCCATGGCGCGACAATACTACAAGGCCTCTGACTTACAAACCAGAGAAATTACTTAATTTGAGACAGTTATCCAAGATCTCAGATTAAAAATAATCGAGTTACCAGATCTTAAATTTGTTTGTATATGTTACTAAAAATCCAGTTCTAAAATTAAATAGAGAAATTACACACATTCTACTCAGTAACACTAATAAATTGGGGCTGGAAGCAATTATAAATAAAATAAATATAACACACAGAAAAAAATTATACCGTGTGGCCCAAAAGTTGGCTGATGTTAAAATGTTATAACTAACCACACTGATTGGATTTTCATGTTCAAGGATTTCATTTCAGAGTTAACGCAGATGTTCAAAGTGACGTCCATCCACTGGAGACATTATCTCACCCGATCACAAAATTCAGCACTCGCATTTGAAAGTGTATCTTTGAGAGTTGCTATCTGATACAGTACATCTGTCAGAAACACAAATCCATTATCATTAATCATTGTTGTAATAATTATTTCCTCTTTATTTTATTTTTCTTTGTTACCACTTTATCAGAATCAAAAAAATATAGGCCTACCTAAAATAACACATTCTTGTTATTGAGAAAACTTACATTTGTCAACTGACTTTTGGGCCACACGGTATAATGAAAATTGACAGTTAATGGCAAATGAGATAAATTTTGAAGTGGTGAGTGAATTCGATTGCATGGGAAATATTTTTAATTATATGCTTTTAGTATATATATGGTATGATAAGAAAAATAAATGCCTGGACGGGCATTTATATATATATATATATATATATTAATCGAGTATTTATCAGAGTAAGTTAATGAACAAGGCATATATGCCGAGGACGTGATGGTCCATATTGTTGGACTTGGCCACCACCTGGTGAGGCCATCACCCATCAGTCTTGTCCGTCCGTCTGCTGTCTGTTGAAAGAAGCGCATGAAATATTCATGAATCTTTCTTCTTTCATTTTCTGCGGCTCTCTTGATGACCAGCGTAGGAGAGAGCGTCGTAATGAAGTGTCTAGAGTTCAAAACCCGTATTTGAACTTCATGAATGCAATATGCTCAATTTAAAATGCGTAATATTCAAAATAAGCTTAAATCAGTTTTTTTACTATGCTATAATTGATTAGTTTGCTAGTGACAATATTTTCCCCTATTTTACATTATAGCTATGGATTCAAACTAGCAATTGCACATGGAAACTGTGGAGAAGTATGATGCTGAAACATAAATTAGGTGTTGATGGCGGGTCTTGTTCCAGGGTCGTATTTTCCCCCATAAAAATAGCAATAGCTCAATAAATCATGTAATGTTTTAGCACAAGGATTTGATGAACATATTTTTTTCCTCATTTGGATTCGATGTTGGTGCTGTTAGAATTAAGTAAATATAATTTAGGCCAAGGGCTTTCTAAGCTTTCTTTGAGTGTCCGTCGCCGTGGCGTGGTCGGTAGAGTCCCTACCTTCCACTCCAGCGACCCCGGTTCGATTCCCGGCGGGGTAGGGGATTTCAAATCTCCACGTTGGGTCTGGGTGTGTGTCCTGTCTTGTGTTTGTATGTGTGAATAAGATAAAACGGTTAACAAAGGTAAAACAAAAAGGAAGAGCATTGTAAACGAAAGAAAACAACAAAGAAAGAAATTTTTAAAAATATATAGGCCTAAAAAAGCATAACATATGTTATTATAGAGTGTGATTTGTAATTTTTCAGACTCGTTACTGGGATCGGGCACCGATGACGAAGACGATGACGACAACAGTACGAGTACGACGCCTGGAGGTACGAGCAGTCTCAAGCACCACCATACGGGGAGCGTCCATTCGGGATCCACCCCCGAGGCCAACAATAATTCCCTAGCGCCTGGCGACATGGCGCCTCTTGTGGGCGGACCTGGCTCTCTCAACGACAGTAAAACGGGACAGGACGACTCGGAAGACCAGGGTGAGTTTACCTGTTGATCATTTACTTAGATCCTAGTATTGTTATGCAGGACAAATCTACAAATCGCTACAGTATAAATCCACTACAAGGTATTAATGACTCTCTATCAAATTCCGTTGAGGTGAACGAAATTTGATATACATTTTATTAGTATTGATTCCATAGCCATTCAGGCTAATGCGAAGATTGTAATATTTTAAGACAGTTGAGGACGACAGCACCTGCTAACAGGTAGGCCTATATTAAAATTTGTATTTTATCAATGACTAGGACAAGGCATTTAATGACCTATAAATTGGTAAAAAAATGCAAAATAAAAATGCATTTATGACCTAAAAATGCAAAAAAATTACCGATAAAATAAAAAAAAGACGAATAAAAAGTTAAGAATTACCGATAAAATACTATTTATTAGATTAAGTACTCACTTGATTACAGAATTACATAGAATTTAACTTAACATCAAAATATTAAAATAAAAGTATTAAAAAATACATATTACATTACCTTTTATTGCAGAAAATACATATAAATTACACAGTGCAGTTTCACAGCAATTTTGAATTGCAGTTAATCAGAATAAGGGTAAAAGCTAGCATAAGCTTTAAGAAATTGAATAAAATTCCTAGAAGTGGGCAAGTTCATTATGCACATACCTTGAAAAATAGGGCTGGTAGTTAGCAAAATAACTACTTAATTCCAAGAAATTGTATTGACAAGGAAACATACTGAATTATAATAAAAATCTTAAATCAAATACAAATAATGTCACGCAGCCTTCTGGAAAAGTGTAATAAATGCTCAAAATTACCTAAAAATTGCCAAAAATGACCTATTCCTAAAAAAGTTAAGAAAATGCAAAAAAAAAATGCCCTAACGAATTGCTTTTATTTCATCGGTTTTTTAATACCTTACATTTTCATATATGCAAGCAATGCTTCAACCTTCATAAGAAAAATATGCAAAATCATTAATTGTCTTGCCCTATTAATGATTATCTCGAGTGAACAAACTTTCTAAATAATATTAGTAGAGAATATCTTCCCTAGTTATTTAGGCCTATAATAAAGTACCCCTGTTATTTAAATGTTCCGGTCCGCAATGAAAACTAATACATGTTGGCCTACAACTCTAAGATTGTATTGTGCATTATTAGGTAATTTAACATGCATTTTTGCGCGATAATGCGTTTTGTCGTAGTTACCAGCAATGGCGGCCATTATTGAAAGTTCAACTTCGTACATTTCGGGGTTGCCAACGTAAATAACTATACTGTAATATTACATTTACACCCACGTGCGAAAAGTAAAACCAGTGCCCTCTTTGTATACTGCGTACAATGTATATACAGAAAATATCCAAAAGATAGTGATTTTATTTGAAATTAAGTTTTATTTCATTTTTATTTATTTGAGGAAATAAATCACTGCATTTTAAATGGACTGAACTTTATTTGAAACAATATAAAACAATAAATACGTACTTGCGGCCATGTTATCAATAGTTGTTCTCAAGGCCTCCTGTTGTTTTAACTAATAAACATTGCCCACACTGTTAACGTTAGTCAATTGTTTATGATGAACGCAAATATTTCCAACAAAGATGTTATTATTTTACTATTATTTATTATTTTGAAAACACCATCGCGCAAAAAATAATGTACAACGCAAGTTTGTGAAGTGTTTTACAGAATATCGAAATTAAAAACTTCGCCATCGCTCAGTTTTTAGGCATTTTTCCTCGATTCTGTAAAAACCACTTCCCAACCTCTCATCGTAATATCCTATTACATATATACTATTAAATAATTTCTACTCGTTTGTTTTTTATTGTTTTATATCACCGCTGTGATCTCGAGGTAGCGTGTTGCCTTGTCACGCAGCGGGCCCGGGTTCGATCCCCGGTTGGGACAATTTTCTTGGGTGAGGTTTTTTCGGGGTATTTCCTCACCTGTAAGACAAATGTCAGGAAACTAGGTTCTAAACGGTCCCCGAACATCATATGGCCATCGAAATCATCATTATTCTTATTCACCTTAGATTAAGCTTAGGATTAAGGACTCTCCTGGCGCACCACTATCATCATCATCACCCATCACATCATCGGGACAACGTAACCCCGCTTTCCAGACGCCCCAATTTAAGAAGTGGGTTGCAGTTATGCGAACGCCAGGAGAGAACACCAGAAAATGTAAAAAAAAAACTGGGGCATTAAGAAAAGTATACTTTTAAGCTTTCTTTAAACAGGCGCAAAGGAAGAATTTTGGAAAAATTTCACGTAGTAGGCAAATTGTAGTTTTAGCTCTTGTCAGAGGTTACAGCCATGATGGCAACACCATCATATTTTATGAACTTTTAAAATAAACATATTTTAAAGATTAATTTATTGTATTTAATTAAATAAAAATAACACTTAAAGTTTTATGTGATTTTCATATTTATTAAAGTATAATTTAGTTACAGTCGGCCGCGGTGGACTAGTGGTTATGCTCCTTGCCTCTGGTCCCAAGGGTCGCGGGTTCAAACCCGGCCGGGGTCGATGGATTTTTTAGGGCGGAAAAATCCAAGGAGCAAGTCCTCCGGGAGGGACTTTAAGCCGTGGGTCCCGAGTCTGAAGATTTTCAGGCTCGTAAAAAATCCTTAAGCCTGAATGAAAAGGCCTCTAAGCAAAATTTACCGAATTTTCCTGTCCTAGTAATACCTTGGTTTCCTAGATGTCAGTATGAGGCGGAACGCTGACCACGTACCATTCAAAATGACATCTATACGAAAACAAGTGTAACTAAAGTAGTATGGTTCAAATTCTTCCCTGTAGGGGGAGAGCGCCTATATCTCTGTAAAGGGAAAACATAGGCTTACAATACAATAATTCAGTTACAGCTGTTTCGGTACTTTCTACCTTCTTCAGACATGACAACTAATTAATGAATTTTGTCATAGTACATAACAACTGTAACTATGCAACAATTCTTTATTACAATCTCTATTATAAATTCAACAGAGGTGATTCATTCAAATCTAGTTGGGAATTTGACAGTTGATTACCACTTTTCAATTTATTTATTTCTACAGCTTCTAAAAGGTCCAACTTCTTTGCTTTATCACAAACAATGTAAAATTTTAAAATTTGGATCAAAACAATTATCATATTGGAGTAGGTGGTTAGCATATTTATTGGAATTAATATTTATTTATAATATTGGCATGTTAATCTGTATTTTAAGCCATTTTATCAAAATTCAATGGACTGAAGCCCATATGTAAAATTGTGAATATGACAACGTTCAGAAGTGTATAAGAAAATGTGAGTTCGCAGATTGCAGGAAGTTGCTCTGGAAAATACAAAGATCTCATGTATTAAAGTCTATTGTTTTTATAGAATATTTTTTCACAGGTTCGTTGGACGGGGATCCGGAAACGAGAGACTCGCAGACGGAGAACAAATCGCCGGACGACGGCAACTCGGGGTCAAAAAGAAGAGGTCCGCGGACAACAATCAAGGCGAAACAGCTCGAAATTCTCAAGACAGCGTTTTCGCAAACGCCGAAACCAACGAGACACATCCGGGAACAACTAGCCAAGGAGACGGGTCTGCCCATGAGGGTCATACAGGTAGGCAACATGTCAACACTTTTATTATTATTTTTTTTTAATTGCGGATGAGCCCATGTAGGACTACGCAAAGTACTTAGAGGCGTTTCCTTTGAGCCCAAATTTCTTTCATTCTTTTGCTATGAGCTTGTTTTCTGTCATCTGTCCAAGTTGTTCCAGTTTTTTTTTTTTTTTTTTTCGGTTTGTCCTCTTGGTCAACTTGCCACTTATTCACCTTAATTCTAAATATATCTCTGTTTGGGATATCTTCTTTAGTAATTTCTGCCAATTTTAAGTCCTTTTTGAATTCATCAATCCACTTCATAGTATCCACTGGAGCTTTACTTCTGTTTTCGTAGAATTCCATTATCTGTTTTGTAAGCCTATTTGAGTTAATTCATTTAATATGGCCATAAAATTTTAACCTTCGTTTTCTAATATCACTATGAATGTCTGTATATATTTTTATTTCCTTTTTACTTCTGAGTCTAAATGCTTCATCTATGACTTGTGGACCTAAAACTTTTCTTATAATTTTACATTCTTTTTTCACTATATTTTCGATATCTTTTTTTCTGTTCAAAATTAATGTTTCTGCTCCATAGAGGCATTCTGGTTTAATTACAGTGTTATAGTGTCGTAATTTTGTATGCAAAGATATGCATTTATAATTATAAGTGTTGCGAGTAAGCCGAAATGCTTATTATTATTATTATTATTATTATTATTATTATTATTATTATTATTATTACTATTATTATTATTAGAGACCTCAAAAAAAATTATAAGGATAGAAATCTGTAGCTGAGCAAAATACAATTGGGTCGAAGGATAACTACTGTAATGTAGAAAAAATCCTTAAGGGGGGAGGTGATGGGTGAAATTTCTATTTTCTACATTTTTTGAGCTAGAGACTTGATGTTTTGTACAAACATTCACTGCACGATACATAATGAAGTGTTTAAGTTTAACTCTTGTGAGACATTTAATTTATGAGTTATTAAATATTATATTAAAAAAAATGCATATATTATAATTAAATGGGTTCCACAATTTTTTAGTAAAATGTCTGATTTTTTACAAGACCCCTAAAATATTTAGAAAACATCGTGCATTTGAATTCTTATAACGTGAATACAAAGGGAGAAAAAATAACGTTGTACCTCATGCGTGGAATTAAAAAAAAATAATAATTGCATGCATTTTAATTTGTATTTCTTAAAATGCTATTTCAATCACGAAACCCATGCACCGCTTTATTACTCATTGTTTTTAGGAGATGCAGTAAAAATTTTAACCTTCTAGGACAAAATTTCTGAATTCCATTTAATGTTGTATGTAAAAAAATGCAGTGGAAATGAAAGTGTGGAAAAACAAGTTTAAAGATTTGCATGCAGGTAGCATTTAACTGGCGCAGCCTTTTAACTCTGACGTAATTTAGGGCAATTAGAAGCGCCATAGGCCTCTGAAAACTTTGTCATCATGTACATTAGAGTACATGCTATTTTTTAGTATAAAAAACAAAAAAATGCCAATTTTGATCTCAAATGGTCAATTTTACACCCATCACCCCTTAATAAAAAAGTAATAATAATAATAATAATAATAATAATAATATTTACAGGATGTATCAAAAGTGATGGTTCAAAATGAAGTGATCAGAATTAAAAAAAAGAAAAAACATGAACGTGGAATTTAAATGATAACAAGTGATTCTTTTTTTTTGTGCTGTGGCACGCTGAATATTAAGTAGGCTACTAATTCCAATATTTCTAACCAGAGGGCAAAATAATTTAATATATTCGTAAACAAACCAAGAATCGATCCCCAAAGCTTTAAAATTACGGTAGCAAACTGATTACCATGCGCTTGTAAAGTAGTAGATCCCATGAATACATGAATGCGTACTCATGAAGTCAATTTGTGGACCAATGTATATTGAAGATTTTGCGGTTGTTTCTGTTGGCACTTGAAATATTTTATGATCTCAGGATTGATTAATTATTTTACTGTAATTAATACTTAGAACTCAGAGAGCACCAATTGGTTAATTTTGAGACCCACGTATCTTCTTTTGATTATTATTAGGTTTACGTTTCGTCCATATACAAATTTCTGAAGCACTCAGTAGAATATGAACAATAACAATTCTTTGCGCAATAATGCGTTTTGTCGTACTTACAGCAATGGCAACCATGATTGAAAGTTCAACTTCCTACATTTCGAGATTGCCAACCTAAATAATTATACTATAATATAATATTTACACCCACGTGCGGGAAGTAAAACCACTGCACTCTATGTATACTACGTATAATGTATATACAGAAAATATCCAAAAGATGGTGTTAATATACATTATACGAAACAAATCACTGCATTTTAAATGAACTGAACTTTATTTGAAACAATATAAAACAATAAAAACATAGTTGCGGCCATGTTATCAATAATTGTTCTCAAGGCCTCCTGTTGTTTCAACTAATAAACGTTGCCCACACTGTTAACGTTAATGAACGCAAATACTTGAAACAAAGATGTTATTATTTTACTATTATTTATTATTTTGAAAACACCCTCGCGCAAAGAAATAATGTACAACGCACGTTTGTGAAGTGTTTTACAGAATCGAGGTTTTTAAACATTTTTCTCGATTCTGTAAAAACCACTTCCCAACCTCGTATCGTAATGTACTATTATTTCCTAGTTGCTGAAATAAAGATGTTGAGAGCAATATCAGGATACCAAAGGACCGATAAAAAGAAAAACGAAGATATAAGAACAGAACTTAATATATTTAATCTCTGTGAAAGAATAAAATATTGTCAAAATGCTTATCTTCAGCACGTATTACGAATGAATGAACAGCGCATACCAAGAAGAATGTATAATTATAAACCAAAAGGAAGAAGAATGTTGGGAAGTCCATTGAAGAGATGGTAGGACCAATACGACCTATAATGAGATCGGAACAGGCCATTGGGCTTAATCCTTGTTGTTGATGATGATGATTTCCTTGTTCAAACTTACGCAGTTGAGATTGTGCTGCACCTGAAGAATGCAACAGATTGGCGGAGGGAAGAACTCATTAGTTGTGTGTTTGTTCTAATTACAAGTCGTGGGTCCGTAATTTGACTCCGATGTGTGTCAACTTTCGCCTTGTGAATTAAGCTTCAATGTTTTCTAACGTGTAATTTATTCCGACCCATATAACCTCTTGGAAAATGAGTTACAGCAATGACAGATGAGTTCATGCTTCATATTCCTGACACAATGGTATTCAACATGGCCGACACAAATGTTTATTCTTTACCGACTTCAAATGAAACAACTTTACACACATTCACGGTAATTCATACTTGTTAATTTAAGGATAAGATTTTCATGTGAAATTGATGTACAAACTAAAATTGCAATGGCAAAAAATGCAACTCAGACATTACATGGACTATTTAAAACTCATGCCCCAAGTAGGAGTCAATGACCAATCACGTTACAATGATTTTTTATTTACAACCAATCACAGTCGTGTTTCGCCCAGAATTTACCAAACTAAAGTTTATCATAATAAAGAAAGCACCTCCTTTTTAACATTCTGAATAGGTCATAGCATTATTTTGCAGTGACTGACTCTCTAAGAAATATGGCTACCATATTGTGTGTGTGTATATATATATATATATATATATGTGTGTGTGTGTGTATAAGCAACGGGAAGCTACCACACCTTCAATTCCCTAGTAAAGCCGCAAGCATAGCATGAAAATGCTATGATTGCAGTGAAGGACCAGCCTTCGGGCAGAATTACTATGGATGGATTGTATATATAGTGCATGAATGTCAACACATGCCGCATGCGGGAGTTAATGTAAAAACATTTGTAGCAATTGATTATACCACAAAAAAAAATCACTGATTGCACTTTCTTAAATGTATTTTTCCCCAGAAAAAATATAATTGTCATATTTACATCATCGGACAGAAATGAATTAATATACAGTTTGATGTGTTTCATTTTTTCTCCACTAGAGTGCATTCTTACAATATTGCGTTCATTTGGCAATAGATAATATGATCTGGTTGCAGTGACGAACAAAAGAAACAAATTAAGCATACCAATAATTTCTCTATTGTTTTCAAACATCGCCGTTTACATTAAATAAATAAATATTTTAAAGTAACTATATTTAAATAATGATTTGTGAGTAAACAGCTTAAGTTTATTCTTTAAATAGTCCTAACAAATGCCACTCTTGATTTCCAAATTCTCTAGATAAATTCACTTCTCACTTCGTGAGTCGTGAATTTTTCGATAATTTGGAAATCACTCGTGGCATTACTTATGAATAATTTGGAACAAAAATATTACAAAGGAAACTAAAATGAAACTTTATAAGAGCATAATACAGAATATTTTGTCATATGGAAGTGAAACTTGGCCTTTTACGGAATTGCAAAAGAATAAAATTAGAACAGTTGAATTTGATTATCTTAGAAGAAGCCTTAAAAAAAGGGCAGGATACGATAAGAAATGAATTCCTTTGGAGACAAATGAATGTCACCACATCTGTTGTTAAGAGGATTGAAAAATCAAACTCTTCAATGGTATGGTCATATACAGAGAATGGAAGATGAAAGATGGCAAAGAAGGTATATAGGCCCTACCAATGGTCACCCCCTGGAAGAAATAAACATGGCAGGCCAAAATGGAAATGGAAAACCTATGTAGAACGATAATAGATGATAGGAATTTGGAAGGAGACTGGAATGATAGAAATAAATGGAAACTGAAGTCGGCAAACCTATAAATGGGCGGAATATCTCTGTAGCTTCTTTAGCCTAGACGTCTATTCTGAGCTTTTCTTTCATGAACTTTATGCTTTCACCGTTAGACAGACAAGACGTGCCGACAGTGATAGCTGGCTTCACTAATATTATAAGGTGGCCGAACTCGTAGATTAAAGATACGTGCAAATAATAGTAAAATGCGTTTGTTAGGACATGGAATTCGAACTCAGATCCCGTTAAGTTGAAATAACTTTATGAGAAAATATTATTAAGATATCAAAAGTCCCAGCATTCCAAGTTCTTAATTTCTTGGTTCACTGCAGCGTTGCGTCGCTTTACTTTAAACAAAAATGTGTCACAATTCTTTATCTTCATGTGGTCCCTTCATCATCCTTTGTGCTTTCTCACAGCATGCAAACAGTCTCTTTCTCTACATTTTTGTGACTCCATTATCTAAGTTTGTGCCCATTACATCACACTCAATTATAACAACTTCTATTTTTAAAAAAACAATTAATTTAACTGCATTATTCGTACATCATAAGAATTAGTACAGATTTGTTCAACTTATCTCCGAGTGCCAAACTTAACAGTTTACCATGCGACCAAGGGCCATACCACTTGAATTTTTCAAGGGAAGGGCCTGACCTTCATGGCACTGTTTTAACTTCACGTAGATGACCCTTAGGGTAATCTATTGTGCAAGCTGTAAGGCCCTGAATATTTTTCGAAAAATCGAAAACGAAATTTTACGAAATCCATCCATAGTAATTCTGCCCGAAGGCAGGTCCTTCACTGCAATCATAGCATTTTCATGCTATGCTTGCAGCTTTACTAGGGAATTGTGTAGGTGTGGTAGCTTCCCGTTGCTTTCCACATCGGTGAAGGATGATGATGATAATGATAATGGTAAGGAAGATAATGATAAGGATGATGACCATATGATTTCGGGGACCGTTTGGGCCTTAAAGTTTTCCTGACATTTGTCTTACAGGTGAGGAAAAACCCCGATAAAAACCTCACCCAGAAAAACTGCCCCGACCGGGGATCGAACCCGGGCCCGCTGCGTGACAAGGCAGCACGCTACCTCGAGACCACAGCGGTGGACTTTTACGAAATAAGTATCATATGTTCCATTGACGATTTTTATTATAAAAAAAAATTGCGTCTAGATCGTAACTCGCCTCGGTAGCTCAGTTGGTAGAGCACTTGGCCCGGAAAGCCAAGGGTCCCGGGTTCGAGTCCCGGTCTAGGCGAAAATTTTTCTCTTCAAATATAATTTATCCTTCTATGAGAAATGTTAAATTAATAATAAAAATCGTCAATAGAAGCCCTACTGGCTATAGAGTAGTGTTAAATTCCCAATAAATGTCTTCTTAACTAAGAAGCCGCCATTTGCAAAGATAGAAGCTATGGTTTCAAGCATTTGGCGCGAGGGAATTACAACGTACATAAGAGAAAAATTTGCGTCTAGATCGTATCTCGCCTCGGTAGCTCAGTTGGTAGAGCACTTGGCCCGGAAAGCCAAGGGTCCCGGGTTCGAGTCCCGGCCTAGGCGAAAATTTTTCTCTTCAAATATAATATATTCCATTGTTTGTTAATATTAGAACAAGTGCCAGTAATAAAGTGGTAGCAGACCGAGATCGTAATCCTCTGGTTACTGGATCCATTCTTGTTTTCTCGAGTTTTTTTTCCCTTTCTAATCTATATTTTCTTTCCATATTATGAAATATCTGATAGCGTAGAATAAATGGATATTATGAACAAATACACTGATGACATACATAAAAGAATAGGCAGTTTTCTGCGACATATTTTTGTCAATCCTCTTTCATATAATGTGATTAAAAAGAAAGTCGCTTGAGCGGCACTCTTATCTGGGTCTACTAATTAGATATCAGCGGGTATTGAAATAAAATATGGATAAAATAATTTTAATAAATCGCCGAAGTGGGAACCGAAGAAGTGACAAATGATTTCCAGCTTCTACTTATACTACCCCGGAGGGCCGAGGGTTCAAGTCCCGTTGGGGTCAGGATTTTTAAACTGACCCAAACCCTCTGGCGGCACTATGGCCCTGGGGTCGACTCAGCCTCTAACTGAAATGAGTACCAGACGCTTGTTCTGGGGGTAAAGGCGGCCGTCACGCAGGGCTGACAACCCGGCTGACATAAAGTGCCGATTGTCTAGAAAAAGTGGGAGCCTTTACCTCCTACTACCCCAAGGGCCTCCTGAGGCCTGTTGTGGGATCACTTTACTTTACTTATACTACCACGCTAACTAATAAAATAATGGTAGGCCTATATAGTTATCTCGTAAAACTATTTTTCTATATATATGATCAAAATATCATAAAATTACATCCCGACAATCAAACACAGTGTCTCAAATATCTAATCGCAAATTGATCAGAGCTTTGCAATTCATGATAAGAGTTGTAACAAAAATACAAAAGCAGAATTATTTAGTGAATTATGCTCGTGATATTAAACTATTATTACATACCGACTATTCTATAGTTTCAAATCTCTTCCTCTACAATAAGTTCCCTATGTTATTGTTGGTAGGCCTCTGTTTTTTTTTTCTCACAGAGGACCCCAATCAAGAATTACTCTTTCCATAGCGCCTTTTTGTTTTCTAAGCATATATCCACCGCTGCGCTGTGGTCTCGAGATAAAGTGCTGCCTTGTCACGCAGCAGGCCCGGGTTCGATTCCCAATCTGGGAAGCTTCCTGAGTGATGTTTTTTCGGGTTTTTTCCTTACCTGTAAGACAAATGTCAGGAAAGCTTTGATGCCCAAACGGTCCCCGAAAATCATCATCAACAACACTATCATCATCATTATCATCCCTCGGTGTGGAAAGCTGCAAAGCATAGCATGAAAATGCAGTGAAAGACCTGTCCTAGGGCAGAACACTGTAGAATGGAATGGTCGATATAATTCTTTGTCCACCGCTGTGGTCTCGAGGTGCAGCTGGCCTTGTCATGCAGCGGGCCCGAGTTCGATCCCGCTCGGGACAAGTTTCCTGGGTGAGGTTTTTTCGGGGTTTTTCCTCATCTGTAAGACAAATGTCATATTCACCTCATTGGATTAAGTTTAGGTTTAAGGCCTCTCCTGGTGCATCATTACCCATCGTATTATTGGGGCAGTGTAACCCCGCCTTCCAGGCGTCCCAACTTCAGAAGTGGGTTACAATACGCCAGTGCCAGGAGAGAATACCTGAAATGTCGAATGACAAACAGGTTGCATTAAACAAAAAAAAAAAAAAAAATATATATAATTTATTTTGAATTTTTTTCGTTTCCCTACTTAAATTAAAATTACTATTTTTTATCTAAAACCTCTGGCCATCTCATATCCATAATCCTTCTGTGGCAACTATTTATAAAATTTGTATATTTATTGTCTCTCTCATTCATAATTGCTTCTAATTCAAAATAAGTAAGATATATTGTGTGAGATCAGTACTTTATGAATACAACTCGAATGTGTCGAAACTGATGTTAAAACATGAATCATATCTGGTTCTAACATTTGCGCGCCTGAGACAAATCAGAAAAGAAAACAAAGGAAAAGATGAACGCGAAGAACAAATAAAAGTTTTAGAGATGAGCAAAAATATTAGCATTACAGCCACTGAAATATTTATGAGGATGTATTGGGAGGATTTATGGCTGGATGACTACAATAAGCTATGAACAGTTAACTCATTATGACGTGTCGTTAAGTTTTTGTGCCGCTAAAGGCCGGGGTTCGAGACTGGGCAATGAGTATAATTAGATTCTTGCGACTTGAAGCTTGTAGTTATTGATTGCCAGTGATTTATGTTCTGAACCACAATAAACTTTTCTCGGAACAATACATTTCATTTCCAGTCGAAGGCCTCGAATTCATTATTTTCACATAAAGAAGTGCATAAGTTTTACGCATGTTTACATACTCATCTGCACACACTAGAGTGCGAGTTACTTCTTCATCTGATGTAGTATTCTGGTTTGCTTTACGTAAATATTCCTTAAAGTATTAAGAAATGCAAAACAGTACCTGAGATCTCAGTAGTGTAGTTTTGTAGGAGCCATTCGATAACTTGAGTATCAACTTCTGCTTTCAGTTTGATACTGACTGTTGCTGGTAATTATTTTGTACAGAGAGTTCACAAAACTGGGTACGTTCTCATTTTTGTGAACCCTCTGTACAAACTAATTACCAGTAACAGTCAGTACTAAACTGAAAGCAGAAGATGATACTTAAGTTATCGAAAGGCCTCCTACAAAACAACACTGCTGATTATTGAGGACGACTGAGATCTCAGGTACTGTTTACTTCTTTTAAAACTTTAGCACAGTGACCTTAACGGAGTTGAACCTTAGATTGTCGATATCAGGACCTCCCGAATACGAGTTTTGAATGCTACTGTTTCAGACAACCCCCTTGGTAATTCTAAAATAGTTGTTCGCATTATTAAAACTATTTTTGTTTTTTTTGTGTGATTTTTTAGAGTGGTTCATTATTTTGGGTCAATAGCACCAAATTCAAGATTAACGAAATTAATATTGTAATAGAAAGCGAAAACTAAATAGTACCTTCATTTTAACTACCAGATTTATACTATGTTATAATAAAAATTATATTGAAAGGTCTTTACTTGTTAGGACCTAGGTCTCAAATATCGATTTTTTGGGTATTGATTTATAAAATTTGAGTTTTTAAAAATGCCCGTGTAATGAAAGTGATTTAAATTCATGAATTAAAAATTACAGACATAAACAAACAATAATATTTTATGTAAAAGAAGAAGAAGATGATAATAATAATAATAATAATAATAATAATAACAATAATAATAATCTATAACTATTAAAATTGACTTAGAAAGTGTAAAATATAAAAGGATAATAAATCATGGTTATATATTACAGTATCTGACCAGCCTCATGGGCTAGTGGTCAGCGTTACTGACTACTGTTCATGAGGTCCCGGGTTCAATTCCCGGTTAGATCATACGGATTTTTTTCTTAAAGGGAAATTATTCCTGTGGTTACCTATGGTCTGGAATTTAGGTTAAGTTTAGGTTAAGAACTCTCCTGGCGCTTCTTTTATCATTTATCACCCAGCATATCATCGGGGTTACGTAACTCCGACTTCCAGGTGCCCCAACCTAAGAAATGGATTACAATTCCGCCAATGCCTGGGAAGAATACCACAAATGTCATAAAAGACAACCTGGTGGCATTAGACAAAAAAAAAATTACAGTATCTATGGAAACATTTAGTGAGTTTTTTTCTTACTGATTTTGAATCGGGCGGGCCTTGATATAAGAGGGAGGGAATTCCAGAGTCGGAAAACTGAAACATGTAAGGATGAGGAATAGTCAGATCTTCGATGTAGAGGTATAGTTAGAGTATATTTAAGTTAAATGAAAAAATGGCGAATAGAAATATTAAGGGGTGATGAAGTGGACAAAGTGCAGTATAAGAAGCACAGGGAACGTATATTTCGTCTTCCAATCGGAATACAGATAATATTTCAACTGTTTGAGTTATGTGATCTGATTTACGGAGGTTGCATTTAACCTGCATTAGCATTATGATCTCGTTACAGTCTTTGCCCGAATGTGATTTTCATGTCAGTTAAGAGCAAGTCACAATAGACGAAATGCGGCATAAACAAAGATGAATCAAACACTTTTTTTAATGAAGATAAAGGGAAATCAATATGTTTTATCAAGTTTCTCTTATCCATCCATTCATAGCAATTCTTCCCGAGGGAGGTCTTTCACTGCAATCATAGCATTTTCGTGCTATGCTTTGCAAATTTATTAGGGAATTATAGGTAGCTTTCCGTTACTCTCCACACTAGTGAAGGATGATAATGATAAGGATGATGATAACGGCCGAATTATTTTCGATGACTGTTGGGCCCTAAGCTTCCAGACATTTGTCTTCCAGGTGAGGAAAACC
Organism: Diploptera punctata; assembly: GCA_030220185.1. Taxonomy (NCBI): domain Eukaryota; kingdom Metazoa; phylum Arthropoda; class Insecta; order Blattodea; family Blaberidae; genus Diploptera; species Diploptera punctata. Next base: position 842,747 of record JASPKZ010007246.1, on the reverse strand, counting down.
CTCACCCAGGAGTCTGTCGAGACCGGGAATCGAACCCGGGCCCGATGCGTGACAAGGCAGCACGCTACCTCCAGATCACAGCGGTGGACATTCCTCTTATATTAAGGTGTAAATTAATATTTTGGTCAAAATACACACCGAGGTTTTTCAAGGAAGGTTTAAGTGGAATATCAGTTTCATTTAGATTTTCAGAGACTAACTATGAACAATCAGTTTTGTTTAATAGACTTTGATGATCCATGACAATGGATAATTACTTCTCAGGATTTATAAAGCGGTATGTTTCTTTCATCACATTGCTATAGAGTCAAGTCTTCATTAAGTTGTTTAATTGCATTGCTAATAAAGTCAGGACTAATATGTTTATACAGTCGTAGATCATCAGCTTAGATACGATATTTTGCAATATTTGATCAGTCAATGATATCTTAATGTATATAGAAACTAATATTGGACCTAATGCTGATCCTTGTGGTACTCCACACTCAATGACCCCCACGAAGAAACATTATCGTCTATAAAAACACACTATGGGCGGCATATGGGGTAGGACTGGAACCACTTGATTGAATTTCCAGAAAAGTTGAACTTAAATTTTGATAATAATACTTTTTTATTAACCGTGTCAAAGCTTGTATAGTTAGAATAGTCAATTTACGTTGATTCATATCTCAGTAATGCCCCCAGTAATGCGAATTTCGTGCTGTAACCAGCCAGGAATCCTGATTGGTAAAGTCAATGACATTGCATATAGGGTAAAAGATTTTGGAAACAAATAATACACTGCAGATGATTGTAAAACATAGATATCACTAACCAGAAAGATGACGATCGTTAATTGAAACATTGCTTCTCTATTACTAAAATTATGAAGGCTTTGACAATTTTAATTTTGGAAAGATGTGGACCTTTAGTAATCATATCTTGAAAATGATATCCTATTTTTTAGAAGGTATTAATGAAATCGTAAAAAATATAATCCGATTAATAAACAACGGTTACTGTTGAAGACTTCCATTTCAATGGTAGTTAAAATAATAATAATAATGATAATAATAATAATAATGATAACGATAATAATAATATAATTGTGCACAATCGTGCAAAATTAATTAATTGGCGTATTGCGCTTATGACATTGTCACCTTGGAACACAATTTCAGATGATATCGTGTACACTTTAGTCCGCACAGTTTACATCTGCAACTGTCTTCGATTTGATGGTAAGTGACATTCACACACACTTTGTGATGGAAGCCGTGGACTGCATAGCGGTTTATCTGGTGCCTTAGTTCCTTGTTTGGTCCACACCAGCTCCTATCTATCATAGCAGGCGTACCGTTGAATTCTTCAGGAATGGCATCCCGCTTCTGTCTTCTCTCTTGCATCTGTTGTTCGTAAGCTTTAGTGGATGGCAGGTAGTAGCGCATTCTGAGGTCTTCCAGGAATAACTGTTCTCTTGCTAGTACATAGACCAGTCTCGAGGGAGTGAATTTAGAGACTGCTAGAATTGTCTTTAGATAGGAGGCCTTGACACTTTCCCAGATTTTTAAGTCATTTATCTTCAGATGTTCCCAAACTATCTCTGTCCCATATGCGATTATTGGCATTATTTTTGCGTTAAAATTATAGGAATAAGAAATGCCTAAATGTAGAATATCTGTAGGAGGATGTTTTGCTTCTAAATGTATATTCGGAAAATCAATTCCTTTCTATATACACATCCAAATCCGATCCTGAATATTTGTGTCAGTTTGCTTCAGTATCTAATGAAAATTCAGCGAGCATGAAACCAGTGCCCATCCAACATCTTGAGGAATTTGGGTATTTACAATAAGTAGCGACTCCAGATTGAGAAAACCAGCTATAAAGGCTGGGGACCCGACTTGCTGACCACTTTCTACCGCTATACTGTCTGAATGATCGTCCATCTCTGTTATTAACACATGCAGATACGAGGCCTGCAACAGACTAGTAAGCCAAGGGCCTTTTAGTCCGTCGCGCCACAGAGTTTTGAAGTAATTTGATTAAATCAATTTTTTGATTTTTCAAATGAAAGAACTTGTTGAATGTGTCTGTGTTGCATTGAGAAATGACATAGTCCAGGAGAGAGAGAGAGAGAGAGAGAGAGAGAGAGAGAGAGAGAGAGAGAGAGAGAGAGAGAGATACTGCGACATGGTGTGCTGCGACACTCACTATTTCATCTCGCGCTTTTTTTTTTTTAATTTGAAACATTCCATTAAACAACTTTTTTTTTTTTTGGCACGACGGAGATACATTCTCTAACATTCTTAAAATACATGGTCTACTGTAACTGCAGCACCCAGTTCATCTTCAAAGTCATTTATAACTAATTACCTAAAACAATAACTTCAAAAAGACCGTTAAATATTTCAGTAATAACATGTCGAAAACCATTAATTTTTTATATCAAAACGCTGAGTCAAAATCCCTAATAAATCTGAACGTTTGTCTTTAGATTCATTTGCTCTCTACATACGCTGTTTTTATTTTTCTTAATTCACTGACTTCGTTCGTGGTGTAATTATTAGAATGTCTCACTGATCGTATCGTTTAACATCTCACAACTACCACCACCAATAATAATAATAATAATATAATAATAATAATAATAATAATAATAATAATAATAATAATAATAATATAATAGTAATAATAATAATAATAGTAATAATAATAATAATAGTAATAATAATAATAATAGTAATAATAGTAATAAATCGTAATAATAGTAATAATAGTAATAATAATAGTAATAATAATAATAATAGTAATAATAATAGTAATAATAATAATAATATGTAGTAATAATAATAATAATAATAATAGAATAATAATAATAATATATGATAATAATATAATAATAAAGTAATAGTAATAATAATAATAGTAATAATAGTAATAATAGTAATAATAATAATAATAGTAATAATAATAGTAATAATAATAATAAATAGTAATAATAATAATAATAATAGTAATAATAATAATGATAGTAATAATAATAGTAATAGTAATAATAATAGTAATAATAATAATAATAATAATAGTAATAATAATAATAATAGTAATAATAATAATAATAGTAATAATAATAATAGTAATAATAATAATAATATAATTCCGGTTTTAACAATGTTATACATTTTTCCGGCACCAATGATTTGTCTTCAAATTCCCTTTATAATTTTCCTCCATACGTCTCTGTTATAACACATTTCTTCATCTATTTCCCAGTCCTTCAAAGCTTTTCTAATCCCTTGGATCCACGTGAGATTTGGTCGTCATTTCCTTCTCGTTCCTGATGGTGTCCATTCCATTATTTTCTTCGGTAATCTTTCATCCTCCATTCGCCTAATATGCCCAACAGTAATAATAATAATCATCATCATCTGCATTCATGGATTAGGTCTGTTGACCCGTTCCGACTTCAGCCCATCTGCCCACATCTCGGATGCCTTTAGGTTTGTGTTTTGTTATTTGTTTTGGATATCTATCTTCATTCATTCTGTCTATGTGTTGCTTCCATTTTTGTCTATATGTATCTATTTTATCAGTTATTGCAATATTTCAAGTTCCTGTCTTATTTCTGTGTTCTTGATTCTGTCTTCCTTAGTGCACCCTTTAACAGATCTCAAAAATTTCATTTCTGCCGCCGTTATCCTACTTAGATCTTGTTTTTTATGTATCCATATTATTATTATTATTATTATTATTATTATTATTATTATTATTTATTAATTATTATTATTATCATCATCATATTACAATTATTTTTATACCAAGTTAATTGGAAACAGCATGTGAGACGGATGCCCAGACATAGGATCCGCAGGGCAAATTTGAACTACCAACTTAGGGAAAGTTCATGTGGTCTCGAGGTAGGGTCTCAGGGATCCCGGATTTCATTTTCGGTTTGACTATGGAACTATGTAATTCATTCAGCACATCTGAAAATAGGTACCTTTAATCAAGAAGTTGGGAAATCCGGCTAAGAAATCTCAAACTAAGATTGAGGTATTACATCATGCTAATCTCGTGCCACTCACTGTAGTCGTATACTAATTATAATTTCGGATTTATCTAATATTTCATTCCAGGCACCATTTACCCCGTCACCAATTTCTAATTCTGTGTTTATTGCTCATGTGTTCACATTTTATTGTGGTGTTACGAACATGGGTTACAGTAAATGTTCTATCTTTCATTCGCTCTCCCTTTTCTTCAGTTCAAAAACTCGCTTTGACCGTCCTGATTGGACTATTGGTTGCAATGCCTGCCTTTGTCACCGAAGTTGTAGGATTCAAATCCGGCCAGCTTCAATGGATTTTTAAAGATGTACATACGGCCGCGGTGGACTAGTGGTTATGCTCCTTGCCTCTGGTCCCAAGGGTCGCGGGTTCAAACCCGGCCGGGGTCGATGGATTTTTAGGACGGAAAAATCCAAGGAGCAAGTCCTCCGGGAGGGATTTTAAGCCGTGGGTCCAGAGTCTGAAGATTTTCAGGCTCGTAAAAAATCCTTAAGCCTGAATGAAAAGGCCTCTAAGCAAAATTTACCGAATTTTCCCGTCCTAGTACTACCTTGGTCTCCTAGGTGTCAGTATGAGGCGGAACGCTGACCACGGACAACTCAAAATGACATCTATACGAAAACAAGTGTAACTAAATTAGTATGGTTCAAATTCTTCCCTGTAGGGGGAGAGCGCCTAAATCTCTGTAAAGGGAAAACATAGGCTTACGATACGATACAATACAATACATATGGAAAGAGTAGCAATTTGGAGCCGGAACAGCTAGTAGGCCTAAATAAGCCTAAGCCGTGAAGAAGAAGAAGAAGAAAGATGTACAGACCTACATCTGAGCATGACTTTCTTCATAAAGGAAGTACGACCACTTTTGAATTAAGGTGCAGGTGACCAAGGCTGTTATAGACCGTCGTTAAATGCAATACGGTACTAACTAGCCACTGGTCCCACGCTGTAGCCGAGTGGTTAAGGAAGAGGCCCTGGCGCAGAGCTATGCGACGTGATCTGGCTCGAGTCTCCATGGGGAAGATATTTTCTCATGGAATTTCGGCCAGTATGGGGACCGATGCCCACCCGGCATCGTGAGGAATTTGGGTAGCTACAATAAGTAGCTGATTTAGTTTGAAAAAAACAGCTATAACGGCTGGGGGACCCGACATGCTGACCACATGTCACCCCTATCCTGACTCGATGATCGTCTACCTATGTGATTAACATATGTAGATGTGTGGCCAGCGGCCGGCTGGTAGGCCAAGGGCTTCCTAGGCCTGTCGCGCCATGGAGTTAAAAAATAAAACTAGCCACTGCTCGCACTTTTATTGCTTCATGCCTCATGTCATCCATATCTCACAAGGAAACGAATTCCCCGGATTCGTGATCAACTCAGCCTCGATGAACTAAGAACATTTAAATCAAGACTCATATTTCACTCATGTATTCGTAGGCCTACTAAATAAGGCGAATATGATTTACATAATTGTGATGGGCAGATGAAGTTCAGGCCCTGTTTAGGTCTAAAGATTTCCTATTATTCGTTTTAAAGTTCATAAAATAAAATAAGTTAAAATATACCTTCTTAGGTAAAATCAGTCGTCCTCAACTTATAAATATGCAATCTTTATGCCTGTAGGCCTTTCAGAACATTCGTTCCATCTTCAGCAAGGCCCTTCTTCGCGCTACAACATCCAGTATGATGGTTGATGCTGCTGGTCCTAATGTGGTGCTGTCGTGTGACCAGCAGCATCAATCATCGTACTAGATATTGTAGCGAAGAAGGACCTGCTGAAGATGGAACGAATGTTCTGAAAGGCCTACAGGCATAAAGATTGCATATCTTATAAGTTGAGGACGACGAATTTTACCTAAGAAGGTATATTTTAACTTATTTTATTTTATTACACTCCACCTCAACGGTTTAACAATTAATTTTGGAATTTTGTAAGTATTGACTTTAAAAGTCAGAAAAAAATCAGAAAATGTCAATCAGGCAATTTCTATTGTCCATCCGGGATCCAAACCGGGCCAGCTTCCTCAGAGGCAATGATATTAGTCTTACACCACAGCGGTGTAAACAGTGGATTCCATTTTTAAACACGTCATTTTTACTTGCTTTGATAGCATGTAACGGTACATAGGCCTAGTATTTATAAAAATAACATAACGGATCGTTAAAACGTGCGATGCTTGGAGTTATTCAATTTGTTGATAAAATAGCAATGCAAGAGGGCGTGAAATTCATAAACACACACTGGAAAGTTAATGTTTATTGTTTGTAGAGACGTTTAATTGGCCATGAAATGCATTAGGCGTAAGAGTAAACCCTCTTAAAATTCTCGTTTTTTTTCTCTGTTTACCACTTCTTCCTACAAATTCGACAAGTGCATACAAACTTTGTTAACTAATCTACTATCAACTTATACAATGACAGTGCCTATTATTACTTATGGAACCGAAACATGGACAACGACAACACAACAATCTGCCAGGATACAAGCTGCTGAAATGAGATTCCTCAGACCAATAGCAGGATATCAAAGAACAGACAAAAAACATGACACAGAAATAAGACAACAACTAAAAATAGAGGAATTAAACTCAACAATAGAGAAATACAGAACAAACTGGAAAGAACACTTGGTAAGGATGACTGAGAATAGAATACCAAAAGCAGCATAAAACTATTCACCACGAGGAAGAAGAAGTTTGGGAAGACCAAGGAAAAGATGGAAAGAGCAGCAATTTGGAGCCGGAACAGGCTAGTAAATAAGCCTAAACCGTGAAGAAGAAGAAGAAGACTATATCAACTTATAACTCCCCCAAGCCGCTACCAGTTGCCGCTGACCTCACATCCATATCACAAAATGAACCATCGTCTATCCAATATAGGAGTGACATGAGATCATTTTAATTTTATTTTTAAATAGAGCCCCCCACCACCTCCTCGGGTTACTTCGGGCATAATGCCCTTATCCCCGGGTCTGCTCTATGTCTATATCTATAATGTAATATTTATTGAAAAACATAATAAATATACAATTTGGATTTGTGAAAGTGTGTAGATGTTACATAAATAAAAATAAAGTGCGTTTTGTTTTAACGTTAAAAGTTTCCGGGCTATGTGGCCGTGTGGTCTATAAATGGTGTTTCTTCCAGACGTTTCTTCCTTAAACTGCGGAGGGCATCTTCAGTGGCGAGTGCTTCTAGGTGATGTTACCTTGTCGTAGACTCGACAGTGAATGTAATTACTAGAGTCCGGATGTTAGGCACTTAAAAAGTTCAAAATAGACAGGCAAAAAGGCACTAAAAATCATTAATATAGGCATTAAAAATCAAAATAGGCTCTCATAAAAATGGAGTACAACATACAATTGTATAGCCTTACGTAAAGATTATAAACATATACTATCAATAGCATATTAAGATATGAGAGATGATTTTGGAACTTGATTTGCTTTTTACAATGAGCATACTTGTGTTTTGCAATGTGTAGGACTATGTGCTGCGAAACATGGCACTTCTTCGCGCAATTCACTGAAATTTTACGCACTTTGAAAAACAATGTCACTTGAGAATATTTCCACACCAAATTCCTTCACGAAATTGGTCAGTCTGTCTTTTACTGTTGTCCGTTCTTTAGGTATCGTGAAACAACTGTTCTAAAGGTAAAAAAAAAAAAAAAATCCACATACACTTGTTGCACAACTTTGTCTTTGAAGCACCTGTCTGTGAACGAGGACTACAGACTGAATTCAGTGTTATCAACATAAAAAATAATATTGCCAGTCAATTAAAGGTTTCTATGCAATGATATGTGTAATGAAGTTTGTCCATTTCAATTAATTTCATTGAAATACTAAGTAAATTTCGAGAGAATTTTGCAAATAGGCATTTATAGGCAATGTAAGCTGAAATAAGCATTTATAGGCAAAATTTAAGTCATGGAAAACAACTCTATGGTCGTCGGTATGAAGTTACATGAAGTCACTTTTACAATATCTATAATAAATAACTGTAGGGCCTAGGCATTTTCCCTAACATCCGGTCTCTAGTGATTACATTCGAGTCTACGACAAGGGAATACCGCCTAGAAGACTCGCCACTTAATATGGCCTCCACAGTTACATTCTAGGCCTGTCGTGCCATGGAGTTTAAAGTATAGGCCTAAATGTGATACAATTCCGTTAAGGTAATGCTTACAATATAAATGTTTAAATCTAATATATAAAAATTAATGTTTGTTTATTCGTACTTCATGCGCGGCCATACCGTTGATCCGATTGTGATGGGGCTTTTTGCAAAATGTTCAGCAGATTCCCGGGATGAACATAGGCTATAAGAGAGTAGTGATACTTCACTCCTATGTGCTTAAAAATAGCCCTTTGTAGTGGAAAACGTGAAAAAAAGTAGCTCTTTAGAGACTTAAATGGCTTACGCTGTCTAATCCAAAACAAATACACGAAATTAATGTACACCGAATTTAATATCTCAAAAAGCTCTACAAAAAAGTCCGTGACAGCATATGTTTATCTCTTACGGATAACTCACAATAACCATTTTTGTCTTTTATTGATGTCAAGAAGATCGAGAGAAGTACGTAGATTCCTGTGCAAGCATGGCAGCACATGGCGAGCATTCTTTTACGGATAACTCACAATAATGAATTTTGTCTTTTAGCTCATTTATGCCAAGAAAATCGAGATAAGTAGATTCCCGGGCAGCACGGGGCATCTTAAAATAATTACGATATACATTTATCATTATTTTTCATTTTACTTATTCAACTACGTAATCATAAGAAGTAGATTAATTTTTGTCTTTCAGCTCATTTATGCCAAGAAGACCGGGATGAGCAGATTCCCGGACAACGCAACGTCGGGTAAACAGCACGGGGTATCTAAAAATAATTACGATATACATGTTTCCTTTTACTTACTTAACTAAACATAAAACACATTAATTTTCGTATTTCAGCTCATTTATGTCAAAAAGATCGAGATAAGTAGATTCCCGGGCAACGCCGGGTAATCAGCACGAGGTATCTAAAAATATAAATTTGTAATTATTTTTCCTTTTACTTATTCAACTAAACATAAAAGCACATTAATTTCCATATATTTAGGCGTAGCAGCGCACGCCGGATATTCGCTAGTAAAACTATAAAATTTTAAAATATGTATTTTAAGGTAATCTCCTCCATATCTTTAGTTTTGTAACGTAGCCTTGCGAAAGTTATCCTGTCTTCAGCAGAAAGTTGTTAACCCTAACAATCTTCTGCTAAGGTTGGAAACTATTAAAGTTGAGGGGGATAGTGCCTTAACTGACAAACTGGCCCTATCGAACATCAATGTTTATGGCCTCGCGGACATATTCTCTCCATGGATACTTATTCTGAGTTAATAGTCCTACACGTTGCACATCTATATATCTGGATGTATAACAGTTTCATATATTTTTAGTTAAACATTTTTTGAGAGGTTGGTGATAATGCCTTAGAGGTATTAATTTTCTAATTTTATATGTAATTTGTTATGTTGTAATTTAAATAGGCAACTTGCATTTCCACGGTAGGCGCCTACTTAATAACACAATATCAACTTTATGTCACACAATGTAGGCTTGCTTTTAATGGAGGTGAAATGGGTCCTTGAACTTGACGAGGCTGGGAGGATAATTGGTAATTAGTCGGCTGGTCTGTTGAATTAGATTGCTTTTGTGACTGTCTACTCAAGCTGAAACATATAGCCCTATCGTTTTATTGATTCCTTGCGTAATCTACCTCACTCTCTGGTGTGTTATTTCTGTTACTACCGTGGCCTTCCTTCCAGTACAAAGTGCTTTTTTAAAACAACTTAAAACCCGTATTTGACCTACTGGCATATCACATGTTTACTTACATCTAATCAGACCTGTCATTATTTTTAATTTCATTGTTAAATAAGCAAACATATCATACGATATGTACATCATCATCATCATAGTACATTCACGAATTTAGGCCATTTGTTGACCTGTTTCGGCCTCAAGAGAAACACCATCCAGAAGTCTTTTGAGTGGACGTCCTGGTCTTCTTCTTCCTGCAGGTTGATATCTTAACATTAGTTTGGGTATTCTGAGATCTTCCATTCGATGAACATGTTGTATCCATCTTGACTTATAATCAGAAATTTTGTTTTCTAAAGATTCCATGTGTAATTCTTCTAAGATGTCTTCATTTTTTTTGTGATCTAATAGTGTGTATCCTGCAGTCCTCCGAAGATATCTCATTTCAGCAGATCTAAGTCTCTGTATATCCTTCTGTTTCAACGTCCATACTTCGCTACCATACAAAAGAGTTGGAAGAGCCAGTGTTTTTGTACACTTTCAGTCTTGAATGCTTTTGGACTAACTGTGGCTTGAAGATAGAATTTATTAACCCTAAAATTCTTAAAAATTTAGATATTTTTGCATTTACATCCTTTTCTTCTTCATATGAGATATTGCATCCTAGATATGTAAAATTATTCACCTGCTCCAAAATTTTATTGTCCAGTACAATTTTACTTCTGACAGGATCTTACACCTTGAAATGCCATAATTTTTGTTTTTTCTGTAGATATCTTTAATCCATATTCTTCTGTAATTTTGTTAAGTTCATACAGACCTTTCTGTAGATTATCTTCGGAATTTGCTATTATTATTTGGTCATCTGCAAACAATAGGGTGTTTAATTTTCTATTTTCTGATATTCTTATTCCAAATTTATATGTTTTGTTCCAGCAACACATTACTTCATTGATATAAATTGCAAAGAGTGTTGGGGATAGGGGGCAGCCTTGTCTCACACCACGATTTATAATTCCTTCTTCAGAAAATCTGTTATTTAATTTAATCTTTATGGTGTTGTCTTTGTAAATATTTTGTATGTTCTGCCGAAGTAAATTTGGTATATTTTCTGTCTTCCAATATATTTAAGAGTTTTGATCTCTTGACTGTGTCGAATGCTTTTTCAAAATCTATGAAAGCAAAATGTGTTTCTAAGTTGAATTCTCTTCTTTTTTCAAGCAATAGTTTAACAGAAAATGCTGAATCAATACAAGATCGTCCTTTCCTAAATCCATTTTGACATTCCATAAGGAATTTTTCACTGAAACTTTTCAATTTTCCATTTAAAATGTCTGCATAAATTTTGTAGCATGTGTTTAACAAACTGATTCCCCTATAGTTGTCCATTTTTCTCTTGTCTCCTTTCTTGAACAGGGGTATAACAATGCTTGTCTTCCATTCTTGTGGTATATCTGCATTTTTGAATACATTATTAAAGAAGGACAACAGTCTTTCATGGAACTGTTTGCCTGCATATTTGTACAATTCAGAATTCAAGCCATCTGTGCCAGTTGCCTTCCCATTTTTTAATTTCTTTAAACTATTGTTCAATTCTTCCAATGATATTATGGAATCTGTCTCATTATTATTTCGGAAAATTGTATCTTCATAGCTATTGTCAGTCCAAAGACTTTTATAATAATTGAAAAAATCTTCTTTTGTTACTCCGCAATTAATTTTGGTAGATTCTTTAATATCTTTATTCAAATGTTTTAATATTTTGAAGGCATTAGGTTGGAGCTTATGCAAATCTGATTCTAAATGTGTAACAAAATTTAACCATGTTTTCCTATGTCTCTTTCTTATTTCCCTCTTAACAATAGCTCTACAGCGTTTGAATTCTATTTCATTTTCTACTTTCTTTGTGTTCAAATATTTTTTATAAGCTGCATTTTTTTTTCAATCAATTGTTTTATTTGATCATCCCAGATTTTTAGAGTTCTATTTCTTCTTTGTTGTATATTTACTTTTCCTAAAGTTTCATTAGCTGCATTTTGAATTATCATATTAATGTTTTTCCATTCTTCTTCGACATCATTACTTTCTGGAGTTGTAGCCATATATTGCTGAATTCTTCTCGAATATAACCATTTAATGCTGTCATCATAAAATAATTTTACCTTGTACTTTTGTTCTATGCTCTGTTGTTGTTTCTTCTTTTTTAACCATCTTGGTGGAAATCTTATTTTTGCTTCTACTAGGTAGTGATCTGAACCGATATCATATCCTCTGTAGGCTCTGACATCGAGAAACAATTTAAAAATCTTATTATTTGCAATGAAATAATCAATGATTGATTTTGAGTCCTGACGATGCCAGGTATACTTATGTATGTTTCTATGATTGTAAAAGGTATTCGTTATTCTCAGTTCATTGTAGATAGCAAAATCAGTTAATCTTGTCCCATTCCTATTGTTGGTTGGTTCGCCAAATGTTCCAATATTATTGTTGACTTGAGCATTGCCCACTCTGGCATTTAAATCTCCTATTATGAGAATGTATTCATTTCTATTAATTTTGCTATAAATTTCTTGTAATATTTTATAAAATTCTTCATTGTCTTCTTCACGGCCTTCCTCTGGTGCATATACACCAAGAACTGTCAAATTACCTCTATTTATTTTCAGTCGAAGCTCTAATATTCTTTCATTCCAGTAAGTGTAGTGTTGAATTTTATTTTTTTATGGTTTTATTAATCCAAATCATTACTCCAGCTTGTCCATGGGTTTTCCTGTTGACACCGCTATATATTTGTACATAATTTTGTGTTTCTTTCGTTCCTTTAAGTTTCTTCTTAGTTTCTGTAGTTACTGCAATATCAATGTTTCTATTTTTAAATATACTGTCTAGTTCCTCTTCTTTTTCATGGATGCTTCGGACATTCCAGGTTGCATATCTTACAATATCATTGTGCCGTTTTCTTTTAACCATATTTCTTTGCTATGGGTCATCATATTTCAATTCCTTCTGGTTTTTTTTGTGTTGAGACTTGAAAGTAGTTTTGAAGTTCCTTAGGACAGGTTACTGGCCCGACGCTAAGTAGTCCAGTGGTAGGGCTGCTACCTTTTAGTCTCTGGACAGACATTAGGATACCGCATTTACTCAGTACCTGATGGAACGGTTATACCGCCGTGACTCGGTCCTCAGAGCCTCGTTTGTGAAAACAGGTTGTACCACGAGAAGGTGAGGATGAGAATTGGGTAGGAGAGGTTATACACACGTCACTACCCCTTACAACCCACGATATGTACACAAAAGGATAACCCTGAAAAATAACACGCAGAACATAGCCTACACGTGTATATTTGACAAAGTAATAACTATACCAATGATTACTGAATGGAAGTGAAATATGTGAAAATCGCTTCCAAGGAGTAGAAATTATATTCCTAAGGGTCACGAAAGGATGTACAAAAATAAATATAAAAAAAATATTAATTAAATTTTTTCTATTCATTTCTCTAACCTCGACTTCATCATTACCCAGTGTAAGATATATATATTAATTGGTGTTTCTCGTATAATTTATCATATTCATACTATTATTATTATTATTATTATCATTATTAGGACTATATTATCATTATTATATTATTATTATTATTATTATTATTATTATTATCGTAAGTGTTATTGTTATTATCGTATAAAATGTTGTTTCTACATGAAATTTACATTGCTACATTTAATGTATCTATTTATAATTAGTATAGTGTATATCTATATTTGTCAAATATTTATTTGTATTTGTGCTGGTTGAGTGAAAGAGAAAGCATTATGGCCTTAACTCTGCCAAAATAAATAAAACATTATTATTATTATTATTATTACTATTATTATTATCTTGAAGAAGATTTTCGGGCTGTAGGCCGTGGTCGTAAGGCTTGTAGTTCCCCGACGTTTCGCCAGAGACTGCGTCTGGCATCCTCAAGGGTTGTCTTGAGACTGGCAATTCTGTTGTTTATATTCGGAGGTGACTGGCACCATCCCACTTGCTGCGTTTTGTTACCCACTGGGCGACTTTTGCAGCTAAATTTCTTTATGGCTATCATTATGGGGTTCTTGACTTATGTTAAACCTAGCCATAGTAGGAAGATGTTTTCTCTCTAGAATACCATGTGGATAATGTATGATTCCTCAATATTTAACCTATGGAACATAGGTTAAATATTTTGTGCATGAAGAGGAATTTCTTCATAGTAGACTAGCCACTAAGGGCTGAATATCTTGGAGAAACTCCTCGACATGTGTACTTAATTGAATCGCCGGTATAGTGCGATCTTGAACATTGTTGTTCACATTTGTTTGAGAAGAAGTACCAGGTTTGGTTACTTGGGAGAAGGTAACATGAGGATTGACTTTCACCGAAGTGAAAGTCTTGGGTTGAATGGATGGTAATAGGGTAACTTTTGGTTTTTTGGCTTGTTCATACTTTTGCAGCGCTGCCTGGAAAGCTGGACAGCCAAGGTATGAAGCAGGGTAACCAGACGCCCCCTTAATGGGGCAGTCCTTATGCCCATGGGCCTCGGCACAGATTACGCAACGTGGCGTCCGGCTACACGCAGGAAAGGTGTGGTTGAAGGACTGGCACTTGAAACATTGTTTAAGACCGGCCCTTGGTCTATATCCTTCCACGGCCACAACACAATAACATAGCCTTTTGAGATCATAAATTTTGAAAGCTTCTGCTGTTCGCTTTAGTTCCAAAATGAAAACCGGTAGGGTTTTTCCAAATTATCTTTTTTCGCAATAATTTGCGTTACTTTTTGAAGAGGAAATCCCAAGGACCTGATTTCCTCTTCAATTTCTTCAATTTTGATATTTGCTGGTAGACGTTTCAGTGCTACCTCCAATGGAGTGTCCTTTAAGATTTTATACGTATAGTATTCCTTATGTAAGGAATTAAAATACGTTTTCATGATCTGAAAGTCCTCCATTGAAGCTGCGTAATAACGCAGACCTTCAGGAATATTGACTACTCGGAGATCTCCACTAGCGAGTGCTCTTAATTCCTTGTTCATGCGAAACAGGTCCGTGTGCCCAATAACAGTAATGGGTGGCGGTCTCCGTTTCGCGGAGTCAATATTTCTGATAGGTGTAGTTTTGTTCGTGGCCGTAGAAGGACCGGCGATAGAAATAGGTGATGGAACCACTTGTGAGGAAGTTCCAGCAATTTGTTCTGTCATGTCAGTTAAAACTGAAAATCTGTTGGCAGTCTCAACCACTGGAACTACAGCAGGAGACCTTGCCTCGACCTGTTTAGACCGACTTTCGTGTTTTCTACCTGATTTGATATCATTTGATTTTACAACTTTTTTAGTTCCTTTGCTTTTGCTTTTATTTCGTCTTTTCTTACTAGTTTTGACCTCTTCAGTTGGTTGAGTCTTTAGATATTGAGACGGATTTGGACTCTCTCTGCCATCCAAGTTAGCAGAGCTACTCGGAGTAGCAGGAGAGAATGCCGCTTCCGTGTCAGATTCTGGAAAATTTGGTTCATCTGTGGTGAGAAGGCTCATTGATTGAAGTTCAACCAAATCAGCCTTCAACTCCTTCAATATGGCATTAAATAGGCCTTGCTCTACACTATATGTCTTGAACAATTTAGTTAAATTTTCGAAACAGGTCGATGTAAAGTCACCAACTGTCTCGGATTTGTCGCACGCTTTGAAGGTGGCAAGATAGTTTGTGATTATCAAAAAGGCTCCACAAATTTGGTGGATGATATCTTTAAATTTTGGAATTTCCTCAAATTTAGTTTTATGCAGGATGAGCAGGCTAGTTATTTTTATTTCCTCGGTACCCAGCATATCTTCTGCGTTCCAAATCCGCCATATGAGGAGAAACTTGATTTATTTAAGAAGATGGTGTAGAAAAATAAAATTATGTAAAATACCAATAATACAAATACGATAAACTTGGTAGAAGGTAGAAGCGTCATTGATGAAATTAAGAAGCTATAGTTAAGATGG
This sequence comes from Diploptera punctata, assembly GCA_030220185.1. Lineage (NCBI taxonomy): Eukaryota > Metazoa > Arthropoda > Insecta > Blattodea > Blaberidae > Diploptera > Diploptera punctata. Next base: position 826,870 of record JASPKZ010007246.1, on the reverse strand, counting down.
ATAATACAAGATTACCAGGGAGTACTGTCCTCCTCCTACGAGTTTAGCGCTGAAAGGAATGTGGTATGGCGATGGATACTGGATGGCAACACCAGTCAGGAAGGAAGTACAATCATATTGAAAACATTCGCCCTATTTACGAAATCAGTTAATACTTCCCTTCAACTCGACTGTAGAACAAAAGAAACTACCTGCAGGAGTAGCAAAACCGAATGACAAGAATACCCTACCTCCCAGCGCTAAACTCGTTGGAGGAGGACATTAAGAAATTTCAACGACCTTAATACAGTTGCAAGCAAGGTTTCCAGGAAGATATAAAAGGAAGAACATATGAAGAGAAGAAGTGCTTAGACAGAAGGAAAAGGAAATTTGGAACAGAAACGTTAGTTGTAATAATGTGTAAAATAATATTTTTTTTTGTCTAAGCCTATGGAAAGAGATTACTGGAGAAGGTCAGCAAGACTATGATACTTTTTTCTAGCGGTATTAACAATGCACAATATTAGGATTTTCACCTCATTTTCCAAAATTAGGCCTAATTAGACCTCATAAAACATAATATTAATTTAATATCTCAATTTCACAAAAAAAAAGCGTCTTTCTGTGTTTCTACCCTCGTAGTTTTCATAATACTGTACGTCAATATAATATGCAAATACATCTGAACTGTAGTTAGATGTTCAGTTCACAGCTGGCGCTACAAATACCTAATGAGACTGGTTCAACATAGGCTAGTGTAAGGTCCTAAAATTATCTGATCCTATCACTCAAGATAAAAATAAACTAGATTTCGCCTGCCGCGTGGCAATTAGGCAACTTCTCCAACTTTGTATATTGCAAGTTATCTTTTATAAACTTGAGGGTCGAATTTATAAACGCATTAGACCGTAAAAGGCGTTCTCTGCTGAGAAAGTTTTATCCTAATACATTTTGCTTACTCCGAAATCTATTCATGCGATAATAATTGTAAGCTACCTGACGAGGTAACTTAAGATCATAGCTCAAGATAGAAATTTATCGTGAGAATCCCGATGGGAATCGATGGTAACCGATGTAGTTTGAAACCTTTGCAGCTTTATCCAAGATGTCGGACCTTGAAGACTTCGATCATGTTTTCGGTATACGTGGAGAAGAGGAATTTGATAGAGTCTACCAAAGAATTCAAATTGAAGAACAGAAGAATCGGCGTAATATTGCGCTACGCAGACGTCATTATATACGGTATTATTTGCGGGACGCAAGCGTAAATGCTTTCCTCTATAGCAGATGAAAATAACGGAAGTGGTTTATCGCTGAGAATTCTGGGTAATTCGTTGCCAATATTACGAAAACGTCAACTTTCATGCATGGCCGGTAAGTCGGCCGTTAATTCGATCTCAGCAATTGCTCACGGTGAGTCAGCTCACCAGTGATTGGAAGTAATTTGAGTAGAGACTAATGTATTTGCATACGGTCCTAAGAGGCGTTCGAAAGGGGTGAAATCTATTTTCTTAATAAACATTACGGTTTTCTTTGACAATGCTACACACTAAACAGTTATTCATATAGGTTAAATGGAAAAGGAAGTATAGTAGAGACGATAAATTAGTGTGCATAGGGAATGATTTGATTTAGATATGTGAAATGCGTGCTATTATGCATTGCAGAGACTCTTGATATCCCAACTCCTTTCAAAAAACGTTAAGCTGAAAATATATACAACTATTATTCTACCAGTTATATTATATGGATGCGAAACATGGACTCTTACTTTAAGGGAGAAAAGGAGATTACAAGTATTTGAGAATAAAGTACTTAGGAACATTTTTGGACCAAAGAGAGATGAACAGACAGGTGAATGGAGAAGACTACTTAACAATGAACTACATGATCTTTATAGGAAGCCAGATATACTAAGAACAGTTAAGTCTCGTAGACTGCGATGGGCAGGACATGTTGCACGTATGGGGATTGAAAGACTTGCATGGAAGCTTCTTGTAGGAAAGCCAGAGGGAAAACGCCCAATTGGTAGACCAAGAATGAGGTTGGAGAATAACATTAACTATGATTTGAAGGAAGTAGATTATACAGGAAATGATTGGAAAGTATTAGCTCAGGATAGGGATGTATGGAGAGCGTATGTCCGCGCGGCCATGAACCTAAGGGTTCGATTGTGCCAGTGAGTGAGTAAGTAAGTAATTTATTGCACGCATCGAAATTTGAAACATGGTTGTAATTTAAATAAATACTAAGATATTATTGGCAAGTAATTTTCTCCTTCGTTTGATTGGGGTGCTCTTTGTTCAATTTGGCAACAATAAATAATCGGAGACCTCCCTGTGATAAGAATGTGAATAACATTCCTTTCAGATATGAAATTATGTTATAGGCCCTAGTCGAAGGTAAATGATAACAAGGACAATAAGCTTATCTAATACATAAACAATTAATGTTTGTTTGTTCGTATTTTATGCGCTGCCATACCGTTGAACCAATTGTGATGGGGCTTTTTGCAAATTTTTCAGTAGATTCCGGGGATGAACATAGGCTATAAGAGAGTTGTAATACTCAAATCCTTCACCTCTAAAAACCACCGTTTGTAGTGAAAAACGTGAAATTAAGTCCCTATTTTGACGCTTAAATGGCTTAAGCTGCCTAAGTCATAACAAATACACCAAATTAATGTACACAGAATTGAATATATCAAAAAACTCTACTAAAAGGTCCAGGACAACATATGTTTATCTTTTACGGATAACTCACAATAATCATTTTTGTCTTTCATTGATGCCAAGAAGATCGGGAAATGTGGATTCCCGGGCAAGCGTGCTCTGCCTACCATCCATCCGATTGTGATGGGGCTTTTTGAAAAATGTTCAGTAGATTCCGGGGATGAACACAGGCTATAAGAGAGTTGTAATACTCAAATCCTTCACCTCTAAAAATCATCCTTTGTAGTGAAAAAAGTGAAATAATGTCCTTATTTTGACGCTTAAATGGCTTACTCTGCCTAAACCATAACAAATACACCAAATTAATGTACACAGAATTTAATATCTCAATAAACTCTACTAAAAGGTCCACGACAGCATATATTTATCTTTTACAGATAACTCACAATAATAATTTTTGTCTTTCATTGATGTCCAGAAGATCGGGAAATGCAGATTCCTGCGCAAGCGTGCTCTGCCTACCATTCATCCGATTGTGATGGGGCTTTCTGCAAAATATTCAGTAGATTCCGGGGATGAACATAGGCTATAAGAGAGTTGTAATACTCAAATCCTTCACCACTAGAAATCACCTTTTGTAGTGAAAAACGTGAAATAAAGTCCCTATTCTGACGCTTAAATGGCTTCCGCTGCCTAAACCATAACAAATACACCAAATTAATGTACATAGAATTGAAGATCTCAAGAAACTCTACTAAAAGGTCCGCGAAAGCATATGTTTATCTTTTACGGATAATTCACAATAACCATTTTTGTCTTTCATTGATGCCAAGAAGATCGGAAAAAGTAGATTACCGGGCAAGCGTGCTCTGCCTACCGTCCATCCGATTGTGATTGAAAAATTTTCAGTAGATTCCGTGGATGAACATAGGCTATAAGTTTTTATATAAGGATTTCTCTCAAGAAAATACTGTTAAAATGGCAACCCAGTTCCCTATTCAAAACACACAGTAACTTCCTGGGTTGAATCTGACTGTAGTTAAATAAAATACTACCAATTAAGATACTGCAGAGGAAACTTCAATAACACTTTTGTGAACCAGACTGTATATGCAAACTCAAGAATACATTTATTTTCGGGAGAGAATAAAACTAAATATGTTGTGCAGAAGGCGAAAAATAGGCTGCATATTAGCATAGTTTTAAGAGATGTAACACAGGTAGACAAGAATTTATTTATTTTTTTACTTAAAAATAAAGAATGCAGTGTTGGTATTTCACTCGCGACCCACATAGTGCGAGTTTAATGAGGCTGACAATTTAAATGTTGTATCAGAACTTGGACGCTACACAAGCGTCGCTGCGACGAATCTAGAAGCATGAACAGTGTGTTCTGTAATTCCTGTATCTTGGTGAACTATTTACTATACGCCCATTACTGATACAGCTATCTGTACCTATAACTCACATTAAACAATTATTTATATAAATTATTTATATTTAATTTATATTTAATTGGATTTTTATGTAAGTTATTTACGCGTTGTTGATTAGTATATCCCGTAGACCTAGATGTAATGATATTTTGGGTTTGTAAACATTTAGAAATGATATTTTGGGTTTGTAAACATTTAGAAACAATAGTCAGATATAATTCCGATTGAGGGTCTTTCCACTTTTCAGCGGTTGCCCTTTTACCAGCCGGCTGCTGGGCCTTCACATCCACATGTGTCAATCACAGAGGTAGATGATCAACAGCCAGTGTAGGAGTGACATGTGGTTAGCATGTCGAGTCCCCCAGCCGTTATAGCTGGTTCCTCAACCTGGAGCCGCTACTTATTGTAGCTACCCAATTGCCTCATGATGCTGGGTGGGCACCGGTCCCATACTGGCCGAAATACCATGAGAAAATTTCTTCCCCCATGGAGACTCGAACCAGCGCAAGTCCCGTAGCTCTGCGCCAAGGCTTCCTACCTTAACCGCTCGGCTACGGCGCGGGACATAAGTCAGATATAATAAAAACAGTTAAGTCTCGTAGAGTGCGATGCACAGGACATGTGGCACGTACGGGGAATGAAAGACGTGCATTGAAGCTTCTTGTAGGAAAAACCAGAGGGATACGCCCAGCTGGTAGACCAAGAACGAGGTGGGAGAATAAAATTAACTATGATTTGAGGGAAGTAGATTATACAGGGAATGAATGGAAAGCGTTGGCTCAGGATAGGGATGTATGGAGAGCTTATGTCCGTGCGGTCATGCGGTCATGCTTATGTCCGTGCGGGTTCGATAGTGCCAGTAAGTAAGTAAACATTTAGGATCATTTGTAATTTCTGAATCAGCAATAACTTGTATTATGTAGGCCTATAGGCTATTATCGGAACTCCTTAAAGGGCCTATATCATTAACCTAATAATGTCAGAGCTATTAAGCTAAGAAAATAAAATAGGCAGTTTATGTAGCTCAAATGGATAATAGGCCTAATATAAATTTTCTGCATTTTAATTGGGAAACCTTTTAGGGAAAAGAGCATTTGGAAAATCCAGACTTACGTGGGAGGATTATATTGGGATCGATCTTAGAGAACTACTTATGAGATATAAGAATTGATACAGTTGGCCGAGGATACGGACCAATGGAGAACCTTAGTGAATGCTGCATTGAATTTACATAAACCATGGAGTTAGTTAGATAATGCCAGAATATCTTAACTCTGCTAGACAATTCACAATAATTGCAGGGCCTATTAGTTGGTTGAGAGAAGACCTTCCGATTCCGATTGAGGAGGGTCTTTCCACTTTTCAGTGGTTGCCCTTTTACCAGCCGGCTGCTGGCCCTTCACATCCACATGTGTCAATCACAGAGGTAGATGATCAACAGCCAGTGTAGGGGTGACATGTGGTTAGCATGTCGAGTCCCCCAGCCGTTATAGCTGGTTCCTCAACCTGGAGCCGCAACTTATTGTAGCTACCCAATTGCCTCACGATGCTGGGTGGGCACCGGTCCCATACTGGCCGAAATATCATGAGAAAATATCTTTCCCCATTGAGACTCGAACCAGCGCAAGTACCGTAGCTCTGCGCCAAGGCTTCCTATCTTAACCGCTCGGCTACGGCGCGGGACTGAGAGAAGACCTTCAGGCCTTAATTCCGCAGTTCAAATAAAACGTTTTATTATTATTGATTTTATTATCTTTAGTCTAATATTTATTATTATTATTATTATTATTATTATTATTATTATTGTCTCTAAGGTAAAAGGTAAAGTGAACCCACTATAGGCCACAGGAGACCCCTGGGGTAGTAGGAGGTTAAGGCTCCCACTCTTTCTAGAAAATCGTCACTTGATGTCAGCCGGGTTATCAACCCTGCGTGACGGCCGCCTTTACCCCAGGATAAGCATCTGGTACTCATTTCAGTTAGAGGCAGGTGCCACTAGAAGATTTCGGTCAGTTTAAAACCCCTGATCCCACCGGGATTCGAACCCTCGATCTTCAGGTTTGTAGTTTATTGCCTCAACCACTATGATACGGCGTGCACTTATTGTTTCTAAGACCCATGTAGGCCTATGTTTTAGAAATAAAGTCACTTTTTTAATTCAAATATTAGGCAACTGGTTGTATTTAGTCACGTCTAAGTAAAACTTAGCACATGTTGACTATTTAGTACTTTTTTTAGATCGTGACTAACTCACTGGCACTATCGAACCCGTAGGTTCAGGGCCGCGAGGACATACGTTCTCCATATATCCCTATCCTGAGCTAATTTTTCCAATCATCCCCTGTATAATCTACTTCCCTCAAATCATAGTTAATGTTATTCTCCCACCTCATTCTTCGTCTACCAACTGGGCGTTTTCCCTCTGGTTTTTCTATAAGAACCTTCCATGCATGACTTTCATTTCCCATTTGTGCCACATGTCCTGCTCATCGCAGTCTACGAGACTTAGCTGTTCTCATTATAAGGACCTATAAGGACCATGTAGTTCATTGTTATGCAGTCTTCTCCAATCGCCTGTCTGTTCATCCCTCTTTGGTCCAAAAATGTTCCTAAGAACATTATTCTCCGATATTCGTAATCTCCTTTCCTCCCTTAAAGTAAGATTCCATGTTTCGCAGCCATATAATATAACTGGTAAAATAATAGTTTTATATATTTTCAGTTTAATATTTTTTTGAAAGGAGTTGGGAAGTCAAATCGTGAACCTACCAAACATTTAAAGAGAAGACACTATCTTATGCTGCATTTTTACATTGAAAATCCTTAATGATCATTGATCACCATGCGCGATCATAATAATAGATCGTACGTGGTGCCTTCAAGATCAAAAAGCAGCGTAGTTATACATTTAAATACACTTTGATGACGTCATGAGGACCAGATAAGCTACCATGTTAAGTTGGTGATTGAGGACACCTACAACTGCTAGACAGACCACACTGTGAGCGCAATCACAAAGTAAATGAGCCGGGATCGACTCCAAGAGAGAGCAATCATCGCGGTAACGAAGCGTACAGGCACTTGGCACGAGCTGTGTGTCACATCGGGTTCTCAATACGCCGTTACAGACCTCTGTTTTCACAAGGGACAAACATATCAAAGGGCAAGATAATTGAGCAATTATAGAGCAAAGTGTCTTATAGTTAGTTCAGCAGAAAATACACACGTGTCGTTTGTTTTGGCAAGAATGAAATCAAATCCAATGTTATTTTAATCAAACATACGTCGAATGCTAATTGTCTCTTATGTATTTTATCAAGAAAGTACTAGTTGTATTTTTCAATTGATTTATATAGTATTATTGTTATCGTTTCAACTGCTTTCAAAAAAGTTAAACTGACTATTTGACTATTTAACTCATGCCCCAAATGGGAGTCAATGACCAATCACGTTTCAATGATTTCTGTTTTACAACCCAATCAGAGTCGTGTTTCACGAAATATTTATCAGTGTTATAATTACCATATTAAAGAAAGCTCCTCCTTTTTAATATTCTGAACAGGTCTGGCCATTATTTGCAGTGACTGAGCCTGTGAGAAATACGGCTACCATATTGTATATATAGTGCATGAATGTCAACACATATATAAAAACATTTGTAGCAATTGATTATACCACTAAAAAAAGAAACCACTGTTTGCACTTTCTTAAATGTATTTTTTTCCCCAGGTAATAATTCAGAAAAATATAATTGTCATATTTACATCATACATCAGAAATGTATTAATATACAGTTTGATCTGTTTAATTTTTTTCTCCACTAGAGAGCATTCTTACAATATTGCGTTCCTTTGGCAATAAATAATATGATCAGATTGCAGTGATAAACAAAGGAAGCAGATGAAGCGCACCTATCGTTTCTCATTTGTTTTCAAATATCGCCGTTTACATTAAATATATAAATATTGTAAAATAACTATAGTTAAATAATGATTTGTAAGTAAACAGCTTAATTTTATTCGTTAAATAGTCCTAACAAATGCCACTCTTGATTTCCAAATTCTCTAGATAAATTCACTCCTCACTTCGTGAGTCGTGAATTTATCGATAATTTGGAAATCACTCGTGGCATTACTTATGAAAATATATAAAACTGTTATTCTATCAGTTAGTCCACCGCTGTGGTCTCGAGGTAGCGTGCTGCCTTGTCACGCAGCGGGCCCGGGTTCGATCCCCGGTCGGGGCAGTTTTTCTGGGTGAGGTTTTTATCGGGGTTTTTCCTCGCCTGTAAGACAAATGTCAGGAAAACTTTAAGGCCCAAACGGTCCCCGAAATCATATGGCCATCATCAACATCATCCTTATTATCATCATCATCATCCTTCACCGGTGTGGAGAGCAATGGGAAGCTACCACACCTATAATTCCCTAGTAAAGCTGCATAGCGTAGCATGAAAATGCTATGACTGCATTGAAAGAACGGCCCTCGGGCAGAATCACTATGGATGGTAATTATATGGATGCGAAACATGGACTCTTACTTTAAGGGGGGAAATGAGATTACGAGTATTTGAGAATAAAGTTTTTAGGAAAATTTTTGTACCAGAGAGAGATGAACAGACAGGTGAATGCAGAAAACTACGCAACAGTGAACTATGTGGTCTTTATAGGAAGCCAGGTATAATATCAATTAAGATTCGTAGACTGCGATGGACAGGACATGTGGCTCGAATGGGGAATGAAAGATGTGTATGGAAGCTTCTTGTAGGAAAACCAGAGGGATTACGCCCAGTTGGTAGACCAAGAATGAGATAGGAGAATAACATTATCTAAGATTTGAGGGAAGTAGATTATACAGGGAATGATTGGAAAACAGGTCCACCGCTGTGGTCTCGAGGTAGCGTGCTGCCTTGTCATGCAGCGGGCCCGGTTTCGATCCCCGGTCGGGGCAGTTTTTCTGGATGAGGTTTTTATCGGGGTTTTCCTCACCTGTAAGACGAATGTCAGAAAAACTTTAAGGCCCAAACGGTCCCCGAAATCATATGGCCTTCATCATCATCCTTATCATTATCGTCATCATCATCATCATCCTTCACCGGTGTGGAAAGCAACGGGAAGCTACCACACCTACAATTCCCTAGTAATAATAATAATAATAATACTTTATTTATTCTGGCAGAGTTAAGGCCATAAGGCCCTCTCTTCCACTCAACCAGTACAAATACAAATAAATATTCGACAAATATAGATATACACTATACTAATTATAAACACTTAAAGATACAATAAATGTAACAATGTTAATGTCATGTACAAACAACATTTTATAGGGTAATAACAATAATGATACGATAATAATAATAATAATAATAATAATAATAATAATAATAATAATAATAATAATAATAATAATAATAATAATATAAATATGATACATTATACGGGAAACACCAATTAATATATGTATATCTTACACTGGATAATAATGAAGTCGAGTTTAGAGCAAATATAAATTTAGATTTCTTTTAAAAGATGCCAATGTCCGGCAGCCCCTTATTTCTTGTGGTAGGGAATTCCAGTTGCGAGAAGTGGAGATGGTATATGACATGGAGTGATGTGATGTCCTATGTTGCGGTATATTAAGTAAGAGACTATGTTGTGATCTTGTGTTTAAGTTATGGTTTGAGGATAGATACTGGAAACGGGATGATAAATAATTGGGAATCGAGGTATGTAGTATCTTAAATAGGAGAATTAGACAGTGCGATTTTCTTCTCTCTTTTAGATGTTGCCATGACAATTCGTGGAATAATGGAGAAATGTGATCGTATTTTCGAACATTAAATATGAATCTGATACACATATTATGGACACGCTGCAGTTTGTCCGACAATCCGTCACTTATGTCAGTTAGTAGAACGTCACAGTAGTCAAAATGCGGCATCACTAAAGTAAAGCTGCAAGCATAGTGTGAAAATGCTATGATTGCAGTGAAGGACCTGCCTTCAGGCAGAATTACTATGGATGGATTGGAAAACATTAGCTCAGGATAGGAATGTATGGAGAGCTTATGTCTGCACGGCCATAAGCCCACGGGTTCGATAGTGTCAGTGAGTTAGTTAGATCCTATGCACTTCAACTTCTAAAGCCAGACTTTATTAAATACGGAATAAATTAGAAACCTAAAGAAAATGTAGTGTTTGTGATCTTCTTGGTAACAAAAAAACCAATTCTTTTTTCCGTGAAGGTGGAAAAGGAAAAGGCGACTTGAAGGGTTGGAACACCGCACACGTCCAGAAACTGGGTAGACAGTTTGTGGGATGTTGTATATGTCAAGCAAGGAACATGACATGCTTGCTCCACATACAGTAGGCGTGGTACAGAAACTTCCTGAGGGGAAAGAGAGGTCAGTTCTCCGGAGTTGTGCTCCCTGCTGCGCAACTCCCCCTGTCACTAAAAAAAAAGTGACTGAGGGTAGGAGGTACACATCAGTGCAAGGCTTTTGAAGTTAAGCGAGAACAAACGATAAACTTCAGAAAAATGCTGATGCTAATACAAACGGCCGTAGCGGCTTCACTGACAGACAGAAAAGAGGCTTTGGGGAAGGGGGCTCGTTATGTTGGGGCCATAACTTCAAAGAGAGGACGCTTGTACCGTCGCAGACAAAACTTTGCAACCCACTACTTGGAAATGAACCTAAGTTCATAATTGGTGATAGCTTCCTAAAGTTCGGTATAATGTAAATTATTCCTCTGGCAGGAATAGGTTACAATATCATCGTGTATCGGTTTCTGTTCTTATTACACTTTGCCCGTGTTCTTTTTGTAACCATTCTATTACACACTTTTTACGAGTTAAAACTAAATAGTAAATTTTGCGAAACAAGATTTTAAGGTCGATATTGGGGTTTATTGCGACCTAATCATTTTAAATTAGACGAAGTTCTAAAAAGAATGTATAAATTATATAATATTTTGGTCTCAATTAAAACGCGAAGAAATCGATGATTCGGGGAATTTCTAAAAAAACACCCAAAGAAATATGAGTAAAAACATTCTCAGATAATCCGCCTCGAAAACAACCATTAAGAAGAGTTAAGATATTTGGAAAATTTGAAGAATTGGAGTATGGAAATTGGGAAATTATCTTCATGACAGAAGTGGGATAAAATCTTTCATAGCCTGTAATAATGATAACAATAATAATGTTAACTTACTGATCTTTTCGTCTTTTACTACGGAAGTTTTTTTAAGGGTACGTATGCAAATGGTAACTTATATCTCAGATAAGAAGAGAGAATATTTTGTAGAAAAGTCATCACATATCTCTCGTATATTTTAGGGCAAATGCTTAAGCAGGAACCCGGGGTTCTCCTTTCCTGGGCATCCAGGAGAACCAAAAGGAATTGCTCACCGCTTGGCTAGCCGCAGGGCCTTTCCAACAAGACTACTTAGGGTCTATAAAAGAAGGCAAGCATCGGATGATTTTAATGAAATGATTAGTTTATTTCAAATCTAGTTTAATTTTCTGAAAACTAAGAATTAATAAAGGATAAGTAAAAATATTAATGAAAGTTAAAAATTAAATTGTACCTGTTGGTAGGTGCCGTCGTCCTCAACTTTGTTAATATATTAACCCTTAAATTCGTAATGTATCCTTTTGGATACATCAGTTGGTTTGGTTAATTTTATATTTTAAATAAATAAGAAGAAAACGAACAAAAATAAACCACTTAAATGTGTGTCTAATTATACAATATACCTAATAATAACAGTTATACAAGATTCCGTTTTCACTGCGGTCCGCCACGTTCAAATATCTAACAGAAGAAATTTGTTTTTTGCCAATTTATGGGTTAATACAGGGTGGACCGCTCGAATGGACCTAATTTCAATTGCTTGTTACTGGCAAACGGTTGAAGATAGAAACTTAAAACAACGTTCATATTACAGAAAAACTCACCAAGTTTTGATATCCAGATCACCACATCTCTATATGAGCCCCAGCAGTCACTGTGACGATATCAAAGCGATGAACAATTTCTTGCCAAGTACGTTGGAGTATGTCTTCTGGAATGTTCTCAATAGCCTCTATGATGCGCTCACGAAGATCACGAAGGTCTTTGACTGGGGTGGTGTAAACTTTATCTTTGACATAGCCCCAGAGAAAGAAATCCAGTGGTGTTAAATCGGGAGATCTCGGGGGCCACGCGATTGGTCCTCCCCTACCAATCCAACGGCCAGGGAAAATGTTGTCCAAAGTCGTACGAACTTCATTGGACCAGTGGGGAGGAGCACCATCTTGCTGGAAAACGATGTTAGGCTGCAGTTGTTCAATTTGTGGAAAGAAGAACTGCTCCAGCATGTCAAGATATGTGGTACCACGAACAGTTTTCTTTCTCGGCGAAGAAGAAAACGGTCCAATGACCTTATTATGTGACAAACTGCACCAAACATTCATCTTCGGACTATCACGAACATGCTCTTGAATAGAGTGAGGATTCTCCGATCCCCAGATCCGCACATTATGCCGGTTTACCTTGCCTGACAAATGGAAAGTGGCTTCGTCCGAGAAGAAAATCTTGGTCATGAAGTCAGGATCAGCGCCGAGACGGTCCAGCATCGTTATTGGCGAATTCCACTCGTTTCGGCATGTCATTCGGCTCCAGACGTTCCACTAACTGCACTTTATATGCGTGCAGTTTGAGGCGTTTGTGGACAATCCGTTGTAATGTCGATTTTGGTATTTGAAGTTCCCGCGAAGCTCTTCTTAATGACTTCCGGGGGCTTCGCTCAAATGCGGCTTGAACATTTGCTACCATTTCATCGGATGCTCTGCGACCACCACCATGCTTCTTCAACACAGATCCTGTAGCTAATAATGTATCACGCCACTTCTTTATGCTTCTAGCAGTTGGAGCATCACGGTTAAACACACGCCGGAACTCCCTTTGAACTCTAATGATTGATTTAAAACTCCGCATACCACAAAACAGCTTGCGCTTTCATCTGCGGAGTCGCCATTTTCACAAACAATTAAATCTAAGAACGAGAAACGTATCTTTGTGCCATCTACCGACAGGATTCGAAACTTGGTGAGTTTTTCTGTACTATGAACGTTGTTTTAAGTTTCTATCTTCAACCGTTTGCCAGTAACAAGCAATTGAAATTAGGTCCATTCGAGCGGTCCACCCTGTATATTAAAGTTGAGGACGACGGCACCTACCAACAGGTAAAATTTAATTTTTAACTTTCATCATATGACTTTGCCTCAACGCAATTTGATATGAATTTCACTAGTTTGAAAAATATTAAGGCATAGAATCTGAAGTAATAACATTTTATTGCGTAATTAGCTTATTTAAACAATAATCGGAGGATCTGCGATAGGCTATTTAAGCGGGATAACATTAAGAGACAAAATACATTGTGAAGATAGAAGGAATAAATATAAGTTGGAACAGCTTGTAAGGAACATACACTGGTATAACAGATTAAATAGAAACAACATGTGCTGCGACTGGCAGAACACCGGTTACTGTTACCAACAACGTGAGAGGAGAAATCTAGGGAGACTCTACAACCAATCGGTATCTTAGCAAAGCTTAGAATTACACCAACTTCTGAAAAAATCAAACACTGATTAGATGGACTAGCCAATTCGTATTGTGGCAGAACAGGCGACTTGTCTACTCCTGGAGAGGGCAGAAGAAAAAGAAACATAATTCGACATTTATTAGCCTATTCTTTTGTCACCACCAAATTCTTACAAATGTTTTTATTTTATTTTTATGAATAAACAGGCTATGTGAGGCCTATTCTAGAACTTCATCATTGTAGTTACTTGGGAGTTGAGTTCGGTCACATGTAAGGGATGAATAATTCAATCCCAAATACTGGAAATCTATGCATTACGAAAATGCTCGATCCTAATTTTTATTTAAAAAGTGTCCAATGTTTTTATCAATTGTTTGGGCATGAAATGAGCATATATATAAGACAGTGGTTTCAACAATACATTTTTCATTCTTTTTTATTCTATGATCAACGAATATAAGTTAGTTTGGTTTTAATCACGAGATATAGGACCTATGTGGCTATATTGCATGTAAATATCTTTTTGAAGATACAATTCCTCAGCTAATTGAATCAAATTCGTATCTTCGATATCCAGTTCTTTAAGAATCATCTGACCCCAACTATCCTAAGGCCTTTTTTTTTATCAAAAACTGCCCAAGGGTTTCCCAATAAGAAAATCAAATAATGTATTCTTTTGCCCAGATGAACTTATATTACTTTTAATTACATACGACGTACATATTTGGTAACGATATAATTGATTATAGACTTGCTAATTGTGAGGCTTCCTCCATTTTCCATTCTTATCACTTAAAATTGGATAGAACATTCCTTTTAGGATCTTATTTTCAAATATTTTTAGCTTGTTTTATTCCTTTAATACTTTCTGGATTTGTTCGTGTTGAGACTTGAAAGTAGTTTTGAAGTTCCTTAGGACAGGTTACTGGCCCGACGCTAAGTAGTCCAGTGGTAGGGCTGCTACCTTTTAGTCTCTGGACAGACATTAGGATACCGCATTTACTCAGTAATAGAAGACAGAAATATACCAAATTTACTTCGGCAGATCATACAAAATATTTACAAAGACAACACCATAAAGATTAAATTAAATAACAGATTTTCTGAAGAAGGAATTATAAATCGTGGTGTGAGACAAGGCTGCCTCCTATCCCCAACACTCTTTGCAATTTATATAAATGAAGTAATTTGTTGCTGGAACAAAATATATAAATTTGGAATAAGAATATCAGAAAATAGAAAATTAAACACCCTATTGTTTACAGAAGACCAAATAATAATAGCAAATTCCGAAGGAAGTCTACAGAAAGATCTGTATGAACTTAACAAAATTACAGAAGAATATGGTTTGAAGATATCTATAGAAAAAACAAAAATTATGGCATTTCAAGGTATAGATCCTGTCAGAAGTAAAATTGTACTGGACAATAAAATTTTGGAGCAGGTGAATAATTTTACATATCTAGGATGCAATATCTCATATAAAGAAGAAAAGGATGTAAATGCAAAAATATCTAAATTTTTAAGAATTTTAGGGTTAATAAATTCTATCTTCAAGCCACAGTTAGTCCAAAAGCATTCAAGACTGAAAGTGTATAAAACACTGGCTCTTCCAACTCTTTTGTATGGTAGCGAAGTATGGACGTTGAAACAGAAGGATATACAGAGACTTAGATCTGCTGAAATGAGATATCTTCGGAGGACTGCAGGATACACACTACTAGATCACAAAAAAAAATGAAGACATCTTAGAAGATATCAACCTGCAGGAAGAAGAAGACCAGGACGTCCACTCAAGACTTCTGGATGGTGTTTCTCTTGAGGCCGAAACAGGTCAACAAATGGCCTAAATTCGTGAATGTACTATGATGATGATGATGATGATGATGATGATGATGATATTCCTTTAATAAAATGTACATTGTTTCACTCCCACACAGTACTACATGCAACCTTATCACTCGATAAATTTTAGATTCTTAAAAAAATGTCGTAATATGCATATATAAGTATTCGTTTACATATCCATTCATAGTAATTCTGCCCGAGGGCAGGTCTTTCACTGCAATCATAGCATTTTCATGCTATGCTTTGCAGCTTTACTAGGGAGTTGTAGGTGTGGTAGCTTCCCGTTGCTTTCCACACCGGTGAAGGATGATGATGATAATGATAAGGATGATGATGATGATGGCCATAAGATTTCGGGGACCGTTTGGGCCTTACAGTTTTCCTGACATTTGCCTTACAGGTGAGGAAAAACCCCGATAAAACCTCGCCCAGAAAAACTGCCCCGACCGGGGATCGAACCCGGGCCCGCTGCGTGACAAGGCAGCACGCTACCTCGAGACCACAGCGGTGGACCGTTTACATATGTATACAAATAATATATAAGTTGTTTTATTATCTATTCTATGTAATGTTTCTGTTTATTATTGTCATAGAATTAACTTAGAATAAGTTTTCTCTTATCTTTAGTATTATTTAGTCAACTTAATTGCTGTACCAGCAGATGAAGTAATGGAAACCGAACTATTCTATTGTTCTAGGTGTGGTTCCAAAACAAGCGAAGCAAGGAGAGGCGACTCAAGCAGCTGACATCCATGGGCCGAGGGCCGTTCTTTGGGAGCTCGCGCAAAATGAGAGGGTTCCCCATGAACCTCAGTCCTGGAGGTCTGGATGAACCGCCTCCAGGATTCCCATACTTCGCCACAACGGACGGCAAGTTCGAATTCGGATACGGTGCCCCAGCGGGCTTCCACCACGAGTTCTTTCCCCGGCCATCACCCGCACCAGGGCCCGCCTGGACAACCTCTCCCCTTCAACCCTCCTGGTGAGTCACAATACATGTATTTTTAAAAATCTGATTTTAGCTTAAACAAATATTGAAGCAAATATACTTACTTACTTACTCACTGGCACTATCGAACCCGTAAGTTCATGGCCGCACGGACATAAGCTCTCCATACATCCCTATCCTGAGCTAATGCTTTCCAATCATTCCCTGTATAATCTACTTCCCTCAAATCATAGTTAATGTTGTTCTCCCACCTCATTCTTGGTCTACCAACTGGGCGTTTTCCTTCTGGCTTTCCTACAAGAAGTTTCCATGCACGTCTTTCATTCCCCATACGCGCAACATGTCCTGCCCATCGCAGTCTACGGGACTTAACTGTTCTTATTATATCTGCCTTCCTATAAAGACCATGTAGTTCATTGTTATGTAGTCTTCTCCATTCACCTGTCTGTTCATCTCTCTTTGGTCCAAAAAATTTTCCTAAGAACTTTATTCTCAAATACTCGTAATCTCCTTTCCTCCCTTAAAGTAAGAGTCCATGTTTCGCACCCATATAATATAACTTGTAGAATAATAGTTTTATATATTTTCAGCTTAACGTTTTTTGAAAGGAGTTGGGACATCAAGAGTCTCTGCAATGCACAATAGCACGCATTTCCAGAATTGAGCCTATGTTTAATTTCTTTGTGCATCTCATTCCTATTTGTGATTATTGTTCCTAGGTATTTGAATTCAGCCAATTCCTCAAAATTTCCCTCATTTGTCATTAGCTGTCCATTTCCATTATATGATGTATTTCTACGTGTGACCATATATTTAGTTTTACTGATATTTACTTCCAGTCCTAATTTCTTAGTGTTACTCAATAGTGTGTGCGTGTTGGCCTTTAGTATCTCCTCGCTATCGGCCAGTAGTACTACATCATCAGCATAAACTAACAGCTTATTAATACCATTGAGTTGTAACCCTTCCTCATTCTCTAAAGATTTAATGGCATGCTCTAGTACAAAATTAAATAGTAGAGGAGATAAGCAAATATTGCTTACTTATTTTCATAAAAATAAAAACGAATTTAAAGAGCACAATTGAAGTTTTTACAGCACCAGACAAAATGCTACTTCTTTGCTACATATTCCAAAATTTTATACAACTTCTGAATCTAAACATAGTAGATATCTAGGACCCAAATTATATTATGAGTTAATTAGATCCAATTCAGAACTAAGTAAACTAAACACAGCTAGTTTTAAAAAAGCAATTAAATTAATTATTTTTAATTAATTATATAAGTGAATAAAATTAATCATTTGAATATTGTAAAATAATAAATATAAACAACTTTTATAAGATTCATGATGTGTTCCGTTGAGGTTTATTCAAAATTAATATAAAATTATAGAATATTCACCTGAAAGGTCCGTCTCCTCAACTTAATTATTAAATAACATTTTCAACAGCAAAGGAGTTTATAAACTGACATGTAAGGACTGCAACAAATTTTATATAGGAAGGACAAACAGGAGTTTTAACATCAGATTCAAAGAACATTTTCGAGACTTCATTCATGCAGAAGGTAAATCAAGCTATGCAAAACACGTCATCCATGAAGGACATCGCATGTTAAATATTGAAAACACCCTAACAGTAATGCACAGAGAAAATAATCCAGCGAAGATAAACGTACTCGAAGAGATGGAAATCATGAAAGCAGCTCACAACGACAGCCTGATAAACGAAAACGAACCAAATACATGCAACCCCCTCTACCAGATCTTCAGTGAAACACCAGTTTTGAATCCTGCCGATGATGGGACAAGTCCCGAAAGCGATACAGTTAAATGATAATTAAGTTGAGGAGACGGACCTTTCAGGTGAATATTCTATAATTTTATATTAATAAATATAAAGCATTTATTTTTGCTTATATTATTATAAATCAATATATAACTAATTACTTTCTTCTGTATTATTGATCATAATCCATTACATTGTATGGTTTATATTATTTTATGTAAATCATTCTCCATTCCATTAATTCTCTTGTTAGAATAAGTCTTATTGCCAATACATTATTAATTTTTATTTGTATGTGTCATAATTTATGTAAAAATGAAACTGGCCCCTAACTTTAAATGTATATATTCTATTTGTATTATTCATGTAACTGAACTGCACCCGAGCACGAGCACTTGCTCATTCGGGTGTCAATATTGTATATAACATTTATTTGTAAATAAAATTTATTCGTATTCTTAAAAAAAATACCATGGACTATTCAGTAGCCAATTACTAACGATATCACAAAGCAATATTTATTTAGCTACTGGAATGATAATAAGGGCTGCAATGGGCAGGTTATGTTACATGATAGGGAATGAAAGAGGGTCATATAAGTTTATTTTAGGAAAGTCAGAGGGAAAGCGTCCAGTTGGTAGACCAAGAATGAGGTGGGAGAATAACATTAACCACGATATGAGGGAAGCAGATTATACATGAGATGATTGGAAGAGGAGAGCTTGTGTTCCCACGGTCATGAACCTATGGGTTTGTTAACACAGAGCAACAAAAAATAAACTTTTTTTTGTCTCAGAAAGAAAAATATAGAATGGAAAATGAAAGATGGCCAAAAAATATATACCAATGGTCACCCCCTGGAAGAAATAAACGTGGCAGACCAAGACGGAAATGGAAAACCTACGTCAGAACTATAATGGGTGATAGGAATTTGGAAGAGGGAGATTGGAATGATAGAGATAAATGGAAACTGAAGACGGCAAACCTATAAATGGGGAAAGCCGAAGAAGAAGAAGAAGAAGAAGAAGAAAGAAAAATATGCGATTCAGATAGTATTTTTTCTCCTGAATTCAAATATGATATCGGTTTTCTCCATCACGCAAGGTTTCCGAGAGACAGGAATTTAGGCTATAATTTCAAACACCTTAATATTTTCTACATTCCTAACTACACAATATTCGTATATTCGGTCTCACTTAGAAAGTAAGAAATGACGATTATCTGCTATATTTCGCCTGTGGAGCACCCCTCTTGATGGTCCAACAATAATCGACCAGCATATTAGGATTCCATTTGCCTTGATATCTCTTTTCCATAGCTGAAACCATTTGAGTTAGCTCATTTGGTTTTATTTTACAATGGACAAATGGACGAAAAAACGTTTATTAAAAAATAATTATTTAAATCTATTAATTGAAATTGAAATAAAAAAACTCTGGGTGATGGAGAAATTCAGAATACATATTTGAAAACACGATAAAAAAACTGCATTAAGTACAACTATTGGTACTCATGAGACAAAAATCATGTTGACCAGTGTAATGATGAACTGAGAGAAAATTCAAGCATAGAGATGGTTGTAATAATATGGTGCTATTTTGGTCTTACGTGTACTACAAACACAATTCCCATAAAAAAAATTTTCGTTTTTAATTTATGAAACGAGTGGGAAAGCATTTTTCAGTATCCAGTTGATGTAACATGGAGCCGTGAGGGCTGGTAAACAAAAGGCTTCTTGTAAATTCGTTAATTTCCGTATTTCTTATCAGCGTTAATGCAAAACACGAGCCCACTGGATAAAAAAAAAGTGAACGTAAAAAAGCGTACATACCAAAATATTCAATTACAGCAGCGAGGACCGAGTATGCCGTTGATTAAACGTGTTACGTTCGGTGGAGCCAGGCTATATCCTGCGTTCCATTCCACGCACATATTATTCAAAGTTACCATAAGGATGGTGGGGATGGGGTGTTAACGTGTGGAGATTAACTTTCATCCCACTCTTCAATTTTCATTTCTTTAAACTAACCCTTCAGCTTCGGGAATAAAATATTTTTCTTGTGGCCATAATAAAAATATGACGATATATGAAAACACATCATAATTCAAATGGCAGAGTTAGATAAAATAACAGTAGTGCATACCGTACCATTATTTGAAACAAATATGTAAAATTTCCCCAAAATCCCATTTATGGAATTTTTTGTTATTAGGATGCCATCGAATCTTTAGAGGATGAAGAAGGCTTACAACTCAATGGTTTAATAAAGCTGTTGGTTTATGCTGATGATGTAGTACTATTGGGCGATAGCGAGGAGATACTAAAGGCCAACACGAACACACTACTGAGTAACAATAAGAAATTGGGACTGGAAGTAAATATCAATAAAACTAAATATATGGTCACACATAAAAATACATTATATAATAGAAATGGACAGCTAATGACAAATGAGGGAAATTTTGAGGAAGTGGCTGAATTCAAATACCTAGGAACAATAATCACAAATAGGAATGACATGTACAAACAATTAAACATAGGGTCAATTCTGGAAATGCGAGCTATTATGCAGTACAGATACTCTTGACTTCCCAATTCCTTTCAAAAAGTTAAACTGAAAATATATAAAACTATTATTTTACAAGTTATATTATATGGATTCGAAACACGGACTCTTACTTTAAGGGAGGATTAAGAGATTACGAGTATTTGAGAATAAAGTTCTTAGGATTTTTTTTGGACCAAAGAGAGATGAACAGACAGGTGAATGGAGAAAACTGCATAACAGTGAATTACATGGCCTTTATAGGAAGCCAGGTATAATGAGAACAGTTAAGTCTCGTAGACTGCGATGGGCAGGACATGTAGCACGAATGGGGAATGAAAGACGTGCATGGAAGCTTCTTGTAGGAAAACCAGAGGGAAAACGCCCAGTTGGTAGACCAAGAATGATGTGGGAGAATAACATTAACTATGATTTGAGGGAAGTAGATTATACAGGGGATGATTGGAAAACATTGGCTCAGGATAGGGATAATGGAGAGCTTATGTCCGCGCGGCCATGAACCTACTGGTTCGATAGTGCCAGTGAGTTAGTTAGTTAGGCCATATGTCAGTTTCTAATGATTTTCCTCGGTATCAGTAACATAGTTAAACTTTATATGAATATTTTGCAGAAAAAACAAATTATACATCAGTTAAATATTCTTCTTCACTTCACGGGCTAGGCTAATTGCCTGTTCCGCCTCACAGTTGTTCTGTCCATCTTTTCACTGGCCTTCCTAAATTCCTTGAACGTCTTGGCTTGTAGTTAAATGCTGTTTGTGGTAATCGTGTTACATTCATTATTTCTATATGTCTAAACCATTTATTTCTATATTCTTTGATTTTATCATTCAATGGATATATATTTAACTCTGTTCTTGTTCATTCTTTATCCGATCCAATCTTGTGCAGCCTGTTGTTCTTCTAAGGAAGTTAATTTCTACGCTTTGTATTCTACTTTGTAATTTTTTGGTTATTACCCAAGTTTCACTCCCATAAAGTAATGCAGGAACTGGCAATGTTTTATAAAACTTCGATCTAGTATTTCTTCTTGTTTTGTTCTTCAATATTTTATGTGTATTTCCGCATATCATTTTAAATTTCGACAGTTTCATATGTATAGTAAAATTACAACCCAAATAATTAAAATGTGTAACTTGTTGTAGAGGTTTGTTGTCTATTATGATTTTTTATGTTAGGCCCTATATGTTCATTTCCCCAAAAATGCCATTTTTTTTATTATTGATTTCGTACATCTCAATGATGGATAAATCATATTTGAAGAGAAAAATTATACGCTCAGACCGGGACTTGAACCCGGGACCCTTGGTTCTCTAGACCAAGTGCTCTACCAACTGAGCTACCTGAGCAAGTACCGATCCAAACGCAAATCCTTCTCTATATACATTGTCGTTTGGATCGGTACTTGCTCAGGTAGCTCAATTGGTAGAGCATTTGGTCTAGAGAACCAAGGGTCCCGGGTTCAAGTCCCCGGTCTGAGCGTATAATTTTTCTCTTCAAATATGCCATTATTTTTTGTTTTTTCTTTTGATATTTTAAAATCATATTCTTGAATAATAACCACATCATTAGCATACATTAAAACGTTTAATCATCGAATAGGCCCAAATAAAATATAAAATAGGTCATTCAGATACAATCTATCTTTTATGGACATGACTTCCAGACACGCTCGTATGAGTTCTGCGATTTGCTAAAGGTGTAACCAAGTCTTATACAGACCTATCTGTTTGGTGGTATGTCGAACGTATAGCGTATGAAACTTGAATTGCAACGTGTGCTTATCTGATTGCCCGAATCAATTATATAGGCCTGCTTGTTTCACCACAGCAAACATAATCCTGCCATTCCCGATAAAATTTCGGTCGTTGCTGCACAGGTATCAAATAGGCCTATATTGACCACGGGACAGACTATCTTCAACATACATTGCGAACTGACAAAACATGCCTCTTAACAAAACATATTTTATATGCAATTGTTCTTATTCCTGGGAGAGCACCATGACCAAAGCGTAGAAATTATAGACACTGTCTTTTAAGTAAATACTTAAGTACTGTCCTTAATAAACTCTGTTGAGTATCGCTAAGAAATTGGGGCTGGAAGTTAACATGAATGAAATTATATGTAAGGTCACACATAGAAATACATTATATAATGGAAATGCACAATTAATGACAAATGACTGAATTCAAATAGCCTACCTAGGGACAATAATTACAGACAGAAATGAGGTGCAGAAGGAAAGTAACATAGGCTCAATTCTGGAAAAGCATGCTACTATGCATTGCAAGGACTCCTGTCGTTCCAATTTCTCTCAAGAAACATTAAACTGAAAATATATAAAACCGTAATTCTCCCAGTTATATTATATGGATGTATTACATGGACTCTTAATGGAGGAGAAAACATTGAGAATAAAGCTCTTAGAGAAGTTCAAGAAATGTAGGAAGGCCAGTGAAAAGATAGACAAGAACAACTGTGAGGCGGAACAGGCATTTTGCCTAGCCCGTGAAGTGAAGAAGAAGAAGTTCTTAGGAACATTTTTGAACCAAAGAGGGATGAACAGACATACTAGAGAGCTAGATGGTCTGTATGGAAAACCAGATATAATTAGAAGAGCTAAGTCTCTTGGAATGCGATGGGAAGAGCATGTGGCAGGAATGGGGGGGGGGATGAAAGAGTAGTATAAAAGCTTCTTATAGGAAAAGCAGAGAGAAATTTCCTAGTTGGTAGGCCAAAAATATGGCGAGAGAATAACCTTATTTGCGGGAAGTAGATTATATAGATGATGTTTGGAATTCATTAGCTCAGGATAGGGATGTATGGAGGGATTATATCCGCGCGGCCATGGATCTACGGGTTAGACAATACCAGTGAGTTAGTTAATATCAGCCTATCTTTGCACGATCTCTAGAATTTTGTTGATAGAGTATCAAAGGTACAGGTTCATGCTTCTTGCTACGT
The DNA here is from genome assembly GCA_030220185.1 of Diploptera punctata. Classification (NCBI taxonomy): domain Eukaryota; kingdom Metazoa; phylum Arthropoda; class Insecta; order Blattodea; family Blaberidae; genus Diploptera; species Diploptera punctata. The sequence continues at coordinate 803,067 of JASPKZ010007246.1, read as the reverse complement.
CACTGCAAAAAGATGGTTCTATCATTATCATAAGTAATGCCACGAGTGATTTCCAATTTATCTAGAGAATTTGGAAATCAAGAGTGGCATTTGTTAGGACTATTTAACGAATAAAATTAAGCTGTTCACTCACAAATCATTGTTTAACTATAGTTATTTTAAAATATTTATATATTTAATGTAAACGGCGATGTTTGAAAACAAATCAGAAATGTGAGGTTATGTTCATTCACTGCGGCTTGATCATATTATTTATTGCCAAATAAGATAGCAATATTGTAAGAGTGCACCCAAGTGGAGAAATAATGAAACACATCAAACTATATATCATAATCAACATTACGGGTTATTCATTTATTTTTTTTAGTAAACAACTCAGTAAAACCAAGGAATCTTTTCATTATTTGTTATATTCAAAGTATTTGTTGTAGAAAAATAATGGTTTGACCTGTTCAGAATATTAAAAACGAGGAGCTGATAAAGAGAAATCGATAAAGAGCGAGGTGAAGACTGTGATTGGTTGTAAATAAAAAATCATTGTAACGTGATTGGTCATTGACTCCCATTTGGGGCATGAGTTAAATAGTCCCTAAAACCAGTTACAAATTAATTATAAGTACGTGAATTATTTCTGATTCTCATTACTGATGGCGCCCTCATCAGAAAGTCGCCTTACATCAATATGAATGTTAATATCCCATTTTAAATAATTCTGTGTTTGTTCCGTAAAACATGTTAAATCCATAATTGTACAGTCGTAAAGAAATGGGATCTTATTTGTAAAACATGCTGGGCATGATAAGTATAAAATGAGCTAAAATGAGTTAACGCGTTTAAGTCGAAAATTGTACTTTAATAAAAATGGAATTTTATTTTTCAAACATTCTGGGCATGATAAGTACAAAATGAGCTAAAATGAGTTAACGCGTTTGAGTCCAAAATTACACTTTAATAAAAATGGATTTTTTCAAATATTCTGGGCATGATAAGTACAAAATGAGCTAAAATGAGTTAACGCGTTTGAGTCCAAAATTACACTTTAATAAAAATGGATTTTTTCAAATATTCTGGGCATGATAAGTACAAAATGAGCTAAAATGAGTTAACGCATTTAAGTCCAAAATTGTACTTTGATAAAAATGGAATTTTATTTTTCAAATATTCTGGGCATGATAAGTACAAAATGAGCTAAAATGAGTTAACGCGTTTGAGTCCAAAATTGTACTTTAATCAAAATGGAATTTTATTTTTCAAACATTCTGGGCATGATAAGTACAAAATGAGCTAAAATGAGTTAACGCGTTTAAGTCCAAAATTGTACTTTAATAAAAATGGAATTTTATTTTTCAAACATTCTGGGCATGATAAGTACAAAATGAGCTAAAATGAGTTAACGCGTTTGAGTCCAAAATTACACTTTAATAAAAATGGATTTTTTCAAATATTCTGGGCATGATAAGTACAAAATGAGCTAAAATGAGTTAACGCATTGCACTTTAATGAAAAATGGAATTTTCAATCATACTTGTAACTCATTTACCTCATTTTGGACTTATCATACCCAGAAGTTTTAAAGTCCAAAATTGTACTTTGATGAATAATGGAATTTTATCTTTCAAACATGCTCATCATGATCACTAATTTTAGTTAATTTCGAACTTAACATTCTTTACACAGCAAACGCAGAATTTTGAAGTTCACCGTGTAATTTTTTTGTTCGATTCCAAATGATGAAATCTATATTGAGACACACAAAACAAATGAGAACAATCAATTTTTACTAAAATATTAAAACATAAAAATACCAGGCCTAATTAAGAGAACTAATTTATATGTTTATATGTTAACACATTATATATTTTACCTTAATTACACCTTAATAGGGCCTATATTTTTATTTGCAGGTGGACCCATGGACCAAGGTCCAATTCCAATGGGAGCGGAATTCGGAGGACTGACTCCGGAGCCTCCACCGGGTTTCCTGCAGCAGGCTCCTCAGCCCAATGATCAGCTAATATCCCAGCGCTCGAGTCCTGAGTTCATCAGCTCACAGGGTCAGTAGCCCAAGTAGTTTGTCGCCCTCACTCTGAGGGTCAGGTCAGTAGAATGTATACCCCGTTCTATCCATATTTCCCAATCATTGTTTGTTGTATTCAAAAGAAAACAGTAATAACAAATAGGCTATCAAATAATTTTGTTTAGTTTTAGGAAGTGTTTTTTTTAATTTTTTTTTTATTTTAGGAATGATATATTTTTCTAATCTAATTCCATATTTGAAATTCAGTTATCTTATAGGCCTACAGAATAATTCATAATAATTAAATATATTTATTAAATTTTTTATAAGTAAATATATTAAAATACACGTGTTGCAGGAGCCATCCGTAATTGTTTCGGAATATCATCTTTGTATATTTGATGACATGTCTAATTATTCCATCTTAGAAAATAAAATAGGATATAATAATAATAATAATAATAATAATAATCATAATAATAATAATAATAATCATAATCATAATAATAATAATAATAATAATAATCATAATAATAATCATAATAATAATAATAATCATAATAATAATAATAATAATAATAATAATTACTATTTTATGTATGTTTTTCACAATACTTCAGCTTTCCTTAGCTAAATGATATATTGGATATAATAATAATAATATAATAATAATAATAATAATAATAATAATAATAATAATAATAATCATAATAATAATCATAATAATAATAATAATAATCATAATAATAATAATAATAATCATAATAATATAATTAATAATAATCATAATAATAATAATAATAATCATAATCATAATAATAATAATAATAATAATCATAATAATAATAATAATTACTATTTTATGTATGTTTTTCACAATACTTCAGCTTTCCTTAGCTAAATGATATATTGGATATAATAATAATAATAATAATAATAATAATAATCATAATAATAATCATAATAATAATAATAATCATAATAATAATAATAATAATAATAATAATCATAATTACTATTTTATGTATGTTTTTCACAATACTTCAGCTTTCCTTAGCTAAATGATATATTGGATATAATAATAATAATAATAATAATAATAATAATAATAATAATAATCTTCTACTTCATGAAATTAGACATTTTGACCTGTTTTCATATCAAGTGGGATTTAATGAATTATCCCATCTAGTAAATAGGCGTTATTAATAATAATAATAATAATAATAATAATAATAATAATAATAATAATAATAATAATAAAATAATAATAATAATAATAATCATAATAATAACAGTAATATAATAATAATAATTACTATTTTATGTATGTTTTTCACAATACTTCAGCTTTCCTTAGCTAAATGATATATTGGATATAATAATAATAATAATAATAATAATAATAATAATCTTCTACTTCATGAAATTAGACATTTTGACCTGTTTTCATATCAAGTGGGATTTAATGAATTATCCCATCTAGTAAATAGGCGTTATTATTATTATTATTATTATTATTATTAATAATAATAATAATAATAATAATAATTGTATACAGATTTTTAATATTTACACATACTAATAATAATAATAATAATAGGAAGAAGTGCGAACAGATTTTGTCTCTGCTGTATGCAAGCAATTATTTAATTCTCTTTAAACAGACATTTAAATGGCATCTTGCACACAGTCTATCACAGAGCTTGCACACGCTGTCCATTGACGGATCATGATAGTTTGAAATTTTGCAGAGTTTGTGGAGATATCCAAGCACTGCCAGTCTTGTTACTGCACTGCGTATCTTGTTGTTTGGTCCAGTCCAGTTTCGATTGATCATTGCATCTGTTGCGTAAAAATCGTCCGGTTTTTCTTTTCGCTTAGAAACAGATTTTACAGTTATTGGATATAAAGGGCCGTTGATGTGAAATCCTGAAACGTTCTATCTTTTAAATATCATCTTGCACAAAACACTTTGTTCCATAATGCTTTATAGTGAATTGAAATTTCAAGTTTTGTGTGAAATATTTTATAAAATTGCTATTTCCAATTGAGTGTCCGAAACAATCAAATGCTGATTTTTTTTCATATTTTCTATAGTAATAATAGTCCAAATGATATAAAACAAAATAAAGTAAGAAATGCTTATCACAATATTTTTTTAATAAAAATTCTACATCAAGTCTAGGCACAGTGCTTGGATATTCCCTCTACAAACAAACTCATGAACTCTCCGCAACGAAAGAATAAAGTAAAGAAAGTATCACACCGTGATACGTAATCACGGCCCCGCCTCTTTCACCGACTGGCTGGACAAGCCGAATTAGACTATTAATATATACTGTAACATTTTAAATTGATAAATTAATACAATATTTTTTTTACAATTTATCTTGAATGTGTTATTTCAGATGGGACTATTTTCTATGCGTCATACGCCGTAGACGAAACGGGAATATGTGACGCGGTCGAAAACCAGATGGGGTTTTCTTACTTCCACAATGATCCTTTCGTTGTGCTAGTATAGGAATTTAGAGACAACTGGGCAGATAAAAGTTTTGAATAAAAATCCACGTTTTCTAGTATATCTTTTCGTATTAATTGTACGTACAATAAATCTACTGCTGAGTGGAAGAATAAAAGTAATTTAAATTATTAGTAATCAGTTCTAACATAACGCCTGTAACCACCTTGTCATCCCTGTTGCATACCGGTACCAATAAACTTTATTCACACGTACAACAATCCATTGTTTACCTAGCAGAAGCGGGAAATTTACTCGTAAATATTAACTTTGAATTTGCTGTAACAGCAAAACATGCAGATAGGGAAGGTTCCCGAAATGGGCTAATATAGGGAATCTATTTTAAACGGAAACCTTTTTACAGCGTTGCAGCGGAGCTTACTTTGCCCGTTATTGTGCTTGCACCGGCGCGAGTGGTTCCGTTACTACCGGCAAATAAATTCGCTGTTCAACTGTATACTTCATTTTCAATTACTTTCTTATGAAACACACAACAACAAGCGGTATGCGTCCCACTACAACACACTGAAGCAATTAACCGCTGGGATGTTGTGTACAACTTGTCCCCCACGCTGCGATCGTACTGGTCACAGGGGTGGCAAAATGATATGAGTTTCCTCTTAAAATAGATTCCTTGTATTAAAAAAAAATATATATACAGTCTACTCCACGGGTCCTACAAGTTTGTATAGTTTAGTTCTGGCTTCTGTAGCCGCATTTGAGGGGTCTATGATGTAAGGTGCGGTAAGAGGGGAGGATGAGTTGCAGGTGCTGCCAGCAACTACACTCAGTTTTGAAAACATATTAGTTACTATACACTGATTTGTTTTATCTACTAGTTCTGTGATGGTGAATACTTATATTCTCTCATATGTTTGGAGTGTTCATTATAGAATAGTGTTGTTTTTATATTATTATTATTATTATTATTATTATTGGGACACGCCGTAGCGTAGTGGTTAAGGCACTGCGCTACAAGCCGGAAGATCGAGGGTTCGAGTCCCGGTGGGGTCAGGATTTTTAAACTGACCCAAACCTTCTGGCGGCACTGTGGCCCTGGAGTTGACTCAGCCTCTAACGGAAGTGAGTACCAGACGCTTATTCTGGGGGTAAAAGGCGGCCGTCACGCAGGGCTGACAACCCTGCTGACATCAAGTGCCGATTGTCTGAAAAAAGGTGGGAGCCTTAACCTCCCACTACCCCAAGGACCTCCTGAGGCCTGTAGTGGGATCACTTTACTTGTATTATTATTATTATTATTATTATTATTATTATTATTATTATTATTAAGAAAATGTTTTTTGCATGGCTACTATTTCATTCCCCCACTCGGCAATGTTCTCTTCTGCCATATGCATTAGGATTCACCAAGACGGCTACAGTTACCAGAACTGGACTATAATGGAATTTATTTCATATTATGTCATTTGAATAACTTATTTACGGTTTTAATAGTCTGGAAAATTTGACATTTCAATAGGCTGGCATGTACTGTAGTATTCACAAAATGGGTTCAACACTCACAAACATGTGAATAAACCATGACAAGCTTAACTAATAATCGAATAAGTGAATTATTGTAGGATAAATCACTATTAAGTTTAATTTAAGATTTGGATATGAGGTGAGGTATAAAGAATTTAAATTTAAATCTTAAAAATTGAATAAGTTATCCATCCAGAACAAGGTTGTAACCATAATTTCCCCCCAAGTTATGTTTTACATGAAATAAAGTTTCAAGTTAGGGTAAAAGAACATCTTAGAAATGTCAAAATAGTAAAGTGGGAAAGTCAGCAGTAGCTGCTCATGCTTGGTCTGAAAAACATCTAATTGAATCAAAAGCCAGTCTAATTAAACAAATAGAAAACAAAAAGAACTCACGGTTTGGGAAAAAATCCACATAAAAAAAACAAGAAAGAAAAACTTATGAATTTCGAAATTCCCGCGGATTTTGATTTGATCCGGAGGTATATCGGTCCACCAAGAGAGGGAAGAAGTAGTAGTTCTTTCGATTGACATAACGTCAGTCGAAGAGATATTACTGAAAATGAAGCTACCAACGCTTCGAAACTGCAGTATAATTAGAAGACTGGATATGAGGTGAGGTATGAAGTATTTTAATTTAATTTTTAATTTTAGTTACAAGTTGGACTCCATGTAAAAAATCAACTTTGGAAAAAAAAAAATGAGCGTTACAACTTTGTTCTGGGCGTCTATTCAATTATGTAAAATACATGGACATATAATAAGTTCATATCATATTATTTCATTATAAAGATAACTAAATATAAAATTATGGAATATTCATCTGAAAGGTCCGTCTCTCCAACTTAATTAATTATTTAACTGTAGCGCTTTTGGGACTTGTCCCATCATCGGCAGGATTCAAAACTGGTGTTTCACCGAAGACCTGGTAGAGGGGGTTACATGTATTCAGTGAAACACCAGTTTTAAATCCTGCCGATGATGGGACAAGTCCCGAAAGCGCTACAGTTAAATAATTAATTAAGTTGAGGAGACGGACCTTTCAGGTGAATATTCCATAATTTTGTATTTAATTTTGAATAATACCTCAACGAAACACATCATGCATCTTATAAACATTGATAAAGATAACGGAAAATCATTCTTTAATGTTACAAACGTATTTTTGAAAGTTTCGATGTAAATTGCATTTTATTTTGCCAATTGGCAGTACTGATCTGTACTGATTAAATCAGCCTTAATTTGTTTCTTTGTTACAAGCAATTTTGCAAATGGCTGACGACACATTCATAAATGTGAGTTTACACAATGATTAATATTTTGTTACCACATATTTTTGATATATTATTTATAGGGCCTAGACCTATTTTATCTTGAAACAGTCCAAGTAACCTCAACAATACATGAGGAAGCAGTTAATTGTAAACATATTTCAGGGTACAGCTTTTAATAGGCTGTTGAATAATTTTTAATTATTAATTAACAATTCCCAAAGCTGTTTATAATTATATACCAGGAGAATTAAGATCTCTGGGCCGTCCAATGAAACATTGGATGGAAAATTTTCTATAGGATCGTAACAGGCCTTGGCCTAATACTTGCAAGGAAGAAGAAGAAGAAGAAAATAATTTTTACATTAATATGTGCTTACTAAAATAATTAAGTATTGGCAGTTCCATCTCTTATCTATGGATGTGAAACCTGGACATTAACAAAGGCAGATAGTAAACAAATAGAGGCTGCTGAAATGAAGATGTTGAGAGCAATAGCAGGATACCAAAGGACCGATAAAAAGAAAAACGAAGATATAAGAACAGAACTTAATATATTTAATCTCTGTGAAAGAATAAAATATTATCAACATGCTTATCTTCAGCACGTATTACGAATGAATGAACAGCGCATACCAAGAAGAATGTATAATTATAAACCAAAAGGGAGATGAATATTGGGAAGACCATTGAAGAGATGGAAGGACCAATTCGACCTATAATGAGATCGGAACAGGCCATTGGGCTTAATCCTTGTTGTTGATGATGATGATGACTAAAATAATGCAATCTGACAGAGCCCTAATATCATAATCGTCTTCAAGGACCTTTTGATCCATTCCAACTCAAAATTGGCTCACGCCATGTCTTTAAAGGTCGACCTACATTTCTTGTCCCCCGCGGATTATAATACAAACAGTTTTTGTAATCCATTTGTAGGGCATGGTACTTCCAATTTATTTTATATTTTTCTATGAATGTTGTTATTCGTTCTATGTTCAATTCCTTTCTGATATTAAATAAATATTTTGTGTTGCAAGATTTGAATGTACCTTACGATTCGTTTCTCAACTCATCCGTACCACCTCAGTTTGATTCCTTGTAGAGTAAATAACTATTTTAAAACATTGTGTATGTAATAACTGGACCTCGGATTTTAAATCATACATATTTTTTTCTTAAATGAATGAATAAAATTAATGAACAAGTTCCATGAAATGTTACAGAACCTGTAAGAGATTAACTGTGCTTAAAATGGCCTATTTCACGCATTGATACTTTGTTTTCTTTTTATTTTTTTGTATTTTAAAGCTTTTAAATTGTCTTCACAAATTTATATAACTCATCGTAGTTCAGCGTTGCCAGATCTCTGGAAATTTACGAAGATATTCAGACATTTATCAGAGCCCGAAATAATGTAAAAGCATTTAATTAAAATTACAGTGGGAGGAAACACTATGAGATATTTACATCAATAAATTGGTTGGAGAAAATGCTTTAACATCTCACCTCATAAAGTTGCGTGTCTTCACGATACCAGTTTCAAAAGTATAGTATTTCTTCCATCTTCAGTCAAATTCCAACATTTTTGTTCGAATTTGACTGAAGATGGAAGTAATACTATACTTTTGAAAACGGTATCGTGAAGACATGCAACTTTATGAGATGAGATGTTAAAGAATTTTCTCCAACTCATTTATTAATGTAAAAGTATGTTGATAGTTTTACTTTTTGGCCAATAAATACCTTTACTATAGACATAGTTGATTTACTTTTGTATAGGCCCTACCTGTTGGTAAAGAACTTTAAAATATAATAAAGAGATTATATTAACCCTTAAATTGACAAAACACAAATTTCTTCTGTTAGTTATTTGAATGTGACGGACCGCAGTGAAAACGGAATCTTGTATAACTGTTATTGTTAGGTATATTGCATAATTATACACACATTTAAGTGGTTTATTTTTGTTCGTTTTCTTCTGATTTATTTAAAATATTAAATTCACTAAACCAACTGATGTATCCAAAAGGATACATTACGAATTTAAGGGTTAAACTCATAAGGAAAGAGATCGCAGTTGATAACATAAGTTTTTCCCCAATCACCAAATTCCTTGGCTTATTTATTTGAATAATTTCATACATTTTACTGATAATGATCGTAATACCCGTATTATGTTGTATTATACATTTTTAAAAGACTGAAGCAGTATTTTTGGAACCTGCTTTACAGTTTTAAAGTGTATACAGAATCACTGAGAAACATTCGGCACCACACTATTCGAAATATGATGGCAGAAGCCTTTCGAGATTTTGGATACACAGTTTATGAGGGAAGTACATGGTGTGGCCACTAATGGGAGTAACAGACGAATATATATTATTGCATTTAGACCATCCTCTAAAATTGGTATGATATTAGATCCGACAATTCGTTTTGAGACTCATAGTGGCCAACATGAGGAAGTTGACTCTGAAAAGAAAGCCATATATGAGCCAACAATTGACTATTACAAAGATAAATACCAACTAGATAGTATAACTGTCACAGGATTGATGATCGGGGCAAGAGGTACTACACCAGGATTCTTAGCCAAATTTTGGAATTCCTTAGATTTGGAGAGGGTGTATCTTTCTAGAATTGCCAACGCTGCCATTAGAGGATCAATTTCAATTTTAAGAAACCATATTTACAAAATTGCTTTATAGTATGTATACTTCAATTAGGCCTACAAGTTGAATTTTTAAAAATATATTTACAAATTTTATTTCATCAATTACAAAAAATAATTGTTACTTTGCCCTTGAGGCAATCCTCTAATGAGGAAAGTTTTATATAATAAAGTATCCCTAAATCTACCTATTTTAAGTGCCGAGAAATCAGAAGTCTTACCGTATAATAACTTTTGTTATTCGTATCATAAATAGTTTTGGTAGCAGTGAGAGCACTTTTTTCTGTTTGAGTTTCCGAACACGCTAATAAAATAGAGAATTAGGACTGTGCTATTTAAACATTGTACTAGTTAATTTAAAATAAGTGAAATAGAATTTATGCTGTTTTATTTAGCTATAATTATTTTGTGGAATCAATTGATAATTGCATTATGAACAAAATTTCCAATCAGAATCAACATGATTGGATACAGTAAAATAAATAGATTATCGCTGATAACTAGATGAATTACTGAAGGCCAATATATTTTAATAACATAGAATTTATTATAAAATAATTACATTAATTTTATCGTGTTCATTAAAAAATAACAAAATCTCATCATTCTAAATAATATAACACATGAAAAATTATATATATGAAATATCACGAGTCTTCATTTTCAACTGTAGCATATCAGAAGAGCTTCCATTGTTTAAGTTAAGACGGATAGGAACGTAGCGTTACTCGTTGCCTCAGCATATAAAGTCAAAGTAGGAGATAAATGTCCACACTTGCAGACATAACATATATAAACTACAATATAGTACAAAAAATAATTGCCTATCATTAAGGCGAAATCAATTTTGTTATGAAACTATCTGCAGGATCGCAGTGCCACTCCACATATCGGGTAGTGACGTCATAAACCTATACTGTGTGTATTGAAAACATTAGTCCTGTTACTTTGTGACCCTAGATCGAGATAGTTAGAATGATTTTTTTAAATGTCAATATAAATAATATTTTATACTCGTATTCTTCAATCAAAAAAGGAACCTTTACAAATCATGAAGGCCTTTCAAAACATGTTTCATCTTTGGCATGAATTCATTTTTTTTTTATTTTTATTTTTGCTAATGCCACCAAGTTGTCTTATATGCCATTTCTGGGTTTCTCTTTTAGCATTGGCAGAATTGAGGCGCTTAGAATAATAACGACAGATCCCAACCAAAGTTCATTTTGAGATAAATGTAATTTTCTGTATTTTTCCCCCAAAACTTGGAAAGTAGTTAACATTATGACTTGATATTTTCTGGGCATTTAAATTAAAGGATTTCAAGTCAATGTGGAAATTCTTGAACCGTTGTGATTAATAGTTTTCCTGATTTTGTGTTTTTATTAGAACAAAACATATACAAACAGAAAAAAAATGGTGTAAAATTGACTTTTCCTTAATTTAACATCTTGGAATACCTAATCCAGCTTTATTTCCAAATCTTCACATTTTTTGTCATCATCAACTCCATCATGGAGAAGGATTATCATGATCCACAATAATGGATATAACCTTACGTAAAAGCAAAGGAGCACCATCAACATCTGTTTTTCTAATTACAAAGTTTGAAGTGACAACGTCCTGTATGTCAACGAAGTCTTCCCTGTTCATTTGATTGATTCACTACCGATCACTACAACGCCATGAACGTGTAGCGAACATAAAACACTATGGACAAATTTTAAAGGTGAAAAATGAGAGCTTTGGCATATCCCAATTCGTTTAGTACTTCATCACATGAAAGGTAGATGACAGTTATCGCATGGTAATTTTTCTATCTCAAAATTCGATGTCGGTTGGGATCTGCCGTTATTATTCCGAGCGCCTCAATTGTAATCCATTTCTTAGGTTGGGGCACCTGGAAGGTGGATTACGTTACCCCGATGGTGTGATGGGTGATAAATGATAATGAAGCGCCAGGAGAGTTCTTAACCTAAATTCCAGGCCATGGGCAACCACAGGAATAATACCCCTCTAAGGAAAATTCCTATGGCTTGACCGGGAATCGAACCCGGGACCTCATGAACAGTAGACAGAAACGCTGACCACTAGCCCATGAGGCTTGAAAATGAATAAGTAAGAAATATGTGACTCTCAGTATTAAGAAAAATATGTTTAATTAATTATACGTCGTCCTCTGTGTAGAAATGGGCAATATCGTAATAGTTACATTTGAAAGCTTGTTACAGTGTTACCATCGCCAGGTATTAATATTTCTTCATACTACAGGCCCCTTCTTGAGAGATGACCAATCTTTTCTCTTTCAAGATAACACTGAGCACAAAATAGAAACTTTTTTTTTGTCTCAGAAAGAAAAATATGTGATTCTGATAATATTTTTTCTCCTGAATTCAATATGATATCGGTTTTTCTCCATGACACAAGATTTCCGAGAGGCAGGCATTTATAATTTCAAACACTTTAATATTTTCAACATTCGTAACTACACAATATTCGAACATTCGGACTCGCCTAGAAAGTAAGAAATGAGGATTTTCTGCTACATTTCGCCTGTGGAGCATCCCTCTTGATGGTCCAATAATAATCGGCCGGCATTCCATTTGCCTTGATATCTCTTTTCCATAGCTAAAATCTCCTGAGTTAGCTCATTTGGTTTTATTTTACAATGGAGAAATGGACGAAAAAAGTTTATTAAAAAGGAATTTTTAAATCCACTAATTGTAATTTAAATAAGAAAACTGTGGGCGATGGAGAAATTCCGAATACATATTTGAAAACACGATAAAAAAACTACATTAAGTACAACTATTGGTACTCATGAGACAAAAATCATGTTGACCAGTGTAATAAAACGAAATCGTAGTAATACATGTCATCCTGCGAAATAAACCGAGTGGTGTAAGGGACGATCGCAGAGATACGTGACTTGCCGCCGGGAGAAGACATTTTAATACCACCACGGAATTTCCGGCCGGTATGGGAACGGTGACAACTAGCATGGCGAGAGATTTGTGTAAATAAAATAGTAACGGTTCCATTATGATAAAACGAGCTATAACGGCTAGGGACCTTACATATTAGTCCACATGCTACCTGTCATTAACACATGTGGATGTGAAGCCCGCAGCCAGATGGTTAGACCGCGAAGGGCCTTCCAGAGCTGGCCGTATAATTAGAGAAAAGATTGTTTTAGATAATAGGTCGGCGTGTCTTTACCACTACCAATTTTTGCAGATTGTTTAAGGATGTTGAATGAGTATTTTGATATAAGGAACCTATTGACCGCAGTGACTTATTACAGAGTAATGTGCAACTCCCTCGCAGGTTACGTAACCAGGCAAGGAAAAGCGAAGGATTCCCCGCTCAATACAATGGCGACACAAGACGGTAAAACGACATGCAGAAGCGTCATATGCAGAATATTCACGTGTGGTCATTAGTAGGCCTACTGTAATTAGAACGTGTTTAAGAATAATTTTCCGTCTTACTGAGGTAAAAATTAACTATTGGTACTTTAAAAACCATTCCGTTTCCGCGTTATGAAGGTTTCCGGCTTATACAGGACGATTTTACATATAAAATCGTGGAGATTTTTCTCTGTTTCCTTCTTACAAAGGTTCCGGCTAAGACAGGTTTTACTGTATATTACAAAGAAAATTTAAAAAATCACTAATCGTCATCTGAAATAAGTATTGTAAAAAATCGTAATATAAAAATTTGAAAAAATATATATATGACTAACGAAACAAATCGCAGATAAAACTCGTTGTTTAATGCAGCTGTTCGAAATGTTAACCGCCATGATCAGGTCAAACTGTATTCTTTTTTTTTTATTGGAAAGGACATGCCATATGTCTAAAACTTCAACAATACATTACTCTATAGTAAATCAGACATTATGGCTTCATATATCAAAACACTCAATAAATCACTGAAGAACCTGAAAAAGTTTGTAGGTAGAGTTTCATTCCAATCTGTACATATTTCACCTGTTTCTTATTTATCGGTGTGCTTATTTTATTGTTACCCTTTTACATTATGTTTTTATTTCCCATTGGAAAAGTAAACAAATTAATTTTGAAAAAAATTCATTTTTAAAACAAATTTATTTTTAAACAAATTTGATCCTTCAGAAGGAAGCTTCAGATGTTTTTTTGAGGAGAAGACCGTGTAGAAAAGCAAATATATGTTTGTTATTATAGGCCTATGCTACTAACTAATATTGCTCTCTTGGGAGCTTCGAAATAAAATATTGCAAATTATAATATACCTAGATGTAAATAAATATGCTCACTCGATTTTGATATCCAAAATTTTTATTTATTTTGAGATTTGAAAAGTCATTATCTATGAATGTAATTAAAATATTTCATTGAAGAAAATTAATATAACTAACTCACTGGCACTATCGAATCCGCAGGTTCATGGCCGCACGGACATACGCTCTCAATACATTCCTATCCTGTGCCAATGCTTACCAATCATTCCCCTACAATCTACTTCCCTCATATCTAGTTAATGATATTCTCCCACCTGATTATAGGACTATCAACTGGGCGTTTTCCCTCTGGTTTTCCTACAAGAAGTTTTAATGCACGTCTTTCATTCCCCATTTGTGCCACATGCCCGAATGGGGAATAAAAGACGTGCATGGAAGCTTCTTGTAGGAAAACCAGAGGGAAAACGCCCAGTTGGTAGACCAAAAATAAGATGGGAGAATATACTTTAAATAATTGTTGCAACACCCAATGTAATTCATGAGATAAAGGTCCATTTTAACCACATTAATATTAATAATCTTGAGTTCGAAAGGAATAAGATCAGAAAAAAGAACATGGAACAAGATGGAAAATATTTCGAGTATTCGAAGATTTAACAATAATTTTTCCAAGGGTCCAGTTTTAGTTCAGTTATTTTGAATTCAATCTATCTAGGGTTTAACACCAATAAAATGTATTTATTTGCAAGAGCTGGTATATCAGTGATTTCCCAAATATATAACACTGGTCAACATGGTTTTGTCTCATGTGTACCAATAGTTGTATTTAATGCAATTTTTTTTATCGTGTTTTCAAATATGTATTCGGAATTTCTCCATCACCCATAGTTTTTTTTTATTTCAATTTCAATTAATAGATTTAAATAATTATTTTTTTAATCAATTGAGTTGGTGTTTACTTGATGAAAATCCATAATTATTAATTAAATAAAAATAAAACTAAGTTTTATTTTTATTTAATTAATAATTATTTTTTAATGAACGTCGTTTCGTCCATTTGTCCACTGTAAAATAAAACCAAATGAGGTAACTCAAGAGATTTCAGCTATGGGAAAGAAATATCAAAGAAAATAGAATCCTAATGTGCTGACCGATTATTGTTGGACTCTCAAGAGGGATGCTCCATAGGCGAAATATAGCAGAAAATCGCCATTTCTTACTTTCTAGGTGAGTCCGAATGTTCGAATATTGTGTAGTTATGAATGTAAAACATATAAAAGTGTTTCAAATTATAAATTCCTGTCTGTGGGAACCTTGCGTGATGGAGAAAAACCGATATCATATTTGAATTCAGGAGAAAAAATACTATCAGAATCACATATTTTTCTTTCTGAGACAAAGAAAAAAAAGTATATTTTTTGTTGCTCAGTGTAATTTGTTTTAACATGCCATTTTACAACATGGACGAGTCCAACATGTTGTAGTTAAATGTAGGTGCAAAACTATTTTTCTAATTTTTTATATATTTACTTATTTGTTTATTTTCTTGTGGTTCAGGCGGTTTCTCCGAGCCGCAACAGATGCAGAACGAAGGACTGGTCTGGTGATAGCTGCCTGTCCACAGGTTGCGGTAACGACCCGCAAGAAGAAGAGGAAGAGGACTTCGCAAAGTGACGGTCGTGCCCCTTCCCCATTCTGAACTCGAATCGAATTACAAACGTCATGGAGGAACATAAAGTTGTCATCGATCTGAACAACACTTGTGTTGACTCTCATTTTAGAAAACAGAGAATAAAAAAATGCTTCACAGTTTTTTCGTACAATTTTTTCGGTGCTCATTGTCTTTGAACTGCTTTTAAAAACATTATGCAGATTATGAAATTCTGCTAAGATGGATAACGCAGGCAGGGTGGATGTCAGAGTCCCGAGGTTCGTGTTGGAAAGCTAAAACTCCACCTCTTCTGTGCTCATTTATACATTTAAATTACTTTTAGACGTATGAAATATCATTGTTCTAAAGGAGAGAAAATTACAGTCTTCTCAGTCTATGGGTGGTATTGCATTATCATTACCTTTTTCAAATAATTTAATAAAGTCTATATGGATCTCAACTAACATATAGTGCCCCCTGTTTATGATCTTTAGGTTTTGTATTCCTTTTTACAGTTGGTGGACTAACAGGAGTTGTTCTTGCCAATTACTAAGATACCGCCAAATTCTTTAAGTTTCAAGTCCATAACTATTACTACTCCAGCATAATTTTAAGGGGGGTGATGGGTGAAATTTCTATTTTCTACATTTTTTTGAGCTAGAGACTTGCCTTTTTGTACAAACATTCACTGCATGATACATAATGATGTGTGTAAGTTTCATTCTTGTGAGACATTTATTTTACGAGTTATTAAATATTATATTAAAAAAATTGCATATAATATAATTAAATGGGTTCCACATTTTTTAGTAAAATGTCTGATTTTTTTACAACATCCTTAAAATATTTAGAAAAACATCATGCCGAAAAGGTTAAAAATACTATTCTAAAATATAGTTCATAGTTAAAAAAAAATGTAAAATAAGATAAAGTGAAAGTACAAAAAATTCTAATCTTAGAATTCTCATAATATGAATACAAAGGGAGAAAAAAAATTAATAATTGCATGCATTTTATTTTTTATTTCTTAAAAACACAACTTCAATCACGAAACCCATGCACTACTTTATTACTCATTGTTTTTAGGGCATGCAGTAAATATTTGAACCTTCTAGGATAAAATTTGTGAATTGCATTCAATTTTAAATGTACAAAAATGCAGTGAAAATAAAAGTTGGAAAAACAAATTTAAAGATTTGCATGCAGGTTAAATACAATATGTAACATACAGGCTTAATCAGCAGTTTAGGACACTTAGAAGCGTCATAGGCCTCTGAAACTTTGCCAAGATATACATAAGAGTTCAGGCTATTTTTTAGTACCAAAAATATAAAAAAAATGCCAATTTTGATCTCAAATGGTTAATTTTTTACCCATCACCATCAATATTCCATTAAAAAAAGGAAGAATTTAGGGGAGCCTATATGACAATAACTTATAGTTTACAAAGGGTTTTATCATAGATAGTCTCGCGCGGCTTAAGCCTTCATCCTCTCAAATCCCCACGTGGAAGAAATTTTACGTAGAATTTAGGTCAGTATGGGATCAGTGCCCACATAGCATCATGAGACATGTCGATAGCTACAATAAGTAGCGGCTCCAAGTTGAGAAAACCAACTACATCGGTTGGGGACCCAACATGCTGACAAAATGTCACTCCTTATACTGGCTGATTGATTTCCCCCTCTGTGACTAAACATATGTGGATGTGAAGGAAACAACCGCCTTCTAGGCCTATCGCGCCTAGAGGGCAATCTTGGCGAATTGATTTATGTGGTATTCTCTGAAATCCTGCTCTAATTTTTTTACATCTTTTCTTCTGAAACACGTGTACGAGCACCCCCTGATTCTTTTTTAACGTTTCCAGTCGCCAGAAACTTCTCAAGCCATGCCTTAATGGTCTTCCCATCAGATGCATTCCCTCCATATTCTCTCCGATAATTTCTTTGCACTGTAATTATTGACTTCGTCTCTGCATACCAGAAATCAGTTTGTGCTCGTTGCTGAGGAGTCGCCATTTTGTTTTATGTCATTATTGTCCAACATGTGACAGATGAATCTATAACAATGAAAACCAAACTATAACAATGAAAACCAAAATTCTTTGAGTTTCTCTTTCATTTAATATAAACCTCATTTCATAATTCCGCTTACTTTGAGAGTTATGATTAATTAAAATGTGGGAGGTTTGAATGGGACACGGTGTTAATAATAATTCTAAAACACCAGAGATATTATTTAAAATTATAACACATAAAATAATGTAATTATCAATAATTTTGGGAGATGTATTATTTATTATTAATCTCAAATTAAAAATGAAATCACCCAGGATAATTTTTCATCTTGAAAGAAAGAAAATAACTTTTTATCTTCAAAACCTTTATATTCATCAATTAGCATAGTTCTCAGATATTCTTATTCAACGCGTAAAAAGGCTGAATACTTGAAGAATTATTTGCATATTCGTTACTAACCTGTATAATATTTGAGAAGGTAGAGTAACATGATATGCACACATTTTAAAACGTAACTTATCAAAGAGGCTTTTGTAAAAAATCCATTATATTATGTTTCATAAGATCTCCTTTATTTGATCTTTACAAAGGCAGTAGATTCTGTAATATCACCCAGACTGTACTTGTAAGTTTTCATCTTAAACCTTAGCATAAAATGAATAGGGTTTTATAGGATTAAGTACTGCAACTTTTCCTCAGAAACCATCCTAATTAAAAGTATTGTGAACATTGGTAAACACTTAAAACCATATATATATATATATATATATAATTCTTTGTTGAAGTGTATGAAATATAAAGGGGCTGTATTATCTCACAGATGAATCTTTAGGAACGCTAGGGCATAAACATTTTTTAAGGAAAACATATATTTCGAAACATGTTTGTTTGTTCAATGGATTGATCGAGAACATTGAATAAAAAACAATTTTACACAAAATACAATTCGTCAAAGGAGACAATCCAATAATCATCAATGTGTAGCCTCTTCACTATCATGACAGGCTTGCACCTGGAAATCAGCTGATGGCGACTTGATTTTCATAGACCACACTTTTGGTCTCCTCCCCCCCAAAAAAATTTTTATATTGGTTACATGGCGTAACGCGCACCTTGATAAATGCGTAGACCTCATAAAAGACGTGTATATATGTTCCTTAATAAAAATTATCCTTTCTACAGGGTTCTTCATTTATAACCTAACGGGCACATGGCTTTTTACCTGTGCGCGGTTGGGTATGCCACGGCCGGCTTTGCTCCTACATAAACTCCGCGCGTAACGCCATGTATAAAAATCTTACCTTATACTGTGCTGTTAGCGCTAGATGCATAATCGGTCCAATATTTTACGAGCAGACTGTAAATGCAGAGAGGTACCCAAATTACATTTTGACCCCATTTTTTCATGAACTGACAGAAGAAGAGAAATCATATGGCCGTCCTATGAAAAGCTGGAGTGAAAATTTTCTATAGGATCGTAACAGGCCTTGGCCTAATACTTGGAAGGAACAAGAAGAAGGTTTCAACAAGATTCTGCTGCTGCTCATACAGCAGAGGAGTCCATAAATAAAATTAGGGAAGTGTTTCAAGGTAGAGTGATTAGTGCTGGTGTTTGGCCCTCTCGCTTCCCTGATCTAACAGTGTGATTTTTACTTGTGGGGAAACGTGAAAGACAGTGTTTACGTGACATATCCTCATACATTGGAATAAGTAAAACAAAATATTAGAAATTAAATCGGAAACATTATAGTGCCCAACTTAATCAAGTGGAATCAACATTTTCTATAAGGTAAAATTTTTATACATGCTTTACGCGCGGGTTTATGTAGGAGCAAAGCCGGCTGTGGCACACCCAACAGCGCATAGGCGAAACGCCGTATGCCCGTTAGGTTATAAATGAAGAACCCTGTATATAACCTATCGTTGTTAAAAGTTTGTTAATGATGTCCTGTAACAGGCTCTACATTAGTGTTACTATTGTAAAAAATAAAATGAAATGATTGAGTTTTATGAAACGTATTATGTGAGATAAACATTGGCTCTGTAAGTATAAAAAATGAAATTTTTAGAAGATTGTATAGTATAAAAAATTATACTTTGGAAATTTTAAAATGCATCAACAATGGAAAGACAATAGGAAGCTTTGGATTTCTGAAAAATTCGAAGAGTTGTGGTTTTTTCTTTCTAATATACACTTACGCTTTTTTATTTCCTAGTTCATTACGTTCATCCCTTTCCTTTTTAATGTTAAGGGGGCAGTGTTTAAAGGGACTCTGAGCACACGAACACCCTGTTCATGACCAAGTGTTTTAAAACACTACAGATCACGTGAGGTGCGCATCTTAGTGCGGATAAACTTCATGAATGTATAAAATAGTGATATATTATATCGATATCCATGACAGGATTTTGTTTATTTTTCAACAAGAACTGCTGAAAGTTGTAGTGAAATATTATATGAGACTTGCTTTAAGCAAAGTGAACTGTTTTTATTATTTGCTTCAAATATGAAGAATCGAACATGTATGAATGAGTGTAAAAATCGAGAAGAGGACATTTGATGAATAATATATTGACTTAGGCTTTCACGGCCGGAGTTACTATGATGATCTAGTAGAATATTTCCGGGTTGTTGGCCGTGGTCTTGAGGCTTGTAGTTCCCCGACGTTTCTCCAGAGACTGCGTCCGGCATCCTCAAGGGTTGTCTTGAGAATGACAATTTTGTCGATTACCTGCCCCTATTTATACATTTATCCGCGACGTGTTCTCTGCGCGGTCCGTCAAGGACACGTCGCGGATAAATGTATAAATACGGCAAGTAACGGACCGCGCAGAGAACACGTCGCGGATAAATGTATAAATAGGGCAGGTAGTCGACAAAATTGTCAGTCTCAACACAACCCTTGAGGATGCCGGACGCAGTCTCTGGCGAAACGTGGGGGAACTACAAGCCTCATGACCACGGCCAACAGCCTGAAAATCTTCTACAAGATCATCATTTGATGAATAATTTTATTTAAGTTTAAAGTAATACACGCTTCTGGCGTGCGGTAAGAAAGTGGAATTAAATAAGAGAGTTGAACAAAATGGTATCACACATTACAAATCACCGCATGTGCTAGAAAAATCTAAAAAAAAAATTACAGTCGAAAATTTTAAATTAACATTGTTTATTCTTTCATTAATGGAATTATTCAAATACCTGTGTGTGCAAAGGATATTATTTTTTTTGGAGTTTGTTAATGTACAATTCGTGTAAGTTGTATACTGTTTCTTCCACTCTAGGGACTTAGTACAAGGTTGAAGGACAAGTGCCATTTATTTTTTTAAGTCCTACATCTTCCTATTTCAAAAGTCCTACGTGGAACGCAATGAAATGGAGATCCTAATATGTTTTGATTCAGTGAAACTGCACCTAAAATAACCTATTTTACAGTGGCGTCTCGTAACATAAAATTTCACTTGGGGTGTCAGAATGAGGAAACTGATTGCCGCGACACTACAGAACTAGACCCGAATGGAAATTATAACAAATTATTAGCCCCGTTGAGGGAGACTGTGACAGTTATACTGGACTTTTTTAGCGAACCCCAAAACCAAGTATAACCTATTATAACCTTTAACATAATAATAATACTATTATTATTATTATTATTATTATTATTATTATTATTATTATTATTATTGTCATTATTATGTTTGGTGATGACCCCAATTTTTCTCTTGGGAGATAAACCCGGAAAGCCCCTAAGAACGAGATTCCATGTTATTTTTTAAAAATGTAAGACTATTTTGATTTAAAAAGTGAACAGTATGCAATTTACACGATTTTCAACATCACAGTTTGATTCTAAATGACATTGTTTTGTTTTACCATTGTCCTGTTACTGTGAATTATTATCTTTAATGATTTTTTTAATGAAGACATATTTGAAAATGTTGTAAAACAT
The DNA here is from genome assembly GCA_030220185.1 of Diploptera punctata. Taxonomy (NCBI): domain Eukaryota; kingdom Metazoa; phylum Arthropoda; class Insecta; order Blattodea; family Blaberidae; genus Diploptera; species Diploptera punctata. Next base: position 781,258 of record JASPKZ010007246.1, on the reverse strand, counting down.
TTATTATGCACCAATTTCGTCTCGTCTATGTATCATAGCTTAGAAACACGGAATATCAAACAATAGAAAAAATGTGTTTTATTTATTTTTGTTACCCTAATCCAGGATGTCTAAATGACAGCTGCATTTTTGCATTCGCTATATGTTGTCGGGGATGAGATGAGATGAATCCCCTATATTTATATAGGTCTGTGAACGACAGGATGTCGGCTGACCACGCCTGACGCACCGTCACAGGGGCAGATGAACGAAAAAAATGAAACGAAATGGTTGAAATGAATATGGAGAAAGGTGGAATGATTTTTGGCAGGAGAAAAAACCTGCTCAAGCTCCTTTTGTCCACCACGAAACCCACATGGAGTGACCGAGACTCGTTCTCGGGACCCCAGCGGTGAGAGGCGAGCGTCTAACCGCTTGCGCCACGGAGTCGCCTTTCATTAATTTAAAAACTGATTAAATTTATTTTACATTTACAGATTATTTCTTATTTTGAGAAATTAATTTTATCTGGAACAAAATACAAAATAAATACAGTTTAAAATAAATCGTAGGAGATTCTAAAATAAATGTTTATATATTCAATGCCACAGTCACTCATTTCGACATTTCTGGCATTCTCACTTGCCATTGGCGTAATTGTAACCAACTTCTGGGTTAGGCCGTCTGGAAGGCGGTGTTACGCTGCCTCGATGGTATGGGTGATGATGATAGTGGTGCGCCAGGAGAGTCCTTCATCCTAAAAACTTAATATAAGGTAAATATGAATGATGATGATTATGATGGCCATATAATGTTCGGGGAACGTTTGGGCCTTAAAGTTTCTTGACATTTGTCTTACAGATGAGTAAAAACCCCGAAAAAAAACCTTATTCAGGTAACTCGAAATCGGGCCCGCCGTGTAACATGGCAGAACGCTATCTCAAGACCACAACGGTATAATAATAAAACTCAGCAATTAAGATGGTACGGACATATCCAGCGAATGGAAGAGGATCGACTAGCAAAATCTGTTTTGGAATGGAAACCTGAGGGAAGACGAAGCAGAGGGAGACCTAAAACCTCCTGGAGTCAGGAAATATGTTTATATATGAAGGAGAAACATCTACAACCAGGAGATTGGATGAACCGACAAAATTGGCTATTAGGAATCGGACGATGTTAAAGACATTAATCAACCGATGATCTATCCATATATTGTATTATTTTTCAGGAATCTTTATAGATTATGATTACGTTATTTAGAATAAGTCCATATGCAGAACGCAAGACAGCATTTAGGTAAATGTGACTTAATTGAATTCGAATTTAAATCAGTGATAAGAAAAGGCAACTGATTTAACACAATACTATCTGAATATGTAAATTATACGATCTAAAGATTTCTGTAAGGAAAACGAAGGCCATGGGTTTTAGAGGAAGAGATCCAGTGAGATCCAAAATTATTTTAGAAAATCAAAGTATAGAACAGGTGTCTAGTTTCAAATATTTGGGCTGTGATGTTGGCTACAATGTGGAAAGAGATATTGACTCCAAAATAAATAAATTTCAGACGGTGTGTGGAACAATACAGAGAACATTCAAAAATAAAATTAGAAAAGAAACCAAGATAAAAATGTATAATGTTATGGTGGTTCCCACAATATTGTATGGATGTGAAACTTGGGCTCCAGTGAAAAACAGAAGGATAGAATACAGACGGCGGAGATGAGGTTCCTAAGACAAGTAAAAGTATGTACAAGACTTGATAGAATAAGAAATTAGGATATAAGAAAAGAATTGAAAGTACAGCCTTTATTGGATAAAGTCACGAATTACAGACAGAAATGGATTGATCACATGGATGGAATGAGTAAGGAGAGATATCCATTGTTAGCAAGAAATTATCAAGCAAGAGGAGGACGTGATGTTGGAAGGCCTAGAAGACGTTGGGCTGATGCATTATGAAGTCGGAACGGGCAATTGCCTAATCCCTGGAGTGATGATGATGATGACTATCTGAATATTATGTTACTATAGCTTGGCAGCAAACAAAATGCAGTGCTAACACTTTCTTGCCTTGACTGTATATCTCTCCTCACGCTGACCAATGTTCTTCTCTTATCCTCTTTTTTCAATCATCAACGGCAAAGCCCCATATCGTATGATCTGTATCTGGTGTCACCATCAAAACAATGCTATTTAATAACCAATAACATGACGTCTCCGAAGATTTCAACTATATTAACTAACAAAAATTGCCAACAACTTCAAATAAAAGGGCAGACAAATAAATAAGGGAATAGGGAAAATCAACTTAATATCGAGCCCCCCCAAAATGACTACAATCAATATCTCTACTATACCTACCATTATATTCTTGTTTTCATGTAATCCCCCCCCCCAAAGTTTATGGGAAGAGGGCATTACGTCATATAATTGTAGGGCATGCGCAGAACGACTGAATTTTGTTCGCTAACAAGCTATAGTAAGTGTGCATGGCAACTGTTTATTTTCAGATAGACAAAAGAAATAGGCCTATACCTACGACATCCACAATGGAGATCTCCTTATTACGTAAGTATGGAATAGAAAAAGGTTTACATTTTACAGAACAAAATTAAGAAGCAAAACTGATACCGGTATGGGTTGAGTAATTTATCAATTACACTGAGCAACAAAAAATAAACTTTTTTGCCTCAGAAACGAATATGTGATTCTGATAGTATTTTTTCTCCTGAATTGAAATCTGATATCGGTTTTTTCTCCATCACGCAAGGTTTCCCACAGACAGGAATTTATAATTTCAAACACTTTAATATTTTCTACATTCGTAACTACTCAATATTTGAACATTCGGACTCACCTAGAAAGTAAGAAATGACTATTTTCTGCTAATATTTCGCCTGTGGAGTATCCCTCTTGATGGTCCAACAATAATCGGGCAGCATATTAGGATTCCATTTGCCTTAATATCTCTTTTCCATAGCTGAAATCTCCTGAGTTAGCTCATTTGGTTTTATTTTACATTGAACAAATGGACGAAAAAAGTTTATTAAAAAATAATTATTTAAATCCATTAATTGAAATTGAAATAAAAAAACTGGGTGATGGAGAAATTCCGAATACATATTTGAAAACTCGATAAAAAAACTGCATTAAGTACAACTATTGGTACTCATGAGACAAAAATAATGTTGACCAGCGTAATTTGGAAATCACTCGTGGCATTACTTATGACTATTTAACTCATGCCCCAAATGGGAGTCAGTGACCAATCACGTTTCAATGATTTCTGTTTTACAACCAATCAGAGTCGTGTTTCACGAAATATTTATCAGTGTTATAATTACCATATATTAAACAAAGCTCCTCCTTTTTAATATTCTGAACAGGTCTGACCGTTATTTTGCAGTGACTGAGCCTATAAGAAATACGGCTACCAGATTGTATATATAGTGCATACATGTCAACATTTGTAGCAATTTATTATACCACCAAAAAAAGAAACCACTGTTTGACTTTCTTAAATGTATTTTTTCCCAGGTAATAATCCAGAAAAATATAATTGTAATATTTACATCATACGACATCAGAAATGAATTAATATACAGATTGATGTTTCATTTTTTCTCCACTAGAGAGCATTCTTACAATATTGCGTTCCTTTGGCAATAAATAGTATGATCTGGTTGCAGTGATAAACAAAAGAAGCAGTAGAAGCGTACCTATCGTTTCTCATTTGTTTTCAAACATCGCCGTTTGCATTAAATATATAAATATTTTGAAATAACTACAGTTAAATAATGATTTGTGAGTAAACAGCTTAATTTTTATTCGTTAAATAGTCCTAACAAATGCCACGAGTGATTTCCAAATTATCGATAAATTCACGACTCACGAAGTGAGGAGTGAATTTATCTAGAGAATTTGGAAATCACTCGTGGCATTACTTATGATAAATAATAGCCTACTATTTCGCCTCTTTTTCTGCTTATACGTACATTAAAGATATTAAACCGCATATTCATCCAAAAAAAACAGAACGCGAAGTTCCGATTCAGATATAGGCCCTACATTACTCGCTATTACAGAACGTTATAAGTGGCGCGTATTGATACCAAAACTCCAATTTTGCTAATACAGCATAGAGCCTACCTTATAAATTTGAAACATTTGATTATTTTAACTAACTCACTGGCTCTATCGAACCCGTAGGTTCATGACCGCGCGGACATAACCTCTCCATATATCCCTATCCTGAGCTCATGTTTTCTAATCATCTCCTGTATAATCTACTTCCATCAAATCATGGATAATGATATTCTCCCACCTCATTCTTGGTCTACTAAGTGGGCGTTTTTCCTCTGGTTTTCCTATAAGAAGCTTCCATGCTCAAGTTTAATCCCCCATACGTGCCACATGCCCTGCCCATCTTAGTCTATGAGACTTAACTATTCTTATTATATCTGGCTTCCTATACATAATTATAAAAGGTAAAGGTAAAGTGATCCCACTACAGGCCTCAGGAGGCCCTTGGGGTAGTAGGAGGTTAGGGCTCCCACTTTTTCTTGACAATCGGCACTTGATGTCAGCCGGGGTGTCAGCCCTGCGTGACGGCCGTCTTTACCCCAGAACAAGCGTCTGGTACTCATTTCAGTTAGAGGCTAAGTCGACCCCAGGGCCATAGTGCCGCCAGAAGGTTTGGGTCAGTTTAAAAATCCTGACCCCACCGGGACTCGAACCCTCGACCCTCCGGCTTGTAGCTCAGTGCCTTAACCACTACGCTACGGCGTGCCCCCTTACATAATAATAATAATAATAATAATAATAATAATACTTTATTTATTCTGGCAGAGTTAAGGCCATAAGGCCCTCTCTTCCACTAAACCAGCACAAATACAAATAAATATTTGACAAATATAGATATACACTATATCATGTAGCTCACTATTATGTAGTCTTCTCCGTTCACCTGTGTTTATCTCTTTTTGACCCAAAAAATTTCCTAAGAACTTTATTCTCAAATATTCGTAATCTTCTAATCTTATGTTTCATTTGTTCATCACTGTAACTTGATCATACTATTTATTGTCAAAGAGGAACAGAATATTGTAAGAATGCACCCTCGTGGAGAAGAAATTAAACAAGGAGGAGCTTTCTTTATTTTGGTAATCAAAATTCGATAATTGTCGAGGTGAAACACGACTGTGATTGGTTGTTGTAAAACAAAATTCATTGAAACGTGATTTGGGGCATGAGTTAAATAGTCAAAGAAAATATTCGACGAAATAATTCTGTCGGAAGAAAAAATCGATGTTGCATGAAGAAACATATGCTCCTTGCGTTCATTATGTTATTGTCAAATAATAGAGCATTATCCAAGGCAGATTAAGAAAATAGTAATGGTATATTATATGAAAGTGTGAAGTTAATCGGAGGTCATTATTTGACATGCATGGCACAAGAGAATGTTTGGTGGTAAGAAGAGGTCGTTGTGAGACCTGACAGCTTAATCCCAGAGTGGTGAAGGCTCTCCTTGTCACCTTTCGAAAGTTCATCTCCCCCGCGTGTCATGTGGTATCGCCTATTTATTCACCATATAACATTTTACTTCACAAATGTTATAAAATATTCTACAAAATGTTTGAAGTATGACTTCGTTATTAAAAAAAGTCCTTATATTTTTATTCAATTCGTACTCATATAAACTTTAAAATTGAAATTCATATAGCGTCAAGAATTTTGGGTTGTACATACCAACTAGACCGCATGTTTCTACTCTTGTGTTCGTCACGGCCTCCTGTAGTTTCAACTAATAAACATTGCCCACACTGTTAACGATAGTCAATTGTTTATAATGAACTCAAATATTTCTAACAAAGATATTACTATTTTACTATTATTTACTATTTTGAAAACATCGTGCAAAAAATAATGTACAACGCACATTTATGAAGTGTTTTACAGAATCTCGAAAATTAAAAACCTCAATATCGCTCGGTGTTTAATCATATCCTCGCTTCTGTAATAAATAATAGTTTTAAAAAACTAAAACAACACGGTTTATTAGAAAACCGAATTAAAAAATGAAAAATAATTTTAGTTTCCAACGCGCTTTGGATAAAAATAAAGTGGTCAACAAAAAAATCATCTTCAACACATCTAGAATAAAACTAGAGTTATCAACAAAAAGAAAATGATTTTCCCATCAAAAGCGTGGGGTGCTCTATATCAATTAATATATTTGATAATAAACAGATATTGGTAAAAGTAAAGTCCCTAAGAAGAAAACGTAAAACACCATAAAAAGCACCCCACGCTTTTCATAATAAAATTATTTTTTGTACATAACTCTACTCTTATTCTGGATGCGTTGGAGATGATTTGTTTGTTGACCACTTTAATTTTATCCCAAGCGCGTTGGAAATTAAAATTATTTTTCATTTTTTTAGTTCGGTTTTCTAATAAAGCGTGTTGTTTTAGTTTTTTAACTATTATTTATATTTTATTTTTTAGTTTAATTGATTGTCATAAACCAGAATCCCATGAAAATTTAATTGCTTACGATAGTTTTAGTGTCTACGCATGAATATAATTATATTAAAAAAATTATCTAACATTATAATATTTTTGAATATTTTAATACAAATAAATAGTTATAGTTAAACGTATCTTTCCCATATTTTTTTTTGATAAATTACAATGTGGTAAGTTTACAAAATTGTCATTAATATTTTACAGAATAAGATAAAAATGTAAATATCTTTAAATTAGATACTATTGTAGTATGAGCTAAAAGTAATACTCTTCTAAAAAATCCTCCGGGCCGGATTTGAACCAGCGATCTATGGATTATTGAAATTATATACCAGTACAGTCCACCGCTCTACCAACTGAGCTACCATAGGATATAATGTTAATTTCTTACAACGATTGACTAAAAAGTCGATACGTCCGCAACCTATCATACCGGTGTTCATTTTTTTGATGTCCTAATGATCCTGGCCAGGATCTCTGAAAAAAATTATGAAATTATTGTATTGTCATTGGTCCTTTACAAATATACAAAGTTTCAAGCCGATCCAATGTTTTTAAGTGGGTCAAAATCGTGTTGAAAGATTCCGTTACATAAATATAGGTCAAGCTAATATACTATTAATGGTTTCGGTGAAGGACATCAAAATATGTGCACTTTACTAGGACTGTACTAGCGATAGATATATTAAGTTGTGGACGATTTTAGTGTACTCATAGATTAAATATCTAGTGGATGTCATTATGGGCGAATCTTGCACAGTGGTCAAAACATCTGAAACACGCGGTAAAATAATGTTTAAATATCGAAAAGACCTTGTGCAAAGAAAATCTAGAAAACAACAAAATATAATTTATAACCCTACTTTGGTTCAATGGATTCTATTGAGTTAAAATAGAAAAAAGATAAAATATAAGATAAAAGGTGTATAAAGCCTGTTTACCTTCAAAAACAAGAGTGAAATTATGATTAGATGACGCAATATTGTCAACTTACGTCATTAGTACAAAATGATAGAGTAAAGTATAATTTTCTAGGTTGTCCTTGAGAGTGATATCGGTTACAAAATACAACAAAATCGTGCGAGGGAACAAACCCACACTTACCTGACGGCTCAAGGCGTCTGTCCGCACGTTTCTGCTAACGAGATGTCATAACGCTGCGCAAGTATCAAAATCCACCTCCGAGCCCAAGTTCCGGCTCAATCATTTTATACTTTATTTCATCCAAGTGTCCAGGTATCATATCAAAGGTCAGAATAACATTCTTCACTAGGCTATAAAAACTTTGCCTATAGGCTATAAAACTTAGGGAAATGAGATTAAATGAAATTCAAGAATAAATTTTGTTTCATCATCATTAGGGAAAGGTTTTTAAGATGCAAATTTTGGTCGTAAAAGGGGGAAGAAAGGTTCTGAAAATTCATACTAAAAGGTGCAAAAAAATGTCCTGCTGAAACATTTTGATTAAGGTTTAAACCTGTTACTTGTACTCAGTTTATGTAATATGTAGGGCAAGGCATTTAATGACCTATAAATTGGTAAAAAATGCAAAATAAAAAATGCATTTCTGTCCTAAAAAATACAAAAAATGACGAATAAAAAGTTAAGAATTACCAATAAAAATACCATTTATTAGATTAAGTACTCACTTGATTACTGAATTACATAAAATTTAACTTGACATCAAAATATTAAAATAAAAGTTTTTAAAAATACATATTAGGGTACATTTTATTGCAGAAAATCCATTTCAATTATACAGTGCACTTTTACAACAATTTTAAATTGCAGTTAACAATCAAAATAGGGTAAAAGCTAGCATGGGCTCTAAGAAATTGAATAAAATTCCTAGAAGTGGGCAAGTTCATTATGCACATGCCTTGAAAAACAGGGGTTCCTACAAGAAGCTTGCATGCAACTCTTTCATTCCCCATTCGTGCCACATGTCCTGACCATCGCAGTCTACGAGACTTAACTGTTCTTATTATATCTGGCTTCCTATAAAGACCATGTAGTTCACTGTTATGGAGTCTTCTCCATTCACCTGTCTGTTCATCTCTCTTTGGTCCAAAAATTTTCCTAATAACTTTATTCTCAAATACTCGTAATCTCCTTTCCTCCCTTAAAGTAAGAGCCCATGTTTCGCATCCATATAATATAACTGGTGGAATAATAGTTTTATATATTTTCAGTTTAACGTTTTTTGAGACGAGTTGGGGCGTCAAGAATCTCTGTAATGCATAATAGCACGCATTTCCAGAATTGAGCCTAGAAATGGTTATATTATGCATTACAGAGACTCTTGAAGTCCCATGTGGTTGGACTGCAAATAATTTTTTTTCCGAAGAAAACAGATGCTTATTTTGCATAAAAATCTGATAACATTGAATCAATCAATTATGTGTTTGTATCTCCTTTTTTCATAAGTTAACATGAAATTAACAATTTTTACGTATCAGAAGTTCATCTTTGTTAATAGAAAAAAAAGAGGTAAATTTAAAGAGGCGCTCATTTGGAGCTACCATACTTTGGAACACTTGACTTAGCTAATGTACACGAGAGTTTATAGCTCCCTGTTAATCAACACTTCAAAAATGTCGTGAGTTCGTGATCAATATATCACATGTTATCACGCTGCAAGGCGTGCCAACTTTATCTCTTACCGAACTGGGTGCCAAATGATATACCCGAAACTAGAGGTTAGTAAACACGTACATAAATATAGTATTGCATAACTTGTATTGGTTTATATCTATAACGGTGCATGTTAAACCAAACAGGCCTAACACTTACGTAGTTTGAAGGAATATCTAGCTACGTAACAACACTGTATACATCATCATCATGGAACTAGGTGTACTTCTTCCGGGAGTTACATAATAGGGTGGACTGAAAAAAAAATATTTTTTTTTTGTTTTGAAGTTACAGCGCTGAAAAGTTGCAAATTATATAGACAAAAGAAAATTTAAAAAAAATATCAAAATCGGTTGACATCTTCCGGTCGCCCAAGGGCTCTAAAGTTTGACAAAATATGAAAAAAACTTCATTTTTGAGATTATTATTTTTTTAATATCAAGTAGGTATTGCTGATCTTTGCTAAGCACGTTTATGTCTATCTGTGGGATCTGACAATCAATACCCTGGAAGTTATTTATTAAATACCAAACATACGTAAAAATATAACTTGTTCATTATTCTGGCAAATTTTGGAGCTTATGCGCGACCCGAAGATATCAAGTGATCTAAACCAAATTAAAACACAATGTTTTTAGGCTCTATTTGAAGACGTTACAAACTACTACATTACGAAAACATCTAATTAAAAAATTAAATAAATAATCGCAAAAATCAAGTTTGTTTTTCATATTTTGTCAAACTTTAGAGCCTTTACGCGATCGGAAGAAGTCAATCGATTTTGATATATTTTTTTCTTTTCTTTTGTCTATATAATTCGCAACTTTTCCGCGCTGTTACAACTTCGAAATAAAAAAAAAGTTTTTTCGGCCCACCCTATTACATAATCAACCTATTTTAGATATAAATTTAATTTCTTTATAAATGCTACTCTATGCACTGGAATAGTAGTGGGCCTAGAATTTTATTTTACTACGCCAACAACTCCAGTAATTAAAATTTAAATTCAAAGCTGCAATTTCACAGAATCTGCAGGTTTCTGCGATCGAGTTATTGCAATGAACTAGATCACGCGAGTGAACGATTCTGTTATTTAATTATGAATGGATTTTTCGGAACTGATTCTCATCCTTAATAGGATGAGATGATTTGTTAGCATTTTAATGTTGGTAAATTAACATAGCACCAAAAATAACTTCATATATATATAGCAACCTAGTAAACAAAATAGAACTGTTACAATATAAGAAATTGTAAAATTGGGTAACTTTTAAGTCCATCTCCTCAACAAGTTATTAATTCACTGTGAATTTGTAATCTACTTTTATCAGTTGGGAAGACTGATTTAAAAGGTACTTATTTTATTCATAATTTTTATATTATGACTAACTAAATGATAAACTTTCATTGATGAATTCGAGGCGAAACACGACTGTGATCGGTTGTAAATAAAAAATCATTGAAATGTGATTGGTCATTGACTCCCATTTGGGGCATGAGTTAAATAGTCCCTAGAAATTTGTAATTAAAATCTACGTACTTTTATTACTTCCACTCTATATTTGGTATTTTCTAGCTGCTAAATTCATTGCATTGCCAACAGAAATACGTAAAGTAAGTAAAATGTAGCGGAAATGAGATTCCTACGGGCTGTAAAAGATAGTACAAGGGAAGTACATAGGCCTATTAGAAATGAGAATATTAGAGAGGAACTAAAAAAACAAGAACTTCAACAAATACAAGAAAACAGGAACAACCGGATAGAGCATCTGCATAGAATGACAGAAGATACGATATCAAAGATGGCGCTGGTTTTCTCAACCTGGAGCCGCTACTTGCTGTAGCTACCCAAATGCCTCACGATGCTGGGTGGACATCGGACCCATACTGGCAAAATGCCATGAGAAAATTTCTTCTATGGAAGTCCTGTAGCTCTGCGCCAAGGCTTCCTGCCTTAACCACTCGGCTACGGCACGGACTAAAAGACGCACCTTAATTTTTAAGCATTAAAAAATACATTTTTATCATTTTTATTATTAGATTGTAAAGCCAGACTAAAAAAAAAGAAAGAAATCTTAGTTTATAAAACCGTTCTGATCTTTAAAAACCCTGAAAATCGTCATATGAACTTTCTTCTTTTTCGTCGTGATCGTCGTCCTCTTCATATATATGTTGGTCTTCATCGCCATCGCGAGCATGACTTACGCCGCACTTCTTGAAAGATTTAACAATAATGTCTTCTCTCACTCTATACCCACAATTGTTTTATCCACTGACACACTTGTTTGATTGTATGTCTTTTAAAGCTATCTTCGGCGTGAATTCAAGTTAGGTTTCATCCACCATTCATTTGATCATGTTCACAGGCACTGTAGACTGCAATGACACATCATAGGCTAGGCAGTCTTCTGGGTTTGTGATGGCGGAGCAAGCTTGTGAATCCCCGCAACTCATATTCGTCGCATCGGTGCACTGCTGTAGCCAGTTGAATCCAATGTTGCCGGATAGGGATAGGTTTAAAGCGGCTTCGAATATATGGCCATTTTTTATACTAGCGGAAAATTTAAATCAAACACTGAACATTTTTGTATTAATTTCGAGTATAAGACGCACTTGAATTTTGGAGCCAATTTTTCGATGAGAAAAGTGTGTCTTTTAGTCCGTAAAATACGGTACTGTTAAATTCGTCAATTTACGAATTAATAACTCCTAATAGTTAATTCTACCGCGGTAATAAGATATATTAGAATTTAAGCCAAAGTACACTCCTAATTACTGAGATACACATGTGAAGCAAGTGGAAAACTCAAAATATTAACATTCAAGGTGTCTGTGTTAATTCTGATTAAATATTCGGTTAAACTGAACATTTTCCGTACCGATACAAATATTTTCATAGCAAGTATGAAAACTAAAATAAAACAAACCAAGTAATGTAGATTTTTTTTTTTTCACTTACCTAATGCAGATGTTACACGGCAAAAGTGAATGGAATCTTGAAAAAGGTTCTGAAAATTAAGAAGCATGCAATCAATTACAATTATTAAAAAAATAATTTAGGAATACACTTTATCATGAAAGAATGTTAGTCCACTGAAATGGAAAATAACAGTTTATGATCGATATAGTTTTCTAAGTGATGTAAATTAAAGTTTACCTAAATGTTTGATCTATGACGAACATTTGTAAATAGTAAAGGGTTATCTTGCAGAAGATTTCCGGGCTGATGGCCGTGGTCTTTGAGGCTTGTAGTTCCCCAACGTTTCGCCAGAGACTGCGTCCGGCATCCTCAAGGGTTGTCTTGACACTGGCAATTTTGTCGACTACCTGCTCTATTATACATGTATCCGCGACGTGTTCTCTGCGCGGTCCGTTACTTCGTAAATTGTATCTGCCTTCTGGTTGGTTAGCATTAGGGTCTTCTATTGCACCAATGAGGTTGCAGTCATGTTCTAGTAAATTGTTCTCGTAGGGGTTTACATCTGGCTTTTGTTAAGACTGGTATCCATGCTTTGTTGACTTTTAATTATTATTCTTTTCTATTGTAACTATTTTGATGTTTGAATATTTCAATGGCTTCTCGTTGCAGACGGGTAAAATAGTGTGTGCAGTTAGATAATATATCTGTATTGTTGTATTGTACTGTATGGCCTTCAAGTCAAGAGTGTTCTGCTACTGCCCACTTTTCCACTTGTTTAAGACGGCTGTATCTTTCGTGTTCTTTAAGTCTGGTTGTGATGCTGCGTTTAGTGGTGCCTATATACACTTGGCCGCAACTGCACGGGATCCTGTATATGCCTGCTGATTGATGAGGATGAAGTTGATTCTTAATAGGTCTGAGGAGGTATTTTTGATTTTCCTGGTAGGTCTATATACTGTTTTTATGTCTTCTTTCTTTAGCAGTTTTCCAATTCGGTCAGTTACATTCTTGATTAAAGGTAAGAATGCCCTGGTTGACGTTTTTTCTTCTGATTCCTTGTTGTTGTATCGGCTGGGATGGTTAGCTCTGTTGATTTCTTTGTTGGTGTATCCATTGGCTGTAAATACTGTACGGATATGTTTGATTTCAGTCTTTAATAATTCTGGATGACAAAGTTTCTTGGCGCGATATGTCAATGTTCTGATGATACCAAGTTTCTGTTTGGGGTGATGATTGGAGGTTTTATGAATATATCTGTCAGTAAGCGTAGGTTTTCTATATATGGTGTGATAAATGTTGTCATCTTCTTCTCTTCTGATTGAGATGTCCAGAAAGGCTATGCTGTTCTCTTTTTCTTTTTCTACGGTGAATTGTATATTGGAGTTCTTCTATTTAGAGCAGGTAGTCAACAAAATTACCAGTCTCAAGACAACCTGTGAGGATGCCGGACGCAGTCTCTGGCGAAACGTTGGTGAACTACAAGCCTCAAGACCACGGCCAACAGCCCGGAAATCTGCAAGATCATCATAGTAACTCCGGCCGTGACAGCCTAAGTCAATGTAGTAAAGGGTTAATTTATAAGATACAAGTTACTTGTGAACAGATTCATATTCCATACTAATGTATCAAACTTATATTTTAAATAAAATACTCTTTGAAATAGTTAATTCTCTTAATTTCTTATTCTCCCACCTTATTCTTGGTCTACCAACTGGGCGTTTTCCCTATGGTTTTCCTACAAGAAGCTTCCATGCACGTCTTTCATTCCCCATTCGTGCCACAAGTCCATTCCATCGCAGTCTACGAGACTTCCATCCATAGTAATTCTGCCCGAGGGCAGGTATTTCACTGCAATCATATAATTTTCATGCTATGCTTTGTAGCTTTACTAGGGAATTATAGGTGTGGTAGCTTCCCGTTGATTTCCACACCGGTGTAGGATGGTGCTGATAATGATAAGGATGATGATGATGGCCGGATGATTTTCGGGAACCGTTGGGCCCTAAGCTTCCTGACATTTGTCTTACAGGTGAGGAAAAACCCTGAAAAAAACCCTCATTCAGGAAGCTTGTCCCGACAATGGATCGAATCCGGGCCCGCTGAGTGACAAGAGACCACAACGGTGGATCTACGACTCTTAACTGTTCTTGCTATATCTGGCTTCCTATACAGACCATGTAGTTCACTGATATTCAGTCTTCTCCATTCACCGTCTGTTCATCTCTCTTTGGTCCAAAATTTTTCCTCCGATTGAGGGTCTTTCCACTTTTCAGCGGTTGCCCTTTTACCAGCCGGCTGCTGGCCCTTCACATCCACATGTGTCAATCACAGAGGTAGATGATCAACAGCCAGTGTAGGGGTGACATGTGGTTAGCATGTCGAGTCCCCCAGCCGTTATAGCTGGTTCCTCAACCTGGAGCCGCTACTTACTGTAGCTACCCAATTGCCTCACGATGCTGGGTGGGCACCGGTCCCATACTGGCCGAAATACCATGAGAAAATTTCTTCCCCCATGGAGACTCGAACCAGCGCAAGTCCCGTAGCTCTGCGCCAAGGCTTCCTACCTTAACCGCTCGGCTACGGCGCGGGACCAAAATTTTTCCTAAGAACTTTATTCTCAAAATGCTCGTAATATTCTATCCTCCCTTGAAGTTAGTTAGAGTACATGTTTCGCATCCATATAATAATAGTTTTTTATGATAGCTAAAAATATCCAATTATGACTGAATAAAGTGAAATGGAGTGTATAACATTGTAACTTCAAATAGCAGTGTGGGAGGAAAACAAAATACTAGCATATGGAACCAGGTTGGCAGAACTGTTTAGCTACATGTTGATGGATATGGTCTGAGTTTATCACGCTAGTGTAGAAGATGTCGAAGGAAGAGATAACAAGGTTTCGTGCACACGCAAAGTACTCTGCTACGTGAACTCCGGCATGTGGGTCGCCCTAATTTGACTTTTGATGCCCCCTCTCTTTTTCTTTCTTTTTTTCAGCTTGCCATAGTATTATTAACGAGCCTTCTGGTTAGAATGGCGAATAGACTATATAAACCAACATTGTGATGCGCGTTTGTCATAACTGTCAGCAGCGCCGCGTGGTGGCAGGGAGGCCAACAATGGCTAGTGCCACCCCCAATGGGCCTTATGAATAATATAGCACTATTGTGTGGAGTTTATTCATGATACTAAAATTGTGTTTTTATCCCTTACAAATCTTGCCACAAAATTAAAGAGGTGATGGTGTTAGATGAAGGCTACCTAATTTCGGGTGACAAATGCCAACCTCAATTTATTATAATAAGAAAAGCGAACAAGAGTTGAAAGCAATACAATACCCTTTAATTCAATTAAATTTCCTCAAGTTATATATTTACAACCTGGGTGATAGAAATATGACCTGTTTATTTCGGTTACTTCATTACAATAATTTGACATGTTAATTTTACTCTAAGAAATGTACTTATTACAAAAATATTATAACCCTAAATAAATAAATAAATAAATAAATAAATATATATATATCATGGACAATACGAAGATGAGATGAAAGCCGAATAACAGCAAATGAGATGCGATTTATGCGCCGTACAGCAGGCTACACAAAGTGGGACCATAAAAGAAATGAGGCAATTATGGAAGAGTTGGATGTAGAACCCATTCTTCACCATATACAAAACTACCAGAACAACTGGAAAGCCCATCTTCAACGAATGCCGTCTCATAGAATTCCAAAAGCCATACTTTGCTACTGCCCCCAAGGCAGAAGATCGCTAGGACGTCCAAAAAAGCGCTGGATGGGAAATTCCTCTTTGAGTCCGTAACAGGCCACACGACCTATTACTTGCATGGATGATGATGATATATATATATATATATATATATATTTATTTATTTATTTATTTATTAGGATTATATCTTTTTAGACTTATGTGAAATAAAATATTTCCTGTGCAATGAATGGGTAAACCTTTACTTAAAACCATTGAAAAAGGCCTTCATTTTACTGAGCCTCAAGAAAAGGTCACCCCCAAATATATTTAAATATCAATATTTAATATTGACTTGGGGTGACCTTTTTCTTGAAGCTCAGTGAAATTAAGACATTTTTCAATGGTTTAAGTAAAAGTTCACCCATTCATCGCACAGGAAATATTTTATAATTCAGAAAAGTCCAAAAAAGTTTTAACACTCTAGGGTTATAAGTATTTGGACTTATGGGAAATAAAAATATTTCCTGTGCAACGAATAGGTGTAAAATATTTCCTGTGCAATTAATGGGTGAATTTTTACTTAAAACCATTAAAAAAGACCTTCATTTCACTGAGCTTCAAGAAAAGATCACCCGAAGTATATTTATATATCAATATTTAATATTGATTTGGGGGTGACCTTTTCTTGAAACTCAATGAAATGAAGGACTTTTTCGATGGTTTTAAGCAAAAGTTCACCCATCTATTGCACAGACATATATACAGGGTGCTCTAAAATTCCACTTACAAAGTTCTAGGATTTGTAGAGGGGACTGAGTTGATAATATTTAGAATTGGAAACCATGTCCGGAAACTTACCGTTTCTATGCTTCAGCCGTTTGAAAACAAGCATTAACTGAACGTACGTCACGTGACTCAACAAGTAATAGTATAGCGATTCGTCTAAATCGAAAATTTCCCGATCTAGTATTCCAAGACTTGGTGTTTTTTTTTAAATGTCAAAATGTTCGAAATTTTGAAAACTGCAAAAAATGATTGTGGAGGGAATATTAATGGAATTCATGATTCAGTTTCATTTTGTTTCTTTGGTTATTAATGAGTTGAATTGTAAAACAAGTGATGTACTGTGTCACGCCTCATAATAAATTACTTGTAAAACTGGTCGCGTTCAAAACATTCCCCCTAAGAATTCCCCACAAAATAGTCTTTAAAATATGTATTTCACCATAAAGTTGACGTGTGTCGGATGATCCAAGGTCATCTCCTTAAAGTATAATGTGCGAAAAGTTCTTTGTTTGGCACTCTTGCAAGTCCTCAATATCTTAAACAACCCAGAATCTCCTAATTTTAAGACGTTATGGCGCCTGTAATAGGTTATTAATTTCTGACTATTGGTTCTACATCTCAAAATACTTTGTCCTCTATCATCTATATAATTTTTATCATAAAATCCCTGAATAAGGGAAGAAAAATACATCGTGTTCATAAAGATTTCGATTTTTTAGAATTGATAATCTTATATATAAAAATTAATGTGAACCGAAAGTGCGATTTTCGGTTCGCTACTGCAACGCCGTTATCCTCCCTGAACAGTAAGATTCGTGAACTATGCCAATATCCTTTCTCTATGCATCTACCCCCACTCTCCTTTTTACCTCTCCTGTTGCGCTGTTTGTGCTGCGCATCTCCCCTTCTACCTCGGAACGCTCAAATACGCAATGCACATCAAGAACATTATCATTCGATCGGAACTTTGAGTTGAGACAACGTCGTGTGGAGCCGCGAGTGGCGTGGTTTAAGTTGGTCCTGAGGACCGGGGAAAGAATACCCTGGCTTGGACCGTGGTATGAATGTAGTGTGAGGTATGATATAGTTTTCTGATGTTAAGGATTATTATTTATTTTCTTTTTGTTTAGAATGATCAAGTATTTACATCTGTTATATTTTTCATCCACTTCAGACGTATTGTTTATATTAAACATCATTTATATATATATCTATCAAACTTAATGTTCAAGTTATTTATGTGCATGCTGCTGTTTAATATTCCTGTACTGAAACTTACTTATTTAGGAGATCATTCTAGCTTCCTTTATTTTCCGTCTAGCTTTCATGATTAATAACAATAATGAAACATTCAGTTTAAATCATAAACTACTCTGGTGTTTTGAGATCTATTGTTGATTCATGTTTAAGTGTTTAGGAAAGAAAGATGACTCAATCTTTGCCTCCTATGGGCCCGGGCAAAGCATTTTGATTAATAACCTTGGATATTGTGAACTTTACGCTAGTATATACAACGGAAACAAAAGACAATCCCGTACAAATGGTAGCAGTCAGCGTGGTTCTTCGCCCGCACAAATGTTTGTTTGTTTGTATATTTGTTTGTTTGTTCCTACTTTATGCGCGGCCAAACCGTTAATCCGATTGTGATGGGGTTTTTTGCAAGATGTTCAGGAAATTCCCGGGATGAACATAGGCTATAAGAGAGTTGTGATACTCAACTTCTACACCCTTAAAAATCGCCCTTTGTAGTGGAAAACGTGAAAAAAGTAGCTCTTTCGACGCTTAAATGGCTTACGCTGCCTAAACCGTAAGAAATGCACAAAATTAATGTACGCAGAATTAAATATCTCAAAAAGCTCTAGAAAAAAGTCCGCGACAGCATATGTTCACCTCTTGCGGATAACTCACAAATCATTTTTGTCTTTCATTGATACCAAGAGTCCCTTATCTCTTACGGATAACTCACAATAACCATTTTTGTCTTTCATTGATATCAAGAGTCTCGCGCCGTAGCCGAGTGGTTAAGGCAAGAAGTCTTGGCGCTGGTTCGAGTCTCTACGGGGGAAGAAAGAAATTTTTCTCGTGGAATGTCGGCCAGTATGGGTCAGAAATTAAATCTAGCTGAAAAAAAAAAAGAAAACTGTTTTGACTCACTCTCATCAATTTATCTTTTTTTTCTCTCTCTCTAATATAATTGTTATATGACGGTTCTTAACTTATCTGCAAAGGAGGGTACAATTCTAATGTTCATGACAATGTGACGTCATCATTCACACTTCTTGAGCCACAACAGAAGGCTGTAAGAGGTTTTCTTGCGAACTTATTTAATAATATCTAATTATGTCCTAATTGCTGAATTTTATGGTAAAAAAGTAACATATGTTTATCGTCCGCCCATGACATGAGAACTGAACGTTCGGGCAGGACAACGTGTGCCGGGTACGCTAGTCTATTATAAAAGTCCTAAAGAAACTTGCGGTTTCTTGCATTTCAATTCTTAATTAGAAGAGTTTTATTCATTTATGTTATCTTCAATATCGACTCCTCTAGTCTGCACTTACAGCTAGTAATAGAGTTAACACTAGATGCAGGGGGGAAACAATAGGCCTATATGTATTACAACTCAATGGTATTAATAGGCTGTTAGTTTATGCTGTTGATGTAGTATTATTGAGCGATAACGAGGAGATACTAAGGGCCAACATGCACACTCTATTGACTAACACTAAGAAATTGGGACTGGAAGCAAACATCAATAAAACTAAATATATGTTGACAATTAAAAATGCATTATATAATGGAAATGGACAACTAATAACAAATGAAGGAAATTTTGAAGTATCTAGGAACAATAATCACAAATAGGAATGAGATGCACAAAGAAATTAAACATAGGCTCAATTCTGGAAATGCGTGCTATTATGTATTACAAGGACTGTTGACGTCCCAACTCCTTTCAAACAACATTAAACTGAAATACATAAAACAATTATTCTCCCAGGGAGGAACGACGATTACGAATATTTGAGAATAAAGTTCTTAGGGCAATTTTTGGGTCAAAAAAGAGATGAACAGACAAGCGAATGGAGAAAACTACATAATAGTGAGTTACATGATATATATAGGAAGCCAGATATAATAAGAACAGTTAATTCTCGTAGGCTGCGATGGGCAGGACATGTGGCACGTATGGGGGATGCATGTATATTTCTGGTAGGAAAACCAGGGGAAAACGCCCAGTTGGTAGATGAAGAATGGGGTGGGAGAATAACATTATCCATGATTTCAGGGAAGTAGATTATACAGGGGATAATTGAAAAACATTAGTTCCGGATAGGGACGTATGGAGAGCTTACGTCTTCGCGGCCATGAACCTACGGGTTCGATAGAGCCAGTGAGTTATATATATAGGCCTATGCATATTCCTGTTTAACCAGCAACAACAAAATAATCTATCTCAAAAATTGATTAAAAGATCACTCCATACGCTTACAACACACCAGAGAATGAAGAAAAAATCACCCACTCATACAAATAATCAATAACAATAATAATAATAATAATAATAATAACAATAATAATAAATAGGGAAGTTGGAGTTGAAGAATAGGGTGAACTGGAGTAAATTCATGAAACGTGTAAATTCATGAAATGGGTTAATTCATTATACTTTTCTGCACACACCACATAGGCCTACATGGGGTAAAATGAGCACAAAACATCACAAGGAATATGGCACAAATACAGACTGGACACTTCAAAGTGATACGGGATGGCCTTTACATCCTGCTAAACGCACATGTTGGAAAATACCACGAGTTTATCCGTATCACGAATTTACCTGAAATTACCCTATTATATTCTTATTATTATTAATGTATGTGTGAATAAACAAAACACTGTGCTATGAGATGAGTAAAAAATTGTTGGAGAGTTGTTTCACGATGAAGACAAGTTCTTGAAGTAACATTGGAATGCAGAAAAACAGCAAGTTACTGTCTCTAGTTGTAATAATAATAATAATTAATTAATGAAATCGGTCAGAGACTTTATGTATATGGTAGAAATAGGTGGGTTACTTTACTACAGGCATACCAGGAATACAGTTCACCAATTAACTTCATATTTCTTTATACGAGTTCAATATATTAATTAATTAGTATGTATTAATCCTTACATTCCATTAACTTAGTTTAACCTCTCACCTTATAGGCCCACTTTACATGTCATACGTTACCTGGACCTTACAGTGGAACGACTTGTCCGGAGAAGGATTTACTCGTAGACTTTTTTCGACCACTACAAGGACATTGAGGGGTTCCCAAAATGAGTGATCTCAAATTTTAAATATAACACTTACTTACTCACTGGCACTATCGAAACCATAGGTTCATGGCCGCGCGAAATTAAGCTCTCAATACATCCCTATCCTGAGCTAAAACTTTCCAATCATTCCCTGTTAATCTACTTCCCTCAAATCATATTAATGTTATTCTCCCACCTCATTCTTGGTCTACCAACTGGGCATTTCCCCTCTGGTTTTCCTACAAGAAGCTTCCATGCACATCTTTCATTCCTCCATTCACGCTACATGTCCTGTCCATCGCAGTCTACGATACTTAACAGTTCTTATTAGATCTGGCTTCCCATAAAGACCATGTAGGCTAGTTCATTGTTATATAGTTTTTTTTCCATACACCTGTCTGTTCATCTCTCTTTGATACAAACATTTTCCTAAGAACTTTATTCTCAATTACTCGTAATCTCCTTTCCTCCCTTAAAGTAAGAGTCCATGTTTCGCATCCATATAATATAACTGGTAGCATAATAGTTGTATATATTTTCAGTTTAACGTTTTTGATAGGAGTTGGGACGCCAAGAGTCCCTGTAGTGCATAATAGCACAAATTTCCAGAAATATTTAAATCATCATCATCAATTGCATTCATGGATCAGGTCATTGGCCTGTTCCGCTTCAAGATAGAAATTGATTCCTCCATCTCTCCTTAGGTCTTCCTGGGTCTCTTCGTCCTGTGGGTCTGCAGTTGAACAGCTGCAGAGGTAGTCTATTGTTTGACATTCTTAGGAGGTGCTTATGCAAATAATTTTCTTATATTTGGATGGTTTCAGTTATTGCCGGTGTGTTGAGAGCTTTGCCGATATTTTCATTACGCATGTGGTCATAAAGCGTATAACCCGCTAAAGGTCTTAATAACTTCATTTCTGCAGCTACTCTGCTCTTTGATTTACCTGTAAGAAGAGCCCAGGTTTCAGAGCCATAAAGTAGAGTAGGAAGAGCAATTATTTTATAAAATTTTAGAATTGTATTTGGGCGTACTTTTTTACTTTACTTGTAAAATTACTAATTAAGTTTGTCATGGTTTGTTCATTTGTTGATGAAATTTACGCCAATTTAATGAATGTTACAGTACACAATGCCGTAAATTCAATTTCTTGCTCATTTTATAAGATCATAATTAATTAAATTATACATAGAATGTCCACCGCAGTGGTCTCGAGGTAGCGTGCTGCCTTGTCACGCAGCGGGCCCGGGTTCGATCCGGTCGGGACAGTTTTTCTGGGTGAGGTTTTTATTGGGTGTTTCCTCCCCTGTAAGACAAATGTCAGGAAAACTTTAAGGCCCAAACGGTCCCCGAAATCATATGGCCATCATTATCCTTCACCGGTGTGGAAAGCAACGGGAAGCTACCACACCTACAATTCCCTAGTAAAGCTGCAAGCATAGCATGAAAATGCTATGATTGGAGTGAAGGACCTGCCTTCGGGCAGAATTACTATGGATGGATACATAGAATGAAATGAAATATTTAATTATGAGATATTCAATTCTGTGTACATTATTCTCTGTACTAGTTATGGTTTAGGCAGCGTAAGCCATTTAAGCGTCCAAAGAGATACTTTTTTCACGTTTTCCACTATGAAGGGCGATTTTTAAGGGTGTAGGAGTTGAGTATCAGAACTCTCTTATAGTCTATGTTCATTCAGGGAATCTCCTGAACATTTTGCAAAAAGCCCCATCACAATCGGATCAACGGTATAGCAGCGCATAAAGTACGAAGAAACAAACAAACAAACATTCATTTTTATGTATTAGATGATAACACACGATCATTGTTAGGAGTTAATAGACTGGATCACCAAAGGAACACTATTATCAGAGGAAAACTTGGAGTAACAAGTTTAAATGAAGATATACAAAGATACCAACAAGAATGGAAAAATCATCTGAGGAGAATGGCAAGAAATAGACTTCCAAAATTGGCATTCCAATATACCCCAATTGGACATAGGGACCAAGGAAGACCAAAACATCGGTGGAAAGATCAAGACCATCTTCGCTAGGTTTACCGTACAGGCCACATGGCCTAAAACGAATTTGTTCATGATGATGATGATGATGATGATGAACACACTTAGAACATGTTAACTATAATCGAAGTACAGCTAATCTGGAAGCAATGAGCATTACTGCTTTTGACAGTTAGGATGGGAAGCCTCAAAATACACTAAACAAGAAAATCGATTTGATTGGAGAAGCTAAGCAGACCGTATTCGTGGTCTGTTATTTGCTTGATTTTATGGCGAGTCCTAGACCTAATTTCCTGGGAATAATACATGTAAAATGCTTCCTCTCGTCACAAATATGAAGGGGCGGGTTGCTTCCTGTCAGTTTCTGGTCGAGCAGACAAATTAGCATGTGTATGTGTATATCGGTAAACAATATGAGAAAGATGTGCAGATGGCGAACCACAAGTCGCACACAAAAAGCCAATTGCAACAACTCTATTACTCTTTTCTTTCATAAATAAGTGGGGGTGAGTGTCACCTGCTCCTAGCACCCTGATATCCAGCCCCGTTAATTTATTGTCACCACAAAAAAGTAAGGGTCGACGAGGTGTCGTCAGCCACACGCACTCAATTTGACTCATGAGTATGCATAATTACTCTCCCCAATTGGGCAGATACTGACACACCTGGTATAGACCTACTCCGTTTTTGCAATTTTAAGACTTTAATTCTGTCCACCTCTGTGGTCTCGAGGTAGCGTGCTGCCTTGCCACGCAGCGGACCCGGGTTCGATCCCCACTCAGGACAAGTTTTCTGGGTGAGGTTTTTTCGGTGTTTTTCCTCACCTGTAAGACAAATGTCAGGATACTATAAAGGTCCAAACAGTCCCCGAACAGCATCTGGCCATCATTATCATCAGTACCATATCCACCGCATTAGATTAAGTTTAAGACTTCTCCTGGTGCATAATTTCCCATCGTAATCACATCACCCATCATATCATTGGGGCAGCGTAACCCCGCCTTCCAGGCGCCCCAACTTCAGAGGTGGGTTACAATACGCTAATGCCAGGGGAGAATACCTGAAATGTCGAATGACAAACAGGTGGCATTGAAATAAAAAAAAGTTTTTAATTTCTCTATTTTTTGTCAAAACACCAAAATACTATAGCTTTGTAAGTTTGATTGGGGATTTTGGGAAAGGTGTCGGGAGCATTTTATCCAAAATAACAGCAACTCTCCCCCCTCCATTCCAAGACATTTGCCTAATGTTATACACTATAGTTATGGGACTCATAACGGGACTCGAACCCTCGACCTTCCGGCTTGTAGCGTATTGCCTTAACCACTACGATACGGAGTGTCCCAATTATACAGAGTATGATTAGAAAATATTAGCCCAGGATAAGAATGTATGCAGGGATCATATCCATGCGGCTATTAACATAAGTTTTCGATAGTTCCAGTTAGTTAATTACTTACCTATCAAACAATTAAATTTATTCCACGTCATTAACTATCATAAGTAATGCCATGAGTGATTCCCAATTTATCTAGAGAATTTGGAAATCAAGAGTAGCATTTGTTAGGACTGTTTAACGAATAAAATTAAGCTGTTTACTCACAAACCATTATTTAAATATAGTTATTTTAAAATATTTATATATTTAATGGAAACGGCGATGTTTGAAAACAAATGAGAAACGATTGGTACGCTTCATTTGTTCATCACTGCAACCAGATCATATTATTTATTGCCAAAGGATCGCAATATTGTAAGAATGCACCCTAGTGGAGAAATTTATAATCAACATTATAGGTATTAATTAATTTCTGAAACGTTATTTCCTGGGAAATAATTCGTTTAAGAAAGTGCAAACTGTTTTTTTTTTGCGGTATAATCAACTGCTACAAATGTTTTTATATTATCTCCCGCAAGCACTATGTGTTAACATTCGTTCACAATATATACAATCTGGTAGCCACATATAGTCACTGCAAAATATACTATGACCTAATCAAAATGTTAAAAAGGAGGAGCTTGATTTTACAGTGATAAAAATTAAACTGATAAAATCGAGGTGAAAAATGACTGTGATTGGTTGTAAATAGAAAATCATTGAAATGTGATTGGTCATTGACTCCCTTTTAGGGCAAGAGTTGAATAGTCTTTGAAAACCCACGAAATAACGTTGCAGTAAAATATAATTGACATATTTACATCATAGGACATCATAAATTAATTGCATTCTTACAATATTGCGATCGTTTGGTAATAACTAACTAACTCACTGGCACTATGGAACCTGTAGGTTCATGGCCGCGCGGACATAAGCTCTCCATATATCCCTATCCTGAGCCAACGTTTTCCAATCATCATCCCCTGTATAATCTACTTCCCTCAAAATCATAGTAATGTTAGTTTTATAAAGTCCTAACATTCCATGTTCCCAGAAACATGTCCCTATGTTTGAGCCTTTGGCATCAGTTCCCTGAATAGTCCTCGCCCGGAGAACCGAATGGGGGAAAACGTCTACTATGTTTAATTATAAATTATACTGAAGATCTATTATTTTTTCTGGGTAATTTTATCAACAAGTTGTTCTGTCATTTTCATGGAGTGTTTTGGCCTCCTACAATATTTCTTTTAACTATCACCAAGGCGTCTATTTGTTTACGCAGACCGGTGCTGAGACTATCTTAGGAACTAATTTAACGGTTTAAAGGCGTTAAAGTAAGGTAGGGTAGAAATAGACGTTATGAAAATGATGCAGGCATCTGAGCGATCAATCTTTTGTGAAGCGCGCGTGAATCAATCAAGAGTAGCAGCGAGAGTGAGAGAGAGAGCCCGGTGTCGCCAATGTTTGCATTCCATCAACTGGAGATGTGCAGTAATTACACGCTGTCCGGGGTGATGAAACATAAACACCATCACCAGGGGTGTAAAAAAATATCAGCCTCTCAATTTTTAAATATTATATAATTTCTCCCTTTATTCATCATCATCGTCCAACACGCACACACTACTGAGTAACATCAAGAAATTGGTGACTGAAAGTAAATATCAATAAATCTACATATGCAGTTCCTGCATTATTTTATGGGAGCGAAACTTGGGTAATGACCAAAAAAATTGCAAAGTAGAATACAAAGCGCAGAAATTAACTTCCTTAGAAGAACAAAAAGCTGCACAAAATTGGATCGGATAAGGAATGAAGATATAATATAGAGTTAAATATATATCCATTGGATGACAAAATCAAAGAGAGAAATGGTTTACACATGTGGAATGAATGAATGTATCAAGATTACCAAGAGCAGCATTCAACTACAAGCCAAGAGGTTCAAGGAATGTAGGAAGGCCACCTACCTGTTCCTCTCTCTTGGGCCCAAAATTTTTCTTCAGAACTTTATTCTTAAAAACCTAATGTAATATTTTCTCCTGCTTTAAAGCAAAACACCATGTTTTGATTCCCTTCTAACAGGAAAAATAAGTTTTTGTATATTTTTAGTTTAACGTGTTTTTAAAGAAGTTGGGATGACAAGAGTCTATGAACATAATAGCATACGTTTCCAGAGTTGAGCCTATGTACAATCTCACTTCATGAAGACTGAATTTGCTAATTGTTGGCCTGAATTATCTTCTCGCCTCACTTTAGCATTATCGTTTCCAAAGACATACAAGGCTACTGATATTATAGAAAAAAATACAAACTCACTGCAAGAAAATGTGAATTTTTAAATAGAAACAAAATTACGATCAACTTTAATTAGCTGAATCTAATGAGAACCTATTGTTAAAATTACACTGGTCGACAAAAATGAACTTTTTTCTTTCACAATAATAAAAATATGAGATTTTAGAAGTATTTTTCATCATGAATTTAAATATCATTTCAGTTTTTTTTCCTGTCAGGCAAGAGTTTTCTGTGATATTCATTTACATTTTTTATAATTTTTATAATTTTTAATGAAATCCATCTAACTCTAACTCATTCTGACTTACCTAGAAAGTGGTAGATAGTAATTTTCGGGCATATTTTGCATATGGAACATCTCTCTTCTTGGTCCAACAGTAGTCAGCCAGCATGTTAGAACTGCACTTGCCTTGTTACCTCTTTTCTATTGTGGAAATTTGCTGATGAAAACGCTCACCGTGCTCATCAGAGACAGCCCTTAAATACAGCTTGAATAAAATCGCTACATATAAGGTAAAGGTACCTATGACAGGTCAAAGAGAATGTTAAAATCAATTTTAAAAAAGAGGCTGTCACAAAAAAACTGTGCCTGATGGAAAAATTCTGACTACATATCTGAATTCAGTATGAAAAATGCACTAGATTCATTAATCAGATATCTTGTGAAGAAAACCATGTCGACCAGTGTTATCAACTTACACTGATTAAGGAGACCACGGCCTACTAAATATCTATTGTGACAGCATTTCATGGGATGATTTATGGTTTTCAATAATTGTCTCCTTCTTCACTTCCTGGTTTAGGCAACAGTTGCCTGTTCCGTCTTCACTAATAGATCTAAGACCATCTCTTCCGAGGACGTCCGACATCTCTTCTTCCTCTGGGAAAATAATGGAAGATTTTATTTGGTAATCTACTTTCTTCCATTCTTTCTACATGTTCTTTCCACTGTATCTTGTTGTTAAATATATTTTCTTTTATGTAGTAGATCTGCAGTTCTTCTCGGATATCCTCGTTTCTTATCTGGTCCATTCTAGTGCAGCCTTTTACTCTTCTTAAAAATTTCATCTCGGCTGCTTGGATTTTACTTTATGGTTTGGTAGTGGTAATCCAAGATTCACACCCATACAAAACGACAGGAACAGCCATTGTTTTATAAAATTTTAATTTTGTTTGCCTATGGGCTTTATTATTCAATGTTCTATTTATTGTACCACAAATAGCTTGAAACTGATGTGTTTTGTGTCCAATATCTTTATCATACCCATAGCTGATGTCACGTCCTATATATTTAAAGTGGGATACTTGTTCAATAATTTCGTCTCTAATTACTATTTTTGCACGCAAAGTATTTCTTCCACAAAATTCTTTTGTTTTACTTATTGAAATTTTAAAATTATGATCGCTACATATTGCATTTAATTTGTAAGCAGCCAATTGTAACAGATCTTCAACATGGTGTAGTAAGACTAAATCATCGGCCAAAATTAAGTTATTAATACCTGAGTTATTGTTTAATCTAAGGCCTTTGTCCGTTATAATTTTCCATTGTTTCATAATGTCGTCGATATATATTTCAATAATTGTTTGATAACAAAATAATATAAATAGGCTGACAATTTTTTTGAACTCGCATAAATTATTTTATAGAATATTTGAGTCACAAAGAAATACGGAGTAATGCTGGTGATCGAAATGTTCTTGGTAACCAAACATACGACTTTGCAATCTCGCTGTTTATAATCCAGAAAGAATACTTACAGAATGTTAGAGAAACAATAAAAATATTAAAATTATATCATTTTTTGTTATGATGCAGTTAATTTCCGGGGAAGATAATATTTTGAAACTGGTGGTGTGATTTTAATCACATTCTATATCGCTTGATGTCGACCAATACCAAGTATCGATTATCTAGATGTACAAAAATCTGTGTTATCCGGATTTTTATGAAGTGTAAACCTCTGGAAACCGGAAATTACCACAAAAAGTGGTTGTCAACAACAATGACAAAATGTTTACAGCTGAATGGGCAGGTAACATGCGGAAACATAATATTTTATTGAAGCATCGGTTAGTTAGGTTGCAGGGATTACATATTAATTCCCCAACCATCCCCAACGAATTACATTGCACAACGCAATTTTTGCTCTCACAAAGTATACAGCTGATGTTGCAGTATTTTTATGCAATTTTAAAATTTTTTCCCCAGTTTTCTGGCATCGAATATTAGTCATCGTAGGCTACATTGTTTTCTTAGAAATTCACTTTTTTTCTGAGTGTCTTTTCTTAATTGATTGATTGAGGGTCTTTCCACTTTTCAGCGGTTGCCCTTTTACCAGCCGGCTGCTGGCCCTTCACATCCACATGTGTCAATCACAGAGGTAGATGATCAACAGCCAGTGTAGGGGTGACATGTGGTTAGCATGTCGAGTCCCCCAGCCGTTATAGCTGGTTCCTCAACCTGGAGCCGCTACTTATTGTAGCTACCCAATTGCCTCACGATGCTGGGTGGGCACCGGTCCCATACTGGCCGAAATACCATGAGAAAATTTCTTCCCCCATGGAGACTCGAACCAGCGCAAGTCCCGTAGTTCTGCGCCAAGGCTTCCTACCTTAACCGCTCGGCTACGGCGCGGGACGTCTTTTCTTAATATTAATATAAATTCAAATTATAATTACTTGATAGAAAGCTGTGTGACTTTATCCATCATATTTTTAAGAGATTTTGAGTTAGTTTTTCATCTGTTTGTTCATTAATTAATTTATTTGTTCATATTACTTTATTATGTAACGCTAGAAATTAACCATAATCTAAATTACTGTAAATAATTAAATGTATTGTAACAAACCATAACATACTGGATGGTGATAAAGGGTTCATATTATTGGAGATTCAATAAAATAAATACTTAATGGGAGCGAAACTTGGGCAATGACCAAAAAATTACAAAGTAGAATACAAAGCGCAGAAGTGAACTTCCTTAGAAGAACAAAATGCTGCACAAGATTGGATCGGATAAAGAATGGATATATAAGAGCAGAGTTAAATATATATCCATTGAATAAGAAAATCAAAGAATAAAGAGAGAAATGGTTTACTCGTGTAGAAAGAATCCAAGCCAAGAGGTTCAAAGAATGTAGGAAGGCCAGTTAAAAGATGGACAAAACAACTGTGAGGCGGAACACGAAATGTTTGCCTAGCCCTTGAAGCGAAGAAGAAGAAGAAGATTCCAATTCTAGCACTACTCACCGGTCTCGATGGTCTAGGGTTTAAAATCCTTGCCTCTGGTTTCGAGGGTTGTGGGTTCAAATCAGGGAGGGGTCCATGCATCTTTTTAGGATGAAGTATTTGAGAATAAAGTTCTTAGGAACATCTTTGGGCAAAAAAAGACATGAACAGACAGGTGCATGGAGAAAATTACATAATAGTGAGCTACATGGTCTTTATAGGAAGCCAGATATAATAAGAACAGTTAAGTCTTATGGACTACGATGGGCAGGGCATGTGACACGAATGGGGAATGAAATACGAGCATGAAAGCTTGTTGTAGGATAACCAGAGGGTAAACGCCCAGTTGGTAGACCAAGAATGAGGTGGGAGAATAACTAACTATGATTTGAGGGAAGTAGATTATACAGGGAATGATTGGAAAACAGTTCAGGATAGGGATGTATGAAGAGCTTATGTCCGCGCGGCCATGAACCTAAGGGCTAGATAGTGCCAGTGAGTTAGTTGGTTAGTTTTGGAGAAATCAAAGGGACAAGGTCTCTAGCAAAGACTTTTAGCCAAAACAATATTTCTTATTGTTCAATGCCGCAAGATTGTCTCTCATGGCATTTCTGGCTATCCCTTCTTGCTTTGGCAGAATTGTAATCCATTTCTTACATTGGGGCAGGTTGAAGACGAAGTTACATTTTTTAAGTGATCCCACAACAGGCCTCAGGAGGCCCTTGGGGTAGTAGGAGGTTAAGGCTCCCACATTTTCTAGACAATCGGCACTTTATGTCAGCCGGGTTGTCAGCCCTGCGTGACGGCCGCCTTTACCCCCAGAACAAGCGTCTGGTACTCATTTCCGTTAGAGGCTGAGTCGACCCCAGGGCCATAGTTCCACCAGAGGGTTTGGGTCAGTTTAAAAATCCTGACCCCAACGGGACTTGAACCCTCGACCCTCCGGCTTGTAGCTCAGTGCCTTAACCACTGCGCTACGGCGTGCCCCCGAAGTTACATTACCCTGATGATATAATGGATGATAAATGATAATGAAAAGCCAGGAGAGTCTTAATATAAACTTAACCTAAATTCCAGACCTTGGGCAAGCACATGAATAAGTCCCTTTAAGAAAAAATTCCTATGGTTTGACCGGGAACGGAATCCGGGATCTCGTGAACTGTAGTCAGGAACGATGACCACTAGCCCACGAGGCCGGTCATAATATGAACATGATCACAATAAATCATATTACAAAATAAAATTTTATTAGGTTTTGTGATTCCTTGTCTGAAGACTTTTAGGTTCGAAAAAGAACACCCAAGGGGGAACGCCTTAGTGTAGTTGCTTTAGGCAAAACGGCACAAGCCGGAAGACCGTGGTTTCAAATCCCTGTAGAACCATAGGGCATCATAGCCCTGTGGTCAATTCAGACTTTAACGAAAATAAGTAGCAGACAACTGTTCTGAGGGTAAAGGCGGTCGTCACGCAGGGCTGACAACCCAGCTAACATCTCGTTGCGATTGTCCAGAAATATGGGAGCCTTAACTTCCTATCACTGCAAGGACCTTCTAAGGCCTGTAATGAGATCACTTTATCATTTTTTAAAAATGAACTTCCAGCCTAAATTAGTGCCACTGAGCAAAATTGAATCGGCCTTTGCCATCCAAATAACACATACACACACTCACACATACACACACTCACACATACACACACTCACACATACACACTCACTCACACATACGCACTCACTCACATACACACTCACATGCACACACATACACACTCATATACACTCTCACAATGCACACACTCTCACAATGCACACACTCACACATACACACTCACTCACACATACACACTCACTCACATACACACTCACATGCACACACATACACACGTACACACACACACACACACACTCACTCACTCTCACACACATACACATACATACACACAATCAAAATGATAAAATTTCTGTAGAATTTCTTAAACATTAGAAAGCAAAGTATTTGAAAAGCGGAGAGAAACAAAATATTTTGAATATTTTCAAACAGTTTAGTGAAAAATATCCCGTATTAACCATATCCGAGGATGTGGTGAAAATAACAGCAGATTTTACAGGTGAGTGAGCATGGAACACAAATTTTGCTCATAAAGAAATTCTACCGGTAAATCTTGGAAAAATCGCGTCTAATTAGGCAGACCCATATAACGGGCTTCCAATATAAAAACCGGACCGGCCTCACGAAGTTTCACCCGGCACGCAGTGCTGTCTCTTCCTCCCGCAATTCACCCTGCCTGCCACCCGTCCTTGAACTGTTTCTTACCTTATAGAAAATGCTGGAAATGTGGTTCCTTCAGTCACTGATGAAAAAAACCACTCACAATAACGCACAAGTGTAATAGGATCATCTTGGTTTAGACAATGAACACGTGTACATTTGTAAGGTTTGAGTTTTAACAATTTTGTTGCTGTATGTGCAGAAGATACTGAAATCCCAACTTGTTGTGCTAATTTCGGTAATGATTTTTGTGGTGAACGTTCTAAATTTTCGCCAATTTCGTCTAATTGTTCTTCGGTGAGAACCGTACGCCTTCGCGTGTGTTTCTTATTTTGTACTGAACCAGTGGTCTCAAATTTAGTCACAAGATCGTGGATTCTCGATCTGGAAGGAGGTAATTGTCCAGGGAAGTTCCGAATAAATTCCTCGCGAACGCGACGAGCTGATTCGTATTTATAATAACATTTACACACATAAATGCGCTGCTCTAATGTCAGCTGACGTCTCATCTTGTCGAACGATAGTAAACTGACTAGTTCATGGACGAGCAGCTGGCAGAGTGAAATTCGGACGAGGAGAGAGCGCTGCCTGACGGGTGAAACCCCGTGAGGCCGGTCCGGGTTTATATTGGAAGCCCGGTATAATTTTTGTTGTTGTAAATAAATACGAAATGGAGGAAGATTCTAATTATTGATACCATCTTATTTTATATTCGGTCTTATTTCCCGTTAAATAGGATGTTGCCTTAGAGCAATGTTTCTATAGTACAGAATTCAGTCACATGGTGTTTAAAAGTACCATGGTTCCCCCAATAGAGTCGGTGGAGTAATACAGGGTTCCCACAAATGTACTTTCGGGTTTTGAACACATTTAACTTGGGTTTAAACAAACTTACAAACATGAAAATAGTACTAATGGAGAGAGAAACTCAAAAAGTTTTGGTTACAGTATCACAGTTGGCAACAATGACGTATAATTATATACAGCAAACCCCGATAAAAACCTCACCCAGAAAAACTGTCCCGACCGGGGATCGAACCCGGGCCCGCTGCGTGACAAGGTAGCACGCTACCTCGAGACCACAGAGGTGGTTTTAACCATATAATAATAATAATAATAATAATAATAATAATAATAATAATAATAATAATAAACATTCACAGATTAAGCTCATGTGGCTTATTCCGGTCTCATAGATTCTCATTCAAAAAGTTCAATCCATCTCTTTTTCGGTCTACAAACATTCTTTCTTGTCTCCTTTTGATTTGAAATTAAGTATAAATCTTAGTTCCTGTTTCTAGCCAAGGTTTTTAACGCTGGGACAGTCCTGTTTCCATTATCTATGAGACTTTTAGTATAATAATAATAATAATAATAATAATAATAATAATAATAATAATAATAATAATAATAATAATATAATAATAATAATAATAATAATATAATAATAATAATAATAATAATAATAATAATAATAATAATAATAATAATAAACATTCACAGATTAAGCTCATGTGGCTTATTCCGGTCTCATAGATTCTCATTCAAAAAGTTCAATCCATCCCTTTTTCGGTCTACAAACATTCTTGTCTCCTTTTGATTTGAAATTAAGTATAAATCTTTGTTCCTGTTTCTAGCCAAGGCTTTTAACGCTGGGACAGTCCTGTTTCCATTATCTATGAGACTTTTAGTATAATAATAATAATAATAATAATAATAATAATAATAATAATATAATAATAATAATTGCAAAATATGAACATATAATTATAGTAGGCTTGTGAAGAGAGAAATTAGGATATTCTTGGTGGATGTTCCTGTGTAGTTTCCAGATAAAAAAAAACAGGAAAGTATCAGCTGAGTCAGCACACACACACCTGGGCTATCTCGAAATTCTTATAAAGGTCTCGGCGTGGTAGTAGCGTGTGGGTGGATGCGTGTTCTACTGACATTTGCGTGCACCACGATCTCCAAGCTTTTCTCTTACTTTACTTTTTCCATCAATAAAACATCCCCTCCCTAACATATTGGGAAGCCACAATGCATCATCACTACTAAATACAAGTGTTGTTGTACTAAATGCTCCCGCAAACTTGTATCATTACAATACATTCTCTGACATCATGATGAAAGCAAAGAAGATTTATACGCAACTCTAAAATTTCTAAGATTTCTTCATTCTGACTATTTAACTAATGCCACAAATGCTAGTCAATGACCAATCACGTTTCAATGAATGTTGTTTTACAACCAATGACAGTTGTGTTTCACCTCGCTCTTTATCGATTTCTCTTTATCAGCTCCTGCTTTTGTGTTAAAGAAAGCTCCTCCTTTTTAATGTTCTGAACAGGTCAAAGCATTATTTTTCTCCAACAAATACATTGAATATAGCAAATAATGATAAGATTCCTTGATTTTACTGAGTTGTTTACTAAAAAAATAAATGAATAACCCGTAATGTTGATTATGTTATATAGTTTGACGTGTTTATTATTTCTCAATTTGCGTGCACTCTTACAATATTGCGATCTTATTTGGCAATAAATAATATGATCAAGCAGCAGTGAATGAACATAACCTCACATTTATGATTTGTTTTCAAACATCGCCGTTTACATTAAATATATAAATATTTTAAAATAACTATAGTTAAACATTGATTTATGAGTAAACACCTTAATTTTATTCGTTAAATAGTCCTAACAAATGTCACTCTTGATTTCCAAATTCTCTAGATAAATTTACTCCTCACTTCGTGAGTCGTAAATTTATCGATTATTTGGAAATCACTCGTGGCATTACTTGTGGTAAATTTATGTAATTTAAAATAATATTTTGTAAACCATACCGACATTTTATTAAGCTGAAGATTCTTAGTCCCGCGTCGTAGCCTAGTGGTTACGGCAAGATGGTTTGTCGCAGAGCTACGGGACATGCGCTGGTTCGAGTCCCCATGGGGGAAGAAATTTTCTCATGGAATTTCGGCTAGTATGGGACCGGTGCTCATCCAGCATCGTGAAGCATTTGGTTAGCTACATTAAGTAGCAACTCTAGGTTGACAAGACCAGCTATAACGGCTAGGGGACTCGATATGCTGACCACATGCCACCCATACCCTGGGTCGATGATCGGCTTCCTCTGTGATTAACGCATGTGGATGTGAGACCAGGAGCTGGCTGGTAGGCCAAGGGCCTTCTAGGCATGTCGTGCTTGGAGTTAGAAGAATCTTAGCAGTTAAAATCATCATCATCATCATCCTCATAGTACATTCACGAATTTAGGCCATTTGTTGACCTGTTTCGGCCTCAAGAGAAACACCATCCAAAAGTCTTTTGAGTGGACGTCCTGGTCTTCCACTTCTTGCAGGTTTATATCTTAACATGTGTTTGGGTATTCTGTGATCTTCCATTCGATGAACATATTGCATCCATCTTGACTTATAATCAGAAATGTTGTTTTCTAAAGGTTCCATGTGTAATTCTTCTAAGATGTTAACAAAATATTAAACTAAATATCGTTGCTAACAGACATCAAAACTACCTTCGACAATAATCTTATATTAATATTTATTTTGTCTAATGCTACCAGGTTGTCTTTTATGACATTTCCGGCTTTCTCCCCTGGCATTCGCAGAATTGTAATCCTTTTCTTAGGTTGAGGCACCTGGAAGGCGGAGTTACGTTACCCCGATGATATGATTGATGATAAATGATAATGAAGCGCCAGGAGAGTTCTTAACCTAAACTTAATCGAAATTTCAGACCATGGGCAACCACAGGAATAATTCCCTTTAAGATAAAATTCCTATGGTCTGACCGGGAATCGAACCCGGGACCCCACGAACAGTAGTCAGCAACTCTGACCACTAGCCCATGAGGCTGATCAAATTAATAATATGATTGTACTAATATTATCAGGCATGTTGAGTCTAGGAAATTGAGAATGGCAGGCCATGTTCTCGAATATTGCATTCTAATAAAATGAGAAAGGTATTATCAGAAGCTCTGAAGATTTTTGTGTTCGTAAAA
This sequence comes from Diploptera punctata, assembly GCA_030220185.1. Lineage (NCBI taxonomy): Eukaryota > Metazoa > Arthropoda > Insecta > Blattodea > Blaberidae > Diploptera > Diploptera punctata. The sequence goes on along the minus strand of JASPKZ010007246.1, from coordinate 745,157 downwards.
TAATCTCAATCCTAAATTAAACTCGCTGAGGAAAATTTACTCCGTAGTTCCCATCCAAGTAATACCTTGGTTGGCTACTAGATACCTATTTAAAGCGGTGTCTTAAGCACATTGCATTTGCTGACATCTGTAAGGAAAAGGCGTAAATAAATTAGCACAGTTAACAAACAACCGCTAGGGACCACCCTTATCTCACGAGAGATGCACGGTTACATACTATCAGAAAATTAACAATCGGAGAATTAGGAGCGGGGTTATCTGATCTGATGATGATGATGATTAATTGCATAACCCATTGTTGAGCCATGTCTCTCCTTTATCAGGAGTTAATAGGCAAAGTTCATTACACGCTTTATATTAGCTAGACCGGTATCTACCTATCTATCTATCTATGTAATGGAATCTTTCAACGCGATTTGCACCCACTTAAAAATCATTGGATCGACTTGAAACTTTGAATACTTGTAAAGGACCCGTGACAATACAATAATTTCATATTTTGTTTTTCTAAAATCCTGGCCAGAATCCTCAGAAAAAAAAGTCTTTGTATCCTTGTAAGGGAATTTTTGAACACGATTTTCACCCACTTAGAAACATTGGATCGACTTCAAACTTTGTATACTTGTAAAGGACCCGTGACAATACAATAATTTCATATTTATTTTATAAAATCCTGGCCAGAATCATCAGAAAATCAAAAAAGTGTCTTTGTATATATCTAATGGAATCTTTGAACACGATTATCACCCACTTAGAAACATTGGATCGACTTGAAACTTTGTATACTTGTAAGGGACCCGTGGCAATACAATAATTTCATATTTATTTTATAAAATCCTGGCCAGAATCATCAGAAAATCAAAAAAGGTGTCTTTGTATCTATGTAACGGAATCTTTGAACACGATTTTCACCCACTTAAAAACATTGGATCGATTTCAAAATTTGTATATTTGTAAAGGACCAATGACAATACAAGAATTTCATTTTTTTCCCTAAATCCTGGCCAGAATCATCAGAAAATCAAAAAAATAAAAACCGGTATAATAGGTTGCGCACTTATCGACTTTTTAGTCAATCGTTGTAACAGCTCAGTTGGTAGAGCGGTGGACTGTAGTGGTATGTAATTTCAGTTATCCATAGGTCGCTGGTTCAAATCCGGCCCGGAGGATTTTTTTAGAAGAGTATTAAGCAATACATTTTCATGGGATTCCGGTTTATGACAATCAATTACACTAAAAATAGAAAAGGAAATAATAGTTTTAAAAAACTGAAACAACAAGCTTTATTAGAAAACAGAACTAAAAAATGAAAAAAAATATTTTAATTTCCAACACGCTTGGCATAAAATTAAAATGGTCAACAAAAAATTCATCACCAACACATCTAGAATAAAACTAGAGTTATCAAAAAAAATAATAATAATTTTACCATCAAAAGCGTGGGGTGCTTTTTGTGGTTTTTACGTTTTCTTCTTAGAGACTTTACTTTTGCCAAAATCTGTTTATTATCAAATACATTAATTGATATAGAGCACCCCACGCTTTTGATGGTAAAATTATTTTTTTGTAGACAACTCTAGTTTTATTCTAGATGTGTTGGAGATGATTTTTTTTGTTGACCACTTTAATTTTATCCCAAACGTGTTGGAAATTAAAATTATTTTTCATTTTTTAGTTCGGTTTTTTAATAAAGTGTATTGTTTAATTTTTTTAAACTATTATTTATAGTTACCTTATTTGTCCAAATATATCAGTGACATGCAGTCAATACACCGACTCAATGAGGCATCTAACAGGCAACTAAGGTATTACTAGGATGTTTGAGATCGGTAAATTTGGCTTAGAGGCCTCATTATTCAGGCTTAAGAATCATTTTACAAACCTGAAAATCTTCAGACTTGGGACCCAGGGTTTAAAGTCCCTCCCAGAGGACTTGCTCCTTGGATTTTTCCATCCTAAAAAAAATCCATCGGATTTGAACCCGCGACCCTCGGGACGAGAGGCAAGGAGCATAACCACTATAGTCTGTCCGTGGAATCTGTAGAGAAATTCGCTAGTTTTCCGATTGTATATCTTTCACGCTTGAAGCTCAAGAGCGAAATGAATAATGTCACGTGATCTCTTCTCACTCCTGCACTTCCTTCCGACAAATATGATTAACTCTATTGAAGGCTAATTCAATATTAGGACAATAGTGTATTGCAAGGAAGATTCCAGTAATAAGCTGAATTGCTAGACATAGTCCTAATAAAGACCCAAAATTTCATCATCTTCTGATATTGGAGGGAGAAGGAAGATCAATTAAAGCGTCATTTGCCATGCATTTTTGCCTGCCTCCTGCGTACATGGCTTATTTTTAACAGCTTCTCAACAGATTCTACGGACAGACTGTAGTCCACCGCAGCCTACTCTCTGATCTCGGACTTTGTATCATCATCATCACCATCATTATCATCATGGTACTTTCACGAATTTAGACTATTTGTTGACTTGTTTCGGCCTCAAGAAAAACACCATCCAAAAGTCTTTTGAGTGGACGTCCTGCAGGTTGATATCTTAACATTTGTTTGGGTATCCTGTGATCTTCCATTCGATGAACATGTTGCATCCATCTTGATTTATAATCAGAAATTTTGTTTTGTAAAGATTCCATGTGTAATTCTTCTAAGATGTCTTCATTTTTTTTGTGATCTAGTAGTGTGTATCCTGTAGTCCTCCGAAGGTATCTCATTTCAGCAGATCTAAGTCTCTGTAAACTTTATAGCTATATTCGATTGGCAGAGGAATTTTTTAGGCTAATGCAGCTTCTATGTGACAGACTTTTTCCTGTTTTACTCAATTTTCTGATGTATATTTTTTGTTTGGTTTTAAACTTTCTTACTGTCCTTATGTCTCTCTTTTTCCTTTTATTTTTTTCCTCTCCACATACACCGCAGGCTCAAGGTGGATATTTGAAATCCCTTATCTCGTTGGGCAAAAATAGGGACTCTATCTGACCATGTCACGAAGACAATTTTCAAATTCAGTAATTTAATGTAATGATATAACAATGGTAGTAAGTTTATGTGTAATCTGAGATATCGATTGTTAAGTTTTGCTATGAATGGATTATAAGTAAATTAATGTAATGATATAATAATGGTAGTAAGTTTATGTGTAATCTGAGATATCGATTGTTAAGTTTTGCTATGAATGGATTATAAGTAAATTAATGTAATGATATAATAATGGTAGTAAGTTTATGTGTAATCTGAGATATCGATTGTTAAGTTTTGCTATTAATGGATTATAAGTAAATTAATGTAATGATATAATAATGGTAGTAAGTTTATGTGTAATCTGAGATATCGATTGTTAAGTTTTGCTATGAATGGATTATAAGTAAATTAATGTAATGATATAATAATGGTAGTAAGTTTATGTGCAATCTGAGATATCGATTGTTAAGTTTTGCTATGAATGGATTATAAGTAAATTAATGTAATGATACAATAATGGTAGTAAGTTTATGTGTAATCTGAGATATCGATTGTTAAGTTTTGCTATTAATGGATTATAAGTAAATTAATGTAATGATATAATAATGGTAGTAAGTTTATGTGTAATCTGAGATATCGATTGTTAAGTTTTGCTATGAATGGATTATAAGTAAATTAATGTAATGATATAATAATGGTAGTAAGTTTATGTGTAATCTGAGATATCGATTGTTAAGTTTTGCTATGAATGGATTATAAGTAAATTAATGTAATGATATAATAATGGTAGTAAGTTTATGTGTAATCTGAGATATCGATTGTTAAGTTTTGCTATGAATGGATTATAAGTAAATTAATGTAATGATATAATAATGGTAGTAAGTTTATGTGTAATCTGAGATATCGATTGTTAAGTTTTGCTATGAATGGATTATAAGTAAATTAATGTAATGATATAATAATGGTAGTAAGTTTATGTGTAATCTGAGATATCGATTGTTAAGTTTTGCTATGAACGGATTATAAGTAAATTAATGTAATGATATAATAATGGTAGTAAGTTTATGTGTAATCTGAGATATCGATTGTTAAGTTTTGCTATGAATGGATTATAAGTAAATTAATGTAATGATATAATAATGGTAGTAAGTTTATGTGTAATCTGAGATATCGATTGTTAAGTTTTGCTATGAATGGATTATAAGTAAATTAATGTAATGATATAATAATGGTAGTAAGTTTATGTGTAATCTGAGATATCGATTGTTAAGTTTTGCTATGAATGGATTATAAGTAAATTAGCAGAGAGTCGACACATAAAAGAGGTGATGAAGATGTAAGAAGAGGCGGGTCTCCGCTGCGGACAGCAGGACTCCACAATGCTGGGGTTTTATTGTGACCTGGTCATGTTGTTTGACAACTGTCACAACCATGTTTAGATTTATTTACATTTAAATCTCAATTCTTAATTCAAAACAAACTTTTCATTTCTTGCCTTTTTAACTACAATAGATGCCTAAACATAATTTGTTGCAAAATTATTTTTCAGAGACACCTTTAGAACCATTATTAATTTGATTTTAATCCTCTAGATATTAACCCTTAAATTCGTAATACATCCTTTTGGATACATCATTTGGTTCAATTAATCTAATATTTTAAATAAATCAGAGGAAAACGAACCGAAAGAAACCACTTAAATGAATATCTAATTATACAATATGCATAATAATAACAGTTACACAAAAATCCGTTTTCACTGCGGTCCGCCACATTCAAATAACTAACAGAAGACATTTGTGTTTTGCCAATTTAGGGGTTAAGAAAATGTACATTTTAAGACCTTAACACATTATTGAAAATCTTCCACAATATCTTGTTATGTATGGAGATTTATTATAATAAATTCCAGAATAAAATTAGGTTCCGTACAATTACACAAATTTAAGTCAATTATAAAACATAAATGTTACCGCTAACTAACTAACTCACTGGCACTATCGAACCCGTAGGTTGATGCCGCGAGGACATAAACTCTCCATATATCCCTATCCTGAGCCAATGTTTCCCAATCATCCCCTGTATAATCTACTTCTCTCAAATCATAGTTAATGTTATTCTCTCACCTCATTCTTGGTCTACCAACTGGGCGTTTTCCCTCTGGTTTTCCTACAAGAAGCTTCCATGCACGTCTTTCATTCTCCATTCGTGCCACATGTCCTGCCCATCGCGGTCTACGAAACTTAATTATTCTCAATATATCTGGCTTCCTATAAATACCATGCAACGTTTTCTCTTCTTGAAATTCTTGCTGCCCTTCGTATAAAAATCCATTTCCGTTGCCAAAAGATACTTATTTGTTTTTGTTGTTAATGGACTAAGTTCGGCTACGTAAGTGATGACGCTTTTAACAATTGTATAATATATATTAATTTTATTTTTATTATTTATATTTTTATCCCACAATATTTCAGTAAGGCGAGTAATTGTAAATGTTCCTTTATTATTTATTTTTCTTAATTCCTCTTCTTAACTTCCATCTTTATTTATTTTTATTCATATTTTAATAATAATAATAATAATAATAATAATAATAATAATAATAATAATACTTACTCACTGGCACTATCGAACCCGTAGGTTCATGGCCGCGCGGACATAAGCTCTCCATACATCCCTATCCTGAGCTAATCCTTTCCAATCATTCCCTGTATAATCTACTTCCCTCAAATCATAGTTAATGTTATTCTCCCACCTCATGCTTGGTCTACCCACTGGACGTTTTCCCTCTGGCTTTCCTACAAGAAGCTTCCATGCAAGTCTTTCATTCCCCATACGTGCAACATGTCCTGCCAATCGCAGTCTACGAGACTTGACTGTTCTCATTATATCTGGTTTCCTATAAAGACCATGTAGTTCATTGTTATGTAGTCCTCTCCATTCACCTGTCTGTTCATCTCTCTTTGGTCCAAAAATTTTCCTAAGAACTTTATTCTCAAATACCTGTAATCTCCTTTCCTCCCTTAAAGTAAGAGTCCATGTTTCGCACCCATATAATATAACTGGTAGAATAATAGTTTTATATATTTTAAGTTTAACGTTTTTTGAAAGGAGTTGGGACATCAAGAGTCTCTGCAATGCATAATATCACGCATTTCCAGAATTGAGCCTATGTTTAATTTCTCTGATAATGATGATGATGATGATGATGATAATGATAATAATAATAATACAGTGTAATGCCTGTAATTCAAATGGGAATGAAAACAAGTTACTGGGTAGCTAATATGTTTTGTGAATGCCAGATACTTCTTCTAATAAATTCACACATGAGAGGAGACAAAAAAATATTCCCATGACGTGCTATATGATAGAGATGGAGTTATGAAATTTTCAGCGACATCACTCAATATATAATATATTCAAACTGGATACTAGTATGCCACCTGCTGGGAGGAGAGAGAAACAGAGCTGGCGAGCCCGCGGGGACATTTTCAAAATTGGAAAACTGGAATGAGAGAGACAGAATGCAATGGGAGGCTGGAGAATTAGAGAGGAATTGAAAAACGAAACGATCGTACGCGAGGGTTGTCCTATCTCCCAACCTCCTCAATCTATATTCATGTGTTTTACTGTAGTTTCCGAACAAAACAAAGTCTTAAATTATGCGATTATGCATGTATATTTACATGTCACCCAATAAACCACACGGCACGGAATATCTAAGTCAATATAAATCATTCATAACAATGCAAATAATAAATAAAGAATGAATCAAAACTCTACAGTTAAAAAGGAACCATTCAGAAGAGCAAAAGCGATGGCTGTGAAAAAGGGAACAAGTAAAAACTTTTAGAGGTGAAGAGATTTAAAGATTTGTTTCACCTGTGCAAATGATATAAATACATGCAGACAACTTATTTCGTTCACTCTTATACTAACTTTTAATGTTTACACATCTTTCTGTGCCTAAAGTTTTATTTTCCTTCTCCACTCGTCTCTATCTATCCAGTCCATGTCTCCCAGTCCTCTTGTTCTCATTCCAGTTCTTATATCTTGCATCCACGAGTTTCGAGGTCTTCCTTTCCTTCTTCTTCCAGGTGGACACCATTCCAATGTCTTCCTGGGTAACCTTTCTTCTTGCATTCGTAGTACGTACCCATACCAATTTAATTGCTTATATCTTATATATCCACCGCTGTGGTCTCGAGGTAGCGTGCTGCCTTGTCACGCAGCGGGCCCTTGTTCGATCCCCGGTCGGGGCAGTTTTTCTGGCTGAGGTTTTTATCGGGGTTTTTCCTCACCTGTAAGACAAATGTTAGGAAAACTTTAAGGCCCAAAAGGTCCCCGAAATCATATGGCCATCATTCATCTTCCTTCTCATTATCATCATCATCATCATCCTTCACAGGTGTGGAAAGCAACGGGAAGCTACCACACCTACAACTCCCAAGTAAAGCTGCAAGCAAAGCATGAAAATGCTATGATAGCAGTGAAGGACCTGCCTACAGGCAGAATTACTATGGATTGATACTACTACTACTAATAATAATAATAATAATAGTAAAGTAAAGTGATCCCACAATAGGCCCGGAGGCCCTTGGGGTAGTAGGAGGTCCCACTTTTTCTAGACAATCGGCACTTTTTGTCAGCCGGGTTGTCAGCCCTGCGTGACGGCCGCCTTTACCCCCATAACAAGCGTATGGTACTCATTTCCGTTAGAGGCTGAGTCGACCCCAGGGCCATAGTGCCGCCAGAGGGTTTGGGTCAGTTTAAAAATAATAATAATAATAATAATAATAATAATAATAATAATAATAATAATAATGCTTTATTTTTGCTGGTAGAGTCAAGGTCATGAAGTCTGCTCTTCCACTCAACCAGCGAATAGTAAAAATTATACAAAAATTACAGATTTATTACAATTTTAAGATATTATCGAAATATAGACTAAACAAAATAAAATGGTCATGTGATGTAGTACTAGCTAATACTAACAAAAACATGGAATATAATAAAATTAAAATAATATAAAATAAAATAAAGTAAAACTTCCTACATGATTATTTACAAAAATGCTGAATATATAGTTGTTATGCAGTTAATGTTTTCATTGTCTGATATGAGTTAATTTGGATTTAAATCATGATAGTGACTGACAGTCCCTGACATAACTCGGTGGTCTCGGAGTTTAGTTCCTTGCCTCTGAGGTTCGCGGATTCACACCCGGCCGTGTCAATGGATATGTACAGTATGTAGAAAAATCTAAGGTTCAAGTCCTGCGGAAGGGACTTTAAGCCATATGTCTCTTGTCTGAAAATTTTCAGCTCATAAAATAAACTCGAACCTGAATTAGAGCATCTGAAGTAAACTTAATCGACCATTCCCATGAAAGTTGTCTACCAGATATATCTTTCAGGAGATGAGCTAACCACTTGTCACTCGCTGAAAACTGTAGGGAAGTAGACCTATGCATAATTACTTTAGCTTGATTAATTAACCTCCGCAAGGGAATACACTTGTCCCACGTTTGGGTATAATCTGACAGATATGAAAATATTTCTTAAATGTCCAAGTTACAATTCATAAATTGTGCAAGGAAGGCGGTTGGATCCCTGAATGGTCTTTTATGGAATAGAAATTTGACCAGAAAAACAAAAAAAGGGATTATACAGACAATAATAGAAAATATACTTACATATGGATCAGAAAGCTGGACAATAAATGAAAGGATGCAGAAAAGAATCTTGGCGACAGAAATGGACGGATTACGGAGAAGTATGAGAATATCTAGGTTACAACATATTCGAAATACATATATCAGACAAGAAATGGATGCACAAGAAACTGTTATCGATAGGATAACAAAGAGAGCTTTACAGTGGTATGGACATGTACAATGGATGTCGGAGGACCAGTGGCCTAAACATGTGTTAGATTGAATGGTACCAGGCAGAAGGAAGAGGGGGAGAAATAGGACATGGTATGAGGGAATATATGATGCCATGATGAAGAGGGGTATGGAAGAAGGACAATGGGAAGATAGGAATCTCTGGAAAGCAGGAATCAGGGGCAAACTGCTGTAAAGTGGAAAGTCTGTATTAAGTAAGTACAACTCATATTCTACCTCTTGGAATTCTCTTATTTAAACATAAACTGCCTCAACGTGGTCATTACTTTCGGAGCGAGTCTAGCATAAAGAGTATGGAAAGAGATGGTAAATTTCTCGTACAAAAAGACAAAGGGGAGATGGGAGCTTTTGAAAAGAATAGTAGAGAAGGAGTGGGAGGCATGATGAATGAGATAGAAACCCGCGCAGCGCGATGAAATAAGAGAGAAAAAAACATGGAATGAGATAAACATATTGCAAAATAAAAAAAGTAACAAAGTTATAATGAGTGGTCAAGACAATAAGAGCGAGTTTTCATTCATGTTCACAATGCATCCCTTGTTTATGATGGATGATAATGACCACGTGATAAATTACCACGTTGGAGGTATAAACCCTGAATGTTCCCAATCCAACATAAGTTGACATCTTGTTCATTTTCTCTCGACGTAAAACTAATTTATTGAGGAATTTAGCCCAGGCGGTACACAGTAATATAGTGTACGGTTAAAAACTATAATATAGTTACCTTGTAGGTCCGTCTCCTCAACTTAAGTTCCTTTTAAAACTCTGTAGGCCTTTCGGGACTAGTCCCATCATCAGCAGAATGCATTAGGTCCGTTCTTGTTGACCCTTGTTGAAGTACTGACTTGGTTGTGGGAATTTTGTACAGAGGATTATGTGGATTAGGTGTGTATTCATTGAGAATCAGGTTGCTGTTGATTTCTCTTAGGATTGAGATTTCCTCCAGTATATTTATTTTCGTTGGAATGTTTTCTCTATGTACTATTGTGAGGGTGTTGTCGATGTTATGCATATGGTGTCCAGCTTGAATTACATGTTTTGCGTAACTTGATTTTCCTCCATTGTAAACGAAATCTCTGAAATGTTCCTTGAATCTAATGTTGAAGCTTCTGTTAGTTTTCCCAATGTAGAATTTATGCAGTCTGTACATGTTAATTTGTAGATGCCTTTATTGTTGAATTCATCTATTTCTTCGATGTTGTTGTTTATTAAATTGTTTAGTTTGTTGCCAGTTTCAAACTCAAATACGGGATGTTCCAGTTTCAAACATGGGTACATATCATCCTAGTTGAATTTTGTTTCTGGATTTCTTCAGTCTGTAATGTAAATACAGGAGTGGGATTTAATTATCATAAGTAATGCCACGAGTGATTTGAGTGGCATTTGTTAGGACTATTTAACGAATAAAATTAAGCTGTTTACTCACAAATCATTATTTAACTATAGTTATTTTAAAATATTTATATATTTAATGTAAACGGCGATGTTTGAAAACAAAAGATAAACAATAGGTACGTTTCATCTGCTTTTGTTTATCACTGCAACCAGATCATACTATTTATTGCCAAAGGAACGCAATATTGTAAGAATGCTCTCTAGCGGAGAAAAAAAATAAACACATCAAACTGTATATTATATTCATTTCTGATGTCGTATGATGTAAATATGAAATTATATTTTTCTGGATTATTACCTGGGAAAAAATACATTTAAGAAAGTGCAAACAGTGGTTTCATTTTTGGTGGTATAATAAATTGCTACAAATGTATGGTCAGACCTGTTCAGAATATTAAAAAGGAGGAGCTTTCTTTAATATGGTAAATTTAATACTGATAAATATTTCGTGAAACACGACTCTGATTGCTTGTAAAACAGAAATCATTGAAACGTGATTGGTCATTGACTCCCATTTGGGGCATGATTTAAATAGTCAGGTTCGATCTCGTCAAACATTATTTCATGGTAACTTAAAATATTATTAAAATAAAATAGTAGCGAACAAGAGGAAGACCAGCCAGGAGATGGATAGACAGTGAATGCACATCCAATATGTCTTCCTCCGAGGAGTGATTTTGGAAATAAACATGATGAAAATCCTAAAAATTATGAGTAATAAGTAGAAGGAGACAATGCGAGGTTGGGAAATGGTTTTTACAGAAGCGAGGATATGATTAAAAACCGAGCGATAGCGAGGTTTTTAATTTCCGAGAATCTCTAAAACACTTCACAACGTGCGTTGTACATTATTTTTTGCACGATGGTGTTTTAAAAATAATAAATAATAGTAAAATAACATTTTTATTGGAAATATTTGCACGCATTATAAACAACTGACTAACGTTTAGGACTATACGCTAAATGCCGAAAATAATTTAGTTGAAATTACAGCAGGTCGTGGCACCAATCAGTTATAAAAATGGTGGCAAGTAAGAATTTATTGTTTTATATTGTTTCAATTAAAGTTCTGTTCATTTAAAATGCAGTGATTTGTTTCGTATAATGTATATTAACACTACCTTTTGGATGTATTTTTGTATATACATTGTACATAGATTACATAAAGGGCAGTGGTTTTACTTCCCGCACGAGGTAGGTAATATGTAATGTTACAGTATAGTTATTTATAGGTCGGCAATCCCAAAATTTAGGAAATTGAACTTTCAATCAGGTCGCCATTGCTGTAAGTACGACAGAACGCACTAAAATCTGTTAAATACTTAGAAAAAACACAAGAATACAAAAACACAGCCTACTGATACATGTAAAGATTCTAGACGCGATATGACATTTTAGATGTTAATGAACCTAAGGATAATAATTTAATAGAAAATAAAGAAAAAACTTGTAATAAACTGACAATAAAATGAATCTATCTGTAGATGTACGAGTATGTCAGCGGCCAAGCCTGTCGCACAATGGCGGTTTATTATTACCTCATCAAATTAGTGACAGTAGAAATAATATAGGATGTGATATAACTTATAGAGAAAATAAAGATATAGAAAATAAAGTAAATACATTTCAGGCTATTTGTGGAACCATAAAAAGAACCTTAGGTCGGAAAACAAGGAAAGATACGAAACTTAAATTATATAAAACAATGGCTATTCCTTTGTTGTTGTATGGAAGTGAAAATTGGATAATGAAATCAAGGGATAAAAGCAGGATACAGACTGCGGAAATGCTGTTTTTACGTAATGTGAAAGGACGCACAAGAGCGGATAGAATAAGGAATGAAACTATACGAGAAGAATTAAATATATATAAAATTGGAGATAAAATCAGCGAAAATAATAAGAAATGGACAGAACACTTAATGAGAATGAACAAGGAAATAATACCAAAAAGAACCTTCCTGTATAATCCCAGAGGAACAAGAGATGTTGGCCGACCACGTAGAAGATGGACTCCACTTTTAACTTCGCCGGAACAGGCTGCTTAGCCTAAACCTTGTAGTAGAAGAAGAAGAAGAAGAAATAATATAAAAAATATTCGTATTGGTGAGCTGTTGGGAAAAATACAATTAGCAAGGCCTATGAATAGGCGGGAAATAAAATCGGATGGATCTTTCTTAGGAAATTGAATTGGCCTATCAATGATTTGAAATTAATTCAAGTTATTGATGTAAGGCCTTAATGAACAAGAGGTACAAACCCAAAGAGTGAATAAGTTAGATATATCAAATATTTAATTCCGGGAAGACTTACTAATTCCCTTGGCAGATAAATCTGCATTTTTTAAGCTTAGATCTCGATATATTTTGGTTTGATCGCCTATGTTTCCGAAGTACGCGGATTCAAACTCGGAGACGATGGGTGTTTTCACAGAATAAAAAATTGGTAAAACTTTCTTTGGAAGAGAAGTAGAGATACGGATCCCATATCTGACCCCATAGCTCTGAAGTTGTGGTATCACAAACCTTGATGTAAACATGAAATATTAATAGAACACTGCACTTGATAAGTTCTCCCCTCCTTTTATGAAGAAGTTTCAATATTTGTGCTCACATTGCCGGGAGGGTACAGATCTTTTCTGTGATTTGTTTTTGGTTAATGATGCATTATTTTTCCCCAGGACAAATGCATGCGGTTCAATGAAGTACTACTAGCGGATTGTAAATTTTTTATAATCCTTCACAATATCGAATCATACAGCCAACTAAACAATGTAATTAATCTGAAAAAAATGAATGAACGAATATGATGCAAGATATTGATCAATTTAATCGAGATCGAATTAAAGATGATGCAAAAAATGAATAATTTATAATAAATTTCAATATTCCAACTTTGTATCGAAATAATAATTAGCTTTCAACCAACTGATATCTGTTCACAATCTGTTTCAACAAACTTTCTAACATCTAGTTTTCGGATATTTAGGTTAAAGTTGATTCAAAATACCAAAAAATTATGATTACAGTGTTTGGTATTGATATGTGCGTCACCGTGGCGTAGTCGGTAGAGTCCCTACCTTCCATTCCGGCGACCCGGGTTCGATTCCCGGCGGGGTAGGGGGTTTTTAATCTCCACCTTGGGTCTGGATGTGTGTCTTGTCCTTGTGTCTATGTGTGAGAATAACAGAAAGTTAACAAAAAGGTAAAACAAGAAGGAAAACAGTGTAAACGAAAAGAGAGAAAAAAAAACAGTAATAACATCAACATACGGAGGTTCATGGTTGCGAAGACATAGAGCATAAGCTCTCCAAACATCCCTATACTGAGCTGATATTTTCTATCCATTCTATATTTTATAATTGATGTGGCCATAGTGTGTGTAATGAGATGCAGGATATGCCCTGATCTCCCCGCTTTAGGGTCTTACTTTTTGCCCTCTTCGGGTTGTTTACTAATTCGTTTTTTGTGATGTTTGTTGTGAATTTTGGTTGTGAAAAACAAGTTTGTGTTGTAAAATTTCCTGACATAGAGATGGGAAGTTATTTAAAAAAAAATATGGTTGAGGAGGTGAAACGATTTTTAGGGTTGTTTTGGTTTTTTAAGAAGTATTATGCCCAGGGTGGGGTAAAAACCGAGAAGAAATCTATTATATATGTACGTACATGTGTAGAATTTCCTTCAAATCTGCAACCTCTTTCATAGCCTACCAACTGGGCGATTTCCCTCAGGATATCCTGCAAGAAGTTTTCGTTTGAGTATTCCCCATTCGTACCATATGTCCTGCCAACCTCAGTATAGCCTAAGGGACTTAACTGCTCTTAGTACATCTGTTTTTCCAAAAAGATAATGTAGCTTACTGTTATTCAATATTCTCCATTCACCTGTCTGTTTCTCTCATTGATATAATTTTTTCCCCTAAGTATTTCATTCTCAAATACTCGAAATCTATTCTCTACCCGTAAAGTAAGAGGCTATGCTTCGCATTCAAATAACTGGAAGAATAACAGTTTTATATACATAATTTAGTTTAACGATTTTTATATAATCTGGGAAGACAAGAGTCCCTGTAATTAATAATAGATTGCGTTTCCAGATTTGAGCATATGTTTAATTTATTTTTTCATCTCGCTCCTTTTTGAGCCTTTAGCATGGGTTCCTGAAGTAGTCCCCGCGCGGAGAACCGATTGCGGGACTATTTGACCTCCGGAAAATTTTACCTCAGTGGAACCCATGTCCGCATTTCTTAACGGTTGTATTTTTACGGTGAAAGATCGTCACTCTTTCGACCAAGGTACTTTTTTCGTCTGGCTTATCATCTTCGACCAGTCCGGCATGGGTAACCCTATCGGCAGCAATGCTACCGCCGCGGCTTAGCTCTCGGGATCACTTAAGCACACAAGACACTCCACCACGACAAGGTAAATATACTAGAATGAGATGCAAAAAGAAATTAAACATAGGCTCAATTCTAGAAATGCGTGCTATTATGCATTACAGAGACTCTTGACGTCCTAACCTCTTTCAAAAAAAACGTTAAACTTAAAAAATATAAAACTATTATTCTACCAGTTATATTATATGGATTCGAAACATGGACTCTTACTTTAAGGGAGGAAAGGAGATTACAAGTATTTGAAAACAAAGTTCTTAGGAAAATTTTTGGACCTAAGAGAGATGAACAGACAGGTGAATGGAGAGGACTATATAACAGTGAACTACATGGTCTTTATAGGAAGCCAGTTATGAGAACAGTCAAGTCTCGTAGACTGCGATGGGCAGGACATGTGGCACGAATGGGGAATGAAAGACGTGCATGAAAGCTTCTTGTAGGAAAACCGGAGGGAAAACGGCCAGTCGGTAGACCAAGAATGAGGTGGGAGAATTATATTAACTATGATTTGGGGGAAGTACATTATACAGGGATTGATTGGAAAACATTAGCTCAGGATAGTGATGTATGGAGAGCTTATGCCCGCGCGGCCATGAACCTACGGGTTCGATAGTGCCAGTGAGTTAGTTAGTTATAGTACTTCTGTCTGAACACGCTCACTCGACCCTGACGTCACTGCAACAACATTACCCCTCAGAGGCTTGTTCAGTTCAGCATATAACAGTTGAGAACATTGTTTTACAAACAAGTACATGCTTTGTCATTTGTTTGTTTTATTCCCAAGTAATTTCCATTTCTGGTTTTATTGCAGTTCATGATTTATAAAGTGTCCTCATCTGTGTTCCAGGTATAGCGTCGCTGCCTCCTAACAGCGGGCTCGGGTTTGATCCCCGGTCGGGACAAGTTTCCTGGGTGGCGATTTTTCGGATTTTTTCCTCATGTATAAGACAAATGCAGGAAACTTTAAGATCCAAACGTCTGCGAACATCATCTAGCCATTATAATCATCATTATCACCATGTTTAGTATGAATCTACGTGTTTCTCATAATGTGTTGTCTTTGAGGTGACCCTGACATTGACCCGATCACTCATTAGGGAGAGCCCTTCCATTATTTTTGTAAGATCAAAACGTATGTATGTGATTAGTCAAAATCCCTCTCCCGATCAGATCGTGTTACTGTAGATCAGGGTAGTATGTGGCACGTAAAAGTACCTATAAGACGAGAGGTCAAACCGGGTTAATAGAATGAAATGATTTACTTAAAATGATGATTACTTGGTTAATTTTTCATTTTTACTTGCAATCTATCAGATCAATACCCATATTATAACTTTTCAAAGAGCATGCTACAGTTCTAACATATCAAAAACATATTACTCAGTAATTATTCACTGGAGACAAAAGTTCACTTATATCAAAACACTCATCCAACGTCACTGAACAACCTGTGAAAGTTTGTCTGTAGAATTCTGTTCAACTCTGCATGCTGCATTTAAAATAATTTAAATATTATAATCACAAACGTAAATTTTCATACAGCATGTGTTAATTTGCTTTTAAACTGGAGTAAAATAAAGAAAATATTGTAAATTTGACCGTAGAATTCAGTTTATCCGTTCTTACATCGGTTGGAACACATTAAATAAATGTTTTATATTATTATAGTATGAACAATACTTTTCATTTGTTACTTTAAGCACAAAGAACGCTCCACTACCGGAAGTTTTCCAGAGTTTGTAAGGCAGATGTCAGGAAATTTAAACCATATTTTCTCTTTCGTACCATTTGATCAATGAAATCACCTAGATCCTATCTCATTCGTTTACTTCTGGGAATACTCACCATAAAATGGGGTTATACAGGCTGATTTTAGGACACTCTTTATTGTATAACACACACACACTATCGAACCCGGTGGTTCATGGGTACGCGGACAATCTCTCCATACATCCCTATCCTGAGCTAACGTTGTCCAATCATCCCGTGTTTAATTAACTTCCCTCAAATCATGTTTAATGTTATTCTTCCACATCATTTTCGGCGCTTTCCCTCTGGTTTTCTTATACGAAATTTCCATGCTTCTCTTCCATTCCTATTGGTGCCACGTGTCCTGCTCATTGCAGTCTACGAGACTTAACTGTTCTTATTATATCAGGTTTTCATTTAAAAAAATGTTATGCAATTCTTCTCCATTCATCTGTCTGTTCACCACGCTTTGTTATTAAAAAAAACTAGAACTTTATTTAACCCTTAAATTGGCAATGTGTCATAATCATGTACATTAGTCTAATATTTTTAACATTTCAATATTTTTTAACATTTTAATATTTTTTAAATATTTTTTTAAATATTTTAATATTGTTTTAATATTAATCTTTTTTAAATATTTTCATATTTTTAACATTTTAATATTTTTTACAATATATTTTTTAATGTTTTAATATTTTTTAACATTTTAATATTTTTTAAATATTTTTTTAATGTTTTAACTATTTTTAACATTTTTATATTTTTTTCCCTCTTTTTTTCCTCTTTCTCTTTTTTCCCCTTTCCCATCTTTTTTCCCCTTTTCCTCTTTTTTCCCTCCTTTTTTTCCTCTTTTCCTCTTTTTTCCTCTTTTCCTCTTTTCCCCTCTTTTTTTCCCTCTTTCCTCTTTTTTCCTCTTTTCCTTCATTTTTTCCTCTTTTTTCCCTCTTTTCCTCTTTTTTTTCCCCTTTTCCTCTTTTTTCCTCTTTTTTCCCTCTTTTCCTCTTTTTTTCCTCTTTTCCTCTTTTTCCTCTTTTCCTCTTTATCCCTCCCCTCCTCTCCCTCTCGTCCTGGGTAGAATTACTTAAAGTTGTGTCGAATTAACAAATGCAATAATACTCTGAGTTTTACATGAATTTGATTTCAGTGCGGTCTGACACATTTAAATAACTAGTTCGAGAAATTACTTTACGGTCAATTTAAGGTTAAAATAAGAATCCATATTTCATATCTATAAATCTGGAAGAATAATCGTTTTATACATCTTTAGTTTTACATTTTTTAAAAAGAAGTTGTGATGACAAGAGTCTTTGTATTACATAATAGCACGCGTTTCCAAAATTGAGTTTGTGTTTAATTTCTATCTTCATCTCATTCCTGTTTGTAATTGTTGTACGTAAGTAGCCTACTTTAATTAAGCACTTCCTTCAAAATTTCCTTCATTTGTAAAATAATAACAATTAAAATACTTCCAAAATTCACTGTAAAACATTAACAAAATAATCTTTGAAAGTACTCTATGTTATGTTCAAGGACAATGATGAACAAACAAGTGACAAATCGGGGATGACTCTCAGTATGAGATGCGGCTCATTAAACCCGTTTGTTCCTCGCAGTACCAGGACATTCGAAAGAAACAATAACTGAGAAGTACCAAATAGATCATAGTTATTAAAAGACTTAAAATTGAAAAAAAAATCCTTTGTAAAGACCTAAATGATTTCATCTTAAAGAATGTAGTTGTAAAATTGAAAATGTTATTAACAGTAACAATGGAGACAATTATATAGACATCTGAGACTCAAGCAACAACAGTTTTATTATTATTATGATGATCTTGAGGAAGATTTCCGGGCTGTAGGCCGTGGTCTCGAGGCTTGAAGTTCATGCCTCGAGACCACGGTCTACAGCCCGGAAATCTTCTTCAAGATCATCATAGCAACTCCGGCCGTGAAAGTCTACGTCAATACAACAGTTTTATTATGGGTTTTGTAAATAAATATCCTCAACTCGTGTCCAATTCAGAGTCGAGGGATGAGATGAGATGAAGCCCTTTAAACAGAGGTCTGTGAATGGCAATTGTGCTGGCCGACCACGCCTGACGCGCTATCACAGGGGCAGAAGAACGAAATTAAACGAAATGGATGAGTATGGAGAGAAGGTGGAATGAAATTGTGGCACGGAAAAACGGGAGAAAACCCCGGGAAAAATCTGCCCAAGCTCCATTTCGTCCACTACGAAACCAGCATGGAATGACCGAGATTCTATCTCGGGACCCCAGCGGTAAGATGAGAGCGTCTAACCGCTTGCGTCACGGAGCCGCCATAATGAGTTATCAACACTTAAAATATTCTGCATATTTTAAAGATGTTACGTTAGGCATGGCAAATTAATTTGTTTAATATTAGAATAGAATAGCTTTATTTAGCCTCTTCTACTCACCAGGACAAACATATGTTACATATAAATACAAAAAATACAATAATAGTCATACTAAACAATTATCTGTCAAATTGAATAATAATGAAAAAAATGTCTAATAATACAATAAAATTAAATACAATTAAAATTAAATTAATGATAGAATGAATACAGAATGAATACAGAAATGAATACAGCTCGAATCTTCTATACATAAAAAGAAAAGAAAGAAAAAAATACAAAGAAAGTAATAAACTATAATGAATTAATCTATCGCTTATTATACAAGGCATTAGGTAAATATATTAACAAATCTTAAAACTATTTTTATTAAATAATGAAAAAACAAATTATTAATTTTTAAAAAGTAATATTAGTGAGTTGTTTCTGTTAATAATTTTATTTTCAATTTGTTTCTGAAAGATGGTAAAGTTTGGAAGTCTCTGACATGGGTGGAAGGGAATTCCATGTTCTAGCAAGAGAAATTGTAAAAAATATTAAACGATCAAATAAATTAATACAGGACATTTCTTTACATTTAAAAATATACATCATTAATAGAGTTTTAAAACCTTCATTAGTGCAAAAATCAACTCGAACTCGTCTTTACCAAATAATGGCCAGTCCTATGTTATGGGAGTGAAGCGTGGACTATAAGAACGAGAGATGAAAGCAGACTAACAGCTTGTGAGATGAAATTTATGCGCCGAACAGCTGGCTACACCAAATGGGATCGAAAGAAAAATGTAGAAATCCTTCAAGAACTTCATTTGTCACCAATACTGGACTACATCTCCAGATATCAGCTAAACTGGAAGGAACATGTCTCAAGAATGGCTAGATCCAGGATCCCCAAGGCAGTAATGAACTACTGTCAAATGGGAAACGATCACTTGGTCGACCTATGAAAAGATGGCACGAAAACCGCTTTCTCAGGCCGTAACAGTTTTCTAGGACTGATACCTGGCAGGATGATGATGGTGATGAAATATACAGTATGTGACATTCTTATTTGTACAGTCGAAAATTTTTATAAACATAATTTATATTCCTTTAAATACAGATTATGAAGAAGTCGATACCTTTAAATCTGATATGTGTACTTACATAGTATCTAATGATAGAAAAATAGATACTATATTGGTGCAATATTATATTTCATGTTCTTATTAAACTGAAAACAATGTTTATAATACTGCAACAGTTTTGTATGATCCACTATAGCAAACGTCCTTGATGAACACGCAGTACTTATGGTGTTACTGCAGTTAAGAGATGGTTAAATTCAGTCGTTTGTTTACTCCTTTAATCAGTTGAGTTCAATCTGAATAAAGGAGAGGAGCTAGAGAGCCAACTTAAATAAACAAAAATTAATCTTGTATTGAGGGGCTACTCACTAAAAAATAGGATCACTGGTTAACAAACCCCACTCTACTGTGAATTATATTGTTAACAAGGTCAGAAAATAATGGCATTTTGGGGAAACGAACATATAAGATTAAAAATCGTAATAGACAACAAACCTCTGGAACAAGTAACAAATTTTAATTATTTGGGTTGCAATTTTACTATAAACACAAAAACTGAAAGAGGTATACATATGAAACTGTCGAAATTTCAAATGATATGCGGAACTATACATAAAACATTAAAGAATAAAACAAGAAGAGATGCTAGCTTGCAGTTTTATAAAACATTGGCAGTTCCTGCATTACTTTATGGGAGCGAAACTTGGGTAATGACCAAAAAATTGCAAAGTAGACTACAAAGCGCAGAAATGAACTTCCTTAGAAGAACAAAAGGCTGCACAAGATTGGAACGGATAAAGAATGAAGATATAAGAACAGAGTTAAATATATACCCATTGAATGAGAAAATCAGAGAATATAGAGAGAAATGGTTTACACATGTGGAAAGAATGAATGTAACAAGATTACCAAGAGCAGCATTTAACTACAAGCCAAGAGGTTCAAGGAATGTAGGAAGGCCAGTGAAAAGATGGACAGAACAACTGAGGCGGAACAGGCAATTTTTGTCTAGCCTGTGAAGTGAAGAAGAAGAAGTTCAGGAACAATGGTTCAACTGCAAATATTCCAAGGAAGCCAAAGACAAAGTTGCTGAATCAGAGAGATGAAAATTTCATTATCAGTCAAGTAGAAATTAACTCTAGAATAAGTGTACCTAGAATCAAGCAATTGTTGGAACAAATATCACAAAGAAAGTATCCACCAAACAGTCCGTCAAGTTTTGTGGCAGCATGGCTATCGAGACAGAATCCCTAAGTAGAAGCCATATGTAAGCTAATCAAGAGGAACCGTACAGCAACACTGAAATTTGCCAAGGAGCATCTGGACAAGAGCCAAGACTTCTGGAACAATGTGATATGGTCAGACGAAACAAAATAAATATTTTTGGATGCGATGGGATAAACTGGGTATGGTGAAAGAACAATACTGCCTATGGAAATGTGAATATTATTCCTACAGTTAAATACGCAGGAGGATCTATTCTTCTTGGAGGCTGTATGTCCTCAAAGGGAGTAGGTACTATCCACTTCATGGATGGTACTATGGACCAGTGGGTCTACAATGACATTCTGAAAAAGAATGTGAAACAAAGTGCTCTAAAAATGCGTATGTCTGCGTCTTATGCGTTTCAGCAATGTCCGTCGCCGTGGCGTAGTCGGTAGAGTCCCTACCTTCCACTCCGGCGACCCGGGTTCTCATTCCCGGCGGGGTACGGGATTTTAAATCTCCACCTTGGGTCTGGGTGTGTGTTCTGTCTTGTGTTTGTATGTGTGAATAAGATAAAAATGTTAACAAAGGTAAAACAAAAAGGAAGAACAGTATAAACGAAAGAAAATGAGAAAAAAAAAGCAAGACAATGATCCGAAACATACAGCCGACATTAATAAACGATGGTTGATCTGTAACGTCCCCAAGCAGCAATGAACACCTGCAGAATCTCCAGACTTAAACCCCATTTAGCATATGTGGGGAACTCTAAAAAGAAAGGTTCGTCAATGAAACGTTTCATCTAAAAATGAAATGAAGAGTGTTATTTTGGAATGGGGAAAAATTACCACAGAAACTTGTTTAAAATTAGTAATATCCATCCATAGTAATTCTGCCCGAAGGCAGGTCTTTCACTGCATTTTTCATGCTATGCTTTGCAGCTTTACTAGGGAATTGTAGGTGTGGTAGATTCCCGTAGCTTTCCACACCGGTGAAGGATGATGATAAGGATGATTTCGGGGACCGTTTGGGCCTTAAATTTTTCCTGACATTTGTCTTACAGGTGAGGAAAAACCCCGCTAAAAACCTCACCCAGAAAAACTGTCCCGACCGGGATCGAACCCGGGCCCGCTGCGTGACAAGGTAGCACGCTATCTCGAGACCACAGCGGTGGACTTGGTATAATCAATGGGAAAATATGTAAAGCTATTATTCAGGCCAAAGGACATTCCACAAAGTATTAAGTATTTCAGTTGTGTAAATAACTTCATATTTTTTGTTAATTTGTTTCAAATGTAGAAACAACAATGTTGCATAAAACAGTACAAGTATTGTTTTATAATTGATTAATTTTGTGGTTGTTTGAAAATTTGTGAATTTAGCCTTTAGTTTGTGTTTCTGATATATTCATGCATACTTATTAAGAAATAAATCCGAAAAATATATATTATATTTAACTGTGAACCTGCTATATTTTATTAAAAATCCAACTGTACAAATATTTTATTTGTTCCATGCCACCTGTTTATCATTCGACATTTCAGGTATTCTCTCCTGGCATTGTCGTATTGTAACCCACTTCTGAGGTTAGGGCGCCTGGAAGGCGGGGTTACGCTGCCCCAATGATATGATGGCTAATGATGCGCCAGGAGAGGCCTTAAACCTAAACTTAATCTAATGAGGTGAATTTTATATTGATGATAATGATGGCCAGTTGATGTTCGGGAATCGTTTGGGCCTTAAAGCATCCTGACATTTTTCTTACAGGTGAGGAAAAACCCCGAGAAAACCACACCCAGAAAACATGTCCGGAGCGGGGATCGAACCCGGGCTCGCTGCGTGACAAGGCAGCTCGCTACCTCGAGACCACAGCGGTGAACAAAAATATAAATATTACATACTGTATAATTATAAACCAAAAGAGAGAAGAAGAAACAAAATTAAAATTTTATAAAACAATGGCTGTCCTTGTCATTTTGTATGGGAGTGAATCTTGGATTACCACTACCGAACAAGAAAGTAAAATCCAAGTAGCCGAGATGAAATTTTTAAGAAGAGTAAAAGGCTGCACTAGAATGGACCAGATAAGAAACGAGGATATCCGTGAAGAGCTGCAGATCTACTCCATAAAATAAAATATATTTAACAACAAGATACAGTGGAAATAACATGTAGAAAGAATGGAAGAAAGTAGATTACCAAATAAAATCTTCCATTATTTTCCAAGAGGAAGAAGAGATGTGGACGTCCTCGGAAGAGATGGTCTTAGATCTATTAGTGAAGACGGAACAGGAACTCTTGCCTAAACCAGGAAGTGAAGAAGAAGAAGAAGAAGAGAGAAGAATGTTGGGGATCGAACCCGGGCCCGCTGCGTGACAAGGCAGCACGCTACCTCGAGACCACAGCGGTGAACAAAAATATAAATGTAATTATAAACCAAATGAGAGAAGAATGTTCGGAAGACCATTGAGGAGATGGAAGGACCAATTCGACCTATAATGAGATCGGAGGAGGCCATTGGGCTTAATCCTTGTTGTTAATGATGATGATGATGATGATGACGACGACATACTGTATATGAGTGAAACATCAAAGGTGTAGTATCTACTCACATAGCCAGGTTGATGTGCGCTTGTGCAGTCATTTTTTAAGACGAACATTTCATACAGTTTTTATTCACATAGAATCTAAAAAAAAGCACAAAAATAAAACATATCGCACGATCATCACACAATAACAGTTTTAACAAACATTAACACATTTATATCTCAGGATTTCCACAGATGTTTGATTGATCACACGCACAGCACGCTTTATCTTTAAAGACGGAAGATTAACACCGGAAATGAATACAAGCTGACGCAACATCGGTATCGATTGTCTTATCGACATAAACAAGGAGTAATAAAATAAGGATGAGACTCCTTTCATTCGCGTAGCGCTTGGATAAATATATACTGGCATGATTCAAGAGTCTGCTCAAATAATTTGATATCTGTTTCCTAACACTGATTGTAAAAGGCAACTCAGGAGGTTCCGGAACCGACCAATCTGACTTTTTTTTTTACATAAATGCTGCGATATTATTTTTTTACCTGATTTGTTTTATCATTTATAATTTAATAGGCATAGTATTTTAAATTCCTTTTACCAAAAACACATTACTAAAAAAGTTAGACTGGATACAACCAAATATTTCAGAGGTGATATGACTTAAGATATTAAATATTCTATAAATATACGTTAATTTATTTACATTCATTCTATAATACATCCAACCACTGTGGTCTACCGACATTCCTGTCGTATGCAAGTGGGTCCGTGTCGATTCCCGGTCGGGACAAATTTTCTAAGTGAGACTATTTCGGGATTTTTCCTCATTTCTAAGGCAAATGTTAGGAAATCAAACGAGCTCCGAACTTCAACCGATCATCATAATCATCACTGTCGTATTCATTTTGTTTAGTATGATTGAGTGGATTAATGAATTAATGATTGCATGAATGAGTACCGTAAGAGATAAAATAATTCTGGAGGGGAAACCCGTTGAACAAGTGATCCATTATTTATAAATACCTCATCATCATCATCATAGTACATTCACGAATTTAGGCCATTTGTTGACCTGTTTCAGCCTCAAGAGAAACACCGTCCAAAAGTCTTTTCAGCGGACGTCCTGGTCTTCTTCTTCCTGCAGGTTGATATCTTAACATTTGTTTGGGTATTCTGTAATCTTCCATTTGATGAACATGTTGCATCCATCTTGACTTATAATCAGAAATTTTGGTTTTCTAAAGGTTCCATGTGTAATTCTTCTAAGATGTCTTCATTTGTTTTGTGATCTAGTAGTGTGTATCCTGCGGTCCTCCGAAGGTATCTCATTTCAGCAGATCTATGTCTCTGTATATCCTTCTGTTTCAACATCCATACTTCGCTACCATACAAAAGAGTTGGAAGAGCCAGTGTACAAATATATAGCGGTGTCAACAGGAAAACCCATGGACAAGCTGGAGTAATGATTTGGATTAATAAAACCATAAGAAAAAAATTAAATACATGTGTTATGAAATAATAATATAATAATAATAATAATAATAATAATAATAATAATAATAATAATAATAATAATAATAATAATAATCATCATCATCGTCATTTCTTTATTCTCCTATTTTAAAAAATGAGGATCTGTTTAACAAACTTAATAAATTTAATTACATATGTGGCACAATTAAAAGAATATTTAAAAACACAAGAATGGAAACAAAACTAAAATTTTATAAAGCAGTGGTAGTCCTCTCACTATTGAATGGTAGTGAATTTTGGGTTTTAACTAAAAGAGAATAAAGTTCTTAAGAAAATTGTTGGACCAAAGAGAGATGAACAGACAGGTGAATGGGGAAGACTACATAACAGTGAACTACATGGTATTTATAGAAAGCCAGATATAATAAGAACAGTTAAGTCTCGTAGATTGCGATGGGCAGGGCATGTGGTAAGAATTGTGAATGAAAGACGTGCATGGAAGCAGAGGGAAAACGCCCAGTTGGTAGACCAAGAATGAGGTGGGAGAATAACATTAACTATGATTTCAGGGAAGTTGATTATAGAGGGAATGATTGGAAAACATTAGCTCAGGATAGGGATGTATGGAGATAAGTCCGCGCGGCAATGAACCTGCGGGTTCGATAGTGCCAGTGAGTTAGTTGGTTAATCGACATTTTTAATGCGTTTCCGATTATTATCAAAAATTATATTTATCAATAATGTTGATATTAGAGGCTACGAAATTTTAATACCGCGAAACTGCGAACTTGTCTAACGTATAATAACAAGCTGGTACCACCGGGAGGGTTGTAGAGAAAATAAAGTGGAGGGTGGAAGGGGAGGGTGTGCCTTTTGTAGTATACTTCTGTATGAAACACCCCCTCACACACACATTCAGTTCCCATTTCGCTCGGAAAATGAAGTGCAAATAAGGTTACCGTAGAGAGACGGGGGAGATCCTATATTCCACACAACCCCTTCGCTGTCATCACGGGGAAATGAGGACACGCAGATGGACACAGGTACAACGTTTTTAAAGATGCACCAGCATGTCGGGTTAGCTCTCATCTATTTTTTATCCGTTATGTACGACAAAGATCATTGCAATTTTTAAATAATCCCATTAAATAATAACTCAACTTCCAAACTATAGTCTCAAAACAAATTCAAACTGCACATGCGATAACTAACTAACTCACTCACTTGCACTATCGAACCCGTAGGTCATGACCGCGCGGACATAAGCTCCCCATACATCCTTATCCTGAGCTAATGTTTTCCAATCATTCCCTGTATAATCTATTTGCCTCAAATCATAGTTAATGCTATTCTCCCACCTCATTCTTGGTCTACCAACTGGGCGTTTTCCCTCTGGTTTTCCTACAAGAAGCTTCCATGCACGTCTTTAATTCCCCGTTCGTGCCACATGTCCAGCCCATCGCACTCTACGAAACTTAACTGTTCGCATTATATCTGGATTCCTATAAAGACTATGTAGTTCACTGTTATGTAGTTTTCTCCATTCACCTGTCTGTTCATCTCTCTTTAGTCCAAAATTTTTCCTAAAAACTTTATTCTCAAATACTCGTAATCTCCTTTCCTCCCTTAAAGTAAAACTCGTGTTTTCCATCCGTATAATATAACTAGTAGAATAATAGTTTTATAAATTTTCGGTTTAACGTTATTTGAATGTTTCTGTGAGTAATTGAAAATTTTACATCTTGGAAGTGAGTTACTAGTCCTTCTTCTTCGACGGCTATCTCTTTTAGTCTGGACCTTTTTTCCATGATCTGCCAATTCGCAGCTCTGTTATTAGAGAAGAATGTGAGCTATTTAGTCTTAGAATCATTCCCTGTATAATCTATTTTCCTCAAATCATAGTTAATGCTATTCTCCCACCTCATTCCTGGTCTACCAACTGGGTGTTTTCCCTCTGGTTTTCCTACAAGAAGCTTCCATGCACGTCTTTCATTCTCCGTTCGTGCCACATGTCCTGCGCATCGCAGTCTACGAATCTCAACTGTTCTTATTATATCTGGCTTCCTATAAAGACTATGTAGTTCACTTATGTAGTTTTCTCCATTAATCTGTCTGTTCATCTCTATTTGGTCCAAAATTGTTCCTAAGTATTTTATTCTCAACTACTCGTAATCTTCTTTCCTCCCTTAAAGTAAGAGTCCATGTTTCGCACCCGTATAATATAACTGGTAGAATAATAGTTTCATATATTTTCAGTTTAAATATTTTTTTGAAAACTGTATATGCGATACACTTAAAAACAGAACATATCCAAAATTTAAAATAAATATTATTCTCCTTCAATTAATGTTACTTGTTACTTAAGTATTAGGCCTACTGAACTTTCCTAAACTTCTAGAGTTGAAATTTATTGCTGAAACAGGTAGCCTACATAGTCTATAAGATCTTTCATCCATTGCTTTCACAACATTTTTTATAAGCTCCATTTTTATTTGCAGGGGAGGAAGTAAATACACCTTCTGGGGATCTAATAATGGGTATTTGATATATTTTATGCCCAAGAGTAAGAGATTTACATTTAGAAACTGGTAGGCCTACGTAACCCATAAGTTTAACGGAAATGGACAGTTAATGACAAATGAGGGAACTTTTGAAGAAGTAGCTGAATTCAAATATCTTACTTACTCACTCACTGTCACTATCGAACCCGTAGGTTCATGGCCGCGCGGAGATAAGCTCTCCGTACATCCCTATCCTGAACTAATGCTTTCCAATCATTCCGTGTATAATCTACTTCCCTCAAATCATAGTTAATGTTATTCTCCCACCCTCATTCTTGGTCTACCAACTCGGCGTTTTTCCCCTCTGGCTTTCCTACAAGAAGCTTCCATGCAAGTCTTTCATTTCCCATACGTGCAACATGTCCTGCCCATCGTAGTCTACGAGACTTAACTGTTCTTATTATATCTGGCTTCCTATAAAGACCATGTAGTTCAAATATCTATGAACAATAATTACAAACAGGAATGCGGTATAACGAATTTCTATAGCCTATATTACCACATAGGCTATATTGTTTCATTGATGTTTACTTCCAGCCCCAATTTCTTAGTATTATTCAATAAAATATGCGTGTTGGCCTTTAGTATCTCCTCACTATCACGTAATGTGCGTATTAACACTTAGTGTCTCGTCGCTATCGCCTAATGATAACATTGTCTTTAATATTGACAATAATACTACTGCCTTTGTCTTCTAGGGCTTATATAGGCCTATTCTAAAACCTCATCAATATATGTAGGTCTTCCCATACTGCTTCTTTCTCCTGAGTAAGTAACATTATCCTCTTTAACATTTAAATAACTTATTATTAATTCTTCGAATATGACTTCCTGATCTCAATCTAGTTCTCTGAACGTATGTAATTATAGCCCATTCAATGCATGTACAGGTCATATAATTCATTATTATATCAATAGGAGCCATCTAAGCATTACAGAATAGTCCATAGGCCTATATTTCTTGAGATTTTCTCTTTAAAAGATGTCGATTTCTGGTATTTTTCTGTTAGCACGGAGGTTTTCAGATCCATCCAGAAGTACTAGTTTTATTATAATTTTATATTATTTAAGTTTGTTGACGATGAGTTTTTATTTTTTTTTAAATAGTTTATCATCGCATTATATTAATTGCTAAACTTTGAATGCGTTTAGTTTGACATCATTTGATTAACTAATTATATATATATACTGAACTTTTCAAATTCCTAACAATCTCTCTGCATGTATTGATAAATTATTTTATATTTCTTGTTTTCAGAATAGTATATTTTTTTCCTCATTTATCTGAAGACAAATTTTACATGCTGCCTCATTTAAGGAAGTACATGTATCCTTTTATCATATTCTGGTCCTCCAATAATGACAAAAGTCGTCAATCATCGTTACTATGCAGACTATTAATTTATTGTATTATTATTATTATTATTATTATTATTATTATTATTATTATTATTATTATTATTATTAAATGAGCTAAACTAGAAATTTTAATTCATGAATTTATTTCCTTCTAAAGGAAGCCATACTTAGGATTTCTGTCCTTAAAATGTATTATTTTGAAGAAACCAAGTGATTTAAAGCAATTGTTTATCAACATTCTGAGAATTTACATCAAGGACAAGAATATTGGTTCATCTATGTAGGTTTAACCTACAGACTCACCTGTGTGTCCATTTTGCATAGTTGAAGATTTAGAACATATTCCCCTGAATTATATATCCATACATTATCAACAGTAATCTAACAAAAGGTTGTGTTTTTTTCTGAAAAAGTCACGAGAGACAGTCGCGAGTAATTTTGTCTAATGAAAAACTCAACCTCGCGTTTGATTTGGAGTGACTATTTAGTGAATAATACATCTGAAGCTAAAAATAATTATAATGTTTAATATTTACCAAACCCTCCATGGTATCTTTATCTTGTCGTGGTGAAGTGGCTTGCGTGCTTAAATGATCATGAGAGCTATGCCGGCGGTAGCATTGCTGCCGATAGGGTTACCCATGCCGGACTGGTCGAAGGTGATAAGCCAGACGAAAAAAGTACCTTGGTCGAAAGAGTGACGATCTTTCACCGTAAAAATAGAACCGTCAAGAAATGCGGACATGGGTTCAACTGGGGTAGAGAGCTTATGTCCGTGCGGCCATGAACCTACGGGGAATGAAAGAGGAGCACGGAAACACCTTGTAGGAAACCAAAAAAAAGCGACCAGAAGTTAGGCTAAAATTGAAATAAACAAGAAATTGATATTTAGAACAGAATAAATAAAGGTAGAGCAATAACAGCAATAATTAATGGAATCTTATGGAACAGACAGAAAACATAGGTCACAAAAATATAATTCAATAGTGAGAAGTACTGTCACATATGGAGATGAAGTTTGGAAATAGAACAAAAACTTAGAACAAAAACTTATGTCGATGGAAATGGATGTTCAAAATTATAAAAAAATAAATAAATTATGTCAGAAAAATTGATGGATAAGATACGCCGGTTGCTTAGTATGATTTGGGAAAAAGAAGCTCTTCCAGATGAAAGGAAAGAATCGATTATCGTACCAATTTATAAGAAAGGAGATAAAATTGACTGCAACAACTACAGGGGCATCTCATTACTTTCAACTTCCTACAAAATTCTAACAGATATATTAGTAAGCAGACTTACTCGCTATATTGATGACATTATATGATATCATCAATGTAGATTTAGAAGAAACAGGTGTACAACAGATCAGATTTTTAGTGTAGACAGATTTTAGAAAATAAATGGAATATAGTGGTACTGTACATCAACTATATGTAGACTTCAAAAAACAAACGATTCAATTGAGAGGGAGAAGTTATATATTATCTTGCTGGAGTTCGGAATTCCTAAAAAGTTAGTTAGACTTATACGAATGTGTCTAAATGACACATAGAGTAGGGTGCGTGTAGGTAAACAGTACTCGGACACTTTTGAAATCCAGAATGGGTTGAAGTAAGGAGATGCACTATCACCTCTACTATTTAATTTTGTACGAGAGCATGCCCTCAAATCTTTAGAGGATGAGGAAGGCCTACAACTCCATGGTATTAATAAGTCTTTCATTCCCCATACGCGCAACATGTCCTGCCTATCGCAGTCTACGAGACTTAACTGTTCTTATTATATCTGGCTTCCTATAAAAGACCATGTAGTTCATTGTTATGTAGTCTTCTCCATTCACCTGTCTGTTCAGCTCTCTTTGGACCAAACATTTTCCTAAGAACTTTATTCTCAAATACTCGTAATCTCCTTTTCTCCCTTAAAGTAAGAGTCCATGTTTCGAATCCATATAATATAACTGGTAGAATAATAGTTTTTATATATTTTCAGTTTAACGTTTTTGAAAGGATCTGGGGAAGTCAAGAGTCTCTATAATGGATAATAGCACACATTTCCAGAATTGAGCCTATGTTTAATTTCCTTGTGCATCTCATTCCTCTTTGTGATTTTGTTCCTAGGTATTTGAATTCAGCCACTTCCTCAAAATTTGCCTCATTTGTCATTGCTATGAAAATGAAATTTTGCAGTTAGACTCCCCAATATATGCTAATTGAAATTTGCTATGCAGTTACTAGTCTGAGGCACATGTGTTATTTTTAATTGAGGTTGGAATGCATGAGAGTGGATAAAAAAAATAATTTAAAAATTATGAAAAATAAGTAGTATCCTCCCTTTACGATTTTTTTACATAGCAAATGAACCCAGAAACTAATTATGGTTCCCCCTCAGCAAAATCAAAGGGAGTTCGATTAGTTTTCAGTTCAACAGGAAGTAAATCATGCTAAAGTTAGAGGTAGGCCCTATAGTTTAAAAAATAAATCATAAATAAATTTGGAATACATTAAACATTATTCAATTGTAACTCCCAATGTGTTTAGTGGAATTCATAACAACTCTGAATCTCAAATCTTCATGAGATAATATTTTTTAAAAATGCATCGTAAGAAGCATTTTTTAAATAAAAAAATATATTTAAAAAATCATAATTCTGAAACTATTCTACTTATAAACACCAAACTTCACAGAAACGCTTCTATGAGCACATAATCTACGTGACAAAATTTTCAAAACAATCAGATGAAAACAAAACAAAAAAAAATTGAAATTCACCAGTCAGTCGGTCCCTTAAATTATATATTTTTTAAAACTAAATTTGAATTTCCCTTTATTTTCTATTAAAGTCAGTTTACTTGATTCTTGTAAAATGAAATGAACTGTTTGGGAATTGAAGCTAGCAGGTGTAAGACAAGTGAATGAGAGATGGAGGGTGTGTGACACAGATGTTACGTACTCTAGTTCCCCGCCTACGACCTTTTTGAAACCAGCGGGAAGTTAACGATTTTGTGAAAAATCTATTCAAGTATTTCCGACAAAACCCTGTAGGGATAATCTACTTTCCGATTACATTATTGTAATCATATTTAGTTTTGTTTCTTTCCCTTCAGTTACATATGTCTCTCTCAGACTCTTCACGAACCCCTTCACAAGTTAAGAGTGCAGCCTGCTGGTACGCTATCATATTGTCGAAAGCAAATGTTCTTCAAACTTCTTGTATATTTACATCATGATTTTCTCCAAATACCTTATTTCTTCTTCTTCTTCTTTCTTCTTTTTCTTCTTCTTCTCCTTCTTCACTTCCTGGTTTAGGTATTGATTACCTGTTCCGTCTTTACTAATATATTTTTTTTTTCCAATGCCCCAGCCTGTCTTTCGACATTTCTGGTGTTCTCTCCTAGCATGGCGTACATGTAACCAACTTCTGAGGTTGGGGCGTCTGGAAGGCGTGGTTACGCTGCTCCGATGGACAAGAGAGTTCGTGATGATGATAATGATGCGCCAGGAAAGGCCTTAAACTAAAGTTGATCTAATTAGGCGAGTATGACATTGATGATAATGATGGCCAGATGGTGTTCGAGGACCGTATGGGCCTTAAAGTTTCCTGACATTTATCTTACAGGTGAGGAAAAATCCCGAAAAAAACCTCACCCAGAAAACTTGTCCCGACCGGGAATCGAACCTGGGCCCGTTGCGTGACAAGGCAACACGCTACCTCGAGACCACAGCGGTGGACTAACTAATCCGAGGACGTCGGATATCTCTTCTTCCTCTCGGAAAATAATGTAAGATTTTTCTTTTGTAATCTACTCCCTTCCATTCTTTCTACACGTTCTTTTCTCACTGGTCCCTGTTATTACATATCGTTTCTTTTATGGAGTAGATCTGCAGTTCGTTTGTTATCTGGTCCATTCTAGTATACTATTTTACTCTTCTTAAAAATTTCATCTCTCCTGTTTGGATTTACTTTTTTTGTTTGGTAGTGATAATCCAAGATTCGCTCCCATACAAAAATACATTGTTTTTTAAAACGTTAATTTCGTATGTTTATGGGTTTTATTGTTCAATGTTCTATTTATTGTGCCACAAACAGCTTGAAACTGATGAGTTTTGTGTTCAATATCTTTATCATACCCATAGCTGATAACACATCCTAAATATTTGAAGTGGGATACTTTTTAATAATTTCGTCTCTAAGAATTATTTTTGCACGCAGAGTGGTTCTTCCACAAAATGACATTACTTTTGTTTTACTTATTGAAATTTTAAAATTATAATCGTTGCATATTGTATTCAGTTTATGAACAGCCAATTGTAACACATCTTCATCTTGGTGTAGTAAGACTAAATCATCGGCGAAAATTAAGTTATTAATACTTGTGTTATTGTTCAGTCTAAGGCCTTTGTCTGTTATAATTTTCCATTGTTTCATAACAAATACCTTATTTAAAAAATACAATTCATAATAGAAAGAATAAGTAAAGTCGACATCTTTTGGATTTTCCGCGTAGTAAAATTGCAGGAACAAGCACTAATTCATCTCTCTTTTATCTCCGAGTCCCCCGTAATTAAAATCATAGTTGACGCTACTTTTTTATGGTTACCGAGAAGTGCCATCGAGCCGGTTGTATTGCGCATTTTATTAATTATAACAAACGTAGGCTAGTCTGGAGGCATTAATTTTAATACTGCCTTAAAACCGATACAACTTATTCGTACCTTATTGACCCTACAATCATATCTCTTTCTTAAGCCAATATACTCCATGAAACCTTTCCTTCTTCTTTCAAAGAGTTTAATTTATTGAAGTTGTTACTAAAATGCCATGAGGTTATAATATAAAATTAATGAATGTAGAGAAAAATTGTTTAGACATGTAGAAAGAATGAACGTAACAAGATTACCAAAATCAGCATTTAACAACAAGCCAAAAGGTTCAAGGAATGTAGGAAGGCCAGTGAAAAGGTGGACAGAACAACTGTGAGGCAGAACAAGCATTTTGACTAGCCGTGAAATGAAGAAAAAAGAAGAAGAAGAAGAGGTTATCATTACGACATTTATGGTATTTCTTCTGGCATCGATATTATTGAAACCCATTTCTGAGGTGGGGCGCCTGGAAGGTGGAGTTACGCTGCCCCGATGTGATGATGATGGTAATGATGCGTCAGGAGAGGCCTTAATCCTAAAATAAATCTAATGAATCGAATATGATAGTGATGGTAATGAAGGCCAGATTATCTTCGGGGACCGTTTGACCCTTAAGGGGGGTGATAGTTGATATTTCTCTTTTCTACATTTTTTGAGCTAGATACTTGAGTTTTTGTACAAACATTCACCGCATGAAACATAATGATGTGTGTAAGTTTCATTCTTGTGAGGCATTTATTTTACGAGTTATTAAATATTATATTTTTAAAAATTGCATATATTATAATTAAATGGGTTCCACAATTTTTTAGTAAAATTGTCTGGTTTTTTTTACAAGAACTCTAAAATATTTAGAAAAACATCATGCATTAGAAAAGGGAGAAAAAAATAATACTGTACCTCATGCGCAGAATTACAAAAAAATTAATAATTGCATACATTTTTTTTATTTTCTTAAAATACTACTTCAATCATGAAACCCATGCACTACTTTGTTACCATTGTTTTTAGGACATGCAGTAAAAATCTGAAGTTTCTAGGACAAAATTCCTGAATTCCATTCAATTTTGAATGTACAAAAATGCGGTGAAAATAAAAGTGTAGAAAAACAAGTTTAAAGATTTGCATGCAGGTGGCATTTAACTGGCGCAGCCTTTTAACTCTGATGTAAAGTAGGACACTTAGAAGCGCCATAGGCCTCTGAAACTTTGCCAACTTATACATTAAAATACAGGCTATTTTTTAGCACAAAAAAAGTCAATTTTCATCTCAAATTGTCAATTTTTCACCCATCGAACTAGGGCCCGATGCGTGCTACCTCGAGTCTATAGTGGAGGACTTATTTGTTTACAGTAAGAGTTAAAATATTTATTTATCTTCTCCTTCCTAATAAAATAAGCATTAGGCCTGTTACGAACTCAGTGTTGAATTTTAAGTCAAACGTTTCATAGGACGACCCAGAGATTTTGTACCATTTGGACGCTAATGAAACATAGTTTTAGGGAACCTACGTGAGACTAACAGAAAGTATCATATATTCTATTCTGTAGTGTTCTGCCCGAGGGAGGTCTTTCACTGCAATCATAGCATTTTCATTCTATGCGTTGCAGTTTTGTTGGGGAACTATAGGTGTGGTAGCATCCAGTTGCTTTCCACACCGGCGAAGGATGATAATAATAATACAATTTAAGAATATATACGTCTAAAACAAAAATATTAGCTCTGAAAGGAAAATATGCAATAAGAACAAAAATAATTATAAACAATGTAGGCCTAATTACAGACCAAGTTCAGAATTTTAATTATTTGGGTTGTCATTTAGGCAATGACAGAAATTTAGATAAACACACTAAAATACAACGATTCAATTATCTATGTGGCACAATTAAACGCACTTTATTGAATAAGACTAGAAAAGAAACTATTTTGAAGTTTTACAAAGTATTGGCAGTTCCATCTCTTATATATGGATGTGAAACCTGGACATTAACAAAGGCAGATAGTAAACAAATAGAGGCTGCTGAAATGAAGATGTTGAGAGCAATATCAGGATATCAAAGGACCGATAAAAAGAAATACGAATATATAAGAACAGAACTTAATATATTTAATCTCTGTGAAATAATAAAATATTATCAAAATGCTTATCTTCAGCACGTATTACAAATGAATGAATAGTGCATACCAAGAAGAATGTATAATTATAAACCAAAAGAGAGAAGAATGTTGGGAAGACCATTGAAGAGATGGAAGGGCCAATTCGACCTATAATGAGATCGGAACAGGCAATTTGGCTTAATCCTAGTTGTTGTTGTTGATGATGATGATGATGATGGCCGGATGATTTTCGGGGACCGATGGGCCCTAAGCTTCCTGACATTTATCTTACAGGTGAGGAAAACATCCGAAAAACACCTCACCCAGGAGACTGTCCCGACCGGGAATCGTACCCGGGCCCGCTGCATGACAAGGCAGCACGCTACTTCGAGACCACAGCGGTGGACGTATCATCATCATCTTCTTCTTCTTATTCTTCTTCTTCTTCTTCTTCTTTCATGTGATAGACCTAGTGGTCTGTTACGGTCTCAATCCAACGTTTGAAGGGTCTGCCCAAAGATCTCTTGTTTAATGGCTGGTAATTTAAGATTTGACATGATATTCATGTTCTGCTCATTCTTCTTACGTGAGATTTCCAGTTGTTTCTGTATTTTTGCACATAGGCTATTCCATGACTGATTCTGTTTGTAATTCTTTGAGAATCACAGAATTCCTTTTGTGATCTGCTCTTGAGTAACCTGCAGTATCGTCTCCATAAATTTCATTTCTGCTGCAGTTATTCTTTGTTCATCTACACTGCGAATTGTCCAGGCCTCACTGCCCTAACATAATATGGGTCTGGCCAATGTTTTAAAATTCCAGTTCGTGTGCATCACATATAATTCAATATATTAAATATAATAATAAAAATGATGTAGGCCAATTGTTGGTAGTGGAAATGACAAGGAACAATTCAATTATGAACAGAAGTAGGAAAGAAGTGTAAATACAGTATTTAAAGCCATGTGCTTGTAAGTTGGAAGATGACAGGACTCGTGTCTGCACTTGATCGCCCTTCAAGCACCAATACAAAGCACTAGAGCGCGTGTTGGTTGATTGCTTGCACTTGTAGGGTCTTGGGAAAAGGGTGCAGACACTTTCAGTTAGAAAGAAATTACCACCCCCCTTCCAAGCT
Source organism: Diploptera punctata (assembly GCA_030220185.1). Taxonomy (NCBI): domain Eukaryota; kingdom Metazoa; phylum Arthropoda; class Insecta; order Blattodea; family Blaberidae; genus Diploptera; species Diploptera punctata. Next base: position 708,253 of record JASPKZ010007246.1, on the reverse strand, counting down.
CATATTGCAAGCACAAGTATCCAAGTGACCTATAATAATTATAACAGCAACACTTTGCATTTTCAAGAAATCTATTTTTTTTACAAAAAATCCATATTTTACTTGAATTTTATTACAAATTTTGAATTTATGTACTTACATTTACATAGTCAGAATTTATACAGGATGTGACAGGACCTCACCGACAAAATGACAAGGATGTTAGGCCATGCAGAGAAGATCTTTTATGTGAAGGAACATATATAGTGAAAGTTAAAAATTAAATTGTACCTATTGGTAGGTGCCGTCGTCCTCAACTTTTAAATATATTGTATATAAAATTAACTGGAGCGCTTTCGGAAGTTACCTTCCATCTTCTGCAGATTGAATTTTCGCTACTTGTTGTTGTTGTGTTCGGTGATGTATACTCCAACCGTTTGTAGCAGGAACATATAGTCGCAAACACGTCGTTTATGAGTTATGTGCAGATGAAGGTGTTCACCCGTAAGGGTCGGAATTGAATACAAACAATTGTACACTATCATTTATTGAAAATACATGTTTTTATAATAAGTGATTTGGCGTCAAAAAGAATCCTTCCATGATCGCGGCCGAACTGGTCGATCGTTGCTGCGAACGATATCAAACATGCAATGAGGCACAGGGTCGACAGTTTGAACACTTATTGTAAAAACATGTCTTTTTCAATAAAATGATACGTGTACAATTGTTTGTATTCAATTCGGGCCCTTAGGATGAACATCTTCATCTGCGCATAACTCTTAAACGACTTGTTTGCGACTATATGTTCCTTCATAAAAAATGATCCTCTTTGCATGGCCTATCATCCCTATCATTTTGTCGGTGTGGTCCTGTTACACCCTGTATAATCATAGGTATGAGAAATTTCTTATATTGCTAATGTCAAAATGTTTTAAGATGAACCGATCTATTACCATCTACTGAATGTATTTGTTTAAAATTTCAAGGGTCACAAATAACAAATAATTTAAATTTAACATACAATTGTATCAATCTAATATAGGCCTAGTTGAGTGGGTATACAAGGTCCAGAGGCCATAGCTCTGACAGGTTAAATAAAGCTATAATCATTGTTATTATTGATAGGAAGGCTGGCGCAAGCGGTTAGACGCTCGCTTCTCATTGCTGGGGTCCCGAAATTGAATCTCGGTCACTCCATGTGAGTTTCATGGTGGTCGAAACGGATCTTGAGCTGGTTTCTTTCTGAGTTTTCTCCCGTTTTCCCCTGCCACAATTTCATTCCAGCATTTCTCCATACTCATCCATTTCGCTTCATTTCGATCATCTGCCCCGTGATGGTGCGTCAGGCATGGTCGGTCGGCACCCTTGCCATTCACAGACTTCTATATCCATCCATAGTAATTCAGCCCGAAGGCAGGCCCTTCACTGCAATCATAGCATTTTCATTATAGGCCTATGTGATTGTTATATTCTGATGTAATATATGTTTGTCCTGGTGAGTGGAAGAGAAGCCACATGACCTTAACTCCACCAGGCTAAATAAATAAAATAAAAAAATTAATAAAATAATAAAAATGATATGCTTGCAGTTCTAGGTGTGGTAGCTTCCCGTTGCTTTCCACACCGGCGAAGGATGATGATGATGATAATGATAAGGATGATGATGATGATGGCCATATGATTTCAGGAACCGTTTGGGCCTTAAAGTTTTCCTGACATTTGTCTTACAGATGAGGAAAAACCCCGATAAGAACCTCACCCAGAAAAACTGCCCCAACCGGGAATCGAACCCGGGCCCGCTGCGTGACAAGGCAGCACGCTACCTCTAGACCACAGCGGTGGACGACCTCTATATAGGGGGCTTCATCTCATTTCATTCCTTGACCCGACCCTGAGTTGGACACGAGTTGAGGATATTTGTATTTATTTATTGATAAGGGACATTTATTGATAAGGGACATTTTTTGCCAAATTTGATATTTTTCTCCTTATAAATGTAGCCTATGTTATACAGGCCTATATGATGTTTTACGGTTTCTATTATGGGGGGAATGGGAAAGCAAGATTTGTAACTAAGTGAAATACGTTACAAAACTGTGTGAGATATGAATAATTCGCATATAAAGACTGTTGTCTTAATTTTTTTTTAATCTGGACTTAGTTCTTTTTTTTCTCAAACCTTCATAGTAGGCTATATGTATACCATCGTCATTATCATCATCATCGGGTATCATGGCAGCTGCCGCCGTCTACCGGAAACCAAACGCCATTCCCCTCTGTCCATCCATTGATCTTCCTCCATTCCTCTGATATTCACAGCCGCTTGTACCCCTACTATCCAAGTTTTTTTCGGTCTTCCTCTCTTCCTCATTTCCATTGGAATCCATTCCATAACAATTTTAGGCAATCTTTGCTCTGGCATTCTTTTGACATGGCCATACCACTGCAATCTTTTCTTTTCTATAATGTCTATGATGTCCGGCTCCTCTTGTACAACAATAATTTCCCATATTTCTTTATTTCGTATTCTATCTAAAGTAAAGTGATCCCACAACAGGCCTCAGGAGGCCCTTGGAGTAGTAGGAGGTTAAGGTTCCCACTTTTTGTAGACAATCGGCACTTTATGTCAGCCGGGTTGTCAGCCCTGCGTGACGGCCGCCTTTACCCCCAGAACAAGCGTCTGGTACTCATTTCCGTTAGAGGCTGAGTCGACCCCAGGGCCATAGTGCCGCTAGAGGGTTTGGTTCAGTTTAAAAATCCTGACCCCAACGGGACTTGAACCCTCGATCCTCCGGCTTATAGCTCAGTGCCTTAACCACTACGCTACGGCGTGCCCCCTCGTATTCTATCTATTCTAGGTTTTATAGCCGACCTTCCCTAAAAAACATCCATTTCTTATACTTAAAATTCTTTTCATTTCCCTGGTAGGAATTTGCCAAACTTCAGCACCACATCGCTCATTTGCTGCAACAAAGTCATAACTAAAAAAATGTCGATTTTGAGTTATTGGTACTACATGAAAGACAAAACTCAATTCTATATTCAGGATGAACGACATAAGCAATTGTATACAATGAGTTGGTATAGTAATTTGATATTATGACAAATACAGGCATAGGTATATGGATTTCAAACCTTTAAATGCTTCTCCTGGAAAACTATGTTTTTTGAGTTATGACGTTGTTGCAGCAAATGAGCGATATGTTAAAATGCTTTGAATACTTGATGTATTTGTAATTTTCAATCATTATTTATAATAGTTTAAACAGTGCCTTATTTTTGTGTAGGATAAAGTGGAAGGATAAACTATAAACCTATATAAATAGGTATAAAAATAAGGAGAGAAGTTGGATGTGGAAACTACTGGAACTGGGTGTTTTTGAATGGGGTGGTTCATATTTGGTTGATATAAATGAGGCATAAGTATCATAGCATATGAAGGCTTATTACAGGTGTCTTGTACTTGCTTAGGGTCCTGACTCCTTCCGTCAGAAATTTTATGAACGGTCATGGACATATCCGAAAAGGTTGACCTCAGTGAACTCAGTGTTGTTGTACATGAAATCTACTCACGAAGTAGCCGCGGCGGGCAGGGCCGAATCGGATCGCGTAAACACCTCCTGCACACGATCCTCCGGTACAGACTGTGAGAAGATAACAAGACAAAACAACAAGGAGGATGAAATAAAACAGTTTTTATAACTTAGGTCTTGCTTACCAAGTCATAAATGTGACTTAATGCTCCTTGCAGTAAAACATCGTTTAGATGCGCTTTTTTAAATGCAACTGGAAAAGATATGAAGCATGGAAATATTAATGCATTAATACTGAGCGCTAGGCTATAATATAGAAAACTGTATTAGAATTATGAACAAACGTAAAGACCGATTTGTCACTGAAACGGGGCGGGGCGATAACGATGTTCATCTATCTATTATAAATAATAATTCTTATTAAATTAACAACACATTATATTATTATTATTATCATTATTATTATTATTATTATTATTATTATTATTATTATTATTATTATTATTATTATTATATACGAAATAAAGAAATAAGGGAAATTATGGGTGTAGAGTCCACCGCTGTGGTCTCGAGGTAGGGTGCTGCCTCATCACGCAGTGGGCCCGGGTTTTGATTCCCGGTCGGGACAGTTTTTCAGGGTAAGGTTTTTATCGGGGTTTTTCCTCACCTGCAAGACAAATGTCAAGAAAACATTAAGCCCCAAACGGTCACCGATATCATATGGCCATCATCATCATCATCCTTATCATTATCATCTTTCACCGGTTTAGAAAGCAACGGGAAGCTACCACACCTACAATTCCCTAGTAAGTTGCAAAGCGTAGCATGAAAATGCTATGATTGCAGTGAAAGACCTGCCCTCGGGCAGAATACTATTGATGGATGGATGGGTGTAGAAGAGGAGCCGGACATCATGAACATTATAGAAAAGAAAAGATTATAGTGGTATGGCCATGTCAAAAGAATGCCAGAGCAAAGATTGCATAAAAGTGTTATGGAATGGATCCCAATAGAAAGGAGGAAGAGAGGAAGACCGAAGTAAACTTGGATAGAAGGGTTACAAACAGCTATGAATATCAGAGGATTGGAGGAAGATCAATGGATGGACAGAGAGGAATGGCATTTGCTTTCCGGAAGACGGCGGCAGCTGCCATGATACCGGATGATGATAATAATAATAATAATAATAATAATAATAATAATAATAATAATAATAATAATAATAATTATTATTATTATTACTAATAATTGAGACGTACTACAGGTTACTCAAGAACAGACCATAAAAGGAATTCTGAGATTCTCAGTGAATTACAAACAGAATCAATAATGGAATATGTGCAAAAATACAGAAACAACTGGAAATCTCACGTAAGAAGAATGAGCAGAACAAGAATACCACGTCAAATCTTAAATTACCAGCCACCAGGCACGAGATCATTGGGCAGACCCTTTCAAACGTTGGATTGAGACCGTAACAGGACCGCTAGGTCTATCACATGAAAGGAAGAAGAGTATTATTATTATTATTATTATTATTGGTATTATTATTGTTATTATTATTATTATCAAGTTTAAATTAGAGTCTCTGAGCAAAATATGATCAATTGAGTCGACCTATTCCATCCAAGTAATACCTTGGTTGCATACTAGGTTCTCTTCTAGATAATGAGCTAACCACCTGTCTCTTGCTGACATCTATAGGGAAATGTGCATAACTAAGTTAGCTTGGTTAGGTAAATTCCTCATGGGACCGTCTTGCCCAACGTGGGGGTGTACGGGTTTATATTATTAGTATTATTATTACTGTTACTATTATTGTTATTATTATTATTATATTGTATATTCATTGTACAAGCCGGAATAATAAAAAATTATTATTATTATTATTATTATTATTATTATTATTATTATTATTATTATTATTATTATTATTATTCAGACAAAAAACATAACACAGAAATAAGACAACTAAAAATAGAGGGATTAAACTCAACAATAGAGAAATACAGAACAAACTGGAAAGAACACTCGGCAAGGATGACTGAGAATAGAATACGAAAAGCAGCATACAACTATTCACCGCGAGGAAGAAGAAGTTTGGGAAGACCAAGGAAAAGGTGGAAAGAGCAGCAATTTGGAGCCGTAACAGGCTAGTAAATAAGCCTAAACCAAGATTATTATTATTATTATTATTATTATTATTATTATTATTATTATTATTATTATTATATTGTAGAATATTTTTTTTATATTATGGGTGCAGGCACTCTATAATATCCGACTCGTTCTTTCACAAGCTTACATTTTGTCCAGAATCCTTGCGTAAATATAATAATCTAATACAGAGTGTTCCAAAATGATGGACGGGGTTTCAAAGCTCTTTAATTTCCCTTACATGAATTATGTAATAATAAAAACCTTACATGGGGTTAAAGAGAAACTCTTCGAGTTATCATAACATACTTCATAAGTGTTCGATGTGAGCACCTTTTCGTCACAAGGCCCACATCTAGCCGATAGTCCAATTCCTCTCAAAACCTGGTCAGCATTTGGAGTAATGGATTCAACAGCAGCAGCAACAACCCTTTTTCTCAAGTCTGGAAGGTCGACGTGAAGTGGTGGTACGTACACATGGTCCTTCACATACCCCACAGGAAGAAATTACAAAGTCTGAGATCGGAAGACCGTGGAGGATATGGGAATAAACCATGTCATCTGGATCGACGCGTCATTTGGTGTTCGTGAACGCCTGGGCTTTTCCTTTTACAGATAGGCTACATCTAGTTGTTTCTAACTGTTTATACGATCGACGGATAATCTTATCTGTCGGAGGATCAATTCCAAATTGCCGTCGAAAAGCTCGCTGCACAGCAAAAATGGAACCAGATCTCGCAAATTGCAACATACAGAATGACTTCTGTGCAGGAGTCGCCATTTTCACAAATTTAACGCTGACGATGTAAAAATGACAAGAATCAAATTACTGCATACAGGATATGAAACTTTCACAGTGTTTCTTTCATTATAGCAAATAATCACGCATCCAATTTCATTTGTAAAGCTATACCAACTACTTAAAACCCCGTCTATTATTTTGGAATACGGTGTATTTTCAGCACCATTTGTAGTCTTTACTCCTTAATGGATTCATCTTGTTTTCATATCTTTGAAACGGGGAACACTTTCATCAGGGAATTTCAGCTATGGAAAAGAGATATCAAGGCAAATGGAATCCTAATATGCTGGCCGATTATTGTTGGACCATCAAGAGGGATGCTCCACAGGCGAAATATAGCAGAAAATCGTCATTTCTTACTTTCTAGGTGAGTCCGAATGTTCGAATATTGTGTAGTTACGAATGTAGAAAATATTAAAGTGTTTGAAATCATAAATGCCTGTCTCTCGGAAACCTTGCGTGATGGAGAAAAACCGATATCATATTTGAATTCAGGAGAAAAAATACTATCGGAATCACATATTGTTCTTTCTGAGACAAAAAAAAAAGTTTCTTTTTTGTTGCTCAGTGTAATCATATGTGTTTTACAGTGAATTATTTCGAACTAAATAAACAAAAATGGAAATTTTGAGTAAAATCAGTGTTAAATTGTTGCATAAAAATATATTTGTTCTAAAGACACCGCAGTTAGTGACAATATAATGTGTATAAGAACTTGTAGAATAGGCCTATATGAAGCAACGTTATTGAAGAAGAGGTAATATTAAATATTAGTTACCGCGGTTGTGATGGTGTGCAGGAGCCTCACGTCCACGTATCATACTTGATCCATTCCTGTACATAAAAACTGAGTTTTCCCGAAGAGGAAGATTCTTGAAAATTATAGGGTTGCAGCAGTCAAAGCCTGATGTAGTAGTCGAGATGAGGATGAGAGATTGCCTGCACAGTGGCGGTGCTACTTCTACGCAACAACGCCACAAACACCACAACAATCATTATTTCTTCACATTCAATAAATATTCAGCTTTACGTTTAATTAATATCACTTTTAAAAAACACTGTAAAACATTATAAAAGCATAATACAGAATCAATACTAATACAATCATATCAAATTCCGTTAAGGTAAATAATCATGAGATAAAAACTTAAAACATGTACCTTTTTGGCAGGTGCCGTCGTCCTCAACTGTGTTGATACTAAATACACATCGAGTCTACAACGTCTTAACCAACAACAACTAGTAGCAGATGCACACCCTGCTGATGATGGAAGTTAACTTCCGAAATGCCTCCAGATAATATTTTAAATATAATATTTTAACACAGTAGAGGACGACGGCACCAAAAAGGTACTTATTTTAAGTTTTAATATCATAATATACAATATTTTGTCATATGGAAGTGAAACTTGGTCTTTGACGAAATTACAAAATAATAAAATTACAACAGTTGAATTTTATTATGTTAGAAGAAGTCTTAAAAAAAACAAGACAGGATAAAATAAGAAATTAATTTTTTTGGAGGGAAATGAATGTTACCACATCTGTTGTTAAGAGGATTGAAAATCAAACTCTTAAATGATATGGATATGTAAAAAGAATGGAAAATGAAAGATGGCCAAAAAAATATATATACTAATGGTCACCCCCTGCAAGAAATAAACATGGCAGACCATGATGGAAATGGAAAACCTATGTCAGAGCTATAATGGATGATAGGAATTTTGGAAGATGGAGATTGGAATAATAGAAATAAATGGAAACTGAAGACGGCAAATCTATAAGTGGGGGAAAGCCCAAGAAGAATAAGAAGAAGAAAACGTTATTAATCTCCGTTTAGTTTGTTGTTAAATATTTAAAACAATAAAAATTGTGTCTGTCATGCCAGTAGTCATGAAGAAATTAAAATTGTTAAAAATAATCAGCTATATTACCCGTTCAAGGAGTAAGCGCAGTTGTTGACGGAGGGCAACTGCAGTCGTGTTTATGCAGGAATAGAACACGTGACACCGCTATCTACGAAAGCAGAGGGGAACGGGACGTAGGACGCTGACAGTGAACACTGCCTTAGATGACGTCACGTGTAGCAACAAAGAAAGCTTCGCAATTCTTCCGCCTGCAGAGATATTTTGAACGACTAATACCTTTCGAATCTAGTTCTATTTTCAAAGCTGTTCCATTGGATACTGATAGAACAGCTTTAGTTCCGAAAGGCCTAGCTGGTTATTTTAAATAAAATTAATTTTGTGAGGACAACTGTCATAATAGGTAAAATTTTCACTCATTCATTTTGAGAATTTTCCTCATCGTTGAGGGTTTTCTCCAACCAATCTTAGTAATTATCATGGATCTAAAATACATATATAAATACTCCGTATAAATGACTACGGACTTATAGACTATCAGTTTGCAACAAACATTCACAAATTTCCCTTAATTAAAGTTCTCCATCGTTCTCTGCCCTCTCTGTCATCATCTGTTACATGGTAATTTAAATCAACAATAATAATATATTATTATGTCCACCTTGCTGCCGTGTCACGCAGCGGGCCCGGGTTCGATCCCCGATCGGGGCAGTTTTTCTGGGTGAGGTTTTTATCGGGGTTTTTCCTCACCTGTAAGACAAATGTCAGGAAAACTTTTAGGCCCAAACGATCCCCGAAATCATATGGCCATCGCAATCATAATCATTCATATTCATCTTTGGTTAAGCTTAGGATTAGAGACTCTCCTGGCGCACCATTATCATCATCATCACCCATCATATCATCGGGGCAACGTAATCCCGCCTTCCAGGCGCCCCAACCTCAGAAGTGGGTTACAAGTACGCCATGCCAGGAGAGGAAAAAGCTTCTTGCCTTTGTCTTTAAATTATTTATTATTTTTATGGGTTTTAAGCTTTTTTTTATTTCCCTTATTATTTAGTGAATATATTTAAGTAAGGAATGTCGAAAGACAAACCTGGGACATTTGAAAATATATATCATCATCATCATAGTACATTCACGAATTTAGGCCATTTGTTGACCTCAAGAGAAACACCATCCAAAAGTCTTGTGAGTGGACGTCCTGGTCTTCTTCTTCCTACAGGTTGATATCTTAACATTAGTTTGGGTATTCTGTGATCTTCCATTCGATGAACATGTTGCATCCATCTTGACTTATAATCAGAAATTTTGTTTTCTAAAGGTTCCATGTGTAATTCTTCTAAGATGTCTTCATTTTTTTTTGTGATCTAGTAATGTGTATCCTGCAGTCCTCCGAAGGTATCTCATTTCAGCAGATCTAAGTCTCCGTAAATCCTTCTGTTTCAACGTCCATACTTCGCTACCATACAAAAGAGTTGGAAGAGCCAGTGTTTTATACACTTTTAATCTTGAATGCTTTTGGACTAACTGTGGCTTGAAGATAGAATTTATTAACCCTAAAATTCTTAAAAATTTAGATATTTTTGCATTTACATCCTTTTCTTCTTCATATCCTTCTTGCATCCTAGATATGTAAAATTATTCACCTGTTCCAAAATTTTATTGTCCAGTACAATTTTACTTCTGACAGGATCTACACCTTGAAATGCCATAATTTTTGTTTTTTTTTTCTGTAGATATCTTCAAACCATATTCTTCTGTAATTTTGTTAAGTTCATACAGACCTATATATATATATATATATATATAATTTTAAAATTAAATCAATCCTATAATTCCCCTTGTTATATAAGTCTAAGATCGGGAATGTATTACATTATTTCTACAATAAATTAACATTTCCCGCGAATGCCTGGTTTACAGTTATGTAACAATGTTAAGAATGCATGTCATTTCGCTACAACTAGGTCTACACGTTGTGTAACCTTTAAGCCGTAACTAGAGTAACTTGAGGTTTTAACGGTTAAGGGTTAACTTAATTAAGAGTATTAAATATTTTCCTTGGCATTAAATTTTATGCACGTCTACTGTATACATATTTAAAACTCAGATCGTTGTGGGATAAAGTTGGGGACCGCTGTTCTACTATACATCATTCTGGGCCTACCTAATGGCACTTTCCCCCTTTTGTTCCTACTTTCATTCCCCATTCGTGCTACATGTCCTGCCCATCGCAGCCAAGGAGACTTAACTTGTCTTATTAAATCTGATTTCCCATAAAAATGATATAGCCCAATATGCATTTGTCTGTTCGTCTCTATCTTTAATACATTTATTATTTTCTCCTTTCTTAAAGTAAGAATCGTGTTTCGCATCTATGTAGGTCCTAATACAACCATACAATAGTAAGGGGACTACCACTGCTTTATAAAATTTTAGTTTTGTTTCCATTCTTGTGTTTTTAAATATTCTTTTAATTGTGCCAACATATAATTACATTTATTACTTACTTTTTTTTACTTTTGAGGGCCTCTCCACTTTTCAGCGGTTACCCTGTATTCCCATTCGCCATTCTTGCCGATCACTCCATTATCCTCCTCCAGACCTCGGTCGTTTATCAATCTATGGATCTCTCCTCTCCAAGTTGTTCTTGGCCTGCCCCGTTTCCTTCTACCAGAAGGTGACCATTCCAAAAGAGTTTTGGGCCACCTATCATCCTCCATTCTCCTGACATGGCCATACCACTGAAGAGCTCGTCTTTCGATCCTTTCCACCACTGTCTCCTCCATACCCATCATCTGCCTCACTACTTCATTTCTTCTTCTTTCCAACCTGGATACCCTGGCACTGCGTCTTATTCCATCCATCTCCACTGCCAAGATCTTAGTTTTTTGTCCCTCTACCAAAGTCCATCCCTCAGCACCTTAAGTCATTATGCTTTCCACAACAGACTTCAAAATCCTCTTCTTCGTGTGGTTTGACATGGTCCTACTCCACAGTACTCCATTCAACATTTTTATGGCTCTTCGTGCTTGTACTAACCTGCTATCTACTTCAGCTTTACAACTACCTGATTCGTTAATAAGTGATCCCAAATATTTAAATTCTTTAACAGCTCTAATAATTCCTTGGGATAGGGATATATCTCGTCCACTTCCTCCTACTGCAAGATATTCAGTTTTTTCCATGTTTACATTTTTATGGCTCTTCGTGCTTGTACTAACCTGCTATCTACTTCAGCTTTACAACTCCCTGATTCATCAATAAGTGATTCCAAATATTTAAATTTTTTAACAGCTCTAATAATTCCTTGGGATAGGGATATATCTCGTCCACTTCCTCCTACTGCAAGATATTCAGTTTTTTCCATGTTTACATTTTTATGGCTCTTCGTGCTTGTACTAACCTGCTATCTACTTCAGCTTTACAACTCCCTGATTCATCAATAAGTGATCCCAAATATTTAAATTTTTTAACAGCTCTAATAATTCCTTGGGATAGGGATATATCTCGTCCACTTCCTCCTACTACAAGATATTCAGTTTTTTCCATGTTTACTCGTAATCCTCCTATTTCAAAAGCATTTAAATTTATTAAATTTGTTAAACAGTTCTTAATTTTTAAAATAGGAGACTACTTTTTTATTTTTCCCGCAATTATTAAAAAAATCCCTTTTTTTTTTCTTCTTTGTATCCTGTATACCATTTACTTTTTGAAGGTCGATAATTTATAATCGATTTTGCTGACCATTGTTTCGTGTCCAGGGTGTGGAATGGGGCGTAAACTTACCTGTTTAAATGATAAGTTGAATAACGGAAGCTAAGTCAGTGGATTAGAACGATGTGAAGGGAAAACAAAGATTGCACATGTGGTGTAGATTTCTCTCTGAAGTTATTATTTATTGCAGATGGAAACCCTCGCCAGGGTCACTGGAAAGGATTTAATTGCACTTTGCGAATTGAGATCCCAGATACCGAAGCAGCGCGTGTGTGTGTTTTACGTCCTACTTTCTACACAATCTTCCGTTTTCTTAACCGCAAGGGGGCGGAGAACAATAACAAAATTCTTCACTAACTCATTCACAAATCATCTCAAGGCAATTTATTTCTTAGCACAAAATAATAAAACTTCCCATTCACAAAAATATTGATTAATTTTACATTTTCTTAAATTTAGAAATATGTGTACAACATCTAATATATGAATAATTTCTGTCATGGTAACTTCAAAGAAATAGTTGATATCACTGGTTAGGCGAAGACAATGAAACAAAATATCATTTATAAAGAACAAAAAATAAAAATATAGAGATCCATCCATAGTAATTCTGCCCGAAGGCATGTCCTTCACTGCAATCATAGCATTTTAATGCTATGCTTGCAGCTTTACTAGGAAATTATATGTGTGGTAGTTTCCCGTTGCTTTCCACACCGGTGAATGATTATGATGATGATGATGGCCATATGATTTCGGGGACTGTTTGGACCTTAAAGTTTTCCTGACATTTGTTTTACAGCAGAGGAAAAATCCCGATAAAAACCTCACCCAGAAAAACTGCCCCGACCGGGGATCGAACTCGGGCCCACTGTATGACAAGGCAGCACGCTACCTCGAGACCACAGCGATAATCATCTAATAATAACACTATTATTACTTGCATTAGGTTAATAAGTTTGTGGAGCACGCCGTAGCATAGTGGTTAAGGCACTGCGCTAAAAGTCGGAAGGTCAAGGGTTCGAGTCCCGGTGGGGGTCAGGATTTTTAAACTGACCCAAACCTTCTGGCGGCACTATGGCCCCGGGGTCGACTCAGCCTCTAACGGAAATGAGTACCAATGGGAGGTAAAGGCACGCATGGCCGACAACCCGGCTGACTTCAAGTGCCGATTGTCCAGAAAAAGTGGGAGCCTTAACGAAAAAGTGGGAGCCTTATCCCCCTATACCCCAAGGGCCTCTTGAGGCCTGTAGTGGGATCACTTTACCTTTAGGTTAATAAGTTTAGTATCCCTCCATAAAAATTCTGCCGAGGTCAAGTCTTTTACTGCAATCATAGCATTTCCATGCTATGCCTTTGCATCTTTATAAGGGAATTATAGGTGTGGTAGCTTCCCGTTGCTTTCTACGTAAGTTTAATATATTAATAGGGGTCTACTAATTATTAGAAATAACCAAATACGATATAATATGAAATAAAATAATATAAGTTGCAATTCAAAGTGTTTTGATAATTCTGAACTTATAACATAATTACCTAATGGAAATTTTCTGTTTACCCAATAAAAGAAAACTTTTTTTAACGATGCTCTCTAACAGCTTAAGCTAAGAGCGTGGTAATACAGAGATGGACGTGAAAGAACCGAAAAGTTTGCTCAGAATCCTCTAATTTCAGAATTGAAGTTCTTCTAAGTGCCTAAATCGATGACACAAGGACCCACGGCTTTTCTTTCGTTCCGAAATATTTTTATATTCTTTAAAATTCATTGACCCCGGACAGGTTTGAAACCACGAACTTTTTAATCAGACACAATCGTGGTAAAAGTAGTCCACTGGGATCAATGGAACATATATGGAACTCTGTAAGCAAAAAATATGTTTAATTTTTTATAAATTTACACAATATTTTTTATAATTAAAAACCTGTAAAACATTAAAAAAAATAGTATAACAAACATTTCAGTTATCTGGAAACATTCTCCCAAACTTAATATAAGAATGTTAAGTGATCCGTCTACACACCTTAAGAGGACCTTGCTTTCACCTTTCCAGACAATCCATACGAAAATGTCAGCTGAGTTGCCAGTCCGCCGTTTATACCCAGAACATACGTCAGATATTAATTTTCGTTTACGTGATGTAATATCTTAAACATGTTCAAAATGTGTTCAGGAACTTGACATAGGACTTAAGAGGATCTAGATTATGTGCAGAAGTTTTTTTATCTCCTTAAGGGTATCCAGTACTTATTTAGGTTAAACGTATCGATTTTTTTTCTTTTTGCTTCGAAAAATCCAGAAAAGTCTATTTTATCGATGTGTAATATTATTTTGTCGATTTTAGACTTTTAAAACTATAAAAGTTGATTTTTAAAAACGGTGTATCTGTGTTCTGCTAATGTGCACATTATTTGGTTTTTTGCATTTTCCGTAAATTGTATTTTTTTTATATTTTGGTACACTTTTCTCTGAAACTATGAAAGATAGGTAAATCATTTTTGGCTTGGATTTGCAGTTTAAAGAGCTCTATAATAATAATAATAATAATAATAATAATAATAATAATAATAATAATAATAATAATAATAATAATAATATAAATTTATCTTTGTTCTATTGATTGTGTTTGAAATTTTAAAAAATGTATGCAAAATGTTATACAAAAAAATTTGGTCTTTGATTTTTTTAAAAAATAAATCACAATCCATATCTGAACACAAGCAAACCTTATTATTGTCAAATGAACTATGGACAATAACATACTAAATTTTGGAAACAACTGGATAAGTAATGATCTTGTAGAAGATTTCCGGGCTGTTGGCCGTGATCTTGAGGCTTGTAGTTCCTCGACGTTTCGCCAGAGACTGCGTCCGGCATCCTCAAGGGTTGTCTTGAGACTTGTCTCAAATTTAGTATGTTATTGTCCATAGTTCATTTGACAACGATAAGTCTCAAGACAATCCTTGAGGATGTCGGGCGCAGTCTCTGGCGAAACGTCGGGGAACTACAAGCCTCAAGACCACGGCCAACAGTCCGGAAATCTTCTACAAGATCATCATAATAACTCCGGCCGTGAAAGCCTAAGCCAATAAATTGGATAAGTAGTTTTTGAGAAAATTGTACCAAGGCAATACTTCTAAGAAACTGGATTTTTTAATTTCATGTTGTGTATTTTAAATTAATCATGAAGAAATATGTCTAAAAAGTTAACCAGAGTGTCATTATGTTCTGGAAGACTTGTTTAAATAGTGACATAATTTTCAAGCACATGGCTTAAGAATAAGCTGAAACAATGATTTTTGTATGTTGGACATTTTAAAACCAAATTACAAGGACATTAGTACCGGTTGCCCTTAATAAACTTACTAATGGGAAAATGGACTAGACTGAATTCTAATGTTGGACTAGATTCCAGGATTACTTGGCCAAGTGCAACGAAGAAGAGAGAGTGCGGTGATTCAGGAAGAGAAGACGATTTGCATATGTTAGCCTAGGGGAAGGATGGCCATCATGCTAACCAGTGTTACGAAATTATACACTTGTAAACTATCACTTGACAACGCCAGCTACAATTTATGATTCCTCTGGAATTTAACTCGACACACTTGAATGTTCCGTAACCCTCCGCACTACTTATAGACAGTTACTCTATCATAAATTTCGAATGTCAAAATCTAACACTAAACTTCATGATACACCTTTAGAATATCCTTTTGTATCTTAAGTACAGATCTACAAGAAACAAATAATTGGTTAGTAAAATTACATCTATCATAATGGATTTTAAATTTTATGAGATTTTTAATTAAATTTTCACCAAATTAAAATTCATAACATATAAAATTACAATTGAGCACTGCACAAAGGGATGATGCCTTAGAACTCTCGGCCACGACACGGGACATTAAATAGCCTTTACAATTAAATATGAAAATCAAATAAAACTACGTTTTATTTCTATTTAATTAATAGTCAAATATGTACCACTGGAGAAAACCCGAAAATAAAACAGATTTATGAGCCGGATGGATTTTAATCTGATTTCTTTAGAATATGTGTCTTATACGCTACCGTCTGAGACATTTATCATAAGTAATGCCACGAGTTATTTCCAAATTATCGATAAATTCACGACTCACGAAGTGAGGAGTAAATTTGTCTAGAGAATTTGGAAATCAAGAGTGGCATTTGTTAGGACTATTTAACGAATAAAATTAAGCTCTTTACTATAAAATAATTATTTGAATATAGAGGACGAAGATCACTGGGCCGTCCTATGAAACGCTGGAGGGAAAATTTTCTATAGGATCGTAACAGGCCTTGGCCTAATACTTGGAAGGAAAAAGAAGAAGAAGAATATAGTTACCGGTGTTTTAAAATATTTATATACTTAATGTAAACGGCGATGTTTGAAAACAAATTAGAAATGTGAGGTTATGTATATTCACTGCAATTCGATCATAATATTTATTGCCAAATAGGATCGCAATATTGTAAGAATGCACACTAGTGGAGAAATAATGAAACACATCGAACTATTGTAATCAACATTATAGGTTAATCATTTATATTTTGAATAAACAACTCAGTAAAATCACTGAATCTATTCATTGTTTGCTATAGTAAAGTAAAGTAAGTAAAGTGTTCCCACAACAGACCCGGAGGCCCTTGGGGTAGTAGGAGGTTAAGGCTCCCACTTTTTCTAGACAATCGGCACTTTATGTCAGCCGGGTTGTCAGCCCTGCGTGACGGCCGCCTTTACTCCAGAACAAGCGTCTGGTACTCATTTCCGTTAGAGGCTGAGTCGACCCCAGGGCCATAGTGCCGCCAGAGGGTCATTGTTTGCTATATTCAATGTATTTGTTGGAGAAAAATAATGGCCTAACCTGTTCAGAATATTAAAAAAGGAGGAGCTTTCTTTATGACAAAAGCAGGAGCTGATAAAGAGAAATCGATAAAGAGCGAGGTGAAAGACGACTGTCATTGGTGTAAAACAGAATTCATTGAAAATTGATTGGTCATTGACTACCATTTGCGACATGAGTTAAATAGTCATAAGTAATGCCACTCTTGATTTTCAAATTCTCTAGTTAAATTCACGGCTCACTTCGTGACTATTTAACGAATAAAGTTAAGCTGTTTACTTACAAATCATTACTTAAGTATAGTAATTTTAAAATATTTATATATTTAATGTAAACGGCGATGTTTGAAAACAAATGAGAAAACGATTGGTTTACGCTTCATTTCCTTCCTTTGTTCATCACTGCAACCGGATTAATAATATTATTTTATTGCAACAGGATCGCAGTATTGTAAGAATGCACCCTAGTGGAGAAATTTATAACCACCGTTAGAGGTATTAATTAATTTGATGTCATATGATGTATATATGTCAATTATATTTTTCTGCAACGTCATATCCTGGAAAATAATTCGTTTAAGAAAAGTGCAAACAGTGTGTTTTTTTGAGGTTTAATCAACTGCTACAAATGTTTTTATATTATCTCCGGGGGCCATGGCCGCTATCAGCTGACATCCGTGCACTATATATACAATCTGATAGCCGTATTTCTTGGAGAGTCAGTCGCTGCAAAATAATGCTATGACCTATTCTTCTTGTATCTTGTAAGCCCATGTTTCCCTTAACATATATTTAGGCGCTTTCCCCCTACAAGGAAGAATTTGAGGGCGAAACGTCTGGTATCAACACCAACTATGGACCACGGCCACATAACCCGGAATCACTCAACATTACGATTACCGGCCGTGAAAGCCTGCATTCAACCATACTAATTTAGTTACACTTTTTCGTATATATGTCATTGGAGTGGTCCGTGGTCAGCGTTCCGCCTCATACTGACATCTAGGAAACCAAGGTAGTACTAGGACGGGAACATTCGGTAAATTTTGCTCAGAGGCCTTTTTATTCAGGCTTAAGGATCTTTTACGAGCCTGGAAATCTTCAGGCTTAAAGTCCCTCCCGGAGGACTCGCCCCTTGGATTTTTCCATCCTAAAAACCCATCGACCCCGGCCGGGTTTGAACCCGCGACCCTCGGGACCAGAGGCAAGGAGCATAACCACTAGTCCACCGCGGCCGATTCTATTACCTATTCAGAATGTTAAAAAGGATGATGTTTCTTTAATATGATAAACTTGTTTGATAAAGTTCGAGGTGAAACACGACTGTGATTGGTTGTAATTAAAAAATCATTGAATGTGATTAGTCATTGAATCCCATTTGGGGCATGAGTTAAATAGTCTCCGTAATTTTAAAGTTTTCACATAACCTCTTTCTTACCAATTATTATCCACATATCGATTACTGGCGTTGATTTAAAGTACCATGTAAAGGCATCTTTACTGCATGTTTTGACAGCAATGTGAGTGTACAATAAATATTGAAGAGATTAGGGTTCCTCCCCGAGCAATGTCGCAGGCAACACGAGTATTAATTACATTGGCAGTTGTGTTCAAGTACCGATAATATAGAGGAGCTTGTTGCCATGTTTTGTTGCCATAAGAATAGCTGGCGCCGGACCACGCCTGCCAACTCCCACGATGGGCTACACCCCAAATAACTGCCCAGTCTTTGTTTATCGAACTAGATACTTCTGCATTCATAACTCATCTGAGGTATCTTAACGACCCCTGAGGTATTTGTATTTTTGAGAAATATCTATCTTCGGGTTTTTACAGCTGCTGCCGTCTTCCCGTGCCAAACTTCCAAAGCCTACGGTCTGGGGCACCTTCAATGCTTAGCACTCTTGCTTGCATTACTTTCTTAATGTTTTCCTTCCATGTTAACTTAGGTCTCCCTCTCTTCCACCTTCTGGTCGGATGCCATTGATATAATTGCTTTGGCCATCGATCATCTTCCATTCTTAAAACATGTCCTAACCACTTTAATTGCTTCACCTCAGTTCTTTCAATTATGCTTTCTTCTGCTTCCATCATATTTCTGATTTCCTTATTTGTGACATGTTCTAATTTTGACTTTCTGGCACTTCTGCGTAAATAATCTATTTCTAGAGCTATTAGTCTATTCTTGTAGTACTTATTAAGAAATATATCAACTTTAAAGAATCTCCTGTCCTTCACCAACCTCATGAATGTTATTATATTGGCAATTTATATAAATCATTCATTCTTATTTAGTTATCATTGTCATCATGGATTGGACCTCTTGATCTGTACCGTTTCCAAGATTTATAGGTCTAGGTGTTTTTGCAACCGCCTCTTATGTCATCTGATTCTCTTTTTTCTGTTGACCTGTAATCGCATGGCTTTAACGAAATTCTGTTTGTACATAATTCTCTTCCACTCTATGCCAGAGACTGCCAAACTTTATCATTTTTCAGAAATAAATTGAAAATAAAATTATTAACAGAAACATCTCACTAATATTACTTTTTTAACTATTAATAATTTGTTTTACTCATTATTTAATAAAAAAATAGTAATAAGATTTGTCAATATATTTACCTAATGTCTTATACATACATTTTTAAACTGACCCAAACCTTCTGATGGCACCATGGCCCTGGGGTCGACTCAGCCTATAACTGAAATGAGTACCAGGCGCTTGTTCTGGGTATAAAGGCGGCCGTCACGCAGGGCTGACAACCCGGCTGACATCAAGTGCTGATTGTCTAGAAAAAGTGGGAGCCTTAACATCCTACTACCCCAAGGGCCTCCCGAGGCCTGTAGTGGGAACACTTTACTTATACATACAAGTGATAAATTAATTCATTAGAGTTTATTACTTTCTTTGTATATATTTTTTTATTTTATTTTCATGTATAGGAGATTCGAGCTGTTATTCCTTTGAGTATACATTATTCCATTAGTTTAATTTTAATTGTATTTCATTTTATTGTATTATTAGACATTATTTTCATTATTACCCTCAGGGGTCCTCATCTAGGGGATATGTAGATGGCGACCACAAGGCGCCCAAGCTGAGCAAAACATTTCTTCCACTTACTTGTGTTTTGCACTCTTTTAACTTTACTATCTAACCTCTCTTGGTTAACTCTTGCTTTTTCGACCCCGATGCTATTAGGGCATCCGAGGGCTGGGGAGTCTTTCCTTTCTTCCATTTCTTCTTTCCTTTGTTTTCTTTTCTTCTCCAGAGGGGCCTGGCCAGGGGCTGTAGGATGGCGGGCCCATCACTGGTCTTGCCTTCCTTTGGCCAGCAACCAATCGAGGGGACTGTTATTGTGCTTTCGGGTCTTATACGAGAATTTTCCGGAAGACGCTGGAGGGAAAATTTTTCTATAGGATCGTAACAGGCCTTGGCCTAATACTTGGAAGGAAGAAGAAGAAGATTTTCATTATTGTTCAGTTTTACCAGATAATGAATTGTCTAGTACGTACTGTTATTGTAATTTTTTTGTATTTATATGTAACATATGTTTGACCTGATGAGTGAAAGAGAAGGCCACATGACCTTAACTCCACCAGGTTAAATAAATCTATTCTATTCTATTAAATCTCAGCTCAGTCCATATTCACACATTTTAGTTGTAATTGTAAGATCATAGAGTTGATAAATATTTTATACAAACATTTTTAAAAGAACAGAATTGATGTTTTAAAATTGAAATGTATGTTAGCTAAACTGTTAATTTTCTTCTATTTATTGACAAGAACATAAAATAATTTCTTATTAAAAATAATAATTAACATTTTGAACTAGCTAACGTTGTACTTTGATGCAAATTAAATAATGTCCCTAAAATTATGAAATAAAAGTAGCCGAAGGTAATCACGATTCTGGAGGACAACTATCGACTGAATGACTATACATTCTATAAGGAACCTTTTTGTCTGAAAATTAACTTAAATTTTTCTACTTAGGAATAAAGTTCTCAAGCTTTTATCATAAGTAATGCCACGAAGTCAGTCGTGAATTTATCGATAATTTGGAAATCACTCGTGGCATTTGTTAGGACTATTTAACGAATAAAATTAAGCTATTTACTCACAAATCATTATTTAACTATAGTTATTTTAAAATATTTATATATTTAATGTAAACGGCGATGTTTGAAAACAAATGAGAAACGATTGGTACGCTTCATATGCTTATTTTGTTCATCACTACAACCAGATCATATTTTATATTGCCAAAGGAACGCAATATTGTAAGAATGCATTCTAGCGGAGAAAAAATGAAACCCATCAAACTGTATATTAATTCATTTCTGTTATCCTATGACAATTAATTTTTCTTGAATGTTATTACCTGGGAAAAAATACATTCAAGAAAGTGCAAACTGCGGTTTCTTTTTTTGGTGGTATAATCAATTGCTACAAATGTTTTTATATTAACTCCCGCATGCGCTATGTGTTGACATTCATGCACTATATATACAATCTGGTAGCCTTATTTCTTAGAGAGTCAGTCACTGCAAAATAATGCTATGACCTATTCAGAATGTTAAAAAGGAGGTGCTTTCTTTAGTTGGTAAATTCTAGGCTAAACACGACTGTCATTGGTTGTAAATAAAAATATCATTCAAATGTGATTGGTCACTGACTCCCAATTGGGGCATGAGATAAATAGTAAATTTTATTCAATTCTAAAATTGGCAATGTATTTTATAATATACATTTGTTTAATTATTAAATATTTTAATAAAACAATAGAAAACGAACAAGTAAAAATTACTTAAATTTGAGGCGAACCTCCGGGATACAGGCCTATGTACTGTTTATGCAGTGATGGATGATAATTGCTAATTCAAATTATTATATCTTAAATGGGTATTTCGTGCGATAGACAAACAAGGAAGAATAACTGTAAAAACTCTGACATTTAATATAAGATATAGTGACAAGTGGCCACAAGGAAGAAAACATTTCTGGATAAACCATGTTTTAAGCACGACGTCCAATGATTCTCTTCCCAGAATCGCCATGACACAAAAGCCAGACATTTCAAGAGCTATAGGACGGTATCCAAAATATTGACAGCAAAGATGTCGCACACCTCCCGTAAGTGGGCATGTGTTGGAATGCAAAGAGGCCATATTCTTCTTCTTCTTCGGCTTTCCCCCACTTATAGGTTTGCCGTCGTCAGTTTCCATTTATCTCTATCATTCCAATGTCCTTCTTCCAAATTCCTATCATCCATTATGGTTCTGATGTAAGTTTTCCATTTCCATTTTGGTCTGCCACGTTTATTTCTTCCAGGGGGTGACCACTGGTAGGTATATATTTTTTGGGCTTCTTTCATTTTCCATTCTTTGTACATGGCCATACCATTTAAGCTTTTGATTTTCAATCCTCTTAACAACCTATGTGGTGACATCCATTTCTCTCCAAAGGAATTCATTTCTTATTTTATCCTGTCTTGTCTTTTGGAGGCTTCTTCTAAAATAATCAAATTCAATTCTTCTAATTTTATTATTTTGCAATTCCGTCAAAGACCAAGTTTCACTTCCTTATGACAAAATATTCTGTATTATTATCTTATAAATTTTCAATTTACTTTCCTTTGTATTATTTTTACTCCAAATTATTCCATGTAATGTCTTATTTTCATTTTTTGCCATTGCAATTTTAGTCTGCACATCTCTTTCACAGGTACCTAAACTTGTAATTATTGACCCAAGCTATTTAAAAAATTAACTTTTTTTTTTATTTTCCCTGTTTCAAGTATGAGGTCATCCACATCCTTTCCCAAACACAAATATTCTGTTTTCTGTAAATTTATATTCAGTCCCCATTTTTTATATTCTTCCATTAGTTTATTTATCATATATTTCATATCATCTTCATCCCCTGTCATATTCTTAATTTACGGAAAAAAATAAGACATGTAGTTTCGATAAATTTCGGTTAAACTGGACAATTTCTATGGAATAGTCTTATCAATAGCGGTTGTCCTTGAAGACTTAACAAAACGAAGACTGGTAAATAAGTCAGCCCCATTCATGATTTTTATCCAAACCGGGGTTATTAAAGTTTACAGGATGTTCTTTGGATACCATGATCAGGAAGAACCGCCTTTGAAACCTAACAAAATTAAGAACAATAAATATATTCAAGTACCTAGGAACAATCATCATAAATAGGAATGAGATGCACAAAAAAATTAAACATTGGCTCAATTCTGGAAATGCGAGCTATTATGCATTACAGAGACTATTGACTTCCAAACTCCTTTCAAAAAACGTTAAACTGAAAATATATAAATTATTATTCTACCAGTTATATTATATGGGTGCGAAACATGGACTCTTACTTTAAGGGAGGAAAGGAGATTACGAGTATTTGAGAACAAAGTTCTTAGGAAAATTTTTGAACCAAAGAGAGATGAACTGACAAGTGAATGGAGAAGACTAAATAGCAGTGAACTACATGGTCTTTATAGGAAGCCAGATATAATAAGAACAGTTAAGTCCGTAGATGTGATGGGCAGAACATGTTGCACCAATGGGAGTGAAAGACGTGCATGGAAGCTTCTTATATGAAAACCGGAGGGAAAACGCCCAGTTGGTAGACCAAGAATGATGTCGGAGAATAACATTAACCATGTTTTGAAGGAACTATATTATACAAGGAATGATTGGAAAACATTAGCTCAGGATATGGATGTATGGAGAGCTTATGTCCTCGCGGCCATGAACCTACGGGTTCGATAGTGCCAGTTAGTTACTTTGTTAGTTAAATATCAGTCAGATCACCATTTTTACACTCTTCACCAGAGAAGATGAAAAATGTTAGGTTATGATAATTCTTTACACTCTATCTTAAGTTCGACACAATGAAAACATTAACTGCATAACAACTACATAGAGCATTCCATTAATAACCATCTAGGAAATTGCTTACTTTATTTTATATCATTTTAATTTTATTATATTCTACGTTTTTGTTAGTATTAGCTAGTATTAGATCATATCATCATTGTACTCGTATTTTGTTTAGTCTGTATGTCAATAGGCCTATCTTAAAAGTCGTATGTAATTTTTGTATAATTCTACTATTCGCTGGTTGAGTGGAAGAGAAGGCCTTATGGCCTTAACACTGCCGGTTAAAATAAAGCATTATTATTATTATTATTATTATTATTATTATTATTATTATTATTATTATTATTATTACACTACCGAAATCGGGAGAGCCGCCACTGAAGATGTAATGAGAACGGTGATAGTAATTATCAGGCAGGACAGCTTCTGTACTTTGCCACGAGCGACACTATGGTGTTGCATCATGAGTATCAAATGGCTGTGAGCGACAATTAAGTCACGGCATCTTCCAATGTTCCTTACACTCATGGACACGTTACGTAACATCCAAGAACATTTGTGAGGTTGGTAAACTATCCGACAAAACATATTTCCACAAACTATTCCAAAAGACCTTAACTCGCCTTGGAAAAGATCTTCAAGGTGTTTCAAGGAAACTTACTTTCATATTGGCAATACCTCAACCACTGATGCCAGACATAGGTCAGAAGTCCCTGGGAGCAAAGCTTTGATTTATCATGATCTTGGCACTAGAAAAAATATAGGCCTAATTCAAAGTTTCCCGATATGTGCACGTCTTACAAGTTGGTTGAACAAAATTCATTTGTCCCTAAACTAAATTTAGGATAGCATTAAAATCCCCCACAATTCTAAACATGTAGGACGAAACTTTTTAAATATGGTTATTACTAGAGACCGGTTGTTAGGTAAAATGCCTATAGTTATTTATTATAGATATTGTAAAAGTGACTTCATATAAGTTCATACCGACGACCCTAGAGTTGTTTTCCATGAAGTTAATTTTGACTATAAATGCCTATTTCAGCTTAAAATGCCTATAAATGCCTATTTGCCAATTTTTTCTCGAAAATAACTTAGTATTTCAATTAAATTAATTGAAATAGACAAACTTCATGACACATATGTATTATTTTTTATGTTGATAACACTGAATTCAGTACGTAGCGCTCGTTCACAGACAGGTGATTCAAAGACAAAGTTGTGCGACAAATGTGTGTGACTTTTTTTTTTTTTACCCTTTGAACAGTTGTTTCACGATGCCTAAAGAACGGACAACAGTAAATCAGTAAAAGACAAACTGACCAATTTCGTGAAAGAATTTGGTGCCGAAATATTCTCAAGTGACATTGTTTTGCAAAGTTTGTAAAATTTCAGTGAATTGCGCGAAGAGGAGCCATGTTTCACAGCCCGTACACACTGCAACTGCAAAACATAAGTATGTTCTTTGTAAAAAGGCAAAACAAGTTCCAAAATCATATCTTCGTATGGTATTGATAGCATATGTTTATATTCTTTACGTAAGGCTGTAAAATATTATGTTGTAGTCCATTTTTTGAATGCCTATATTAATGGTTTTAGTGCCTTTTTTGCCTGCCTATTTTGAACTTTTTAAATGCCTAACATCCGGACTGTAGTTATTACTATTATGGGTACAAAATTAAAATTATAATATAAAATTATAAAATTGTTAGCTAATCGATCCGTCTCCTCAACTTTGTAAACCTTTACTTCTCTGGACTAGTCCCATCATCAACTCATTGAATTCAGCCACTTCTTCAACAAATATAAGAACACGGAAACAATTGGGTAGAACATCTGCAAAGCATGACAGAGGATAGGATACCAAAGATGACACTGATGTATAATCCTGTAGGACGAAGATCGGTGGGAAGACCAAGAAAGCGCTGGGCTGAACAAATGTGAGATCGGAAAAGGCAAAAACCTAATCCGTGAAGGATGATGATGATGATGATAGTCTCATCATACGATATACAGGACAATCTTTGGTACTCAAGACAGTTACTTCGTCGAATAAAAAAGCAGTGCTTGAATCGAAGTCATCTCGAGTGGAAGCGAATGTTAGACGATCCGATCTGCCCATCATCCAATCTAACCTTCTCGGTAGCTCGACAAGGCCTTATACCCTGGCTACTTAGGCGTCTCTTAGCGGCTGCTGTGGAACCCGGAAAGTTGGATTGATTATTAATTCAGAGGAAGTTGGAAATGGACGACGTCTTACTTACATAATTAAACTCGCGTCCTCTCCGGGAAGAAATTTGTGGCCTTCTAGGAAATACACGATTTGTTACTTCGCTTAGGCGAAACAGAGTGGCATATCTTATAGCCATAGACGTAGGAACTCCAAACTTGCTTCTCGCTCTGACTAATAAGAATGAGTCCGATGAATTTCTTCTTCTTCTTCACGGTTTAGGCTTATTTACTAGCCTGTTTCGGCTCCAAATTGCTGCTCTTTCCATCTTTTCTTTGGTCTTCCCAAATATATTCTTCCTCGTGGTGAATAGCTGTATGCTACTTTTGGTATTCTATTCTCAGTCATCCTTGCCAAGTGTTCTTTCCAGTTTGTCTTTGGAGATTGTAACTATTTTGAAGTGTCCCCTGAGTACGCTACTAACGTTCTGCAGGGTGAGTCCTTTGGAGGGGCGGCCTCCTTAAAGCCTTTGGACTTGCTTCCTTGTGTTTTATCCCCACAAGGAGGGTTGCGTCTCCCGCCTTCTGCCGTTGAGGACTCCACTCTTGTTTCCCCGAGCTGGGTCTCTTATTTCATCCCCAGAGATCGGGTTGCCACTTCCGCCATTTTCGCCGTTCCGATATTTATATCTCCGCCGTGTCTGCCGTTGTGGTCTTCCGTGTTTGCAGCTTCCAGTGTGGTCGTTGCTCCCACATTGCAGATTATTCTTAGTTCCCTCTCCTCTTATCTAACCGCAAGCCATGGCTTCCCGGTTATGATCGTCTGGGTCATTGGTACTAAGCCTCCCTACCACGCCAAGGTGATAATCCACAGGGATGAACTACAAACGTAAATCTTGCCTGTTCGCTGTTGTCTGGATTTTGACAAAACTAAAAGTAAATAGTGCAGGGGAGGAGGTCTAAATTATGTTTGTTTTTGTTTATGAACAAGAGATGTCTCCACATTATTACCAACAGCGACCACGTAACAATATTTACGAATACAAGATCTTCTTCTTCTTCTACTACAAGGTTTAGGCTATGCAGCCTGTTCCGGCGAAGTTAAAAGTGGAGTCCATCTTCTACGTGGTCGGCCAACATCTCTTGTTCCTCTGGGATTATACAGGAAGATTCTTTTTGGTATTCTTTCGTTGTTCATTCTCATTAAGTGTTCTGTCCATTTCTTATTATTTTCGCTGATTTTATCTTCAATTATATATATATTTAATTCTTCTCGTATAGTTTCATTCCTTATTCTATCCGCTCTTGTGCATCCTTTCACATTACGTAGAAACAGCATTTCCGCAGTCTGTATCAGCTTTATCCCTTGATTTCATTACCCAATTTTCACTTCCATACAACAACAAAGGAACAGCCTTTGTTTTATATAATTTAAGTTTCGTATCTTTCTTTTTTCCGACCTAAGGTTCTTTTTATGGTTCCACAAATAGCCTGAAATTTATTTACTTTATTTTCTATATCTTTATTTTCTCTATAAGTTATATCACATCCTAAATATTGGAAATGTGATACTTGTTCTATTATACTGTTATCCAGTACAATTTTTGATCTAATTCCATATTTACCAATAAATGCCATTACTTTTGACTTATTTATTGATATTTTACAATTATATCTATTGGCTATTAATTTAAATTTATATGCTAACATTTGGAGCTCATTTTCAGATTCTGCTAAAAGCACAACATCGTCAGCGAATAATAAAGCATTTATTTTATCTTTATTATCAATTAATACGAATGCGAATACAAGATATGGCATATTATTCTATGTTCATTATTATGCAATCATATTTTATTTAAAACGGAACATATGCTGGTTTGTGTAATTTATTCAAGTATGTTAAACAGCTTATCATGTCATGTGCCTACTCAATTGCATACAAGGATGACATTATAGGCCGTAGTTCTACTTTTTTCTCTACAGGTGGTAAACCGTACATTTTCTGTTAGAGATTTTTTCTTGTATCAAGTGCACTGTCTTTATATATTCATTATATTATGGTATGTGTCATGTTTAGACGAACAATCTTTTGTAGAAGGAAAACTTATTAAAATGTTATAGATTTATGATTATTTAACTCGTGCCCCAAATGGTAGCCGATGACCAATCACGTTTCAATTGATTTTGTTTTACAACCAATGACAGTCGTGTTTCACCTCGCTTTTTATCGATTTATCTTTATCAGTTCCTGCTTTTGTGATAAAGAAAACCCCTTCTTCTTAATATTTTGAACAGTCAAAGCATTATTTTTCTCCAATAAATACATTGAATATAGCAAACAGATTCCATGATTTTACTGAGTTGTTTGTAAAAAATAAATGACTAACCTAAAATGTTGATTATAGTATACAGTTTGATGTGTCTCATTATTTCCCCACTAGGGTGCATTCTTACAATATTCCGATCCTATTTGGTAATAAATAATATGATTTGGAGTGAATATACATAACCTCACATTTCTGATTTGTTTTCAAACATCGCCGTTTACATTAAATATATAAATATTTTAAAATACCGGTAACTTTATTTAATTAGTTCATGACTCGTGAATTTATCGATGATTTGGAACTCACTCGTGGCATTACTTATGACTATTTAACTCATGCCAAAATTCTAGTCAATGACCAATCACGTTTCAATGAATGTTGTTTTACAACCAATGACAGTCGTGTTTCATCTCGCTCTTTTTCGATTTATCTTTATCAGCTCCTGCTTTTGTGATAAAGAAAGCTCCTCCTTTTTAATGTTCTGAACAGGCCAAACCATTATTTTTCTCCAACAAATACATTGAATATAGAAAATAATGAAAATATTCCTTGATTTTACTGAGTTTTTTACTAAAAAATAAATGAATAACCCGTAATGTTGATTATGATATATAGTTTGATGTGTTTCATTATTTCTCCACTTGGGTGCACTCTTACAATATTGCGATCTTATTTGGCAATAAATAATATGATCAAGCAGCAGTGAATGAACATAACCTCACATTTCTGATTTGTTTTCACACATCGCTGTTTATATTAAATATATAAATATTTTAAAATAACTATAGTTAAACAATGATTTGTGAGTAAACAGCTTAATTTTATTCGTTAAATAGTCCTAACAAATGCCACTCTTGATTTCCAAATTCTCTAGATAAATTCATTCCTCACTTCGTGAGTCGTGAATTTATCGATAATTTGGAAATCACTCGTGGCATTACTTATGATAAATATGTTTATTAAAACAATTACTAGACGATTGGGTTTTCGAACTGTAGACCATTGTAGTTGAATGTCTAATTATGGTTCATGCTTTAGTTACTTTCGCTACCGAAACTTTGATAACTCGGTGTATATTTAAGACATTGCTATTCGTATACAAATTGCGCAAGAATTTAAACTGACGTAATAGGCCTATATCTCATTTGAAGTTGCATTACATTTTTCAGAGTCTCAGCATAAACTATCTGATATGATTTGTAACATATTTCAGACTACTGAAAATAATATGCTAATTTAAGCTATTCAAATATGAGTAGTGGTGTGAAAAAGCTTGGAATTCGCAGTACAGAAGACGTGAAAGTAATAATGTTTCAACCGCTCACGGATTCTGAGCGGCAGTATAGGATTACTTAAACCGCTTGGTCATGGCCCGAGAAAGCTTATATGCCTTTTTCGGCCAAGAAAATACGTAGAGAACCTCCTAAAATGAGTAATCAGTTCAATGCTGGGACCACCACCCAGACAACACGAACATTTAAGACCAGATACACCATTCACTCTTACAATAAATACGTACATTTTGTATTGTATTGTAAGCCCATGCTTTCCCTTTACAGAGATTTAGGCACTCTCTCCCTATAGGGAAGAATTTGAACCATACAATTTTGTTACACTTGTTTTCGTACATATGCCATTTTTGAGTGGTCCGTGGTCAGCGTTCCGCCTTATACTGACATCTAGGAAACCAAGGTAGTACTAGGACGGGAAAATTCTCTAAATTTTGCTTAGAGGCCTTTTCATTCAGGCTTAAGGATTTTTTACGACCCTGAAAATCTTCAGACTCGGGACCCACGGCTCAAAGTCCCTCCCGGAGGACTTGCTCCTTGGATTTTTCCATCCTAAAAAAATCCATCGACCCCGGCCGGGTTTGAACCCGCGACCCTTGGGACCAGAGGCAAGGAGTATAACCACTAGTCCACCGCGGCCGATTCAATAAATGCATAAATAAATAAATAAACCAGCGCTGTGGTCTCGGGGTAGCGTGCTGCCTTGTCACGCAGCGGGCCCGGGTTCGATCCCCGGTCGGGACAGTTTTTCTGGTTAAGGTTTTTATCGGGGTTTTTCCTCACCTGTAAGACAAATGCCAGGAAAACTTTAAGGCCCAAACGGTCCCCGAAAGCATATGGCCGTCGCATTCATCATCATTCATATTCATCTTAGGTTAAGCTTAGGATTAGGGACTCTCCTGGTGCACCATTATCATCATCATCACCAATCATATCATCGGGTCAACGTAACCCCGCCTTCCAGGCGCCCCAACCTCAGAAGTGGGTTACAAGTGCGCCATGCCAGGAGAGAAACCAGGAATGTCGAAAGACAAACCTGGGGCACTTGAAAAAAAAATAATATGAAGATGATAAAAGCTATTAGAATGGCCAGATGATCAAGGATTATTTGGACATTAATATTTCCTGATATTTGTCATACAGATGAGGTGATTGAACCTAGACCGCTACGTCCAAAGGAATTAAGTTACCTCTGGGCCTCAGCACTGGACATTAGTTTTATTGTTTGGTTCAAATGATCAGTTTTTTGTATTGACTGCCAGAAGGAGAAGTGGTACCCGTGTCTTTGTTCACACTGGGAAAGTTGACGTATAAATCACGATAGTTTTCAAGGAAGCTGGAAACCAGCTAGGCAACAACATTTTTATAAGCAGCGACCAGTTGTTGCCAACTTCACTCACATCTGCTCACATAGAAATTTCATATGCAAAGCAACGTTCTATGAACAAGCCTAACTCTGTAGTCTATTTACAGTATTATTAATTCAATCAAAACGAACATAAAATAAAAAGCAATAAATTGATCAATTTATAGCCTATATATATATATATATATATATATATATGTGTGTGTGTGTGTGTGTGTGTGTGTGTTTAAATGAAGGGTTGATATCAAATAATGTGTTTATATATAGACAGGGTGCGTGTAGGCAAACAGTTTTCGGACACCTTTGAAATCCAGAATGGGTTGAAGCAAGGAGATGAACTATCTCCTCTACTATTTAATTTTGTACTAGAGCATGCCATCAAATCTTTAGAGGATGAGGAAGGTCTACAACTCAATGGTATTAATAAGCTGTTAGTTTATGCTGATGATGTAGTACTATTGGCCGATAGCGAGGAGATACTAAAGGACAACACGCACACACTATTGAGTAACACTAAGGAATTAGGACTGGAAGTAAATATCAATAAAACTAAATATATGGTCACACGTAGAAATGCATTATATAATGGAAATGGACAGCTAATGACAAATGAGGGAAATTTTGAGGAAGTTGCTAAATTCAAATACCTAGGAACAATAATCACAAATAGGAATGAGATGCATAAAGAAATTAAACATAGGCTCAATTCTGGAAATGCGTGCTATTATGCATTGCAGAGACTTTTGCTGTCCCAACTCCTTTCAAAAAACGTTAAACTGAAAATGTATATAGGCCTAACTATTATTCTACCAGTTATATTATATGGGTGCGAAACATGGACTCTTACTTTAAGGGAGGAAAGGAGATTAGAAGTATTTGAGAATAAAGTACTTAGGAAAATTGTTGGACCAAAGTGAGATGAACAAACAGGTGAATGGAGAAGACTACATAACAATGCACTACATGGTCTTTATAGGAAGCCAGATATAATAAGAGCAGTTAAGTCTCGTAGACTGCGATGGGCAGGACATGTTGCGCGTATGGGGAATGAAAGACGTGCATGGAAGCTTCTTGTAGGAACGCCAGAGGGAAAACGCCCAAATGGTAAACCAAGAATGAGGTGGGAAAATAACATTAACTATGATTTGAGGGAAGTGGATTATACAGGGAATGATTGGAAAGCATTAGCTCAGGATGGGGATGTATGGAGAGCTTATGTCCGCGCGGCCATGAACCTACGGGTTCGATAGTGCCAGTGGGTAAGTAATATATAGATAGTTATATGAGAAAATTAGATAGGCCTAGAATATGCAGTTAGATTAATTACATTAGACATAGAATGCATTTATAGCTAGGCCTATAGGCTACTGTAGATCAGATAGGAAAAAAATATTAGACAGATTGGATAGATAGATCGATAGAGATTATTGGTAAGCAGAGAGATAGGCTAGAGATAGGTAGATGGACAAGTTGATTAGCTGAAATAGGTAGACAGGTTGATTAAGTAGATTATATATATGGATTTTATACGAAGCGCAGCAAGAATTTCAAGAAGAGAAAAAATTAGGAACTCAGTTATAAGGGAGGAAATGAAGATTGAAGATACTACTTTAGATTATATTAAAACTCAGCAATTAAGATGGTACGGACATGTACAGCGAATGGAAGAGGATCGGCTACCAAAATCTGTTTTGGAATGGAAACCTAAGGGAAGACGAGGCAGAGGAAGACCTAAAACATCCTGGAGTCAGGGAATATGTTTATACATGTAGGAGAAACATCTACAACTAGGAGATTGGATGGACCGACAAAATTGGATGTTAGGAATCGGACGATGCCAAAGACATTAATCAACCGATGATCTATCTATCTATATTACTTGAAAAGTCTAGATAGATCGATGTATAGACAGATATAGATATAATATATAGACATTTTATTTTTCTCAAACGTTATAATGTACAGAAATGTTAAATAAAAATAAAACAATAAAACACCAAATAAAAATGCATTAATATCATAAATATACAATTCAAATAGACTATTTAACTCATGCCACAAATGCTAGTCAATGACCAATCACGTTTCAATGAATGTTGTTTTACAACCAATGACAGTCGTGTTTCGCCTCGCTCTTTATCGATTACTCTTTATCAGCTTCTGCTTTTGTGATAAAGAAAGCTCCTCCTTTTTAATGTTCTTAGCAGGTCAAAACATTATTTTTCTCCAACAAATACATTGAATATAGCAAATAATGAACAGATTCCTTGATTTTACTGAGTTGTTTACTAAAAAAAATAAATGAATAACCCGTAATGTTGATTATGATATATAGTTTGATGTGATTCATTATTTCTCCACTTGGGTGCACTCTTACAATATTGCGATCTTATTTGGCAATAAATACTCGTAATATGATCAAGCAGCAGTGAATGAACATAACCTTACATTTCTGATTTGTTTTCAAACATCGCCGTTTACATTTAATACTTAAATATTTTAAAATAACTATAGTTAAACAATGATTTGTGAGTAAACATCTTAATTTTATTCGTTAAATAGTCCTAACAAATGCCACGAGTGATTTCCAAATTATCGATAAATTCACGACTCACGAAGTCACTTATGATAATGATTGTATAACTTATTTTCATTTCGGGCCTATATTTATCAATTCAGGAGGTAAGTAATAATCGATTATTGTACTAGTCAAACAAATTGGAATTTCATATAGAGTACTTACAAGCGAGAACAAAATTTGAGTTTAATAGGCCCTATATTTAGGCTTACTTATATGCTTATAGTCCACCGCTGTGGTCTCGAGGTAG
The DNA here is from genome assembly GCA_030220185.1 of Diploptera punctata. NCBI lineage: Eukaryota > Metazoa > Arthropoda > Insecta > Blattodea > Blaberidae > Diploptera > Diploptera punctata. The sequence goes on along the minus strand of JASPKZ010007246.1, from coordinate 674,451 downwards.
CGTGCTGCCTTGTCACGCAGCGGGCCCGGGTTCGATCCCGGTCGGAGCAGTTTTTCTGGGTGAGGTATTTATCGGGGTTTTTCCTCACCTGTAAGACAAATGTCAGGAAAACGCTAAGGTCCAAACTGTCCCCGAAATCATATGGCAATCACATCACTCTTATCGTTGCCATCATCATCCTTCACCGGTGTGGAAGCCAACGGGAAGCTACCACACCTACAATTCCCTTGTAAAGCTGCAAGCATAGCATGATAATGCTATGATTACAGTGAAGGACCTGCCTTCGGGCAGAATTACTATGGATGGATGGATGGATATGTTTATGATACAAACTATTTGTCGCATTTAGTAGTTGTGTAAATATGTCTTCAGAATGAAAATATGTAAATTATTTTTTTTATAATACAGCGCTTCCTTGCAAGAAAAAAATCCTAAAAGTACCGTAAGTTACATAAACATTGACTAAGAGAGTAGTGAATACTTTATAACCTTCAACAAGGTCAGCTAATTGATTTCCAATAAACCACTTTTTCTCATGTGGTAATTACGTCAAGAATCTGGGTTGAGCCTACAAAATGCAATTCATGTCAATTGTTATTTTTCATAAGTAATGCCACGAGTGATTTCCAATTCATCTAGAGGATTTGAAAATCAATAGTGGCATTTGTTAGGACTATTTAACGAATAAAATTAAAGTGTTTACTCACAAATCATTATTTAAATGTAGTTATTTTAAAATATTTACATATTTAATATAAACTGCGATTTTGAAAACAAATGAGAAATGTTTGGTTATGTTTCATTTGTTTATCACTACAACTTGATCATACTATTTATTGCCAAATAGCATCACAATATTGTAAGAATGCACCCTAGCAGAAAAAATGAAACACATCAAACTATATATTATAACCAACATTATAGGTTATTAATTCATTTTTTTCGGAAGCAACTCAGTAAAATCAGTAATTAAAAACATAACTATTGAACGCACAATTATCAGATTTGTAGGTCAAAGGAATCTGTTCATTATTTGCTATATTCAACATATTTGTTACAGAGTCAGTCACTACAAAATAATGCTCTGACCTGTTCAGAATATTAAAAAGAAGGATCTTTCTTTATTTCGGTAATCAAAATTCGATACGGTAATTATCGAGGTGAAACACGACTGTGATAGGTTGTAAAACAAAATTCATTGAAACGTGATTGATCATTGACACCCATTTGGGGTATCAGTTAAATAGTCAAAATAAAGTTTAGCAGACAAAACTTCTTGGATATCCGCTCATCTAAAATTTCACACGTGTTGTTATCTATTTTTATTGACTATGATGTAACTCATGTCGCAAATGGTAGTCAATGACCAATCACGTTTCAATGAATTCTGTTTTACACCAATGACAGTCGTGTGTCACCTCGCTCTTTATTGATTTCTCTTTATCAGCTCCTGCTTTTGTGATAAAGAAATTGCTCCTTTTTTTTTTTTTAAATATTCTGAACAGATTATACCATTATTTTTCTCCAACAAATACATTGAATATAGCAAATAATGAATAGATTCAGTGATTTTACTGAGTTGTTTATTCCAAATATAAATGATTAACCTATAATGTTCATTAGGGGGCACGCCGTAGCGTAGTAGTTAAGGCACTGAGCTACAAGCCGAAAGGTCGAGGGTTCAAGTCCCGGTGGGTCAGGATTTTTAAACTGACCCAAACCTTCTGGCGGCACTATGGCCCTGGGATAGACTCAGCCTCTAACGGAAATGAGTACCAGACACTTGTTCTGGGGGTAAAGGCGGCCGTCACGCAGGGCTGACAACCCGGCTGACATCAAGTGCCGATTGTCCAGAAATAGTGGGAGCCTTAACCTCCTGCTACCCCAAGGGCCTCCTGAGGCCTGTAGTGGGATCACTTTACTTTACTTATAATGTTCATTATAATAGTATGATGTGTTTCATTATTTCTCCACTAGAGTGCATTCTTACAATATTGCGATCCTATTTGGCAATAAATAATATGATCGAGTTGCAGTGAATATAGGCCTACTTAGCCTCACATTTCTAATTTGTTTTCAAACATCGCCGTTTACATTAACTATATATATATATATATATATATATATATAACTTCCTTCACAGTAGCCTCTGCCCGCTCCTGGAATCTCCTTCCTCAAGATATCAGGGGTTGCCGCACACTTGGAACCTTTAAGTCACGCTTATACAGTTACCTGTTTTCTAATAATTAATTTTTCTCTATTTATATAATTTTATACTATGTCATTAATCTTTTCCTCGTTTTTTATATATATTGTACATATTATATATTTAATTCGTTAAATTTAGAGTAAATCAAAATACATTATAAATATTAATTGTATTGTATTCATAACTTGTAATCGTTTATATATATATTGTAATTTAGATTTAAGACTATTTTTTGTTTGTTTGTTTGTATTTTTTTTAAACCTGGTTGAGTGGTAGACAAGGCCTTAAGGCCTTAACTCTGCCAGGTAAAATAAAGCTATTATTATTATTATTATTATTATTTTATATATATATATATATATTAAAACACCGGTAACTATATTCAAATAATTATTTTATAGTAAAGAGCTTAATTTTATTCGTTAAATAGTCCTAACAAATGCCACTCTTGATTTCCATTGATACTTTGGAAATCACTCGTGGCATTACTTATGAAAAATCTATATCATTATGTTGATGCTATTAAATTTACTACAATTCTCCATAAACGTAAGCCTTATACGTAAATATTTTTTCTGTACACGCTATTATGTGATGTAGGATAATTTAAGAAGAATTACACGTTCAATCCTTAGTTACGTCAGAGAGGCAAAGATTGTCCGGTTTCAAGATGATCGATGTTTAACTGTTGTAGAAGTGAAATATAATTGGTTGTTATAACGTTTTGGACCATAAAACAAATGTCTTTCTTCGTACAAGGCACAGGTAAGAAAACATTTGTACAAGGCCAAATAAAAGATTGTTAGAGACCGTTAACAATCTACTAATCTTGGCCCTACACATCAATGGATGATGATGACGACATCACAAAGCTTATTTTTTTTAAATACTACAAGGTCTGCAAATTTTAAACAGCACAAATATTTCTCGAAAGGCTATTTGAAAAATAACTTGGTACCTTTAAGTCACGCTTATACAGTTACCTGTTGTCTAATAATTAATTTTTTTCTATTTATTTAATTTTATACTATGTCATTAATCTTTTCCTCGTTTTTTTATATATCTTGTACATATTATATATTTAATTCGTTAAATTTAGAGTAAATCAAAATACATTATAAATATTAATTGTATTGTATTCATAACTTGTAATCGTTTATATATATATATATATATATATATATATATATATATATATTGTAATTTAGATTTAAAACTATTTTTTGTTTGTATTTTTTTTAACCTGGTTGAGTGGTAGACAAGGCCTTAAGGCCTTAACTCTGCCAGGTAAAATAAAGCTATTATTATTATTATTATTATTATTATTATCATTATTATTATTATTATTATTATTATGTGAATCGAGAAGACTACATAACAATGAACTACATGGTCTTTATAGGAAGCCAGATATAATAAGAACAGTTAAGTCTCGTAGACTGCGATGGGCAGGACATGTTGCGCGTATGGGGAATGAAAGACGTGCATGGAAACTTCTTGTAGGAAAGCCAGAAGGAAAACGCCCAGTTGGTAGACCAAGAATGAGGTGGGAGAACAACATTAACTATGATTTGAGGGAAGTAGATTATACAGGGAATGATTGGAAAGCATTAGCTCAGGATAGGGATGTATGGAGAGCTTATGTCCGCGCGGCCATGAACCTACGGGTTCGGTAGTGCCAGTGAGTAAGTAAGTATTATTATTATTATTATTATTATTATTATTATTATTATTATTATTATTATTATTATTATACAAGGTGGAACAGAGCAATATCAATGTACGTCACAGGATGGTGGTGAGTGCTTTGATGTAAGGAATTCATAGTCTCCGATGATTTTGGACCATGATAAGAAGGGTTCTGATATTTTTCTAATTAAAATTAATCAACCAGTCATCACTTGAGAAGGTATTGTAAAAATCATAGGTTGAAAGATTGAACCATATCACGGTCTTGAACAAAAATCAGTAAACGTTAGCATGCTATATGTCCAATATATGAACAACACATTACTCTCTAATAAGTCACTGCAGACCATGAATTCTTCCCGGATTTTACATGAATAGTTAAAAATAAATAAATAAAAATCAAATTAGATCGAAATTTCAATTCGGTAATTTTAAAAATATTTTTATGATTCTTAACAAGAGTGATTTTTACTTTGTGATCAAGAGCTGAAAAAATCGTATTTTGATAATTATTTCTGGTATTTTTTTCGATCAATAATAATGTTCAGTTTTGAGCAATATTTTTTAAAATTTCAAATATAAATATTGATTGGGAAAAATTACCTTTTTTTACTGGTTGTATTTTTTTACTGAATTTTCTTCCTATATACGTTTGACAAAGTGGCGTTTTATGTTACACACATAGTCACCAATGAGATTTTTTTTTGCAGGTTTTGCACTTGTGCTTTCTTCAGAATTTATATCGAAAGCTTCAGCGAAGCACGAATTTTTTATTTCGCCACATATTATTTTCAACTTGTAGATAATAAACGATGCGAACACTCTGACAGTCAGGAATAAACAGTTTGCTAAATAAAAAAATAACTTATTTGCTAACTTAGGAGTCCTAATCATTCTTAGAATTAGGAAGGGAGAGGGAGAGAAAAGTATAATTGTATTAATTAATAGTATTTCATAGTCCACAATTACCATTTATTTAAACAACTTGAGAAAAAACGTATTTTTATTCAGTCTGATTTTGATTTTTATCAGTGAATTTTTTTTCGATCAAGAAATAATAATACATTTTAATTAAAAAAAAGTAACGCACAGAGAGTGATCATTATTTTTACTTCAATCAATAAAACTCAAATATTGATTTTTATTTTTATGGAAAACTTAGGCACGATTTTAAATTGATTGATTGAAAATAATGATTATAACACGATTTCCTGGGGGGGGGGGAAATTGATTTCAGTCGCTGGTTTGTTCAAATCGAAAACATTTATTGGAAACATTATTCACTTTCGAATTCATTGTACTTTCACTTTAGTTTTATGTGTACATTTTTGCCAAAACAGCATTTATTTTATTATATACAACTTTCCTCATTAGACGATTGCATCAAGGACAAAGTGATACGGACAATTAATTTTCGAAATTGATGAAAAACATTTTGTAAATACATTAAAAGTTTTAGAATTGTAATTGAAATATACATACCAAAAAATACAAATTTTGTAAAATTGAAATTGATCCTCTAATGCCAGCGATGGCAATTTTAGAAAGATACACCCTGTCCAAAAATATAAGGAATTCCAATATTTAGCTAAGAATCCTGGTATAGTATCTCTTGCACCGATCTTCAATCCTGTGGCAGTTACACTATCTAATTGGTATTTATCTTTGTAATAGTCAATGTTGACTTCATATATAGTTTTCTTTTCACAGTCAGCTTCCTCAGGTTGGCCACTATGAGTCTCAAAACGGATCATGGGATCTAATATCATACCAATTTTAGAAGATGGTTTAAATGCAATAATATCTATTCTTCTCTTACTTCCATTAGTGGCCACGCCATGAATTTCCTCATAAACTGTGTATCCATAATCTCGCAAAAATATAAATTACACTGAGCAACAAAAAATAAACTTCTTTTTTGTCTCAGAAAGAAAAAATATGTTATTCTGATAGTATTTGTTTCTTCTGAATTCAAATATGATATCGGTTTTTCTCCATCACGCAAGGTTTCCGAGAGACAGGAATTTATAATTTCAAACACTTTAATATTTTCTACATTCGTAACTACACAATATTCGAACATTCGGACTCACCTAGAAAGTAAGAAATTACGATTGTCTGCTATATTTCGCCTGTGGAGCATCCCTCTTGATGGTCCAACAACAATCGGCCAGCATATTAGGATTCCATTTGCCTTGATATCTCTTTTCCATAGAAGAAACCATTTGAGTTAAATCATTTTGTTTTATTTTGCAATGGACAAATGGACGAAAAAACGTTTATTAAATAAAGCATTATTTAAATTCATTAATTGAAATTGAAATAAAAACTGTGGGTGATGGAGAAATTGCGATTACATATTTGAAAACACGACAAAAACTGCATTAAGTACAACTATTGGTACTCACGAGACAAAAATCATGTTGACCAGTATTATTTTATATTTTATATGAGTTACATCACTGGAAATTGTATCGACAGAATTCTATTCCTCACTATAGCTTAAATATGAAAGTGTATTTTTCTTATGTTCCGAAAAAAAGAAACCTTTCTGATCTCGATATAAACTTCTTGAAGGTACTTATTATCCAGTTTTCAAACGCAATAGTATGTGAAGATAATTGAAAAATTATTATCTAGGACTATTTAACTCCTGCCCCTAATGGGAGTCGATGACCAATCACATTTCAATTTTTTTTATTTACAACCAATCACAGTCGTTTTTCGCCTCGAATTTATCAATCAAAGCTTATCATATTAAAGAGAACTCCTCCTTTTTAACATTGAGAATAGGTTATAACATTATTTTGCAGTGACTGACTCTCTAAGAAATACGGCTACCAGATTGTATACATAGTGCTTGAATGTCAGCAGATAGCACATGCGGGAGATAATATAAAAAAAAACATTTGTAGCAATTGAATATACCACAAAAAAACAGAAACCACTGTTTGCACTTTCTTAAACGAATTATTCTCCAGTAAAATACATTTCAGAAAAAATATAATTGACATATTTACATCATAGGAAATCAGAAATTAATTAATACCTATAATATTGGTTTTAAATTTCTCCACTACGGTGCATTCTTACAATATTGCGATCCTTTGGCAATAAATAATATGATCTGGTTGCAGTGATGAACAAAAGAAGCAAATGAAGCGTACCAATCGTTTCTCATTTGATTTCAAACATCGCCGTTTACATTAAATATATAAATATTTTGAAATAACTATAGTTAAATAATGATTTGTGAGTAAGCAACTTAATTTTATTCGTTAAATAGTCCTAACAAATGCCACTTTTGATTTCCAAATTATCTAGATAAATTCACTCCTCACTTCGTGACTCGTGAATTTATTGATAATTTGGAAATCACTCGTGGCATTACTTATGATTATTTATCAAACTAAAGTACTTAGATGCTGCTTAAAAGCAAGAAGAATCGCCAGAAACGTTTCAACTGTTAGGATTTAAAATTCCAGACAAAACAGTGAATGGGGTGAAGGTGTGTAACTTATGATATGTGAATGGAGTCACCATTTCCCATGAACCTGCCTGCTCCGCTCTTTTTAATGATAATCCCTGGGCACGGTACGCAATTTCCACATTATTTATTACAACCCCTACACTTTACCCACATTACAAACCTCCCCAACCCATCAGAATGGGCATCAACTTAAAACACCTGAAGGATGATACAATTCGTGCATAAGTGTGCTATCGAACATATCAAAACCAAAAAATTGCCACTCAACTCGAATATTAAAAGGCTTAGTTTCCTGATTCAACTGTCAGGTTTATGAAAATATTATAGGCCTAAAACACAACCTCGATTATATTAAAAGTGTGTTATTTTACTTCGGCTTCATTTATAGACGCTCTAACATCTGAGATCATATTGCGCTTGGAATATTTGTTGTATCAAATAGGTCGTATGTATCTATATAGTCGTGTTTGTTGTGAAATTTAAGATATATCATGAAACGGCTATTGTGATGAAATTAATAATGATAATGAAATTCCAACTAAATGCTATTAATAAGCTGTTAGTTTATGCCGATGATGTAGTACTATTGGGCGACAGTGAAGAGATACTAAAGGACAACACGCACACACTATTGAGTAACACTAAGAAATTAGGACTGGAAGTAAATATCAATAAAACTAAATATATGGTCACACCTAGAAATACATTATATAATGGAAATGGAAAGTTAATGGCAAATGAGGGAAATTTTGAGGAAGTGGCTGAATTCAAATACCTAGGAACAATAATTACAAATAGGAATGAGATGCACAAATAAATTAAACATAGGCTCAATTCTGGAAATTCGTGCTATTATGCATTACAGAGACCTTTGATGTCCCAACTCCTTTCAAAAAACGTTAAACTGAAAATATATAAAACTATTAGTCTATCAGTTATATTATATGGGTGCGAAACATAGACTCTTAGCCTATTTTAAGGGAGGAAAGGAGATTACGAGTATTTGAGAATAAAGTTCTTACGAAAATGTTTGGGCCAAAGAGAGATGAACAGACAGGTGAATGGAGAAGACTACATAACAGTGAACTACGTGGTCTTTATAGGAAGCCAGATATAATGAGAAGAGTTAAGTCTCGTAGACTGCGATGGGAAGGACATATGACACACGTATGGGGAATGAAAGACGTGCATCGAAGCTTCTTGTAGGAAAACTAGAATGAAAACGCCCAATTGGTAGACCAAGAATGAGTTGGGAAAAAAACATTAACTATGATTTGAGGGAAGTAGATTATACAGGAAATGATTGGAAAGCATAGCTCAGGATAGAGATGTATTGAGAGCGTATGCCCGCGCGGCCATGAACCTCCGGGTTCGACAGTGCCAGTGAGTTAGTTAGTGAGAGTTAATGAAATTCCAACTATCTTGGTAACTGAAGAAGAAATAAACTCAATCAAGTTTGTGGGTACGGGGAGTTGAACTCGATACGTCATGAATACGAGTCTCAGACACTACTGTCTGAGTCAACTTAATCGGTAAAACCACTTTGAATTTCCAGAGTTTCAAAAATAATCCAAGATCAAGTAAACATGGTTCTAAAACTATCATTAACTCTAAAATTGAAGGGCTTAGAGTAGTAACATGGTAAGCCACATTCTGTTAAGAAATACCGATTATTACATTGATAGCAAATAAATGTATTGAAATATCCATAAAATCATTTGTAAGTGCGCCAGTGATGAGTTAAAATATATAGACACACAATGTATTATTAACAATACTGCCCAATTAGTATTTACAATTTTTAAACATTAAAATACTTGTAACCAGAAGGAAAATGCCCAATTGGTAGACCAAGAATGAGGTGGGAGAATAACAATAACTATGCTTTGAGGGAGGTAGATTATACAGGGAAAGATTGGAAAACATTAGTTCAGGATAGGGATGTATGGAGAGCTTATGTCAGCTCGGCCATGAATCTAGGTGTTCGAGAGTGCCAGTGAGTTAGTTAGTTAGTATCTCAGAAAGAACAAACTGTGACTTATCATGATATTTCCCTTAACCCTTCAATTTTATTCAATTTGCCATAAATGTGCCAATCCGCAGTAAAAACTGCTAATGAATGCATAACATTACTAATATTGTTACAAATTAGTTTTCAATTCTTATCTTCTTGTAATCTTAACAGAGATTTAGGCGCTCTCCCCCTACAGGGAAGAATTTGAACCATACTAATTTAGTTACACTTTTTTTTCGTATAGATGTCATTCGAGTGGTCCGTGATCAGCGTTCCGCCTCATACTGGCATCTAGGAAACCATGGTAGTAGGCTATTAGGACGGGAAAATTCGCTAAATTTTGCTTAGAGGCCTTTTCATTCGGGCTTAAGGATCTTTTACGAGCCTGAAAATCTTCAGACTCGGGACCCACGGCTTAAAGTCCCTCCTGGAGGACTCGCTCCCTGGATTTTTCCATCCTAAAAAAATCCATCGACCCCGGCCGGTTTTGAACCCGCGACCATCGGGACCAGAGGCAAGGAGCATAACCACTAGTCTGCCGTGGCCGATTTCAATTTTTATAAAATATTAAATTAAATCAATATACTTCACTATAAGTTTATATGACATTGGGATCGAACCAGCCTCTAACGGAAATGAGTACCAGTTGCTTGTAAAGACGGGGTAAAGACGGCAGTCGCGCAGGGCTGACAACTTGGCTGATATCTCCTACCGACAGTCTAGATAGGTAGGAGTCTTAATTTCCTACTGCCCTAAGACCTCATACGGCCTCTAGTCAGATCACGTCACTATGTTGGTTATATAACGGTTAACAATATGCTGTAGTAGGCTATATCAGAAGAGAATGCGTCCAACAAGGTTTCACTGCATCTCCATTAAACTCTTATTTAAAAATAAATTGAAAATTATATAGATCATAATGGACTTAGTAAGAGATAGCAATTTCATAGAAAGTCCTATATTGTTTATCAGAAAATGGGCGGAATATTTTCTGAAAAAAAAAAGATCAAATTTTAATAACGACACATTTTTTGAACTTGTATTTTCCAGTCATTATCTTTGCGAAGGCCTTTTCTCAACATATTAAGTTTATCTTTGCGAAGGTCTTTTCTCAACATATTAAGTTTATCTTTGCGAAGGTCTTTTCTCAACATATTAAGTTTATCTTTGCGAAGGTCTTTTCTCAACATATTAAGTTTATCTTTGCGAAGGTCTTTTCTCGACATATTAAGTTTATCTTTGCGAAGGTCTTTTCTCAACACATTAAGTTTATCTTTGCGAAGGTCTTTTCTCAACACATTAAGTTTATCTTTGCGAAGGTCTTTTCTCAACATATTAAGTTTATCTTTGCGAAGGTCTTTTCTCAACATATTAAGTTTATCTTTGCGAAGGTCTTTTCTCAACATATTAAGTTTATCTTTGGAAAGGTCTTTTCTCAACATATTAAGTTTATCTTTGCGAAGGTCTTTTCTCAACATATTAAGTTTATCTTTGCGAAGGTCTTTTCTCAACATATTAAGTTTATCTTTGGAAAGGTCTTTTCTCAACATATTAAGTTTATCTTTGCGAAGGTCTTTTCTCAACATATTAAGTTTATCTTTGCGAAGGTCTTTTCTCAACATATTAAGTTTATCTTTGGAAATGTCTTTTCTCAACATATTAAGTTTATCTTTGCGAAGATCTTTTCTCAACATATTAAGTTTATCTTTGCGAAGGTCTTTTCTCAACACATTAAGTTTATATTTGCGAAGGTCTTTTCTCAACATATTAAGTTTATCTTTGCGAAGGTCTTTTCTCAACATATTAAGTTTATCTTTGCGAATTGTCTTTTCTCAACATATTAAGTTTATCTTTGCGAAGGTCTTTTCTCAACATATTAAGTTTATCTTTGGAAAGGTCTTTTCTCAACATATTAAGTTTATCTTTGCGAAGGTTTTTTCTCAACATATTAAGTTTATCTTTGCGAAGGTCTTTTCTCAACATATTAAGTATATGTTTAGTACAAAAAAAGTGTCATTTTCATGTTGTGATACAGTCCACTGCTGTAGTCTCGAGATAGCGTGCTGCCTTGTCACGCAGCGGGCACGGGTTCGATCCCCGCTTGGGACAAGTTTCCTGGTTGAAGTTTTTTTCGGGGTTTTTCCTCACCTGTAAGACAAATGTCAGGATACTTTAAGGCCCAAACGGTCCCCAAACATCATGTGGCCATCATTATCATCAATATCATATTCACCTCATTAGATTACGTTTAGGTTTAAGGCCTCTCCTGGCTCATCATTACTCATCGTCATCACCCATCATATTATTGGGACAGCGTAACCCCGCCTTCCAGGCGCCCCAACCTCAGAAGTGGGTTAGAACACGCCAATGCCAGGAGAGAATACCTGAAATGTCGAATGACAAACAGGTGGCATTGAAAAAAAAATGTTGTGATACATGAAGCAATGGACAGGCGGCTGCACCAATTAATCCAAATGAAAATTGAATATTTCCTAAAATAGCTCCTAGACTCCATCTCGATATAGGCCTAGGTTTTTCACACAAACTGGAACGAATGCAACATGAATTAATGCGGGTTATAACTTATAAGAAATCAATGAAACTCCATGACAAAATAAGTTTTAAGGGTCTTAATTTTCAGCCAGCTGGTGGCTTCACATATACGAACATGTGTCTATCACAGAGATCTACCATCATCCTACCCGTATTTGGCTGAAATATGATTTCCACGTCTAGTTTCCTAGCCATATAGTTGCTTTTTATAACCTAAATAATAAAATATTACGTAGTATAAGTAAGTTTTCTGGATCATAACTATAAAATATATTTCTAAAAACTATTTCCAGGTCGATATAATATCCTACAACCGTAATATAGGTTACGGGACTTGTTATACAATGCGCGAACTTAGGATTGTCCACTGCTGTGGTCTCGAGGTAGCGTGCTGCCTTGTCACGCAGCGGGCCCGGATTCGATCCCCGGTCGGGACAGTTTTTCTTGGTGAGGTTTTTATCGGGGTTTTTCCTCACCTGTAAGGCAAATGTCAGGAAAATATTAAGGCCCAAACGGTCCCCGAAATCATATGGCCATCATCATCATTCTTATCATTATCATTATCATCATCATCATCCTTCACCGGTATGGAAAGCATCGGGAAGCTACCACACCTACAATTCCCTAGTAAAGCTGCAAGCATAGTATGAAAATGCTATGATTGCAGTGAAAGACCTGCCCTCGGGCAGAATTACTATGGATGGATATATATATAAAGTCCACCGTTGTGATCTCCACATAGCGTGCTGCCTTATCACGCAGCGGGACCGGGTTCGATTCCCGATTGGAACAGGCTCCTGGACGAGGTTTTTTCGGTGTTTTCCTCACCTGTAAGACAAATGTCAGGAAGCTTAGGGCTCAACGGTCCCCAAAAATCATCCGGTCATCATCATCATTATCGTTATCATTATTGCCACCATCCTTCACCGGTGTGGAAAGCAACGGGAAGCTAGCACACCTATAATTCCCTAGTAAAGCTGCAAAGCATAGCATGAAAATGCAGAGAGAGACCTGCTCTCGGAAATAATTAGTATGGATGGATATGTATTAAATGCTTTAAACTCTGTTTGGTGGAGCAAAAATATTACAAAAAATAGAAAATTACAAATATATCGAACCATAATACAGAGCATTTTAACATATGGTGCTGAAGTCTTGCAAATTCCTACCAGGGAAATGAAAAGAGTTTTAAGTACAAAAATGGATGTTTTAAGAAGATCGGCTGGAAAATCTAGAATGGATAGAATACGAAATAAGGGAAATCATGGGTGTACAAGAGGAGCCGGACATCATAGACATTATAGAAAAGAAAATATTACAGTGGTATGGCCATGTCAAAAGAATGCCAGAACAAAGATTGCCTAAAATTGTTATGGAATGGATCCCAATGGAAAGGAGGAAGAGAGGAAGACCGAAGAAAACTTGGATAGAAGTGGTACACGCAACTATGAATATCAGTGGATTGGAGGAAGATCAATAGATGGACAGAGAGGAATGGCATTTGGTTTCCGGAAGACGGCGGCAGCTGCCATGATACCCGATGATGATTATATATATATATATATATATATATATATATATACTCATCAGTTCACCACGGTTATTTTGAGTGCTCGTAGATAGGAATGATCGAGAAATATATTTTTCACGAGTGCACGCCGTAGCGTAGTGGTTAAGGCACTGAGCTACAAGCCGGAAGGTCGAGGGTTCAAGTCCCGGTGGGGTCAGGATTTTTAAACTGACCCAAACCTTCTGGCGGCACTATGGCCCTGGGGATGACTCAGCCTCTAACGGAAATGAGTGCCAGACGCTTGTTCTGGGGGTAAAGGCGGCCGTCACGCAGGGCTGACAACCCGGCTGACATCAAGTGCCGATTGTCCAGAAATAGTGGGAGCCATAACCTCCTACTGCCACAAGGGCCTCCTGAGGCCTGTAGTGGGATTACTTTACTTTACTTTACGGTATAAAGTCAACAGCAACATTCTTTCGAAATAAATTATAAATAGTAAAAAGTACTTCAGATATGCAGAAATTTATCATTTAAATAGTGTCGTGATTAAAAGTTGTCGCATCTCACAATTACTGGTAAGTACTGTACATTCTTTCTGCAAGTCACAAGTATCATTGTAACACTACGTAACTGTACCTCTATCGCCAATGTTATAGGTTTGAGACAAGGTAAGATCGGACAGAACAAAGAAGAATTTGGTGTTGGTGACAGGTGCGACTCACTTTAACTAAAAAACACGTTTTTTTGCCTTGAAAGACAGCCCGCACGACGTAGCATGGAGGCGGCTAATTATAATGTTCACTAAACAACTACAGCGTGTATCTTGCTTGAGTTTACTTCGTAATCATCAAGAATTCTCTACTCCGCACATCATATTAATGTCAATAATCTCCTAAAAAATTCAAACACTCAATAGCTATACTTATTTTGTCAAATTAAAGATATATTGTACATAAGGGGACCCGCAGTTTCGTTAATATGTACAAAAAAAAAGTAAGTAGTTATTTCTATGAAAAACTACGTAAATATCCGGCCGGATGCTGGAAGTTAATTTTTTATTATTTTTATTTTTATTCACTTAGTTATTTATTTTACAGTAGACTGCGATGGGCAGGACATGTATGGGAGTGAAAGACGTGCATGGAAACTTCTTGTAGGAAAGCTAGAGGGAAAACGCCCAGTTGGTAGACCAAGAATGAGGTGGGAGAATAACTATTATTTGAAGCAAGTAGATTATACAGGAAATGATTCGAAATCATTAGCTCAGGATAGGCATGTATGGAGAGCTTATGTCCGCGCGGCCATAAACCTACGAATTCGATAGTGACAGTGAGCAAGTTAATTTTTTTAATTTATTTATTTTACAGCAGACTGCGATGGGCAGGACATGTTGCGCGTATGGGGAGTGAAAGACGTGCATGGAAACTTCTTGTAGGAAAGCTAGAAGGAAAACGTCCAGTTGGTAGACCAAGAATGAGGTGGGAGAATAACATTAACTATTATTTGAAGCAAGTAGATTATACAGGAAATGATTGGAAATCATTAGCTCAGGATAGGGATGTATGGAGAGCTTATGTCCGCGCGGCCATAAACCAACGAATTCGATAGTGACAGTGAGCAAGTTAATTGTTTTTATTTATTTATTTTACAGTAGACTGTGATGGGCAGGACATGTTGCGCGTATGGGGAATGAAACACGTGCATGGAAACTTCTTGTAGGCAAGCTAGAGGGAAAACGCCCAGTTGGTAGACCAAGAATGAGGTGGGAGAATAACATTAACTATTATTTGAAGCAAGTAGATTATACAGTAAATGATTGGAAAGCATTAGCTCAGGATAGGGATGTATGGAGAGCTTATGTCCGCGCGGCCATGAACCTACGGGTTCGATAGTGACAGTGAGTAAGTAAGTTAATTTTTTTTATTTATTTATTTTACAGTAGACTGCGATGGGCAGGACATGTTGCACGTATGGGGAATGAAATACGTGAATGAAAACTTTTTGTAGGAAAGCCAGAGGGAAAACGCCCAGTTGGTAGACCAAGAATAAGGTGGGAGAATAGCATTAACTGTGATTTGAGGGAAGTAGATTCTACAGGGAATGATTGGAAAGCATTAGCTCAGGATAGGGATGTATGGAGAGCTTAGGTCCGCGCGGCCATGAACCTACGGGTTCGATAGTGCCAGTGAGTAAGTAAGTATTTATTTTACCTGATGGAGTTAAGACCGTAAGGTCTTCTCTTCCATTTCACCACGGTTAAATTATGCATACAATAAGAATTATATGTTCACCGCGGTGGTCTCGAGGTAGCGTGTTGCCTTGTCATGCAGCTGGCCCGGGTTCGGTTCCCGGTCGGGACAGTTTTTCTAGGTGAAGTTTTTATCGGGTTTTTTCCTCACCTGTAAGACAAATGTCAGGAAAACATTAAGGCCCAAACGGTCGACGAAATCATATGGCCATCATCATAATCATCATCCTTATCATTATCATCATCATCATCCTTCACCGGTGTGGAAAGCAACGGGAAGCTACCACACCTACAATTCCCTAGTAAAGCTGCAAAACATGGCATGAAAATGCTATGATTGCAGTGAAGGACCTGCCCTTGGGCAGAATTACTATGGATGGATGGATGGAAGAATTATACTATTGTTGAAAGCATCATTACTTATGGAGCTGAACTTTGGCCATAAACAACAAAAACAAATAAGTATCTTTTGGCAACGGAAATGGATTTTATACGAAGGGCAGCAAGAATTTCAACAAGAGAAAAAATTAGGAACTCAGTTATAAGGGAGAAAATGAAGATTGAAGACACTATTTTAGATCATATCAAAACTTAGCAATTAAGATGGTATGGACATGTCGAGCGAATGGAAGAGGATCGGCTACCAAAATGTTTTGGAATGGAAACCTGAGGGAAGACGAAGCAGAGGAAGACTTAAAACCTCCTGGAGTCAGGGAATATATTTATGCATGAAGGAGAAACATCTACAACCAGGAGATTGGACGGATCGACGAAATTGGCTATTGGAATGGACGATGTCAAAGACATTAATCAACCGATGATCTATCTATCTAAAAAATTATGATTAATAACACATAATAGATAATTAACCATTCATCCATAGTAATTCTGCCCAACGACAGTCCTTTCACTTCAATCATAGCATTTTCTTGCTATGCTTTGCAGCTTTACTAGGGAATTATAGGTGTGGTAGATGGCTACGCCTAAATGACAGAAGAACTTTACATTCACATACCTTACTATTCCAAATTCTGCCCACATATTTACCAAGTTATTTAACAACACGTATTCAAAATTTATCGGCTCATCACAATTTAGGAACAAGATCACAAGAATCTTCTTTACTTTTGATACCACAACACAGGACCTGTCTAAACTCTGAATCTTACACAATATCTATGGCTAGAGCATGGAACTCACTTCCCAGTCACGTCATGGACTGTCAATCGCTATCATTATTTAAATCCAAATTAACTGATAACTTAAATTCGACACAATGAAAACATTAACTGCATAACAACTATATAGAGCATTCCATTAATAGTTATCTAGGAAGCTACTTACTTTATTTTACATAATTTAAATTTTATTATATTCTATGTTTTTGTTAGTATTAGCTAGTATTAGATCACATCATCTTTGTATTTTGTTTAGTCTGTATTTTAATATCTTAAAATTGTAATATGTATGTAATTTTTTGTATAATTTTACTATTCGCTGGTTGAGTGGAAGAGAAGGCCTTATGGCCTTAACTCTGCCAGCTAAAATAAAGGATTATTATTATAAAACTGAAGGATGATGATGATAATGATAAGGATGATGATGACGGTCGGATGAATTTCGGGGATCGTTGGGCCTTAAGCTTCATGAAGGGATGTGTCTTACAGTTGAGGAAAGGGAAAACGTCAGAACAGAACACCGTTAACTCTTCACATTCTGGAAAACGTGTAGGCCTATTTAAACGGGTGATCGCTATTATTTAGTTTTATTGATGTTTCGTGCCTTAGAAAAATTAATTAATGTAATTATTTAATGTGTCAGGCCAGGCATGGTGAATTAGGAAAACAATTTTCATCACATATTAATTCCAGAAAGGTGTGAATATCCTGAAAATTTACAATGATGATGTGAAACGAAAGATTCTCAGGGAGAACTAGTACTTACACCGGCAAAATTAAGGGATATGTATCTCTGAGGAAAAAAAAGGTGATATAAACATGTGTGAACTATCAAAAAATCGTTCCGGCACACAGTGCAATTGCATGAATCGCATCCACGTCAGAAGAGCTGTTCAAAGTGGCCTCCATGGGATGTAATACACGTCGTATCATGGATTGCGTCACTTTCGGATGTTCCGCCTCTCTCCGAATAGCGTCACAGGCGACATTGACACGCTGTTGAGAGGTGAGCACATCAGATGTGTTCAGCATACACAACGCTTTTCAGATTCCCCGAGAGGTAAAAATCCTGGGGTTTAAGTCCATGCAACAGGGCCGAGAGAATAATGTCATTCGTCAATGCCATCTACTGTGGCAACGATGCATTTATTGCCACGAATTCATAGAATATTTTTTTCTCAATTACCAACTAGGAATCATTCCCTGCAGTTTGTCGGTGTAATTAAATTTTACCGTGTATAGTTTTAATTGCCCATCCTATAATAAAATACAAAATTAAATAATTATGAACTTGTAAACTTTATCCGTATAAAATTACAAGATACTCAGCCAACTGAAAAAAAGAAATTCTGGACAATGACTAGGATAGTTAGCTATTTCTTTTGATTTTAGTTTTCTGGGAATAATATAAAAACTGGTACAAATACCGAATTTGTTTTTACAATTTACTGACAGTTTCCATCCGAGAGAAGAATACAGCGAATTCAAACAGCTCCTTTACAATAATATTATTAACTAACTCACTGGCACTATCGAACCCGTAGGTTCATGGCCGAGCGGACATAAACTCTCCATATATCCCTATCCTGAGCTAAAGTTTTCCAATCATTACCTGCATAATCTACTTCCCTCAAATCATAGTTAATGTTATTCTCTCACCTCATTATTGGTCTACCAACTGGACGTTTTTCCTCTGGTTTTCCTACAAGAAGCCTCCATGCACGTCTTTCATTCCCCATTCGTGCCGCATGTCCTGCCCATCGCAGTCTACCAGACTTAACTGTTGTTATTATACCTGGCTTCCTATAAAGACCATGTAGTTCACTATTAGGCTTGTGTAGTCTTCTCCATTTACCTGTCTGTTCATCTCTCTTTGGTCCAAAAATTTTCCTAAGAATTTTATTCTCCAATACTCGTAACCTCCTTTCCTTCCTTAAAGTAAGAATCCATGTTTGGCACCCATATAATATAACTGGTAGAATAATAGTTTTATATATTTTCAGTTTAAGTAAGGTTTCTTGAAAGGAGTTGGCACATCAAGAATCTCTGTAATGCATAATAGCACGCCTTTCCAGAATTGAGCCTATGTTTAATTTCTTTGTGCTTCTCATTCCTATTTGTGATTATTGTTCCTAGGTATTTGAATTCAGCCAGTTCCTGAAAATTTCCCTCATTTGTCATTAGCTGTCCATCCTGGGAAATAATTAGTTTAAGAAAGTGCAAACAGTAGTTTATTCTTTTGTAGTATAATCAATTGCTACAAATTATTTTATTATATATCCCGCAAGCATTATGTGTTAACATTCGTGCACTATATATACAATCTGGTACCCACATGAGGTCACTGCAAAATAATGCTATGGCCTATTCAGAATGTTAAAAAGGAGGAGCTCGATTTTAAAGTGATACAATTAAACTGATAAAATCGAGGTAAAAAAACGACTGTCATTAGTTATAAATAAAAAAATCATTGAACTGTGATTGGCCATTGACTCCCATTTGGGGCATGAGTTAAACAGTCAGTATAAAATTACTGTATATAATCAGCCAATTGCAAAAATAAATTCTGGACAATTACTATGATTCTTAGCTTTTACTGTTGATTTATAGTTTTCTGGGAATAATATAATAAATATGAAATTATTGTATTGTCACGGGTCCTCTACAAGTATACAAAGTTTCAAGTCGATCCAATGATTTTAAGTGGGTGAAAATCGCGTTGAAAGATTCCGTTACATAGATAGATAGATAAATAGATAGATACAGGTCAAGCTAATATAAAGCGTGTAAAAACTGGTCCAAATACTGAATTTGTTTTTACAATTTACTGACAGTTTCCATCTGAGAGATGTAGACCGGGAATTCTAACAACTCCTTTACAATAACAATATTAATCCTCTCATTTAAAAATAATGTGTCGGCGAATATCTGAGAAGACTACAGATGTTGAAAAACTGGCTAATTACAAATCGTTAATGTTAGAGGCAATTGTCAATATTTAAGACTCTTTTAAAACAGAAAAGTGGTGTATTTTAAAATATGATGTAAGCTGTTTAGATGGAATTTGAAAGTTGAAAGAGTGAAGAGAAGACGCTGGGGCATGTGAATTATTAGTTTGTGAAAAGCACTGGATCGAAGGCAGGTACTACTACCGTCTCCGTGCCCCTAGCAATTATATAGAAGAGAGAGAACGTTGGATAATGGGCATGTAGCTCGGTTATTTACCTGATTTATGTGCTTCCTTCAGACCCTCCTCCACTACTGCTACGTGCGTCCCAGCACCAAGTTCGAGTATCCATTTTCATTCTTTAAACCCGTAAAATAAAATTAAAAAAAGACTTCAATGTTTTTTTGTACAGTTCATCGCATCGCTAGTTGATATTATTTCAGGAGGGTTTTAATGTTAATAACAGTTTAAATTATAGATTCTAGAACTAATTTGTTTTCATGTATTAACTATCTACTGTCACATCCATCCATAGTAATTCTGCCCGAAGGCAGGTCCTTCACTGCAATCATAGGATTTTCATGATATGCTTGCAGCTTTACTAGGGAATTGTAGGTGTGGTAGCTTCCCGTTGCTTTCCACACAGGTGAAGAATGATGATGATGATAATGATAAGGATGATGATGGCTAAATGATTTCGGGGACCGTTTGCGCCTTAAAGTTTTCCTGATATTTGTCTTACAAGTGAGGAAAACCCCGATGAAAACCTCACCCAGAAATCTGCCCCGACCGGGGATCGAACCCAGGCCCGCTGCGTGATAAGGCAGCACGCTACCTCGAGACCACAGCGGTGGACTACTGTCACATATGGAGCTAAAATTTGGAAATTCAAGAAAAACGTAGAACAAAAATGTATGTCGATGGAAATGGATTTCTTGAGGAGAGCAACAAGTTGTTCAAAATTATGGACATTAATTCTCCATGAACATTAATTCTCCACACAGCCCTATCCTGAGTTAATACCGTCCAATCTTTTATTGTATATTTCATCTCTCTTAAATCATGGTTAATGTTATTCTCCCACCTCAGTCTTGTTCTATCTACTGAGAGCTTTTCCTCTGGTTTTCAAGAAGTTTTCTTGCCCCTCTTTCATTTCCAATTCGTGTCAAAATACACGATACTTAAATTAATTTATTTATATACAGATTTTTAATGGTTACACGTCTTTCTGTGCCTAAATTTTATTTTCCTTCTCCACTCGTCTCTATCCATCTACTCCACGTCCTCCAGTCCTCTTGTTCTCATTCCAATTCTTATTTCTCGCATCCACGAGTTTCGAGGTCTTCCTTTCCTTCTTCTTCCAGATGGATACCATTTCAATGTTTTTCTGGGTAATCTTTCTTCTTCCATTCGTAGTATATGCGCATATAAATTTAATTGCTTATATCTTATATAATGTCCTCCGCTGTGGTCTCGAGGTAGCGTGCTGCCTTGTCACGCAGCGGGCCCGGGTTCGATCCCCGGTCAGGGCAGTTTTTCTGAGTGAGGTTTTTATCGGGGTTTTTCCTCACCTGTAAGACAAATGTCAGGAAAACTTTAAGGTCCAAACGGTCCCCGAAATCATATGGCCATCATCATCGTCATCATCATTATCATTATCATCATCATCATCCTTCACTGGTGTGGAAAACAACGGGAAGCTACCACACCTATAATTCCCCTAGTAAAGCTGCAAGCATAGCATGAAAATGCTATGATTGCAGTGAAAGACCTGTCCTCGGGCAGAATTACTATGGATGGATATATTATATAATCTGCTATTGAATACCTAATATTAATTTTTTCTTATGGCAGTATTTCTTATTTTTTTTCTAATTTTGAACATCTTGCTGCTCTCCTTATGAAATCTATTTCCATCGATATAAGTTTTTGTTCAAATTTTTGTTGAATTTCCTAACTTCGTCTCCATATGTGACAGTACTTCTCACTATTGAATTATATATTTGTAACTTATTTTTCCTGGTTATATGTCTGTTCCATGAGACTCCATTCATCATTGCTGTTATTGCTCTACCTTTATTTAATCTTTTCTTAATATCACTTTCTTATTTATCCTTTTTGTCTATTTTTACTCCTAGATACTGAAATTCAACTCATCCTCTAATATACCCCATTGATCTTCTAATACAGGGTCATCGAAAAAGGTTACAGCATTTTCAAACAATCATAGCTCAGGAACTATTTGAGATATTAAAACGAGTATTTTTTGTTAAATTCACCAACTCAAAAAGTTATTTTTCTTACCTAAGAATTTTTTTTTAATTATTGATTTCGTACATCTCAATGATGGATAAATCATATTTGAAGAGAAAAATTATACGCTCAGACCGGGACTTGAACCCGGGACCCTTGGTTCTCTAGACCAAGTGCTTTACCAACTGAGCTACCTGAGCAAGTATCGATCTAAACGCAAATCTTTCTCTATATACATTGTAATTACAATGTATGTATGTATGTATGTATATAGAGAATGATTTGCGTTTAGATCGGTACTTGCTCAGGTAGCTCAGTTGGTAGAGCACTTGGTCTAGAGAACCAAGGGTCCCGGGTTCAAGTCCCGGTCTGAGCGTATAATTTTTCTCTTCAAATATGATTTACCTTAGAATGTTTCTATGTTCTGCAAACTTCCAGCCGATAGTCGATTTCGGCCCAACAGCGCTGGATCATATCAGGTGCGACTGTTGCAACAGCATCGGCGATCATTTGCCTTAAATGTTGCAGATCTCTGATCGGTTCATTGTACACAAAGTTTTTTTACGTATCCCCATAAAACATATAGGGATGTCAAGTCGGTGCTTCTAGGAGGCCATTGAATAGGACCGGACCTACCAATTCACCGATCAGGGAATCTTGCATGCAGAGCGTCTCGAACTTGTTGGGAAAAGTGCGGGGGCGCCCCATCTTGTTGAAAGAATAACGTTATGTTATTTTCTTCTTCAATTTGGTCTATGTACTGTTCTAGCATGTCTAAGTAAACATATCCTGTGATAGTCTGTTCAATAAAAAAGAATGGGCCAATGACCTGATCGTGCATCAAACCGCACCACACGTTTAATTTTGGAGAACCTGTGACATATTCACAAATGTCATTGGATTGTTGAGATCCCCAAATTCTACAATTATGCCGGTTGACACAACCATTGGCATGGAATGTAGCTTCATCTGTGAAGATTACACGCATCGGCTGAAGGTCATGGACGGAGTACAGTTACATCTAAACAAACTCGATGAGTTCCCGATTAGTTTTCAGGTAAATTTATTAATTTATCTCAATTACAACGGGACATATGATTTTTTGAAATTGCTGCAAACTTTTCCGATGACCCTGTATTACATACTTCGGTTTCTGCTCCACATCCGGTATAAAATGTTTTTTTTTAAATTTATTTTCAAACCCAAGTTATTGTATTCGTCCAATAATTTTCTGAACATACGATACTTAATTATTCTTATTATTATGGTTTCCCATAAAGAATACTTTCAACCTTCATATACTACTAAATAAAAAATGAAGAATGGAAAATAATAGGAAAGGAAATTAGTTATTGAGAATACAAATTGGATGGTAAGCGCGGGTGCGGGGCTGCAGGGCTGGTGAAGACGGTAGCAAGTCCCCTCAAGACGCCCGGATAACCCAACATTCAGTGGGTGTGTCATGGGAGGATACACTAAAGCCACCATAACGTATATGTAATAAATTTCTCCCTTTAACAACTTCCACACACTATCCAACACTTCAAGACTACTTGTTCATCTTCATAGTAGTTTAACCTCTCGCTCTATAGGTAGTAAAGTAAAAGTAAAGTAATCCCACAACAGGCCCGGAGGCCCTTGGGGTAGTAGGAGGTTAAGACTCGCACTTTTTCTAGACAATCGGCACTTTATGTCAGCAGGGTTGTCAGCCCTGCGTGACGGCCGCCTTTACCCCCAGAACAAGCTTCTGGTGCTCATTTCCGTTAAGGCTGAGTCGACCCCAGGGCCATAGTGCCGCCGGCCTACATTTATTTGATTAGATTTGATTAGATTTATTTATATTTATTTAGCCTGGTGGAGTTAAGGCAATGTGGCCTTCTCTTCCACTCACCAGAACAAACATATGTTACATCAGAATATAACAATCTGAATTAACTCTAATATTAAATACTAAATAAAACTAGAAAATAAATGGGAATATAATGGTACTGTACATCAACTATATGTAGACTTCAAAAAGCATATGATTCAATTAAGAGGGAGAAGTTATATAGTATCCTGCTGGAGTTCGGAATTCCTAAAAAGTTAGTTAGACTTATACGAATGTGTCTAAATGGCACAAAGAGTAGGATGCGTGTAGGCAAACAGTTTTCGGACACTTTTGAAATCCAGAATGGGTTGAAGCAAGGAGATGCACTATCTCCTCTTCTATTTAATTTTGTACTAGAGCATGCCATCAAATCTTTAGAGAATGAGGAAGGCTTACAACTCAATGGTATTAATAAGCTGTTAGTTTATGCTGATGATGGAGTACTATCGGTATTGGCCGATAGTGAGGAAATACTAAAGGACAACACGCACACACTATTGAGTAAAACTAAGAAATTAGGACTGGAAGTAAATATCAATAAAACTAAATATATGGCCACACGTAGAAATGCATTATATAATGGAAATGGACATCTAATGACAAATGAGGGAAATTTTGAGGAAGTGGCTGAATTCAAATACCTAGGAACAATAATTACAAATAGGAATGAGATGCACAAAGAAATTAAACATATGCTCAATTCTGGAAATGCGTGCTATTATGCATTGCAGAGACTTTTGATGTCCCAACTCCTTTCAAAAAACGTTAAGTTGAAAATATATAAAACTATTATTCTACCAGTTATATTATATGGGTGCGAAACATGGACTCTTACTTTAAGGGAGGAAATGAAATTACGAGTTTTTGAGAATAAAGATCTTAGGAAATTTTTTGGACCAAAGAGAGATGAACAGACAGGTGAATGGAGAAGACTGCATAACAATGAACTACATGGTCTTTATAGGAAGCCAGATATAATGAGAACAGTTAAGTCTCGTAGACTGCGATGGGCAGGACATGTTGCGCGTATGGGAAATGAAAGACGTGCATGGAAGCTTCTTGTAGGGAAGCCAGAGGGAAAACGCCCAGTTGGTAGAACAAGAATGAGGTGGGAGAACAACATTAACTATGATTTGAGGGAAGTAGATTATACAGGGAATGATTGGAAAACATTGGCTCGGGATAGGGATGTATGGAGAGCTTATGCCCGCTCGGCCATGAACCTACGGGTTCGATAATGCCAGTGAGTAAGTAAGTAAATAAAACTTTGATCAAAAAGATAATATCTATTATATTACGATCTATAATGCAACCAGTTAATGTTAGTTAAAATTATTATTAAAACTAATAATAAAATGTATACAAGCAAGGCATATTAAATTGTCCCTGTCTAGTGTACATAAAAAATAAACAAAAATAATGAGATATAGAAAACTAATTTTATGATTATACAATATTTAAAACAAAGCAAAAGAAAATATTTGTTAATCTTAATATGATTTTCATAAATAATTACATTTATTAATTGTTAAAAGAATACTATCAATGAGGTGTATAAGTAAGTTTGTTATTAAATAATTCTTTAGTTTGTTTTTTAAGGATGTTATAGTTTGACAGTCTCTGACATAGGGCGGAAGGGAATTCCATGGTTTGGTAAGTGGGACCGTAAAAGATAATGAATAATATATAGTGTGATGAGGAGGGATATAAAGGACAATGTGCTGATGGGATAGAGTGTCAAGATTATGTGTGTCGGATAGTCTGATGAAGCGGCGTGATAAATAATTACATATTATTGTGAGATTCTACTAAAGTTGAGGGACTGTGACATGATAACTCTGTTGTCATCAGTTAGCAACCATCTCAATCAGCTTTAGCTCTTCAAAATCTTCTTCTTCTTCTTCCTTCCTTCCAAGTATTAGGCCAAGGCCTGTTACGATCCTATAGAAAATTTTCCCTCCAGCGTTTCATAGGACGGCCCAGTGATCGCTCTTCAAAATATGATTTTATATTTTTAAAAAGTCTCTTAAGGTTCCTCAGTTAATATTTTGTATAACTAAATTATACTTAAAACATCACATAGCCCATTTTCGATATTCAAAATTTAAAGGAAGAGTTGGACAATTTTGTTCAAGGTGTTTCTTATTTCAGTCTTGTGATTCTTTTATATGCC
Source organism: Diploptera punctata (assembly GCA_030220185.1). Classification (NCBI taxonomy): domain Eukaryota; kingdom Metazoa; phylum Arthropoda; class Insecta; order Blattodea; family Blaberidae; genus Diploptera; species Diploptera punctata. The sequence continues at coordinate 648,317 of JASPKZ010007246.1, read as the reverse complement.
GCAAATCCGAGGCACGTAATCCACGGTTTTTCTTCTCTTCCCAAGAATGTCAAACCGTTACTAAAGTTTTCAATGCCTAGAAAAAAATATGACTCCAGGCAGAGTTTGAAATCGCGAACCTTGTATTTAGACTAATACCATAACTATTAGAATTCTGGTAAAGGCCATTTAAAAAGATAATCATGATTTTTTATGGATCCCATTTATTTTAGTAAACATATTTAATAGTTAAAAAAAGTTAACAAGGAAATTTAGCACTTAATTGAAATTCATAAAAAGTAAAAATTTTAGAAATCTCTATGATGTTATTAAGAAGAAGAAGAAGAAGAAGAAAGAAAAAAGAATAAGAAGAAGAAGAAGAAGAAAAGAGGAATTTATTAATCGTCATTAGAAGAAATTAATTCGTTATATTTTACATTGTTTTAAAAATAATTTATGTACAAAAAGAAGCTTCTTGTACAAAACCAGAAGGAAAACACTCAGTTCGTAGACCAAGAATGAGATGGGAGAATAACACTAACTATGATTTGAGGGAAGTAGATTATACAGTGGATTGGAAAACATTAACTGAGGATAGGAATGTATGGAGAACTTATGACCGCGCGGCCAAGAACCTATGGGTTTGATAGTGCCTGTGATTTAGTTAGTTAGTACAAAAAGAAACGAAGATACTGGATAAGTATTACACTGCATATTTTTTTTAATGAAACAAAGTCGATTCGGGCGAGGTAAACCTACTATCGAGGTCAGTCTTGCATTGTTACACATACTTGCACGTACATGGCTACTATTGCCCTCTATTTGAATGGATACAGCGAACAATAGACAATAGATAGAGTTTCGTTTCTAGAATGACCTATACTTCAACAACTCTGTGAAATTCAAAACTGTTATTTATCATAAGAATAAATAATTATAATAAATAATAAATTGCGAATATTTCAATATTTATGTAACACCCTTAAAAGAATGCAGAGAAAGAAAGTAAGAAAATAATCATATTTAAAATTTTACAAAGTATTGGCTGTGCCTGCAATATTGTATGGCTCAGAAATATGGACTCTGAATAAACAAACAAAAGAATATAAGGCGCAGAAATGAAATATTTACGATTTGTGGCAAGATATATTTTAATGGATAAAAAGCGAAGCTAATATATTCGTAAAGAACTACAAATATTCAGTCTGACAGATAAAATAGAAGAGTTAGGAGAAAATGGTATGAATATGTCTGCAGAATGGATACAAACAGATTTCTTTGGAAAAGTATGAACTATCAACCGAGAGAGGAAAAAGAGATCGGGGACGCCCACGGAAGATGAGATTACAGCAGCTATGATACTTGGAGCCGGAACGAAACAATAAAGTTTAATCCTTGAAGGAAGAAGAGGAAGAGGAAGAAGAAGATCATAAGAAAATGTAAGTTACGATTAGAGTAAAAACAAAATAAAAAATAAATAAACCGAAATATGTGTCAAGTGGTTTGAATAATATATTTATTTCATCTTTTAAGTATTCTATCAAAATTTTAATTGTGCTTTCTAAAAATTATTCTCCCTTATTACAATATGGCCGAACAGCATAAATAACAATGAGCAAAAAAAAAAACTTTTTTTGTCTCAGAAAGCAAAATATGTGAGTCTGATAGTATTTTTTCTCCTGAATTCAAATATGATATCGGTTTTTTTTCCATCGCGCAAGGTTTCCGAGAGACAGTTTTTATAATTTCAGACACTTTAATATTTTCTACATTCGTAACTACACAATATTCGAACATTCGGACTCACCTAGAAAGTAAGAAATGCCAAATTTCTGCTATATTTCGCCTGTGGAGTAATTCTCCTGATGGTCCAACAATAATCGGCCAGCATATTAGTATTCCATTTGCCCTGATATCTCTTTTCTATAGCTGAAATCTCCTGATGAAAGGGTTCCCCGTGCTCATCGCTCAATGGACAAATGGACGAAAAAACGTTTATTAAAAAAATAATTATTTAAATCTATTAATTGAAACTGAAATAAAAAAAACTGTGGGTGATGGAGAAATTCCGAATACATATTTGAAAACACGATAAAAAAAATTGCATTAAGTACAACTATTGGTACTCAGGAGACAAAAATCATGTTGACCAGTGTAATGACGCCATGGCGCAGAGCTATGAGATGCGTGCCTGTTCTAGCCTCAATGAGGGTAGAATTTTTTTTCTGAACTGTCAGCTAATTATGAAATTGGTGTTCACCATGCATCGTGTTGAATTTGGGCAACTAGGATGAGAAGCAGCTATAGATTTAGAAAGTCAGTCCTAACGCCTGGGAAATCGGATTTGTTGGCCTCAAGTCACCCACATACTGTCTGAAATATGGTCCATCTCTTGATGGACACGCGTAAATGCGAGTCAAGCAGCCGGATGGTAACCCAAGAGCCTTCTAGTGCTGTCGCGCTATGGACATTTCACTAAGCAAATAATAATACAAACTTAGTTGCATTTCAATCTACAATTTCTTTTTATTCTGAAAGTACAGTTTGAACGATTCCATTATCTATGTGGCACAATTAAACGTACTTTATTGAATAAAATTAAAAAAAAATTACAAAATATTGGCAGTTCCATCTCTTATCTATGGATGTGAAAACTGAACATTAACAAAGGCAGATAGTAAACAAATAGAGGCTGAAGAAATGAAGATGCTGAGAGCAATAGCATGAAACCAAAGGATCGGTAAAAAGAAAAACGAAGATATAAGAACAGAACTCAACATATTTAATCTCTGTGAAAGAATAAAATACTATCAAAATGCTTACCTTCAGCACGTATTACGAATGAATGAACAGCGCATACCAAGAAGAATAAACCTAGATAATTATAAACCAAAAGTGAGAAGGTTGTTGGGAAGACCATTGAAGAGATGGAAGGACCAATTCGACCTATAATGAGATCGGAACTGGCCATTGGGCTTAATCCTTGTTGTTGTTGATGATGATGATGAAAGTACAGTTTGATAGTTAATCGACAAGACGACCATTGAATTGATACCTTCCGGATATTATCCGTAAATCATCATCATCATCCGGTATCTTGGAGCTTCCGCCGTCTTCCGGAAACCAAACGCCTGTTCATCCATTGATCTTCTTCCAATCCTCTGACATTAATAGCAACTTGTACCCCTTCTATTCAAGTTTTCTTCGGTCTACCTCTCTTCCTCATTTCCATTGGGATCTATTCCATAACAATTTTAGGCAATCTTTGCTCTGGCATTCTTTTGACATGACCATACCACTGTAATCTTTTCTTTTCTATAATGTCTATAATGTCCGCTCCTCGTGCACATCCATCATTTCCTTTATCTCTTTATCTCGTATTCTAACCATTCTAGATTTTGCAGGTGATTTCTTAAAACATTCATTTTTGTACTTAAAATTATTTTAATTTCCCTGGTAGGAATTTGGCAAACTTCAGCACCATATGTTAAAATGCTCTGAATTATGGTTTGATATATTTGTAATTTTGTATTTTTTGTAATATTCTTGCTCCACCAAACACAGTTTAAAGCATTTATTGCTTGTTTTGTTTGTGCGATTCTATTTTTAATTTCCACTGTGTTATCGCCCGAATGGTCTAATTTTGTTCCTAAATAAGTGCATTCAATACTAGGTTTTAGAGACTTAAAAAAATATAATTCTCTCTATAATTTTTCTTGAAGTTCGGTAATAGCATAAAAAAAAGATATGTCAGAAATAGTACATGAATCACCCACATCCACCTATTACATCCTATGTTAGTAAAAAGTGGTTCATGGTTCGGATTCGAGTTTGGAAATGAAAGGCGAACCAGAGCGTTATTACAGAGAACAGATTCTCGGGCATGCAGAAAATAAGAGATAATTTAGGCGATGTAATAACCGGAAGTTTTCATCACTTTGCTCATTTGAAACCCCGTGTCACGATTCTGCTACCAGAAGGTTAGTGGAGTGACCCAGTATTGTGCATTACCATGATGATTGCTCTCCGAATCCACATCATTTAGCATTACAGTAATTGCAGTAGTTCGCAGAAAAATATAACCACGTCCCGAACTGACTACACTCCCTGACAGTCATAACTTTCACACTGTAACCTTGCAAGAACTATCCTCCCCTCTGCCTTTATAGGTCTATATATAATCTCATTTATTATACTTTCCCATTCTTTTTTTTATAATTTAGAAAATAACATTTTTCGTGTTGAGATTTGAAAAAAAAATTACAGAAGAATATGGATTAAAGATATCTACAGAAAAAACAACAATTATGGCATTTCAAGGTGTAGATCCTGTCAGAAGTAAAATTGTACTGGACAATAACATTTTGGAGCAGGTGAATAATTTTACATATCTAGGATGCAATATCTCATATGAAGGAGAAAAGGATGTAAATGCAAAAATATCTAAATTTTTAAGAATTTTAGGGTTAATAAATTCTATCTTCAAGCCACAGATAGTCCAAAAGCATTCAAGACTGAAAGTGTATAAAACACTGGCTCTTCCAACTCCTTTGTATGGTAGCGAAGTATGGACGTTGAAACAGAAGGATATACAGAGACTTAGATCTGCTGAAATGAGATACCTTCGGAGGACTGCAGGATACACACTACTAGATCACAAAAAAATTGAAGACTTCTTAGAAGAATTACACATGGAATCATTAGAAAACAAAATTTCTGATTATAAGTCAAGATGGATGCAACATGTTCATCGAATGGAAGATCACAGAATACCTAAACAAATGTTAAGATATCAACCTGCAGGACGTCCACTCAAAAGACTTTTGGATGGTGTTTCTCTTGAGGCCGAAACAGGTCAACAAATGGCCTAAATTCGTGAATGTACTATGATGATGATGAGAAAATAATATTTCCGTTTTTTTTTTCAATTTTGATATAAAAATTCTAGCAATGTAAACTAATAATAATTAAAACTGATCAATACTAATAAAATTCATTGTTAAAACCGTTGAGGTGGAGAGTCATAAAATAAAATAAGTTAAAATATACCTTCTTAGGTAAAATCCGTCATCAACTTATAGAGTAGCGAAGTGTGAACTGCTAAAGATGGAACGGATGTTCTGAAAGGCCTAAATGCATAAAGATTACATATTTTATAAGTTGAGGACGACGGATTTTACCTAAGAAGATATATTTTAACTTATTTTATTTATAACTGATATAAAGAAATAAAGAATTCATGTAAATCATAATATAAAACCTCCTGGCGCGACAAGGCCATCTGCTGGCCTCACATCCACATGTGTCAATCACAGAGGTAGATGATTTTTGGACCAAAGAGAGATGAACAGACATGTGAATGGTGAAGACTACATAACAATGAACTACATGATCTTTATAGGAAGTCAGATAAAATAATAACAATTAAGTCTCGTAGACTTCGATGGGCAGGACATGTTGCACGTATGGGGAATGAAAGACGTGCATGGAAGCTTCTTGTAGGGAAGCCAGAGGGAAAACCCCCAGTTGGTAGACCAAGAATGAGGTGGGAGAACAATATTAACTATGATTTGAGGGAAGTGGATTATACAGGGAATGATTGGAAAGCATTAGCTCAGGATAGGGATGTATGGAGAGCTTATGTCCGCGCGGCCATGAACCTACGGGTTCGATAGTGCCAGTGAGTGAGTAAGTAAGTAAGTAAGTAAGTAAGTAAGTAAGTAAGTAATATAAAGAAATAACGAATTCATGTAAATCATAATATAAAAACTTCTGGCGCGACAGATCTAGAAGGTCCTTAGCCTACCAGCCGGCTGCTGGCCTCACATCCACATATGTCAATCACAGAGGTAGATGATCATCAGTCAGTGTAGAGTGACATGTGATCAGCATGTCGAGTCCCCCAGCAGTCATAGATGATTTTCTCAACCTGGAGCCGCTAATTATTGTAGCTACCCAAATGTCTCACGATGCTGGGTGGGCACCGGTCCCATACTGGCCGAAATACCATGAGAAAATTTCTTCCCCATGGAGACATTCCCGTAGCTCTGCGCAGGGCTCCCTGCCTTAACCACTCGACTACGGCGCGGGACGCAAATCATAATATATTATTTTAAAATAAGTTTTGACAAAGAAACGCTTTCAAAATCTTCTATAACTATTTTGTTAAATTTAATGCGCTGTCAGCATAATTTCATTGTCATAGCATTTGATAAAAAAAATCAGTAGGCCCTATTTCTTCTGTAGCAATAAAAATGTAAGAAGGTTATTACGTGAAATGTATGACTGAAAACTCGTTATAAAGGCCTACTTTTAATTAATATGGCTGTTATTATAATGTGATAGAGATGTACTAATTTAATTAAAATGTACTGTTTTATACATACGTTGAAATCTCCGAATTATATTTTGTTATATAACTGCATGAATATGTTTTATATAGAGGTTGAATCGCAGCAGGATTTTCCTCTAGCGTCCTAATAAGTCAGTTATCAAATTTTCTCACTGAAATATTCTAGAAAATTCCATATGGTTTAAATTCTGTATATCATTGTTGTGAATACATAGTCTTTTTATATCGATTTTTAATTGTTTTATAGATTATTTTAATTATTCAAGAAAAGTCTTTTGAAATAGAGTTTAGACATTCAAAGTCTGTTGAGATAGAGTTTAGACATGATATAGTTCAGAGCAAAGTTTTGCATAGCTAACTGTAAACATCCCTACATTTAGATTAGTGGAATGTTAGTGAGTACAGTTAGGGTAACTAGAGGTCAAATTGAGTATATAACACTTGAGAAGTGAGGGTCTCGTGTCTGTCTGTGTGTGTAAACTGCTGAAGTTTAGTCACCGGCCATTTTTCTTAACATGTATTCTGTACTGTTATGATTTGAATCAAGTACAATTAACATTTTTGATATTAAATTTTTCAAAAAGGGATATAACATTTTTAAAAACGTAGTAGTTAGGTTAGAGTTATAAATTCCACAACTCCCTCTTCTCAACCCCCCAAGGAAGTACTGTAGTTTTTAATATAGGCTTAGATTAGATTTAGGGGTAGAATACTTAGGGTTTCTAATTATTTATACTTTAGTAATAAAATAGTTTAAAATAAGACTCCATTTGTTTTTTTCAACACATGTATAACTGTACATCCTCATACTAACGCTCGGCTAGATAAACGCTACCAGATTTTCCAAGTCCTGAAGGTCCTTTAAGCCTAAGAAATCCAGTTGGGTTTATAATAATCATATTATTATTTATACTTATTCGGCGCTTTAATATGGTATCGGAAAATTATGGATATCTCGTTTGAAATTTATTTTGAGTAGTTCTTTCTTTTTATAAAATTTTATTCAAGGCGATCTGGGATACTTGTAGGGCTATAGCCTATATTTATTTTCAAACGCAATGTTGCTTGGTTGCATTGTCAGACATACAAAATGATTAAGCCTACTCTTGTCTGAATTTATTATCAGGTCGTTCGTTCGGTCGGATTTATCGAAGTCCATCTTTAAATACCAAACAACACACTGAATTTTGTCCTGTAATACAATTATCACGAATAATAGACAACATTCCATAGAATCGACAAACGAATTCAACTTTTAAGGGTTAACAATGTCAATTCAAGAAACCAAAAGTTTCTATTAGACGTTGTGTAATTATTATTGAATAAAATTAGAATGTACAAAGTATAGGCTACAAAATATTATAAGGTTTGATATTGTGAAAAGAAAAATTAATGTGTGAACCAGGAATCGAACCGTGGGACCTCTAGTTCTCCAGACGAATGTGGCGCCCCCTACACCAGTCCAACTACCGGGGCACACATGTACGGAGAAATAGAGGTCCACGGTTCGCTTCCTGATTCCGGCCATTAATTTTTCTTTTCACAATATCATTATAATACTATAATATGCTCCATTATTGGAACGTTGTTAAAATAACATTATTGGAAAAGGTTTTATTAAATAGGCTACAGTGATACTCTAGAATAAATAGCTATGATATAAAGTAATTAAACGTACAAACTTATAAAACTTTATATAAAGACTGAATATAACCTTCGTATTCTTCTGAAGTTTTGCGCTGATCGTAAACAAACGCTGCAAGAGATAATCAACACGTAGAGAAAACAATTGGTTGTATAAATGTATTGCTAGTTTTGAGACAGGTATTATATTAATAATGAATATTCCAAAAAAAATATTTTTTTAAATGCCCCAGGTTTGTCTTTAGACATTCCTGGTTTCTCTCCTGGCATGGCGTACTTGTAACCCTACTTCTGAGTGGGGCGCCTGGAAGGCGGTGTTGCTCCCAGATGCATATGATGGGTGTATGTGATTGATGGATGATAATGGTGCGCAAGGAGAGTCCCTAAGCCTTAACGTAAACCTAAAGTATATTGTAGTATGTGAATACGATGATGATGATTGGCGACTGGCAATATTTGATTTCGGGGACTGTTTCGGTCCCTCCTTTAAGTTTCCTGACATTGGACTTACAGGTGAGGAAAACACTCCCGAATAAAAACCTCACCCTAGAATAACACTGTTCCTCGAATGGGGATCGAACCCGGTGCCCGTCTGCGTGACAGTGTCAAGCACGCTACACTTCGATACCATCAGCTGTGTGGTTAAATAAAAAATAATTTTAGATGTTATAGTTATTTAACGCTTATCATGTTTAATATATGTCGTAGACTGCAATAAGTAGGAACATGTGGCACGTATGGGGGATGAAAGAGGTGCATGGAAGTTTCTTATTGGAAAACCAGAAGGAAAACGCCCAGTTGATAGACCAATAATGAAGTGGCGAATAGCATTATCCTTGATTTGAGGAAAGTAGATTATACAGGGATGATTGGCAAACATTAGCTCAGGATAGGGATGTATGGAGAGCTTATGTACGCGCGACTATGAACCTACCGGTTCAATAGAGCCAGTGAGTTAGTTAGAAATGCTTATTTAAAAAGGGGGGGGGAATAACTATTTCACTTCAACGAAAATAAATATTATTTTTATTTAGAAGAAAGTTAAGTTGAAATAAGGGTCTGCTTCTCAGCAGCATCTTTCAAACTGAAATCTACGTTTCTCAAAACTAATTTTACCTTTTACTGAAATACCATGTGTTATTTGATAAATAACAAATTATATCCATAAGTATCTATAACTATTGCGACTATTTAAAACTACTATATCAATTTTAAATGAATTTGTGTTTTAGAATTTACTATTAGTTTCAAAGTTAATAACCGATAAAAAGAAAAACGAAGATATAAGAACAGAACAGAACATAACATATTTGGGGCACGCCGTAGCGTAGTGGTTAAGGCACTGCGCTACAAGCCGGAGGGTCGAGGGTTCAAGTCCCGTTGGGGTCAGGATTTTTAAAGTGACCCAAACCCTCTGGCGGCACTATGGCCCTGGGGTCGACTCAGCCTCTAACTGAAATGAGTACCAGACGCTTGTTCTGGGGTAAAGGCGGCCGTCACGCAGGGCTGACAACCCGGCTGACATAAAGTGCCGATTGTCTACAAAAAGTGGGAGCCTTAACCTCCTACTACCCCAAGGGCCTCCTGAGGCCTGTTGTGGGATCACTTTACCTTTTACATAACATATTTAATCTCTGTGAAAGAATAAAATATTATCAAAATGCTTATCTTCAGCACGTATTGCGAATGAACAGCGCATACCAAGAAGAATGTATAATTATAAACCAAAAGGGAGAAGATTGTTGGGAAGACCATTGAAGAGATGGAAGGACCAATTCGACCTATAATGAGATCGGAACAGGCCATTGGGCTTAATCCTTGTTGTTGTTGATGATGATGATCATCAAGTTAATAACAATGCATAAATAATGCTTTGTATATGGTTCACCAATGTGGTCTCGATGTAGTGTGCTGCCTTCTCACGCTGCGGGCCCGAGTTCGATCCCCGGTCGGGACAGTTTTTCTGGGTGAGGTTTTTATCGGGGTTTTTCCCCACCTGTAAGACAAATGTCAGGAAAACTTTAAGGCCCAAACGGTCCCCGAAATCATATGGCCATCGCAACCAACATCATTCATATTCATCTTAGATTAAGCTTAGGATTAGGAACTCGCCTGGTGCGCCACTATCACCCCATCATACCATCGGAGCAACGTAACCCCGCCTTCCAGACGCCCCAACCTCAGAAGTGGGATACAAGTACGCCATGCCAGGAGAGAACAGCAGGAATGTCGGAAGACAACATGGGGCATTTAAAAAAAAAAATGTTTTGTATACCTTACTTTTATTTGGTTATGTAAAGGAAAAGGATGATATAATAAGAACAGTTCAGTCTCGTAGACTGCAGGACATGTGGCACGAATGGGGAATTAAATATATGCATGGAAGCTTCTTGTAGGAAAACCAGAGGGAAAACGTCTAGTTGGTAGACCAAGAATGAGGTGGGAGAATTACTTTAACTATGATTTGAGGGAAGTAGATATACAGGAGATCATTGGAAAATTTTAACTTAGGATAGGGGTATATGGAGAGCTTATGTCCGCACGGCCATGAACCTACGAGTTCGATAGTGCCAGTACGTTAAAAGAAAATGATGATAATGACATGTTTCTGCCAGTCTAAATAAAATTATTATTATTATTATTATTATTATTATTATTATTATTATTAACTCAACTAACTCACTGGCATTATTGAACCCGTAGGTTCATGGCCGCGCGGTCATAAGCTCTCCATACATTCCTATCCTGAGCTAATATTTTTTTTCCAATCGTCCCCTGTATAATCTACTTCCCTCAAATCATAGGTAATGTTATTCTCCCACCTCATTTTTGGTCTATCAAGTGGGCGTTTTCCACTGATTTTTCTACAAGAAGCTTCCATTCACGTCTTTCATTCTCCATTCGTGCCACATGTCCTGCCCATTGCATTCTACGAGACTTAACTGTTCTTATTATATCTGGCTTCCTATAAAGACCACATAGTTCACTGTTAAGTAATCATCCCATTCACCTGTTCATCTCTCTTTGGTCCAAAAATTGTCCTAAGAATTTTATTATCAAATATTCGTAATCCCCTTTCCTCCCTTAAAGTAAGAGTCCATGTTTTGCTTCCATATAATATAACTGGTAGAATAATAGTTTTATATATTTTCAGTTTAACGTCTTTTGAAAGGAGTTGGGACGTCAAGAGTCTCTGTAATCCATAATAGCACGCATTTCCAGAATTGAGCCTATGTTTAATTTATTTTTGAATATTATTATATTATAAAGTAAAGTAATCCCACTACAGGTCTTGGGGTAGTAGAAGGTTATGGCTCCCACTTTTTCTAGAAAATCGGCACTTGATGTCAGCCGGATTGTCAACCCTGCGTTACGGCCGCCTTTACCCCCAGAACAAGCATCTGGTACTCATTTCCGTTAGAGGCTGAGTCGACCCCAGGGCCATAGTGCCGCCAGAATGTTTTGGTCAGTTTAAAAATCCTGACCCCACCGAGACTTGAACCCTCGACCTTCCGACTTGTAGCGCAGTGCCTTAACCACTACGCTACGAATAAAAATCATAATTATTATTTATGTTCAGAATTTTAATGTTTACATATCTTTCTGTGCCTATAGTTTCATTTTTCTTCTCCGCTCGTCTCTCTCCATCCAATCCATGTCCTCCAGTCCTCTTGCTCTCATTCCAGTTCTTATTTCCTGCATCCACGAGTTTTGAGGTCTTCCCCTCTTCCTTCTTCCAGGTGGACACCATTCCAATGTTTTCCTGGGTAATCTTTCTTCTTGCATTCGTCGTACGTGGCCATACAAATTTAATTGCTTATACCGTATATAATCTACTATTGAATAACCAATATTCTTTTTTTATCTTGTGACAGTAGGCTATTTCTTATTTTGTCTAATTTTGAACATCTTGCTGCTCTCCTCAAGAAATCCATTTCCATCGACATAAGTTTTTGTTGAATTTCCAAACTTCAGGTCCATACGTGACAGTACTTCTCACTATTGAATTATATATTTGTAACTTATTTTTCCTGGTTATATGTCTGTTCCATAAGACTCCATTCATCATTGCTGTTATTGCTCTACCTTTATTTGTTCTGTTCTTAATATCACTTTGTTTATCCTCTTTATCTCATTTTACTCCCAGATACTCAAATTCTTCACATTATTATTAATATATAATGTACGTCACAAAATTAAGCATGTTAAGGCAGATATGGAGGTTGATAGAACATAAGACAGCTGGTTTTATACATGTATTAAATACATAGGCATGAACATATGGCAGAGGTCATGTGAGAGTACATGTTATGCATCTCAAAAGTTGATCCAATTACCTCGAAACTTGTTACATGAGAATAAGAGCGCTGAATATAAGGATGATAGTCGGTCTAGCCTCAAACCATATGTGCACATTTGAAGACAATCATAATAATGCTTACGTTTCTTTAAAAGTTGTTTTATTCTTCTCATGAACAACGAATTAAATAATTGATTTTGTAGATTTAATATATTTTATATACGCGTATATTAATGTATGCAGATGATCAAGTAATATTGGCTACTTCTGAAGATCACCTACAAAAAGCAGTACATAGATTGTCAAATATAACCCAAGATTATAATTTACAAATTTCGGTGAGTAAGACAAAAACTATGGCGTTTCAAGGGAAAATACCGATACGAACTAAAATTGTTATTAACAACAATATAATAGAACAAGTTAATAACGTTACTTATCTTGGCTGCAATCTTTCCTACGACACATGTAAAGACATAGACATAAAATTGGTCAAATTTCAAAAACTTATAGGAACAATAAAAAGCATTCTTTTCCGAAAAGTACGTCCAGATACAATTCTAAAATTTTATAAAACAATGGCTCTTCCAACTCTACTTTATGGTTCTGAAACCTGGGCTCTTACTACAGGTAAATTAAATAGGATAGTAGCTGCAGAAATGAAGTTATTAAGACCTTTAGCGGGTTATACGCTTTATGATCACATACGTAATGAAGATATCCGCAAAGCTCTCAACACACCAGCAATAACTGAAATAATTCAAAAATATCAAAATAATTGGCATGAGCACCTTCTTAGAATGCCAAACAATAGACTACCTCTGCAGCTATTGAACTACAGACCCACAGGGCGAAGAGACCCAGGAAGACCTAAGAAGAGATGGAGGGATCAATTTCTTTCCTGAAGCGGAACAGGCCAATTGGCTTAATCCATGACTGCCATTGATGATGATGATATATTCATTTTAGTGAAGACTATTAATTGAATGAATCCACCAACAGTAATTCTGCCTGAAGGCAGGCCGTTCACTGCAATCATAGCATTTTCATGCTGTGCTTGCAAGCTTTACTAGGGAATTGTAGTTGTGGTAGCTTCCCGTTGCAGAGCAACTCGCAAGACCTGGTGAGTGGTTGGTGGATGTTCATGTGAAGCAACTCGTCTCCCTAGTGCATCCCAGACGTGCTCTATAGGAATCAAATCGGGAGAGCGAACAGGCCTCTTCAGTTTCCAGGAACTCATCAACCACCTGTGCTCTATGAGGTCGAGCATTATCATCCATCAGTAAGAAGTCTGGGCACACAGCACCGCGAAACAACCGCACATGAGGTGCCAAGATCTCGTCACGATACCTGACTGCAGTTAAACCTTGTCGATGTACCCGTACAATTTCATGAAGAGGTGTTCGAGTAGTCAACAGAATTCCTGCTCACACCGTTATAGAGCTACCTCCAAATTGGTCTCTTTCCACAATGTTTGAGTCTCGAAATCATATCCCAGGTTCTCTCCAGATGCGAATTCGTCGAGAATCATTTTCAAGACTAAATCTGGACTCGTCTGGGAAAAGAACATTGGCCCACTGTTCAATCGTCCAGTTGGCATGTTGATGACTACACTCTAGACGGTCTCTTCTCTGAATACGCGTCAGGGGTACATATACAGCAGGTCTCCGACAATAGAGGCCTCTCTGCCGAAGCAGTCTGTACACTGTTTGCCTCGATACAACTGTTCCAGTGGATGCTGTGAGGTCAAATGCCAGTTGTCGTGCAGTACTACGGCGGTACCGTTTTGTCCTTAGAGCCAAATAACGGTCCTCTCTTTCCGATGTCAGTCTTGGTCGTCCTTGCCCTGGCATTCACCTGTCTGTTCATCTCTCTTTGGTCCAGAAATTTTCCTAAAAACTTTATTCTCAAATACTCGTAATCTCCTTTCTTCCCTTAAAGTAAGAGTCCATGTTTCGCATCCATATAATATAACTGGTCGAATAATAGTTTTATATATTATATATGTCCCGCGCCGTAGCCGAGCGGTTAAGGTAGGAAGCCTTGGCGCAGAGCTACGGGACTTGCGCTGGTTCGAGTCGAGTCTCCATGGGGGAAGAAATTTTCTCATGGTATTTCGGCCCGTATGGGACCGGTGCCCACCCAGCATCGTGAGGCAATTGGGTAGCTACAATAAGTAGCGGCTCCAGGTTGAGGAACCAGCTATAACGGCTGGGGGACTCGACATGCTAACCACATGTCACCCCTACACTGGCTGTTGATCATCTACCTCTGTGATTGACACATGTGGATGTGAAGGGCCAGCAGCCGGCTGGTAAAAGGGCAACCGCTGAAAAGTGGAAAGACTCTCAATCGGAATATATTTTCAGTTTAACGTTTTTTGAAAGGAGTTGAGACATCAAGAGTCTCTGCAATGCATAATAGCATGCATTTCCAGAATTGAGCCTATGTTTAATTTCTTTGTGCATCTCATATACTTTAAAATTAAAAAAAAAAAAAAAAGAATTATAAGTTAAGTATGATAGGTGATATAGCATGGAGTTGAATGTGAGCAGGCTTGAAGATAATGATACGGTAGTGGTCCGGGCAGATTGTATGTTATGCCTCTCGGAAGGAAGGGCCGAACCTCTGCAGACCTATTATTAGCTAACTGCTTCTACTACAGACGTGAACAGAGTGGGAATCCATTCTCTCTCTCTCGCTCTCTCTCTCTCTCTCTCTCTCTCTCTCTCTTTCTCTCTCTACCTTTTTTATCTTTTTATTTTATTTTATTCCATGAAACATTCGACAGGTAAAATTGACAATTATTACAAGCGCTTATTTTTAAAGTTGTAGATGATATTAAGTGTAAACTGAAGAGGAATTTGTTTTTATGACTGATTCCAATTACAGTCCATTTAGTTTTAACACAATACAGCTGTTGATGTCTTATTATTTTTATGTCTTCTCTGGTTAAGGTACAAATTTATAAATGATGTCATCAAATATATACGTGTATGTATGTGTGTGTTGTGTGTGTGTGTGTGCACTAAGTTATGGTTTGCTGACAAATATTGGTTTGTGTCCGAGTTATATTGTCTCTAAATTAGTTACAATTTGATTTTTGAAACAATATTTCACTTATTTAGAAATTCAATACCTTAGTGCACCGTTTCACGACCTGTGGTTCGCGAACCCCCAGGGGGTTCGCAAAATATTTCAACAGGTTCGCCAAAACTTTTCCGTAATGGCGGATTTCGAGGTTAGGTTTATCATTGCTTCCATCATTTCTGCAGCGTTGGTATAATAATAATAATAATAATAATAATAATAATAATAATAATAATCTTCCTTCCAAGTATTAGGCCAAGGCCTGTTACGATCCTATAGAAACTTTTCCCTCCAGCGTTTCATAGGACGGCCCAGTTATCTTCGTCCTATTGGTATGTAATTATAAACAGCTTTGGGGATCCGATTTGAACTCATTCTTTCAAGATGGTGTTTCGAATTTAGTTGGTACTGTTTAATAGGCCTATATTCCAAATTGGCGCAGTCTTCAATTCTTTTAAGATATCGGTGTTCCTTTTCCGATCCCATCTGGTGTAACCCGCTGTTCTGCGCATGAATCTCATTTCAGAAGCCGTTATTCTGCTTTCATGTTGTCTTTTTAGTGTCCATGCTTCACTACCATAGGTCAACACTGGTCTAGCCAAAGTGTTATATAAACGTAATCTAGTGTTTTTTTGTACAAGGGATGGTTTCATAACTTGATTAATAATTCCTAAACTTTTATTATAACTAGTAATTTTTTCAGGGGTATCCTTTTCATCCCAGATTGAATAATAATAATAATAATAATAATAATAATAATAATAATAATAATCATAATAATAGTAATAATAATAATAACAATAATAACAATAATAATAATAATGATAATAATAATATGCAAAATTATAAGAAAAGTTATAGGTCCACAAGTCATAGGTGAAGCATTTAGACTCAGAAGTAAAAAGGAAATAAAAATTCATAGTGATATTAGAAAACGAAGGTTAAAATTTTATGGTCATATTAAACGAATGAACTCAAATAGGCTTACAAAACAGATAATGGAATTCTACGAAAACAGAAGTAAAGCTCCAGTGGATACTATGAAGTGGATTGATGAAGTCAAAAAGGACTTAAAATTGGCAGGAATTACTAAAGAAGATATCCCAAACAGAGATATATTTAGAATTAAGGTGAATAAGTGGCAAGTTGACCAAGAGGAAAATCCGAAAAAAAACTGGAACAACTTGGATAGATGATAGAAAACAAGCTCATAGCAAAAGAATGAAATAAATTTGGGTTCATAGGAAACGCCTCTAAGTACTTTGCGTAGTCCTACATGGGCTCATCCGCAATACATAATAATAATAATAATAATTATTATTATTATTATTATTATTATTATTATTTTAAAATTAAATTAACCCTATAATGCCCCTTGTTGCATATGTGCAACATCGGGAATTTATCATAAGTAATGCCACGAGTGATTTCCAAATTATCGATAAATTCACGACTCACGAAGTGAGGAGTGAATTTATCTAGAGAATTTGGAAATCAAGAGTGGCATTTGTTAGGACTATTTAACGAATAAAATAAAGCTGTTTACTCACAAATCATTATTTAACTACAGTTATTTAAAAATATTTTTATATTTAAAGTAAACGGTGATGTTTGAAAACTAATGAGAAACGATAGGTAGCCTACGCTTCTACTGCTTCTTTTGTTTATCACTGCAACCAGATCATACTATTTATTGCCAAAGGAACGCAATATTGTAAGAATGCTCTCTAGTGGAGAAAAAATGAAACACATCAATCTGTATATTAATTCATTTTTGATGTCGTATACATTTAAGAAAGTGCAAACAGTGGTTTCTTTTTTTGGTGGTATAATCAATTGCTACAAATGTTGACATGTAAGCACTATTATATACAATCTGGTAGCCGTATTTGTTATAGGCTCAGTCACTGCAAAATAACGGTCAGACCTGTTCAGAATATTAAAAAGGAGGAGCTTTGCTTAATATATGATAATCCTAACGTTGATAATTATTTCGTGAAACACGTCTCTGATTGGTTGTAATACAGAAATCATTGAAACGTGATTGGTCATTGACTCCCATTTGGGGCATGAGTTAAATAGTCACATTATTTCCACAATAAATTAATATTTACTGCGAATGCCTGATTTACATTTATGTAACAACGTTAGGAATGCATTTGATTTCGCTACAACTAGGCCTACATGTTGTGTAACTTTTAAGCCGTAACTAGAGTAACTTTAGGTTAACCGTTAAGGGTTAAGTTAATTTAACGTTATTAAACATTTTGCTTGGAATTAAATTTTATGCATGTCTATTGTATGTATATTTAAAAGTCAGCGGTTCACCCAACTCAGATCGTTGTGGAAGGGGTTCGCAAGTAGAAAAAAGTTGGGAACCGCTGCTCTAATGGCTAAGACATGTGATTTTCATGAAACTTAATTATGGAAAATTAAGGTTGAACATTTCTGCTACAATAATAATCATCACGAATTCAGCGGCTTAGCTCTTAATTGGTGAAATGTTATAACGAATATAATTTTTACATCTGATTGAAATTACATTCGTTAACAAATTTAAAAAAAAACTACTGCAGAAAAGAGAAATTATTTTTTTTTAATTTCATATTAGTTTGAAATCCCACCGAAAATATTATTTTAGAAATATGACGTTATTTATAGTGGTGTGACTCGTTCAATCCAAGTAAAATTAAGATGGATATGAACTAATAAAAAAATATAAACTGGTATTTTGTGTAAACCAATAAATGGATGGTGGTATATATGAAAGAGAGAGAGAGAGAGAGAGAAGAGAGAGAGAGAGAGAGAGAGATGAGAGAGAGAGAGATTGAGAGGAGAGAGAGACTATATATATATATATATTTTTTAAATTTCATATTAGTTTGAAATCCCACCGAAAATATTATTTTAGAAATATGACGTTATTTATAGTGGTGTGACTCGTTCAATCCAAGTAAAATTAAGATGGATATGAACTAATAAAAAAATATAAACTGGTATTTTGTGTAAACCAATAAATGGATGGTGGTATATATGAAAGAGAGAGAGAGAGAGAGAGAGAGAGAGAGAGAGAGAGAGAGAGAGAAAGAGAGACTATATATATATATATTTTTTTTAAATTTCATATTAGTTTGAAATCCCACCGAAAATATTATTTTAGAAATATGACGTTATTTATAGTGGTGTGACTCGTTCAATCCAAGTAAAATTAAGATGGATATGAACTAATAAAAAAATATAAACTGGTATTTTGTGTAAACCAATAAATGGATGGTGGTATATATGAAAGAGAGAGAGAGAGAGAGAGAGAGAAGAGAGAGAGAGAGAGAGAAAGAGAGAGAATATATATATATATATATATATATATATGTCCACCACTGTGGTCTCGAGGTAGCGTGCTGCCTTGTCACGCAGCGGACCCGGGTTCGATCCCGGTCGGGGCAGTTTCTCTGGGTGAGGTTTTTATCGGGGTTTATCCTCACCTGTAAGACAAATATCAGGAAAACTGTAAGGCCTAAACGATCCCCGAAATCATATGGCCATCATCACCATCACCATATATATGGTATGATAAGAAAAATAAATGCCTGGACGGGATTCGAACCCGGATCTCTGAGTCTGTTCCTCAGCGTGATATCCATTACACTACCAGGCGAATCCAATTCAAACACTTATTTTTCTTATATATGTATTATATTCTCCATTATTACTAGATGTCGCGAGAACTCGGTCTTCACTGCCATCTAGTAGCTGACTATAACAAGTAAGCAAATTAAAGAGAATATTTTTACCTTATAGCGGTGACGCTTTATATATATAAACATTTAGGACTTTCATCACATGTAATTGTAGAGTTTCATAATAAAAGTGTTGGATTTTTATCTTCTAATCTCTCCAATATTTTTGTTTTGTCATTCTCTATAATATGAACAAAAAATAACAAATTTTCTAAATTATTTTTATCCATTTTTAATTTTAATATATTCTCCAAAATGTGGATAAATTATAATAATAATCATTATAATGAACATTTCATGTTTAGACTCCGTTGATCCTGTTCATATATGTAAAGAGTTCTTGATTTCTCCATAATTGTTTAGATCTTCCTCTGCTTCTTTGTCCTTTAGGTTAATACTTGAATACCTTGTTTGGCAAATAATACATTTCCCATTTGATTATTTCTATTCTTTAATTTTAATTTCTCCTATACAATATATGTACAAAATGAATTTCCAAAAATAATCTCCAATTTTAATTTTCATTTAGGGGCACTGTTACAAAATTGCCTGCTAAAATGTTTTATTTCTGTATTTATAATATAATGAACTATATATATATGAGAAGTAATGCCATTATTTCAATTTGTACTCAAAAGGTTTATGTTTTGGAGTTTTAATAAACTCAATTCTTGTCTATCCAGTTGCCTTACTTCTCCACCTCTTAACTCCCATCAGGCTCAAGCCCTCCTCCACATCATTCATGTAGGCTACCGTAATCTTGGTCTTACTCTCTTTCTGCTTCCTTCTGGTTTCTCATCCAAAATATTTTTGACTATTCTTGTTTTTTTCAATCTCAAAACATGGTCCAAAATATTCACAATTTAGATAAAAATAATCAATTTACGTAACGACTTAATTTATTGCACAACTTTTCTAAGAGGTGTTAATGAATAATGTTTATCTCTCCTGACTTACAGGAGCAAAACAAAACAACGCAGCTCCACTCGAGCTAACCGAAGTGATCCAGACAATAACAAAGATGGTGATGAAACTGTTTACAACTTGTATCACGTATTTGAGTGTTCCGAGGAAGAGGGGAAGTTGCGCAATTATACACAGCGCAGAGGGAAGGGGTGGGGAGATAAGTAGGAGAAATCACAAAGAAGAAGGAAATTTGCACTGTTCAAGAATACCCATGTAGAGGAAAGATACACTAACATAGATGTTACGTACCGAAAATGCACTTTCGGTACAACTTCTCTAAGAGGTGTTAATGAATAATGTTTATCTCTCCTGGAATATGAAATACCTTCCTTCGTTATAACTGAATCCTGCTCTAATTGAGAAATAGAGAATTAGATTAAGAATATTGAATTTAAGATTAAGGGATAACATCAGTTAAACCACGTGATTCTGTAATGTTATTTTCTAACAAATGGCAGCAATCACCTCAGTCAGTCTTTACGCTTCGAAATAATTGTACCAGGATTTATTATTTCCTTTCATTGTTAAGGGCTGTGTGTGGAAAATCGCGAGTTGGTGGTGTTTTTGGCCTGGTAGAAACATTCAATAAGTGATATAGGGTCGCTGTGTTGGCAGCGGATTGATTGCAGGAGATCTGTCCTTGCTTTATGATAATCGATGTTACGCAAAAGAGCGTAAGGTGACAGGCAGATCATCGCGTAGTTTGTTACGTGGGTGCATGTGACATCCTAAACTTGTTTTAAAAACTGTAATTATCAGCATCTTGGTGTCTCTCTCTCTCATCACATTTATTACGCATGTGCATATCCCGTTAATGAAGTTGGTAAATGTGTTGAGTGAATTCGTTAATTTCTCATGGTCCATTGTCACCTTGCTTATTATTATTATTATTAATTTTATTAGTTTGTATTATTATTGGAGTAATTATTATTATTATTATTATTATTTATTATTACTAGCACTATTATTTTTTATTGGGCGGAAAGAGCGCATGTAAGAACTACGCAAAGTATTTAGAGGTTATTCCTTTGGAATCCATATACCTAACTTTACTTACTCACTGGCACTAGCGAACCCGTAGGTTCATGGCCGCGCGGACATAAGCTCTCCTTATTCCCTATCCTGAGCTAAATGTTTCCCAGTCATTCCCTGCATAATCTCCTTCCCTCCAATCATATTAATGTTATATGCATGTCTAACCCCGGTCATTCTTGGTCTACCAATTGGGCGTCTGTCGCGCTGTCTTGCTTTCCTACAAGACGCTGTGGCATGGAGCAAGTCTGTTTTTCATTCAAAATAACAAGGTAACATGTCCTGTCTATCACAGTCTACGCGACTTAACTGTTATTATTATATCTGGCTTCCTATAAAGACCATGTAGTTCATTGTAATGTAGCCTTTTCCATTCACCTGTCTGTTATCTCTCTTTGGTCCAACATTTTCCTAAGTACTTTATTCTCAAATACGTTGTAATCGTCCTTTCTTCGCCTAAAGTAAGAGTCCAATGGTGTTCGTCGCCACCCATATAATATAACTTGGTAGAATAATAGTTTTATGTATTTTCAGGTTTAATAAGTTTTTTTGAGAGAGTAGTTGGGGACATCAAGAGGTCTCTGCAATGCATAATAGCATGCATTTCCAGAATTGAGAGCCTATGTTGAATTTCTTTGTGCGGTCCCTCGTTCCTATTTGTGATTATTGTTCCTAGGTATTTGAATTCAGCCACTTCCTCAAAATTTCCCTGATTTGTTATTAACTGTCCACTTCCATTATATAATGTATTTCTACGTATGACCAAATAGGCCTATTTAGTTTTATTGATATTTACTTCCAGTCCTAATTTCTTAGTGTTACTCAATAGTGTGTGCGTGTTGTCCTTTAGTATCTCCTCGCTATCGGCCAATAGTACTACATCATCAGCATAAACTAACAGCTTATTAATACCATTCAGTTGTAAGCCTTCCTCATTCTCTAAAGATTTGATGGCATGCTCTAGTACAAAATTAAATAGTAGAGGAGATACTGCATCTCCTTGCTTCAACCCATTCTGGATTTCAAAAGTGTCCGAAAACTGTTTGCCTGCACGCACCCTACTCTTTGTGTGCCATTTAGACACATTCGTATAAGTCTAACTAACTTTTTAGGAATTTCGAACTCCATCCATATATCCTTCATTTTTTGGCTATCGGCTTGCTTTCTCGCGTCTGTCCATGTCGGTTCCACTTATTTATCTTCTTCTTCTTCTTCTTCCTCTACTCATGAAAGCTGGCAGCTTGTTGCGTGCCCATTCACTACAGGTCCGGGGTATGGTGACGTTCTTCCATCGTAGTTGTGGTCTTCCTAAAGGCCTTTTCTGCTGAGGTGTCCGGTCACGTACTTTCTTCACTAATCTACTGTTCTCCACTCTATCTATGTGATCGTTCCAATTCAGTCTTCTATAGTTTATCCACAGATTTATAGGTTCAATTTCACATTCTTCTCTAATAACAGAGCTGCGAATTTTCTCTCTCAGTGATTTTCCTACGATTTTCCTTAAAACTTTCATTTCGGTTGTTTCATTGATATGCTTTGTTTTTTGAGTTTCTGTTCGGCATTCACAACCATATGTTAGAACTGGTCTTATGACAGATTTGTAAATTCTTACTTTTGTATCTATTCTTAAATTTTTATTTTTACAAAGAGTATTGTTTAGACATGCCGATATTTTGTTTGCATTATTTGCTTGATGGAGGATTTCATCTGTTATTCTGTTGCTGCAATTAATTTCTATTCCTAAATAATTGAATTTCATGACCTGTTCTATACTTTTCCTTCTTACTAGTTATTTATTTGTTTATTTTTGGTTTCTCCTCTTGGTCAACTTGCCACTGGAAAAACGCCCAGTAGGTAGACAAAAAATGAGGTGGGAGGGAAGTAGAAAATACAGGGATTGGAAAACATTAGCTCAGGATAGGGACGTATGGAGAGCTTAAGTCCTCGCGGCCATGAACGTACGGGTTCGATAGTGCCAGTGAGTTTGTTAGTTAGTTAAATAATTTAATTTGAAATTAAAAATTTAAATTTGAAAATATCAGTTAACAAAACAAAACATTAGCATATACTCTTGGAAGGAAAATAATTGAATTCTTTAAATTTCATCGGTTGCAATATTTCCTATAGGCCAATGAGGAATGATGATATTCAAAGGAAAATCAATAAATTAAATTATGTATTCGGCATTATTAAAATATTCGTAAAAACACCAGAAAGGTATCAGTGTAGATGTTGTGCACACATCCGCATTGATTTTTCTTATGCCAAGAACCCGGGCTGACGTTCCTAGACGATCGCCAGCAAAGAAAATATATCATGAAGCGTCTCGCAGGTCCATAACTCCGCTACTGTCTTCGAGTCCCACCAGTTGAAAGGCAGGCCCTTTGAGATCATAGAAGTTCTCTCTCTGGATCAGGCCTATCATAGATGGCACAAGACATCCTTTCCCCTCCTACTCAACCCTTTTTCGCGCAAGCTGACATTAGTACAGTAGTGCTGCTTCGTTTGGAGTGCACGTGCTTGCGGGAGAGCACTGTTTAACAGGCCTGTTCTAGATGTTCACTCTTTAAGAATGTTGATTGCGACATATAACTTCTGCTTTCAATTTATTTAAATGTGACAGACCGCAATAAAAACATACGTAGCGTATATTTAATGAAAGAGAAAAGTGACGTAAACCGGTGAAAAAATTGCCATTCCCTTCTTCCAAAACTTTCTTGTGTTAGGGTAATTCTGGTAAAATGGTAGCCTATATGACAATGCGAGGTTGGAAAGTGGTTTTTACTTCACAAATGTGCGTTGTACATTATTTTTTGCACGATAGTATTTTCAAAATAATAAATAATAGTAAAATAATATCTTTGTTAGAAATGTTTGCGTTGATTATAAACAACTAACTAACGTTAACAGTGTGGGCAATGTTTATTAGTTCAGACTATAGCAGGCCGTGACACCAATCGGTCATTAGATGGCGGCAAACACGAATTAATTGTTTTATATCAAATAAAGTTCAGTTCATTTAAAATGCAGTGATTTGTTTCGTATGATGTAGGGCTATATTATCACTACTTTTTGGATGTCCGATTGAGGGTCTTTCCACTTTTCAGTGGTTGCCCTTTTACCAGCCGGCTGCTGGCCCTTCACATCCACATGTGTCAATCACAGAGGTAGATGATCAACAGCCAGTGTAGGGGTGACATGTGGTTAGCATGTCGAGTCCCCCAGCCGTTATAGCTGGTTCCTCAACCTGGAGCCGCTACTTATTGTAGCTACCCAATTACCTCACGATGCTGGGTGGGCACCGGTCCCATACTGGCCGAAATACCATGAGAAAATTTCTTCCCCCATGGAGACTCGAACCAGCGCAAGTCCCGTAGCTCTGCGCCAAGTCTTCCTGTCTTAACCACTCGGCTACGGCGCGGGACACTTTTTGGATGTATTTTTGTATATACATTGTACGTAGTATACATAAAGGGCAGTGGTTTTACTTCCCGCACGAAGTAGGTAATGTGTAATATTACAGTATAGTTATTTAGGTTGGCAACCCCGAATTTAGGAAACTGAACTTTCAATCATTGTCGCCATTGTTGTAAGTACGAGAGAACGCACTATCGCGTAAAAATATGTTTAAGTACCGAAGAAGGAAAGTAGGATTTTACACTAGTGAATGTAATTTTCTCATGGAATTTCGACCAGTATTTGACTGGTGCCAAACAGCAATGTGAGGAATTTGGGTTTCTACAATAAATAGCGGCTGCAGGTAAAAATTCCTGCTACAACATCTGTGGGAAGCTACATCCCGAACACATATACTGCTAATAATATTCTTAATCCAACATCGAGGTCGCAATCTTTAATGTCGATGTGAACTCTGTGAATAGCACATAAGTATTTGTTCCGGTTAAAGTACCGGCCGCGGTGGACTAGCGGTTATGCTCCTTGCCTCTGGTCCCGAGGGTCACGGGTTCAAGCCCGGCCGGGGTCGATGGACGGAAAAATCCAAGGAGCAAGTCCTCCGGGAGGGACTTTAAGCCGTGGGTCCCGAGTCTGAAGATTTTCTTCATCTTCTTCTTCACGGTTTAGGCTTATTTACTAGCCTGTACCGGCTCCAGATTGCTGCTGTTTCCATCTTTTCCTTGGTCTTCCCAAACTTCTTCCTCGTGGTGAATAGTTGTATGCTGCTTTGGGTATTCTATTCTCAGTCATCCTTGCCAAGTGTTCTTTCCAGTTTGTTCTGTATTTCTCTATTGTTGTATTTAATTCCTCTACTTCTAGTTGGTGTATTATTTCTGTGTTGTGTTTTTTGTCTGTTCTTTGATATCCTGCTATTGGTCTGAGGAATCTCATTTCAGCAGCTTGTATTCTGGCAGATTGTTGTGTTGTCACTGTCCATGTTTATGATCCATAAATAATAATAGGTATTGCCATTGTCTTGTATAATTTTATTATACAGTCTTTCCTGGCTTTATTTCTGAAGATTTTCAGGCTCGTAAAAAATCCTTAAGCCTGAATGAAAATACCTCTAAGTAAAATTTACCGAATTTTCCCGTTCTAGTACTACCTTGGTTTCCTAGATGTCAGTATCAGGCGGAACGCTGACCACAGACCATTCCAAAATGACATCTATACGAAAACAAGTGTAACTAAATTAGTATGTATTTTATTATTGATTTCGTACATCTCAATGACGGATAAATCATATTTGAAGAGAAAAATTATACGCTCAGACCGGGACTTGAACCCGGGACCCTTGGTTCTCTAGACCAAGTGCTCTACCAACTGAGCTACCTGAGCAAGTACCCGATCTAAACGCAAATCTTTCTCTATATACATTGTAATTCCCATCCACCAAATGCTGTGAAGCCATGCTTCTATCTTGCAAATGGCGGCTCCTTTATTAAGAAGACATATTTGGGAATTATACATTACAGCCAGTACGGCTTTTTCCAAGTTTTTATTATTAATTTCGTACATCTCAATGATGGGAATTACAATGTATATAGAGAAAGATTTGCGTTTAGATCGGTACTTGCTCAGGTAGCTCAGTTGGTAGAGCACTTGGTCTAGAGAACCAAGGGTCCCGGGTTCAAGTCCCGGTCTGAGCGTATAATTTTTCTCTTCAAATATAAATTAGTATGGTTCAAAATCTTCCCTGTAGGGGGAGAGTTCCTATATCTCTGTAAAGGGAAAACATGGGCTTACAATACAATAGAGTACCAGCTACAACAGTTGCTGAACGCATATCACCTATAATGGTTTGATGATCGTCCATCTCTGTGATTAACACATGTGCAAGTGAGGCCAGCAATATACCTTATAGCATATAATTCAAAGCTCGCTACAGCTCCAATCGCAATAAACAATGGTTTAAATCTTCTTTCGTGTTTTCTAGCTGCAGATTATCACAAATAGAGCTAAATTACGCGAAAAAATTTAACAAAAGTGAAACTGAAACTAATCCATTTTAAATTGTCCATATTAATGCAATATTCGTGCACAAAAGGTTTATATTTATTTTGTTGCTGAGGTCTACCGGCTAGATTACACATATACTGGCGTAGGTCGTGATGCTGAATTAGACATTCTCATCTCTAATATTCACTTATTTGTAGGAAAACCTCCGACTGATTTGTTCTGCCCAGCTGCTTAGCTTCCAGCGGAATTCTCACACTAGTGCTGAGATTTTTCCATCAGTTCTCACGCAATATTTGTATCCAGTGTCATTGTTGTAGTTCTTTTTTCTTTATTTATTTATCATCATCATCATCATCATCCTTCACGGATTAGGTCATTGCCTATTCCGATCTCATATCTGTTCAGCCCAGCGCTTTCTTGGTCTTCCTACCGAGCTTCGTCTTCCAGGATTATACATCAGTGCCATCTTTGGTATCCTATCTCCTGTCATTCTTTGCAGATGTTCTATCCAATTGTTCCTATGTTCTTCTATTTGTCGAAGAAGTGGTTGTAATTTTAGTTCCTGGAAATTTTGAGGAAGTGGCTGAATTCAAATACCTAGGAACAATAGGCTAATCACAAATAGGAATGAGATGCACAAAAGAACTTAAACATCGGCTTTTTGCAATTCTGGAAATGCGTGCTTATTATGAATTGCAAAGAGTCTTTATGTCCTAACTCCTTTCAATGAAGATAACGTTAATAATGAAACTATATTTAAAACTATTTATTCTACCAGTTTATATTATATGGAGTGAAGAAGAAACCGTGGACTCTTACTTTAAGGTGAGGAAAGGGGTATTTACAAGTATTTGGGATAAAGTACTTAGGAATCATTTTTGAACCAATTGAGAGAGATGAACAGAAAAGGATGATGGAGAAGACTATATAACTAATGAACTACATGCGTTCGTTATAGAAGAATGTTAGATATAATAAGAACAGTTAAGTCTCGTAGACTGCTGTTGTGGGCAGGACAGTTTGCACGTATGGGGAATGAAGCACTGGCAATGGAAGCGTCTTGTCGGAAAGCCAGTAGGGAAAAATCGCCACATTGGTAGACCAAGAATGAGATGGAGAGAATAACATTAACTATGATTTGAGAGAAGTGGGAATGACTGGAAAGCATTAGGCTCAGAGTAGGTATATATGGAGAGCTTATGTCCGCGCGGCCATGAACCTACGGGTTCGATAGTGCCCAGTGAGTAAGTAAGTAAGTAAGTATTGGAAAGAGAGTATGGCAGGATAATGGTCTCCCATCAGTGTTATTCAATACATGTTTGCTGCTCTTTCCATCTTTTCTTTGGTCTTCCCAAACTTCTTCTTCCTCGTGGTGAATACCTGTATACTGCTTTTGGTATTCTATTCTCAGTCATCATTGCCAAGTGTTCCTTCCAGTTTGTTCTGTATATCTCTATTGTTGTGTTTAATTCCTCTACTTTTAGTTGTTGTCTTATTTCTGTGTTATGTTTTTTGTCTGTTCTTTGATATCCTGCTATTGGTCTGAGGAATCTCATTTCAGCAGCTTGTATTCTGGCAGATTGTTGTGTTGTCACTGTCCATGTTTCGGATCCATAAGTAATAATAGGCATATTATTACATATCAAATATACAATAATTTCAATAATTTACTGAATACCAATGGAAACAACGCATCCAACATTAGAGACATTCAAATATTATCGTATGCAGATGATATTTTTATACTTCCCTAAAGGACCTAGAAATAAGAGGCCGGTATTCAAGAACCAAGCTCTCAAGGCCAAGCCATCTCCGTTTTCCATAAGTTAAGGCTCTCATCTTTCAATTGTTCCGGGACATTTTGTTTAAAATAGATGTCTTGTTATCACATGATGTTGAATAGAGTGAGCCAGTTAGAGTAGATTCTGCATGACCCACATAATTAACCACGGAAAGTCGTTCATCGCGGAAAGACTGATTCTTGATTACCAGCCTAAATCAAATAACGCTAATATAATACAAAATATTCTGAAAAAAACAAAACATTATAAGAAAGGAGAAAAAAAAAAGAGAAAGAAAGGAAGAAAGAAGAAAAAGAGAAGAAGAGAGGAAAGAAAAAGAGAGAAAAAAAGAGAGAGAGACAAAAAAGAAAAAGAGAAAAAAAAAAGAGAAAACAGAGAAAAAAGAGAAAAGAGAAAAAAGACAGAGAAAAACAGAGGAAAAAGACACCACACAACAAACCTCCCTCTCCCTCTCCCCCTCCACCCCTCCCTATCCCCCTTCCCCCCCTCTAGAACTCGCCCCCCTCTCACTCCACATCCCTCTCCCTCCCCCTCTCCCCCTCCCCCTCCTCTCTCGCCCTCTCCCCCTCTCCCCCTCCCCCCCTCCCTCACCCTCCCCCCTCTCTCTTCACCCTCTCCGCCCCCCTCCCTCCCCCTCTCCCTCCCCCTCCCTCTCCACCCTCCTCTCCCCCTATCCCCCTCCCCTCTCCATCTCCCCTCCCTCGCCCTCCCACTCTCCACCCGCTCGAGATAAAGAGATAAGAACTTAACCTTCAAACGAAAGGCCCCGCGCCATAGCCGGTTGGTTAAGGCAGAACCTTGACGACTAAGGGACTTACGCTGGTTCTATTCCCATGGGGATAGAAATTGTTCATTGAATTTTCGACCAGTATGAGACGGATGATGCCCACCCAGCATCGTGAGGAATAAAACTAGCGACTCCAGGTTGAGAACACTAGCTATAACGGCTAGGGGACCCGACATTCTGGTCATATGTCACCTCTACACTGGCTGGATGATCGTCTCTACCTCTGTGATTAACACATGTGGATGTGACTTATATACTGGAGAGGTATTGATGCTCGACCATACCGGGATTTTCGGGGGTTTTCTCGAGATTCTCCCATTTCCCGAATTTCATCACACCAACACTCGCCACTCCCCCTTTCATGTCATTTAATTTCTAATTCATTCATTTCACATCACCAGCAACTAAAAGTAGAGGAATTAATCACAACAATAGTGAAATACCGAACAAACTGAAAAGAACACTTAACAAGCATGACTGAGAATAGAATACCAAAAGCAGCATACAGCTATTCACCACGAGGAAGAAGAAGTTTGGGAAGACCAAAGAAAATATGGAAACAGCAGCAATTTGGAGCCGGAACAGGCTAGTAAATAAGCCTAAAACGTGAAGAAGAAGAAGAAGAAGAAGAAGAAGAAAAAGATCACCTTTCATCTTGTTTCATGTTTGGCAGAATATAGCCTAGTTAAGTTGCAATCCACATGTGTTGAAAATATGTGAATCTAATGCGACCCGCCAGAGTGCAGCCTCATGAATCCGAGCCTGAGCAATAGAAAAAGGCAGATAGGGCCAACAGCAGGAATGCAATTCCTCCTCGCGGCCATGGGCACAACCAAAAAAATGGTGGTACAGTTCATGGGAGTAGAAACTGGTGTGTCACACCTACAACTTACTTAACACCGTAGAGTAGACTTTCATTCCACTCGTCTCCATAATACTGGGATAGCGCAACAGATATTTCAGGTGTTAATGCACTATCAGTCAGATAAGCTATTTCCATGTAGAATAGTGCTCAATTGGTATATGTGTTGTTGTAACACTGAAATACTGAAATAAGTTTCTCTTTAAAGATTTAATATTGTTGTCTGCCTTACAGCATACTAATACGTATTATTTGATAGGTTGATAAACAATAGTCTATAACATCTTCTTCTTCTTTCTTCCAAGTATTAGGCCAAGCCCTGTTACGATCCTATAGAAAATTTTCCCTCCAGCGTTTCATAGGACGGCCCAGTGATCTTCGTCCTCTTGGTATATAATTATAAACAGCTTTGGGGATCCGATTTGAACTCATTCTTTCAAGATGGTGTTTCCAATTTAGTTGGTACTATTTAATATATTCCAAAATTGGCGTAGTCTTCAATTCTTTTTAAGAAGATACGTGTTCCTTTTCCGATCCATCTGGTGTAACCCGCTGTTCTGCGCATGAATCTCATTTCACAAGCCGTTATTCTGCTTTCATGTTGTTTTTTTAGTGTCCATGCTTCACTACCATAGGTCAACACTGGTCTAGCCAAAGTGTTATATAAACGTAATCTGGTGTTTTTTTTGTACAAGGGATGGTTTCATAACTTGATTAATAATTCCTAAACTTTTATTATAACTAGTAACTTTTTCAGGGATATCCTTTTCATCCCAGATAGAGAGATAAGGCTATCCAAGATATTTAAATTGATTAGATCTCTCTAAAATTTTATTCTGGAGACAGATTTTACTTTGTATGGGGTCCTTCCCATGAAATGCCATAATTTTAGTTTTGTTAATTGATATTTGCATATTAAATTTGGCACCTATTTTTTGTAAATTATAAATTGATCGTTGCAAATCATTTTCGGAAAGTGCCAGAAGAGCTAAATCGTCTGCAAAAAGAATAGCATCGAGTTTGAGGTTCCTGTTGATGGGTATATAGTCTATAACATAGAAGATAGTATTAGTCTAAAAAAAGTCGGAATAGGATACAAGGATATCGCTAACATAGCGAGCGGGATAACATAAGACCAGACTTAAAGCGTGCAGTCAGCAAAACATGACAAGTGGAATATTGTACGATACACGAAATTGATTAAAACGTTCCTTCATAAAACTTAATCACAATACATATAATCTGCCTAGCTTGACTATGCAGTACTTCCCTCTCGACTCGCGACTTGATTAGTTGAAGCAAACGCCATCACGTGAATTAAGTTTATTGTAGAAAGAAACTGAATGCTTTAGGCGTAAAAATAAAGTCACAGATCGTAGTTCCGAAACACTCAGATCCTATTTCGACCTTTGTAGACTTTATAGTTTAGAACAAAAGATGATATAGTAAAACTTGTTTAATCCGGAACATGAGTAATGCGGAAATCTGTCCAAAGTGAACGAATTTATTGGTCCCGGCGAAATAATAGTCATTTTACGTGTATTTATTTCGCATAGAACGGAATCTGTCCAACGCGGAAACGGAAGGATATTTCTACACAATTCATGAAAAACTGTATAAAGCGGAAAGACAGAGAGATAAATAAATTAGTTGCCATCTCATTAAATTCCCGTTGGGCCAAAAAAAAAAACAATAAGGAATAATTTCTGCCGGCGGGTGAATTCTACTTGTACGTTAAATTTTCTTTCGGCCTCACTGCAATACAGATATTGTACCTGTCTTACAAATAACCATTGTACTGTAAAATCTTGGACTAGTTTAAGTTCTGAGACCGACCTTTCACATGTAGCATTCTGTATTTACGGAATAATGATGACTAAAACGTATGTTTGGGGGGCACGCCGTAGCGTAGTGGTTAAGGCACTGAGCTACAAGCCGGAGGGTCGAGGTTTCAAGTCCCGTTGGGGTCAGGAATTTTAAACTGACCCAAATCCTCTGGCGGCACTATGGCCCTGGGGTCGACTCAGTCTCTAACGGAAATGAGTACCAGACGCTTGTTCTGGTGGTAAAGGCGGCCGTCACGCAGGGCTGACAACTCGGCTGACATAAAGTGCCGATTGTGTAGAAAAACTGGGAGCCTTAACCTCCCACTACCCCAAGGGCCTCTGGGCCTGTTGTGGGATCACTTTACTTTTTTTTAAAACGTATGTTTCATTGTCATTAAAAGAAAAAGTGAAAGTAAAGAAAAAAACTCCCAGTGCTCGAAATAATGACTAAATTTAAATGTGGAAAAACTCAAGTTTAAGACTATAAAATACAAAGAAAAAATAATGAATGAATGGATGCAAGTTAATGGTCAAATGAAGAGAAAGAAAAAAAGAGAGACAAATAAAGAAATCGACGATGTGGGAATGTTTTACAAGTGCACGATCAAAAATCTCCAAATTTCCGGACCGATGCTCCAAATTCAAGCTCTAGCTGTTACTAAATCCCTAGGAATTACATTTCCAAGGCATCTTCAGGTTGTGTGGGCAGTTTTCAAAGACGACATAATGTAGTGTGGAATGAAATTTACGGGGAATCAAAGATGTAGACAAAAGTGTAGTTAGTGAGAGGAAACCGAAACTACATACTTTAATTCCAGGATACGCCAAAGAGACTTTTTAACGCTGACGAAACGGGTCTGTTTTTTCGCGCGTTACCTTCGACGTCGCTCGTACATACTATACTTCATTTTTCAACGGCAGCTGAACTATAATTATTCCAAGGTACGTACAAACACATATACGGTATTCTATAATCTAAGATTATTAATACGTTTTAGTTTATTTTTATAATGCGGAATTTTGTCTAATACGGAAATAATTGACCCATGCTATTCCGCTTTAAGCAAGTTTTACTGTATAACTTCTTTTCCTACTCTCTTGCATATTAAATCCTGGGCCGAAAAGAACGACCTAGAAATAAATGAGAAGAAAACAGTAAAAATGACCTTCAGGAAAGGAGGAAGACTCGCAGCGAATGACTGCATTCGGTATAAGGGAGACCCACTGCAAAATGTAAACCAGTTCAAATATCTGGGGATCACACTGCAGAGCCGAGGTGACACCTTCGATAAGCACATCAAAGAACGCGCCTTAGCGGCCAGAATAGCAACGAACAGCATTAAAAGCCTGAGTAAACTATCCCTGGAGACAGCAATGACCATCTTCCGCTTAAAAATAGCACCAATCATGACCTATGGAATAGAAGTGATTTGGAAGAACCTAAATAAGGCAAACCTAGAGGAAACAGAGAAAGTCAAAGGACACTTTTTAAAGATAGCGCTAAGCGTATCAAAATACACGCCTTCACGCCTAACATACATACTGACAAAGGAACCATTCTTCATAGAAGAGCTCCACCTGGACCTTCTCGTGCCGGCAACAGATGCCTACAAAGAACTGCTGTGGGAACTCAACGAGAAGAGAGAACAGATATGGCCTGAGTTCTACGCAACGGATGCGATGATCTACAGGGAATGGACAGCAGCCAGATACGACCTCAGACACACCGTGACGAGAGCCGCGGTCCATGGTTTCCACCACAGGATATGCACAACAGTGAAGCGCCATAACCCAGAATAAAAGTGCAAGTGCAAACTATGTGGGTCGCACTGCGACCGATATCACCTATTACAGTCTAAAAACATAGGAACATCGATAACAGACTTTTGTAAGACATGAAAACAGTTCTTCTACATGGCCATTGGCTGCAATGATACCAATTATTATTATTATATTAAATCCTCTGTAAATATTGGAGCCATTTTTTTTCAGAACACACTGTATAATACTTATGTAGATTTATATTATGAACCATAGTTCAACAAAAATAAAATAATATTTTTCTTCAAAATCGACTGTACCATGCTGCGATAATAAATGTATTCCACCCGTTTCATTTAGTATCTCGAGGGTAAACTTAAAATTTCAGAAAAGACATCTGCTGTCATTAATTTCAAGGTTACACTTCGACACCTGGAATCGATCGCAGAACCTCAGATAATCGCAGGAGCCAGCATCGTGGCATCATTTCCGGCA
Source organism: Diploptera punctata (assembly GCA_030220185.1). NCBI lineage: Eukaryota > Metazoa > Arthropoda > Insecta > Blattodea > Blaberidae > Diploptera > Diploptera punctata. The sequence continues at coordinate 614,269 of JASPKZ010007246.1, read as the reverse complement.
ATTTGATGTGTTCGGGCAAGCAGAAAAACACACCACCACCGTACAGCACGACTTTCAAATTGGAAGGAGGGTAAACACCATACGGCAAGGGTAGGTATTAAGTTATTTCCCACTCGCCACTAGAAACACAGAGGAAATTGGTACAATTTTGAAGGATACTCCACCCACATCAATTACGTAAGGCCACCTGTGTAGACAATGCCGATAACAGACCGGAGCATCTCTTCATTTACATAGAATGCCACATTACTTTCACCCTAACACAATTGTACCTAGACTGTAAGCCTATTCACAGCTTCCCATTTCAATCTAACGCCGTAAAAATATAAATTGACTACATATATAGTATTCCAAAATTAATTCACACAAATTCAAGCATTATGGAGAATTCCCAGACAAAGTAATTTAAATTTGGTTCTTATGGTCTGTGCTATAGAAGTGAAAAATTAGAACACATATTATTCGTAAATTAATTAGTCATTTTTTAACATCTTACCTCATATTTTATAATCAATTGAGTTGGTGTTTGCTTGATGAAAATCCATATTTATTAATTAAATAAAAATAAAACGTAGTTTTATTTGATTTTCATATTTATTATATAATTCAGTGACAGCTGTTTCGGTACACTGTACCTTCTTCAGACATGTTAACAAATTATGAATTGTGTTCCAACTGATCTAAGCAACAATACAACAATATTTATTTAAATTTTTAAATTTAACAAAGGGGATTCATTCAAATCAAGTTGAGAATTTAACACTTTTTTTACTACTTTTAAACTTATTAATTTCTACAACCTCCAAAAGATCTAACTTCTTACCCTTATCACAAATATGTAAAATTTCAAAATTTGGATCGAAACAATGATTAAATTGGAATAGGTGGTTAGCATATTTTGAATTTTCTAAATTTCTGTTATATGCTCTCATGTGTTCCTTTATCCGAGAGATAAAAGGTCTACCAGTTTGTCCTATATAGACATTGTCACATGTGCCACACTTCAATTTATATACACCTGATAATTTTTCTTTTTTTTTTTGTTTTGGTTTTATTGTTTTTTATTATATTTTGTAGAGTTTTATTAGTTTTAAATGCCACATTAATGTTCAACTTTTTGAAGTGTTTAGATATTTTATTTGAAAGTGGGCCTATGTATGACATTACGACATATTTCTTATTGTTTTCTTTGGGTACAGGAAAAACTTTGTTAATTGCTAATTGCTAATTGCTAATTGCTAAAAGCAATTAACAAAGTTTTTCCTGTACCCAAAGAAAACAATAAGAAATATGTCGTAATGTCATACATAGGCCCACTTTCAAATAAAATATCTAAACACTTCAAAAAGTTGAACATTAATGTGGCATTTAAAACTAATAAAACTCTACAAAATATAATAAAAAACAATAAAACCAAAACAAAAAAAAGAAAAATTATCAGGTGTATATAAATTGAAGTGTGGCACATGTGAAAATGTCTATATAGGACAAACTGGTAGACCTTTTATATCTCGGATAAAGGAACACATGAGAGCATATAACAGAAATTTAGAAAATTCAAACTATGCTAACCACCTATTCCAATTTAATCATTGTTTCGATCTAAATTTTGAAATTTTACATATTTGTGATAAGGGTAAGAAGTTAGATCTTTTGGAGGCTGTAAAAATTAATAAGTTTAAACGTAGTAAAAAACTGTTAAATTCTCAACTTGATTTGAATGAATCCCCTTTGTTAAATTTAAAAATTTAAATAAATATTGTTGTATTGTTGCTTAGATCAGTTGGAACACAATTCATGTTAAAAAATGACTCATTAATTTACAAATTAAGAACCTCAATGTTATTTCCCATATTTAACTATGAACACATATTATTTTTTATATAAAAATGTCTGTTTGTTTGTACTTTATGCGCGGCCATACCGTTGATTCGATTGTGATGAGACTTTTTGCAAAATGTTCAGACGATTCCCGGGATTAACATAGGTTATAACAGAGTTGTGATACTCAACTCCTACACCCTTAAAAAAATTCCCTTTGTAGTGGAAAACGTAAAAAAAAAATAGCTCTTTGGACGATTAAATGGCTTATGCTGCCTAAACCATAACAAATACTGCACTGTACAAGCAGGTATTCTTTCACGGATAACTCACAATAACGAGTGTTGTCTTTTAGCTCATTTATCCAAGAAGATCGAGATAAGTAGATTCCCGGGCAACACCGGGTAATCAACACTGAGAATCTTAAAATAATTACGATATACATTTATAATTATGTTTCATTTTACTTATTCAACTAAACATAAGAAATACATTAATTTTGCCTTTCAGCTAATTTATGCCAAGAAGATCAGGATGAGTAAATTGCAGGTAACGCCGGGTAAACATCACGAGATATCTTAAAATAATTGCGATAGGCCTATAAATGTTTCCATTTACTTATTTAACTAAATATCATCATCATCATCATCATCATAGTACATTCACGAATTTAGGCCATTTGTTGACCTGTTTCGGTCTCAAGAGAAACAACATCCAAAAGTCTGTTATATGATCTACTATTGAATATCTAATATTCATTTTTTCTCGTATGACAGTATTTTTTCTAAAATGATAATAATAATAATAACAATAATAATAATGATAATAATAATGTTAATAATAATAATAATAATAATAATAATAATAATAATAATAATAGCATTATTGTATCTTGCAGAGCTAAGACCTTAAGACCTTGTCTACCACTCAAACAGATTAAAAAGTACAAACTACATTAGCTAGAAACATCCAAGAAGACGTATGGGGAATATACATTATATAACAATCATGGTACAAATATAATTTGCAACATTTAATTAACTAAAATAATATATTTTCAGAAGAAGATGAATTGCTTGAAGAATATGCTCAATACCAAATATTTTTGAAGTTAAAAAATGTACATAAAATCCATTAATTTTCATAATCAATTAATTTCAGGCGAATTAAACTTTTATTGGAACGCTTTAACAGCATTTTAACCTTGCGATTATTCTCATGCGTTGTTTGTATGATCGTGATTTTTACCAATATTCTTTTTGCAGCATTTTCAACATGATTTTATATCTAAATAAAATAATAACCACTTCTGAAGAAATCCATGTTTTAAATTATGCACAATGATATTTTAAAAATACCCTGAAATCTTCAACATATGAATCATACACGCATCTTAGGTATTCCATCATTTTTACATTAGAGACATATCGTCAAATATGTACTTGTATTTTGTGCTGGTTGAGTGGAAGAGGATGTAATTGGAGCAAACATAATTGAACAAGTAACTTTTTTCATTTATCTGGGATGGATGTTATCGTACATGGAGAAGAAATTAGGGAAATTTCAACAGATATGTGGTTCAATAAGAAGATATTTGAGAAATAAGACCACAAGGGAAACTCAATTAAAATTTTACAAAACAGTAGCCGTTCCAACATTAATATACGGGTCTGAGACTTGGCCTTTAACGATTATTATTATTATTATTATTATTATTACTATCGTATCATTATTGTTATTACCCTATAAAATGTTGTTTGTACATGACATTTACATTGCTACATTTATTGTATATTTAACTGTTTATAATTAGTATAGTGTATATCTATATTTGTCAAATATTTGTTTGTATTTGTGTTGGTTGAGTGGAAGAGAGGGCCTTATGGCCTTAACTCTGCCAGAATAAATAAAGTATTATTATTATTATTATTATTATTATTATTATTATTATTATTATTATTATCTCTGATAAAAATAAAATTGAGACAATAGAAATGAGATTTCTCAGATCAGTTGCAGGTCAAAAGAGAAGTCAAGATATCAGAGATGAACTACAAATCTATAATATAAACGAGAAAATACACACAAATAAACGTAATTGGTTTGAACTATACAAATAATGCCAAATAATCGTTTATCAAAACAGCTGCTTCATTATAGGCCTTTAGGCCGAAGAAATGTAGGAAGACAAAAACGTCGTTTGAAGGACGACCTGCGCCGGGGAGCGGAACGGGCCAACAGGCCCATATTTTGAAGATGATGATGAGTGGAAGAGGAGGCCTTATAGCCTTAACTCTGCCAGAATAAATAAAACATTATTATTATTATTATTATTATTATTATTATTATTATTATTATTATTATTATTATTATTATTATTATTATTACAGGACATTCCGGATATCCACAAAATTAAAAATATAGAAATATAAAAAAGACTGTAAGAACACGATGTACGGAAGAAGTCAGCAGAAGAAATAGGGGAGGCTGAAACAATAAGTGTTTATAATTAGGTTTACATCCGTCTGACAAGCCACAACTGCAATTTTGCGCTTCCTCGAGCTCGTAATCATCATCATTTCATCACAAATTGTTTCAAATCGTCACATTACCCACAACACTCCGGAAATTCCGGGCTTACGTCTGTTCCTTACCTTAAATCAAACCCTTTCGTCATCGTGAATTACAAACCGACAGACTTCATCGCTTTTCCAACATTGAATTCACAGAATCAAAAACATATTTTTGTACAATTAGGCCTACATCTTAACTTAGAGTTAATTAACAATTAGTGGTCTTCCGAAAAATCTAGGATTTCTTGGACATTTGAAATGTTTATTCAGCAGTACTATCAACTTTTGGTTCTTAGATTCCGCACCACTAACTAATTAACTAACTCACTCACTGGCACTTTCGAACCCGTAAATTAATGGCCGCGCTGACAAAAACTTTCCACACATCTCTATCCTGAGGTAATGTTACAATTCATTCCCTGTATAATCTACTTCCCTCAAATCATAGTTAATATTATTCTCCCACCTCATTCTTAGTCTACCAGCTACGCGTTTTCCCTCTGGTTTTCTTACAAGAAGCTTCCATGCACTAACATTTACTATGAATTGAGGGAAATAGATTATACAGGGGATAATTGGATAACATTGGCTCAGGATGGAGATGTATGGAGAGCTTACCACCGCGCGGCCATGAACCTACGGGTTCGAAAGTGCCAGTGAGTTAGTTACTTAGTTTAGCTTCAAAACATGTCTTTCATTTCCCATTCGTGCCACATGTCCTGCCCATCGCAATATACGAGACTTAACTGTCATTATATCTGGCTTCCTATAAAAACCATGTAGTTCACTGTTATGAAGTGTTCTCCATTCACCTGTTTGTTCATCTCTCTTTGGTCCAAACATTTTCCTATGAACTTTATTCTCAAATACTCGTAATCTCCTTTCCTTCCTTAAAGTAAGAGTCCATGTTTCGCATGCATATAACATACTGGTAGAATAATAGTTTTATATATTTTCAGTTTAACATTTTTTTAAAGGAGTTGGGACGTCTAGAGTCCCTGTAATGCATAATAGCACGCATTTTCAGAATTGAGCCTATGTTTAATTTCTTTGTGCATCTCAAAGAATGAAAATCTATAAAAATTCTCGCTAGACCCATACTCTGTTATGGCAGTGAAGCTTGGACCATCAGAACTCAGGATGATCGTCATATTACAGCCACGGAGATGAAATTTCTGCGACGAACTGCAGGTTTTAGCCTTTTAGACCACCAAAGAAATTCAACAATAGCCAGAGAGTTAAACATCGTACCTATATCTGAATACCTCCAAGAATATAGAAACAATTGGCTAGCCCATATTCAGCGCATGGATCGTCACAGAATATCAAAACAAATTCTTCACTACATTCCTCGAGGCAGAAGATCTGTGGGTCGACCTTTTCGGAGATGGCGGGAGACCGTAACGGGCCACTGGGCCTAATACTTGAAAGGACGATGATGATTCCTATATGTGTTTATTGTACCTAGGTATTAGAATTCAGCCAGTTTCTCAAAATTTCCCTCATTTGTCATTAGCTGTCCATTTCCTTTGTATAATATATTATAACAAATTTGACAAACATTTTCATCATCATAGTCTATTCGCGGATTTAGGGCATTTGTTGACCTGTTTTGGCCTGAGTAGAATTACCACCCAAAAGTCTTTTGAGTGGATGTCCTGTTCTTCTCCTCTTGCAGGTAAATAGCTTTAACATCTGCTTGGGTATCTTGTGATCTTCCATTCAATGAACATGTTGCATCCATCTTGACTTATAATCAGAAATTTTGTATTCTAAAGTTCAATGTGTAATTCTTCTAAGATGTCTTCTTTTTCTTTTATGATCTAGTAGTGTGTATCCAGTAGTCTTTCGAAGATATTTCATTACGGCAGATCTAAGTCTCTGTATATCCTTCTGTTCCAATATCCTTACTTCGCTACACTTGCAAAGAGTTGGAGCCAGTGTTACATACACTTTTAACCTTGAAAGTTTTTGGAATAACTATGACTGAAGTTAGAAGTTATTAACCCTAAGATCCTTTTAAAATTTTGATATTTTTTTATTTACATCCTTTTCTTTTTTTACGAGGATATAAAATCTTATATTAATGAAAACCTCATTTATAGGAGAAAGCACATGGCTTACAAGGAGAGTAAAGAAATCAATAGAATATGTTTTTATTCAAAGTCTCATGTTGTCATTTCAACATTTATGGTGTTATCTCCTGCATTGGCTTAATTATAACCCACTTCTGAGCTTAGGGCACTTGGAAGGCGGTGTTACGCTGCCTGCTATGATATGATGAATAGGCCCCCTAATTGTGATAGTGGTGCAAATATGAATGATGATGATGATTATGATGGCCATATGATGTTCGGGGACGGTTTGGGCATTAAATTTACCTGAATGTTTTTTGCAGTTGAGGAAAAATCCCGGAACAAAACCTCACCCAGAAAACTTATACTGACCGAAACTTCAAATCGGGCCCGCTACGTGACAAGGCAGCGTGCTACTTCTAGAATACAACAGTAAATATAAATAAATAAATAATATGCTCATATTTATGATCATATTTATTTACAAAGAATGCTGTATAAACTAAATGAAATATCAAAAAAATACAACATGGAAATATCCTCACAAAAATCAAAAACAATGAAAGGCCTTCAAGGGTACTCATCCAATTCGGACAAAGATAATATTAGAAAATAAACCAATAGAACAAGTAGTAACATATAACTTCCTAGGTTGCGAATTATCATACACAGCTGAAACAGATATAAATAACAAAATAAATAAGTTTAATTATATAACAGGAACACTAAAAAGAACTTTGAAAAATAAAGCCAGGAAAGACTCTATAATGAAAGTATACAAGACAATGGCAGTGCCTATTATTACTTATGGATCCGAAACATGGACAGTGACAACACAATAATCTGCCAGGATACAAGCTGCTGAAATGAGATTCCTCAGACCAATAGCAGGATATCAAAGAACAGACAAAAACATAACACAAAAATAAGACAACTAAAAATAGAGGAATTAAACTCAACAATACAGAAATACAGAACAAACTGGAAAGAACACTTGGCAAGGATGACTGAGAATAGAATACCGAAAGCAGCATACAACTATTCACCACGAGGAAGAAGAAGTTTGGGAAGACCAAGGAAAAGATGGAAAGAGCAGCAATTTGGAGCCGGAACAGGCTAGTAAATAAGCCTAAACCGTGAAGAAGAAGAAGAAGAAGAAGATATTTATGATCACATAGTTCAACTATCGCTTATAGATTCGAGTCAAAAAATAAAATTATTACGATGAACCTTGGTCGCATTTTCTTCTTTATCCCTTAATTTTACAAATCATGTTTGTGTATGATTTAAAAAACAAAGTAGGGCTATATATTAACACGTCTTAAAGTAAAGTCACTGAAAATTAATTATTAAAAAAACTAAATTCAGAAAGAGATTTAAAAAAAGTAGTCTAATTTATGATTTCGTTAATTTATTTTAATTTTGTATCTTTACTACATATATGTAAACCGCTGTGGTCACGAGGTAGCGTGCTGCCTTGTCACGTAGCGGACCCAGGTTCGATTCCCGTTTGGGACAAGCTTCCTGGGTGAGGTTGTTTTCGGGGTTTTTCCTCACCTGTAAGTAAATGTCAGGAAGCTTCGAGGCCCAAACGGTCCCCGAATATCATCTGGCCATCATTATCATCCTTTTCAATCACGGTTTGGAAAGCAACGGGAAGCTACCACGCCTATAATTCCCTAGTAAAGCTGCAAAGCATAGCATCAAAATGCAGTGAAAGACCTGCCCTAGGGCAGAAAACTATGAATAAATAAAATAAATACTAATTAATTACTTCACCTCTACCATTACGATAGTACCCCCCCCCAATCATTAAAGAATTAGGCCTAGTTCATTTCTCGATTTATTTGTTAGTCTGGAGATTTTATGTTCTAGTTTTAAAATTGCATTTTTACATCACATGAATGGCGGTACCGATACTTTTATACGTCTTACTGACAGACGTAAATTGCACTCTCTTTCACTACTTTTCAAGCTTCTGAATTCCTACATTCCTACTTACTTGGCGTCCAGATTTGAGAAGTTATCCTCTTACCACAATATTGACACTAGGTCACAAGATAACAGTCTACTAACAATTCCTCTTCATAGCACTTCCTCCTATTCTATTTCCTACACAGTAGCCTCTGCCCGCTCCTGGAATCTCCTTCCTCAAGATATCAGGGGTTGCCGCACACTTGGTACCTTTAAGTCACACTTATACAATTACCTTTTGTCTAATAATTAATTTTTCTCTATTTATTTAATTTTATACTATGTCATTAATCTTTTCCTCGTTTTTTTATATATCTTGTACATATTACATATTTAATTCGTTAAATTTAGAGTAAATCAAAATACATTATAAATATTAATTGTATTGTATTCATAACTTGCAATCGTTTATATATATATATATATATATATATATATATATATATTGTAATTTAGATTTAAGACTTTTTTTGTTTGTATTTTTTTAAACCTGGTTGAGTGGTAGACAAGGCCTTAAGGCCTTAACTCTGCCAGGTAAAATAAAGCTATTATTATTATTATTATTATTATTATTATTATTATTATTATTATTATTATTATTATTATTATTATAGTATTGGGTAACAAATAAGAGGAGTTCGAATAGAATACAACGTGCAGAAGTGACCCTTGTAAGAAGGACCAAAGGATGCACAAAACTGGACCACAAAAGAAATTAAGAAATAAGAAGATAATTATAAATATATTCAATAAATGATAGAAATCAACAACTTCGCCTCGGCTGGAAACAGCATGTTCAGAGAATGGAAGAAACAAAATTCCTCAAGATAACATATCATTATAAACCTAAAGTATTAAGGGATGTAGGAATACCTAGGAAGAGATGGAAGGAATCATTGTGAATTCGGAACAGGCGAATCACCTAAACCTTGAAGTGAAGATGATGATGATGATCTGGATGTAGACATTTATCTTAATTTTTTCGAATTCTGACATTTGAAAAAATTGTCACTCAAAACAAAAGTCTGCCTTGGGAAATTTGCACTATTTTATTGGTTGAAAATTTTCTGGAAATATTTTTAAAGTTTAAAGTATTATTTTCTAGAAAAAAAAACATACGTTTCAACCCATGTGGATTTTGCACACAAGAATATCAGTCTCCTTGTTTAAAAATAAAAACACAGATGAAAGGGCAAGGAAGCGTTACCATGGTATCCTCGCCTTGGGCCAACATTTCGATTCATGGTATGTCTTTAATAATAAAGATTATTCAAATGGGGAGGGGGTGTCCGGGGGCGACGCAAACCACTTCTCTTACGCACTCCCGCCTTCTGTTGTTTTTATTAAGAATTCGAGTGGCGTGGGATCAATAAACAAGTGAGGAGGAGGGGGAAAGAAGACCATCGTTTATGCAAATCATGATTTATAATGTAAAAATACCGCGGGCAGAGAACCTTCCGCAATGACTCGATCCGTAATAATTATGTCTATTAACTGTATCTATCCCTTTCAACTTCAAACTAACTTCATAAATAATCCAGCAACCGAAAAACAATAATTATGAGAAATAATAAATTTCACAAGTTATAAAATAATCTCTCAAGTTTTCAGTTAAAAAAAATAGTCTTTTTGATTAAGTAATGTTTAACTGACCAGCCTCATGGGCTACTGGTCAGAGTTTCTGACCACTGTTCACGAGGTCTCGGGTTCGATTCCCGGTCAAACCATAGGAATTTTTCCTTAAAGGGAATTATTCATGTGGTTTCATTGTCTGGAATTTAGGTTAAGTTTAGGTTAAGAACTCTCCTGGCGCATCATTATCATTTATCATTCATCAATATCATCGGGGCAAAGTAACTCCTCCTGCTAGGCTCCCCAACTTCAGAAGTGGGTTACAGCTACGCCAATACAGGGTGAGAACACCAGAAATGCCGAAATGACAACCTGGGGCATTGAATATAAAAATATTCAACTCATTTCAATTCTGTATACTATATTCAAAATTTTGATTTTGTATATATCAGGCCTATGTTTGTTTTTATTGCTGTGTCCATTCACAACACACAAACGAGTACACACACACACACAAGTGCAAATACCAAAATCCAAACACACATTCTAGATTCAGAAACGCACACACATACGCAAATATACAAATGTATATTTATTTATATTTATATAATGTATTCAGTTCTGTAATAATAAGTACTTGAATTCAGAATCTTGAGTTCAAATTGAGTAAAATATTCAGAAATTATAAAACTTCTAATAATCTTATGATCAAATTTGCGTTGAAAAGTAAAAATTAATTAAATTTTAATATAAAAAAAAACAAAAAATAAATAAATTGAACGCTGAAAACGCTTGATACTCCAGCAACCAAGTCTATAAGTTTTTATTGCGAAATAGGCAATTGTTACAGATTGAAGATATTTTACAGCGGCACCAAAAATTATGGCATTTCCAGGTGTATATCCTGTCAGAAGTAAAATTGTACTTGGACAATAAAATTTTGGAGCAGGGTTGAATAATTTTAGCCAATTTTCTATGAGGGCAATAATCCTCATTAATAAAAGACAGAAAAGGAGATAAATGCAAAAATATAATTTTTAAAGGATTTTAGGGTTAAATACATTCTATCTTCATTCAGCCACATTTAGGCCCAAAAACATTCACGACTAAAAGTGTATAAAACACTGGCGCTTCCAACTCTTTTGTATGGTAGTGAGGTATGGACGTTGAAACAGAAGGATATACAGATACCTTACTTTAGATTTTCTGAAATGAGATATCATTCGGAGGACTGCAGGATACACGCTACGAGATCAACAAAAAATGAAGAACCTCTTTAGAAGAATTACACATGGGACCTTTAGAAAACAAAATTTCTGATTATAAGTCAAGATGGATGCAACATGTTCATCGAATGGAAGATAACAGGATACCCAAACAAATGTTAAGATACCAACCTGCAGGAAGAAGAAGACCAGGGCGTCCATTCAAAAGACTTTTGGATGGTGTTTCTATTGAGACCGAAACAGTTCAACAAATGGCCTAAATTCGTGAATATTCTATGATGAAGATGATGAAATAAGAATGTCTTTTTTAAATGAAAATTCTGGCCACTTTTTTAACTGCTAGTTCTAATACTGGATAATTCCAATCTGCATATTTGTATAATAAATATCAATTCACACTATTCTCATAATTTAATATTTAATAATAACAAATAACTAATGAAGTTGAGGAGACGGAGCTTTTAGGTAAATATTTCATAATTTTATATTTTAATTTTGAATAATACCTCAACGAAACTTATCATGAATATTATTAATGTTGATAATCTTTGGTTGAAAGGGGTAGTGACGTGTTTATAACCTCTCCTACCCAATTCTCATCCTCACCTTCTCGTGGTACAACCCGTTTTCACAAACGAGGCTCTGAGGACCGAGTCACGGCGGTATAACCGTTCCATCGGGTACTGAGTAAATGCAGTATTCTAATGTCTGTCCAGAGACTAAAAGGTAGCAGCCCTACCACTGGACTACTTAGCGTCGGGCCAGTAACCTGTCCTAAGGAACTTCAAAACTACTTTCAAGTCTCAACATGAAAAAATCCAGAAGGAATTGAAATATGACGACCCACATCACAGAATACCCAAACAAATGTTAAGATATCAACCTGCAGGAAGAAGAAGACCAGGACGTCCACTCAAAAGACTTTTGGATGGTGTTTCTCTTGAGGCCGAAACAGGTCAACAAATGGCCTAAATTCGTGAATGTACTATGACGATGATGATGATGATGATAATCTTTAAAAGAAAGCAAAGTAATAAGAACTGGTAAGTCTCAGACTGCGATAATAAAAAATATGAAACGTATGGGAACTGAAAGAGGGCCAAAGACATTTCTTGTAGGAATACCAAAAGCAAAGTGCCCCATGGGTAGACCAAGAATGAGATAAGAGAATACATTAACCATGATTTAAGGAAGTTGAATTATACAGGGGATGATTAAAAAACCTCTGATTAGGTATTTGTGGAGAGCTTATATCCGAGCGACCATGAATTTTCCGATTAGTTATTATTACTTACTTACTTACTAACTTACTCACTGGCACTATCGAACCCGTAGGTTCATGGCCGCACGGACATAAGCTCTCCATACATCCCTATCCTGAGCCAATGCTTTCCAATCATTCCCTGTATGATCTACTTCCCTCAAATCATAGTTAATGTTATTCTCCCACCTCATTCTTGGTCTACCAACTGGGCGTTTTCCTTCTGGCTTTCCTACAAGAAGTTTCCATGCACGTCTTTCATTCCCCATACGCGCAACATGTCCTGCCCATCGCAGTCTACGAGACTTAACTGTTCTCATTATATCTGGCTTCCTATAAAGACCATGTAGTTCATTGTTATGTAGTATTCTCCATTCACCTGTCTGTTCATCTCTCTTTGGTCCAAAAATTTTTCCTAAGAACTTTATTCTCCAATACTCGTAATCTCCTTTCCTCCCTTAAAGTAAGAGTCCATGTTTCGCACACATATAATATAACTGGTAGAATAATAGTTTTTATATATTTTCAGCTTAACGTTTTTTGAAAGGAGTTGGGACATCAAGAGTCTCTGCAATGCATAATAGCACGCATTTCCAGAATTGAGCCTATGTTTAATTTCTTTGTGCATCTCATTCCTATTTGTGATTATTGTTCCTAGGTATTTGAATTCAGCCACTTCCTCATAAATTTCCCTCATTTGTAATTAGCTGTCCATTTCCATTATATACTGAATTTCTACGTGTGACCATATATTTAGTTTTACTGATATTTACTTCCAGTCCTAATTTCTTAGTGTTACTCAATAGTGTGTGCGTGTTGGCCTTTAGTATCTCCTCGCTATCGGCCAGTAGTACTACATCATCAGCATAAACTAACAGCTTATTAATACCATTGAGTTGTAAGCCTTCCTCATTCTCTAAAGATTTAATGGCATGCTCTAGTAAAAAATTAAATAGTAGAGGAGATAGTGCATCTCCTTGCTTCAACCCATTCTGGATTTCAAAAGTGTCTGAAAACTGTTTGCCTACACGCACCCTACTCTTTGAGCCATTTAGACACATTCGTATAAGTCTAACTAACTTTTTAGGAATTCCAAACTCCAGCAGGATACTATATAACTTCTCCCTCTTAATTGAATCATATGCTTTTTGGAAGTCTACGTATAGTTGATGTACAGTACCATTATATTTCCATTTCTTTTCTAAAATCTGTCTTATACTAAAAATCTGATCTGTTGTAGACCTGTTTCTTCTAAATGCACATTGATGATCTCCTAGAATGTCATCAATATAGGGAGCAAGTCTGCTTACTAATATATTTGTTAGAATTTTGTACGAAGTTGAAAGTAATGAGATGCCCCTATAGTTGTTGCAATCAGTTTTATCTCCTTTCTTATAAATTGGTACGATAATTGATTCCTTCCATTCATCTGGAAGAGCTTCTTTTTCCCAAATCTTACTAAGCAGACAGCGTATCTTGTCCATCAATTTTTCTCCCCCTGATTTTATCAGTTCTGCTGGGATCTCATCTGAACCTGATGCTTTATACATCTTCAATTTTTCAATTGCCATTTCAACCTCTAATGCACTTGGCTCTGCGACTAGCATTTCTGCTGTCTGTAACTTATCCTCCTCAATGTCCTGTTCTGTATGTACATTTAATAGCTGATTAAAATAACTTTTCCATCTATTTAATATACTCTTGGAATCTGCAATCATATCCCCATTTTCATTCCGAATTATGTTTGTTCTAGCCTGAAACCCTTTCTTCTCTATACTAATTCCCTGATATAATTCTCTAATGTTCCTATTTTTTTGCATTCATTTCAAGATCATTAATCTTCTCTCTCAAATATTCCCTCTCTTTACTCTTTAGTAACTTGGTGGTTTCCCGTCTAACACTACCTAATTGCTCTAAATTTACCTCATTTGGCTCTTGTAACCATTTCATTTTGCTAGCTTTCTTTTCTTTACAATGTCGGCACATTCCTCATCAAACCATTTTTTGTTTTGCCTCTTTTTTAAACAACCAATGCTTTCTGATTTAATAGTATCTCTTATAGCCTCCCATTCTTTATTTATATCAGTTTCTTCTTCGTTTGCCACTTGTCATCTGAAGATTCCAGTACTTCAAATCTATTAGCAATTTTGATTTGGTATTCTTGCCGCATTTCATCATTTTTCAAGTTTTTTAATTCATATTTTACTGAATCATCTTTAGTTCTTATTAACCTTTGCTTTTCTAAATTCCATTTTATGTGTTTTTTCCTGTTCACTTTAACTTTTTTTACACTTAAGACAGCACACACAAAACTTTCACATGCACATAGGCTTTGCTGGAATATATCTAAATCACTTTAAACACAAATTCGCATACCCGAGAATGGAAATCTGGGTTTCTTGCTTCGTACCCAGGAACGCTGATCATGAAACCAAGTAGGTTACAACAATTTAATATAATGCGATTCAATTAGTTCAGAATAAAATGTATTTTTATGTTATCGATCAGGCTCCACAAAGAAGGGAATGAAAAATAAGTAAGAAAACTGTCAGCAATCGGAAATAAACATTTAATGAGATTCCAGCGAACATTTCCACTTTTTATTCATATCTTCACATTTGAAACCACAGAGTTAGCACTCTTGTTTAAAGAGGAGAGCTTAGTCAACTATGAAGCTTTTTGTAGTGTATTTCCAGTTCAACTAGTTCTGGATAAAAAGCAACATAAGTAGAATGAAATGACATCACAAAATGTTCACATATTACAAAACAGATGTAGACCTAAGTATGGCGTTTGAAATATTTTACTAGTTTGAAAATTTTAATGTAAGCAATGAAATTTAATTTAACTTCATTCATTTAATTTAATTTAACTTAATTAATTAAATTTAATTTAATCTATCTTCAGGTTTTTACAGCTGCCAAACCTCCAAAGCCTAAGATCTTGGACATCTTCAATTTTTAACCCTCTTGCTTGCATTACTATCCTCATGTTTTCCTTCCATGTTATCTTTGGTCTCCCTCTTTTCTTCTTTCTGGTTGGTTGCCATTGATACACTAGTTTCGGCCATCGCTCATTTTCCATTCTTAAAAATGTCCTAACCATTTTAATTCCTTGTCCTCAATTATTTCAATTATGCTTTCTTCTGCTTCCATTATGTTCCTTCTTCTTCTTTTTCACTTCCTGGTTTAGGCAAGAGTTGCCTGTTCCGTCTTCACTAATAGATCTAAGACCATCTCTTCCGAGGTCGTCCGACATCTCTTCTTCCTCTTGGAAAATAATGGAAGATTTTATTATGTTTCTACTTTCCTTATTTGTGATATGTTATAATTTTGACTTTCTGGCACTTCTGCGCAAATAATCCATTACTAGAGCTATTAGTCTATTCTTGTAGTACTTATTTATTGTCCATACCTCACTACCATACCATTTAATTTAATTCATTTTTAATTATCTGGGATGCATCATATTGTACCTGCAAAATTTGGATTTGGAGAAGTAATTAGGGAAATATCAACAGATATGTTGTTCAATAAGTAGATATTTGGGAAATAAGACCACAAGGGAAACTCAATTGAAATTTTACAAAACATAGCCGTTCCAAAGTTAACATACTGTTCTGAGACTTGGCCTTTAACGATCCCTGATAAACAAAAAATTGAGACAATAGAAATGAGATTTGTGAGATCCGTATCTTTAAGAGATCAAAAGAGAAATCAAGATATCAGAGATGAATTACAAATATATAATATAAACGAGAGAATATACAGAAATAAATGTAATTGGTTTGAACATGTACAAAGAATGCCAAGTAATCGTTTATGAAAACAGATGCTTCATTATAAACCTCAAGGTCGAAGAAATGTAGGAAGACCTAAACGACGTTGGAAGGACCTGTAGCATATTGTGCGTCAGGGAGTGGAACGGACCAACAGGCACATACCTTGATGATGATGATGATGATGATGGTGATGATGATGATGACTTGAAGAAGATGATAAAGGAAGGATTGGAGATATGTTCTGTAAAGTTGCATGATATATAAAAATGGATGTTTGTTTGTTCGTTCGATTGTTTGTTCGTTTGTTGGTTTGTTTGTTTGTATGTTTGTTCGTACTTTATGTGCGGCCATACCGTAGATCCGACTGTGAAGGGGCTTTTTGCAACATGTTCAGGAGATTCCCGGGATGAACACAGGCTATAAGAGAGTTGTGATACTCAACTCCTACACCCTTAAAATCGCCTTTTGTAGTGGAAAATGTGAAAAAAAATTGCTATTTGGATGCTTAAATGGTTTACACTGCCTAAACCATAACAAATACACAAAATTAACGTACACAGAATTGAATATCTCAAAAAGCTCTACAAAAAAGTCCGCGACAGCAAATGTTTATTTCTTACGGATAACTCACAATAACAATTTTTGTCTTTCATTGATGCCAAGAAGATCGAGACAAGTACGTGAATTCCTGTGTAAGCATAGCAGCAGTTGGCGCGTACTCTTTTACGGATAACTCACAATAGCGAATTTTGTCTTTTAGCTCATTTATGCCAAAAAGATCGAGATAAGTAGATTCCAGGGCACCGCCGGGTAATCAGCATGGGTATCTAAAAATAATTACGATATACATTTTTCCTCTTACTTATTCAACTAAACATAAAAGCACATTAATTTTCATTTATTTAGGCGTAGCAGAGCACGTCGGTTATTAGGTAGTTTCCAATAAAAAAGCAATAACTCGTAGAATTAAAATGATGTATATTACTTATTGAACGACCTAGTTTCCCTACAAAGTAAGAATTTGAATTCTAGTATTAAAGTTGGATTTTATAACCGTGAAGATCTCTGTAAAGTGTAATTTCTGTAGCCTACTTCAGTTTTATACACTAACAAATTTGATATAAAAAATCATGTATCATGACACAAAAGTGATTGATTAGAATCAATATTCTTCTTCTTCTTCTGCTTAATGAAATTAGGCCTTTTGACCTGTTTTCACATCAAGTGGGATTTAATGAATCCTCCCATCTAGTAAATGGGCGTCCAACATTTCTATGTCCTATTGGTTTGTACTTTAGTAACAGCTGAGGGATTCTATCTGTAGGCATTCTCTTGACATGTTCATACCAGTTGTTTCTCATGTTGTCAATTCTATTTGTTAAATTAAAAATATTTAAGTCCTTCCTAATGTCCTCACTTCTTTTCTTGTCCAAAATTGTCACACCTGCTACTGAACGTAGGAACTTCATTTCTGCAGTTTCTATTTTCCTTCTGTCTGAACGGTTAAGAGTCCAATTTTCACTTGAATATGTTAAGACAGGCACTGCCATAATTTTGTAAAATTTTAGTTGTGTGCTCCTCAAAGTTTTATTTTTCAGTGTCCGTCTTATAGTGCCACACATTCTGTAAAATCTATTTAATTTAATATTAATATCTTCCTTCTGGCAGTATGATACGTTGCATCCTAAATAATTAAAATTGTTCACCTGTTGTATTATACTGTTATTAATACTGATTTTACACCTCATGTGGTCTTTCCCGTTGAATGCCATTACTTTCGATTTGCTTTCAGAGATTGTCATATTGAATTTATTTGCTACTTCGTTTAATTAAACGGCCTAATTATAGAGAATACTCTATAGTTCTATATAGCCTACATATATATATATATATATATATATATATATATAGAATGATCAAAATGTGGGATGTTAATGTTATGCTACTTGCCCAATTAACGTCAATTTTCTTAATTTGTTGGCAAGAAATACAAGGCAGCAGTGCCCGCATAGCTCTACAACTATCCGTGCTACTAACCTGGGGATCACGTTCCACGGTCTGCAAACCTGTGTTGACCTGCAGCAAGAGTTGCCTTACAAGCTAATTTTCACGACTTAACATATCAAGTTTTACTGCAATTTTCTATTTTTTATCGCTGTATGTTCAGTGGCCAGATCGTCCAGTTATGTTGTAAACCTACACAATAACTGGATATTTCACATTACATACATCATTAAAATTATTATAATAGCTTTAAAATACTTTTTTTTTTGCGTTTTATTATTTAAAAACCGAATTTCAAGATGCGAGACGTCTATAAGGCCTTTAGCATTTGAAACAATGATTATTTTCAGTATGTGGGCTGTGATGTTGGCTACAATGTGGAAAAAGATATTGACTCCAAAATAAATACATTTCAGACGGTGTGTGGAACAATACAGAGAACATTCAAAAATAAAATTAGAAAAGAAACCAAGATAAAAATGTATAATGTTACGGCGGTTCCCACAATATTGTATGGATGTGAAACTTGGGCTCCAGTGAAAAAACAGAAGGATAGAATACAGACGGCGGAGATGAGGTTCCTAAGACAAGTAAAAGGATGTACAAGACTTGATAGAATAAGAAATGAGGATATAAGAGAAGAATTGAAAGTACAGCCTTTATTGGATAAAGTCACGAATTACAGACAGAAATGGATTGATCACATGGATGGAATGAGTAAGGAGAGATATCCATTGTTAGCAAGAAATTATCAAGCAAGAGGAAGACGTGAAGTTGGAAGACCTAGCAGACGTTGGGCTGATGCATTATGAAGTCGGAACGGGCAATTGCCTAATCCCTGGAGTGATGATGATGATGATGATGATGATGATGATTATTTTCAACTAATCATAAAGATATTGGAACCCTATACTTCATCTTTGGGGCTTGAGTAGGGATAGTAGGAACCTCCTTAAGAATACTAATCCGTGCAGAATTAAACCAACCAGTCTGACTTATTTTTTTAATTTTATTAATTTGTTTGTATATTTTATCTGATGGAGTTATGGCCGTAAGTTCTTTTCTTCCACTTCATCATCATCATAGTACATTCACGAATTTAGGCCATTTGTTCACCTGTTTCGGCCTCAAGAGAAACGCCAAACAAAAGTATTTTGAGTGGACGTCCTGGTATTCTTCTTCCTTCAGGTTGATATCTTAACATTTGTTTGGGTATCCTGTGATCTTCCATTCGATGAACATGTTGCATCCATCTTGACTTATAAGCAGAAATTTTGTTTTCTAAAGTTTCCATGTGTAATTCTTCTAAGATGACTTAAATTTTTGTGAATAGTAGTGTGTGTCCTGCAGTCCTCCGAAGGTATCGCATTTCAGCAGATCTTCCACTTCATCAGGGTTAAATTATACATACAATAAAATTATGATAAATGATACATAATAAATAATTATAGACTACACAATATAAAGTTGACAAGGGTAAGAAAGAATGATGATAATAATAATAATAATAATAATAATAATAATAATAATAATAATAATAATAATAATAATACATTTAAATAAATACTCGAAAGACTACAAGAAATAGGCAGGCAGATAATAATAATAATAATAATAATAATAATAATAATAATAATAATAATACTTACTCACTGGCACTATCGAACCCGTAGGTTCATGGCCGCACGGACATAAGCTCTCCATACGTCCCTATCCTAAGCTAATGCTTTCCAATCATTCCCTGTATAATCTACTTCCCTCAAATCATAGTTAATGTTATTCTCCCACCTCATTCTTGGTCTACCAACTGGGCGCTTCTCTGGCTTTCCTACAAGAAGCCTCCATGCAAGTCTTTCATTCCCCATACGTGCAGCATGTCCTGCCCATCGCAGTCTACGAGACTTAACCGTTCTTATTATATCTGGCTTCCTATAAAGACCATGTAGTTCATTGTTATGTAGTCTTCTCCATTCACCAGTCTGTTCATCTCTCTTTGGTCCAAAAATTTTCCTAAGTACTTTATTCTCAAATACTTGTAATCTCCTTTCCTCCCTTAAAGTAAGAGTCCATGTTTCGCACCCATATGATATAACTGGTAGGAATAATAATAATAATAATAATAATAATAATAATAATAATAATAATAATAATAATAACAAAAATGATAACCTATAGTTAGATTAGGTAAATGGCTTAGTGAAGAAAGTTATTGGGGATAACCAAATTTATTATGTCATTGTGACGGCAACTGATCTCACATCCACATGTATCAAACATGGAGGTGAACGATCATCCAGCCAGTAAGGTTATAGGGGTGACATATGTTCAGCATGTCGATCCCTATCTATTTAGATGATTTTCTCATCTACAGCCGCTACTTAATTTTTCTACCGAAATTCCTCACCTCCGGTCACATACTGGCATGCGCACGCGGGCTCGATCCAGTTCATGTCCCATAGCAACGTAATATTATAATTCTGGCTTTTCACATTAACACGCAACAAATATAAGTAACCAAAACATCATCCTATGTCTGCATCTAAACAAAGGGATCAAATTACAAAACAAATTTAATTAGAATGACATATTAATCTATCTATCTTCGGGTTTTTACAGCTGTTGCCGTCTTCTCGTGCCAAACCTCCAAAGACTACAATCTTGAGCATCTTCAATGCTTAGCCCTCTAGCTTGCATTACTATCTTCATGCTTCCTTTCCATGTTAACTTTGGTCTCTCTCTTTTCTTCTTTCTGCCTGGTTGCCATTGATATAGTAGTTTCGGCCATCGCTCATCTAAAGTAAAGTAAAGTAAAGTATTCCCACTACAGGCCTCAGGAGGCCCTTGAGGTAGTAGGAGGTTAAGGCTCCCACTATTTCTAGACTATCGGCACTTGATGTCAGCCGAGTTGTCAGCCCGGCGTGACGGCCGCCTTTACCCCAGAACAAGCGTCTGGTACTCATTTCCGTTGGAGGCTGAGTCGACCCCAGAGCCATAGTGCCGCCAGAAGGTTTGGATCAGTTTAAAAATCCTGACCCACCGGGACATGAACCCTCGATCTTCCGGCTTGTAGCGCAGTGCCTTAACCACTATGCTACGGCGTGCCCCCATCTTCCATTCTTAAAATAAGGCCTAAACATTTTAATTCCTTCTCCTCAATTCTTTCAATTATGCTTTCTTCTGCTATATATTATATAACTTATTTTAAATGCTGATATATTAATCAAAATTAAAAATTCCTACAATTGAACCGGTGGTTGTAAAGAAAAGATTGCTGCAAAATGTGTTTTAATGGTAGAAAAGTAAAAATAAAATAAAATTATTTTCCTTAATAAGTAATCAAATGGCAGGAGAAAAGATAACGAGTATTTGAGAATAAAGTTCTGAGGAAAAATTTTGGACCAAAGAGAGATGAAAAGACAGATGAATGGAGAAGACTACATAACACTGAGCTACATGATCTTTATAGGAAACCAGTTATAATAGAACAGTTAAGTCTCGTAGACTGCGAGGGGCAGGTCATATGGCACGAATGGAAAATGGAAGTAATTTTTAGGGAGCCCGAAGGAAAATCCCTAGTTGATAGACCAGAAATGAAGTGGGAGACTAACATTAACCATGATTTGAGGAAATAGAATATGAAGGGGATGATTGAAAAACATTAGCTCAGGATAGAGATGTATGGAGAACTTATGTCCGCGCTGCCATAGACCTACGGGATCGATAGTGCCAGTGAGTTAATTAATTAGTTAATAATACATAAAATAAGATGCATTTAATTAGGCCTATATTTTTCTCTAGATATAACAAAACTTTAAACTCTCTGGAAATATGCTGTCCAACTACCTCAATTGTATCCCTTTCCCACGAAACTTTCAATAAATATATAATTTTTATTTATAAGATAAATAGGTAATCAAATCGTTAAACTCAAAATTACAAATAAATGTATAAATTTTTATTAAATAAATAAGTAGGTTACCCAGAAAAAAACATTGAAACGGTGTCCACCTGGAAGAAGAAGGAAAAGAAGACCTCAAAACTCGTGGATGCAAGAAAGAAGAACTGGAACGAGAATAAGAGGACTGGAGGAAATGGAGTGGATGGATAGGAATGAGTGGAGAAGAAAAATAAAACTTTAGGCACAGAAAGATATGTAAATATTGAAAATCTGAATATAAAATAAATAAATAGATATATGAAAATGTTAAGCTCAAAATTACAAATAATTTTATGAACGCACAATTAATAATTTGGTCACTTTATGATAATGGGACATGGAAGAGTGCCTAATCACATTTACCAATGACTACTTCTAGAAAACCTTGAATAACTTGAAAAATGAACTCGCGCAGGAAGTGTGTAAACTGAGCTATTTTTTTTCAGAAATTGAATGTGTGTTCCGATTTTGCTGTTTAATGAAATATATCCTTTTTTTTTTGTAAATTAAATTTTATATAATTCCTTCGCAGTCCAGAGATATACCAGAGTATGGTTATACAACATCTTACAACATCTTGCACTTTGCTATAGCAGTGAGGCATGGACTTCGATGAAAGGAGAAGAGAGCAGGATAACTTCTAGTGAAATGGGATTCATGAGATATACAGCAGGGTATACCAAATGGGATCACAAACGAAATGATATTTTGAAGAAACTACGTTTAGAATCGGTCGTTGAGTACACACATAGATACCGGAACAACTGGATGAATCATTTGCGACTAATGAGTTCAGATGGAGTTCCCAAGGCCATGCTTTGTTATTGTCCAACAGGGAAGAGATTTCTGGGCAGTCCAAGGAAACGCTGGATACAAAATTCATCAGTGAGATCGCAACAGGCTTATAGGCCTAAGACTTGGTTGGATGAAGAAGAAGATAAGTATACAATTTTGTTTTGTCACGAAAAAAAAAACACGAGAGGCAGTAGAGCAATTTTTAAATTTCAGCTTTCGGATAAATCCTCACTCCTAATGATTGAATTATTTTTTTTTGTGAATCTCTTTATCATTTTATTCTAATAGCATATTCCTAGTTTAATTGCGAAACATCAAAAACTACTTCCAATAGCGCAATTTGTTTTAATTTGGCTTGCAATTAATCCCCACTCCTAATTGTTCGATTTTGCTCGATCTCACAGACATATATGTAAAATTTACATACATGTTCTTGTCATGGTAGTGTATATTAAGTAGGATAAATGAAGATTTGTACAAAAAGTTCCAAAAAATATTTTCATGAAAAAAACACTGGTCAACATGATTTTTGTCTCATGAGTACCAATAGTTGTACATAATGCAGTTTTTTTATCGTGTTTTCAAATATGTATTCGGAATTTTTCCATCACCCACAGTTTTTTTTATTTAATTTTCAATTAATGGATTTAAATAATATTTTTTTAATAAACGTTTTTCCGTCCATTTGTCCAGTGAGCGATGAGCACGGGGAACACTTTCATCAGGAGATTTCAGCTATGGAAAATAGATATCAAGGCAAATGGAATCCTAATATGCTCGCCGATTATTGTTGGACCATCAGGAGGGATACTCCACACGTGAAATATAGCATAAAATCATCATTTCTTACTTTCTAGGTGAGTCCGAATGTTTGAATATTGTGTAGTTACGAATGTAGACAATATTAAAGTGTTTGAAATTATAAAAACCTGTCTCTCGGAAACCTTGCGTGATAGAGAAAAACCGATATCATATTTGAATTCAGGAGAACAAATGCAATCAGAATCACATATATTTCTTTCTGAGACAAAAAAGAAGCTTTTTTGATGCTCAGTGTAATTTCATTTGCTAAAATGGGTTAATGGAGACGATGGCGTTAGAATGTAACATGCACAGGGTGAAGTTCATGAAAGACTAGTACAAGAAAACAGCAATAAATGTAAAATCTGTATTCCTATACAGATATAAGGTAAAGCGTGCTGCCTTGTCACGCAGCGGGCCTGGTTTCGATCCCAGGTCGGGGCAGTTTTTCTGGGTGAGATACTTATCGGGGTTTTTCCTCGCCTGTAAGACAAATGTCAGGAAAACTTTAAGGCCCAAACGGTCCCCGAAATCATATGGTCATCATCATCATTATCCTTATCATTGTCATCATCATCATCATCATCATCATCCTTCACCGGTGTGGAAAGCAACGGGAAGCTACCACACCTACAATTGCCTAGTAAAGCTGCAAGCATAGCATGAAAATACTATGATTGCAGTGAAGGACCTGCCTTCGGGCAGAATTACTATGGATGGATGGATGGATACAGATATATTAAGACCTGTATATATAAACTCGGTTGTATCACTTCAATATTTTTTATTTATATACAGATTTTCAACGTTTACAAATCTTTCTGTGTCTAAAGTTTTATTATCTTTCTCCACTCTTCTCTATCCATCCACTCCATGTCTCCAGTCCTCTTGTTCTCATTCCAGTTCTTATTTCTTGCATCTGCAAGTTTCGAGATCTTCCTTTCCTTCTTCCAGGTGGACACCTTTCCAATGTTGGGTAACCTTCTTTCTTGTATTCGTCGTACGTGCACATACCAATTTAATCATCATCATCATCCGGTATCATGGCAGCTGCCGCCGTCTTCCGGAAACCAAACGCCATTACTCTCTATCCATCCATTGATCTTCCTCCTTTCCTCTGATATTCATAGCTGCTTGTACCCCTTCTATCCAAGTTTTCTTCGGTCTTCCTCTCTTCCTCCTTTCTATTGGGATCCATTCCATAACAATTTTTGGCAATCTTTGCTCTGGCATTCGTTTGACATGACCATACCACTGCAATCTTTTCTTTTCTATGATGTCTATGATGTCCGGCTCCGCTTGTACACCCATAATTTCCCTTATTTCTTTATTCCGTATTCTATCCGTTCTAGATTTTCCAGATGATTTTCTTAAAACATCCATTTCTGTACTTAAAATTCTTTTCATTTCCCTGGTAGGAATTTGCCAGACTTCAGCACCATATGTTAAAATGCTCTGAATTATGGTTTGATATATTTGTAATTTTCTATTTTTTGTAACATTTTTGCTCCACCAAACAGAGTTTAAAGCATTTATTGCTTGTTTTGTTTGTGTGATTCTATTTTTAATTTCCACTGTGTTATGACTTGTATATTATATAATCTACTATTGAATATCTAATATTTTTTTCTCGTATGACAGTATTTTTATTTTTTTATAATTTTGAACATCTTGCTGCTCTCCTCAAGAAATCCATTTCCATCGACATAAGTTCCTGTTCTAAACTTTTGTTGAATTTCCAAACTTCAGCTCCATATGTGACAGCACTTCTCACTATTGAATTATATATTATTAACTTATTTTTTCTGGTTATATGTCTGTTCCATAAGACTCCATTTATCATTGCTGTTTTGCTCTACCTTTAACTTATTTATTACCTTAATACCTTAATACAGACTTTCCACTTTACAGCAGTTTGCCTTTTATTCCTCCTTTCCAGAGATTCCTATCTTCCCATTGTCCATCTTCCATACCCCTCTTCATCATGGCATCATATATTCCCTCATACCATGCTCTTATACTTCTCCCCTCTTCCTTCTGCCTGGTACCATCCAATCCAACACCTGTTTAGACCACTGGTCTTCCGACATCCGTTGTACATGTCCATACCATTGTAGAGGTCTCTTTGTTATCCTATCGATAACAGTTTCTTGTGCATCCTTTATTTATTCTGTTCTGAATATCACTTTCTTGTTTATCCTCTATATCCACTTTAACTTCCAGATACTCAAATTGTTCACATCCTCTATTATACTCCTTCTGATCTAATATTAAATGTTCGGTGTCTACTCCACATCCCATAGAAAATGTTTTCTCTAAATTTATTTTCAAACCCCGATTATCGTATTCGTCCAATAATTTTCTGAACATAAACTCCATGTCTTTAATAATAATAATAATAATAATAATAATAATAATAATAATAATAATAATAATAATAATAATAATAATAATAATAATAATAATAATAATAATAATAATACTTTATTCTGGCAGAGTTAAGGCCATAAGGCCTTCTCTTCCACTCAACCAGCACAAATACAAATAAATATTTGACAAATATAGATATACACTATACTAATTAAAAACAGTTAAAGATACATTAAATCTAGCAACGTAAATTTCATGTACAAACAACATTTTATAGGATAATAACAATAATGATACTTATGATAATAATAATAATAATAATAATAATAATAATAATAATAATAATGATAATAATAAATAATAATAATAATAATAATAATAATATAAATATGATAAATTATACGAGAAACACCATTTAATATATATACCTTACACTGGGTAATAATGAAGTCGAGGTTAGAACAAATATAAATTTAGATTTCTTTTAAAAGATGCCAATGTCCGGCAATGTCTTCATAATCTTGAGAAATTATTATCTGATCATCCGCAAATAGCAGTGTATATATTGTGTCTGTTGACCCATCTCAACTGGTTCTCCCATTTCTGCACATTTTTTGCTCCAGTTTGACAGTGCTTTATGTATAAATATCTTAAATAATGTGGGTCATATGCTACAACCTTGACGAAGGCCTTTTGTTGCTTTAATTTCTTCTTATACACATTTTCCAATTTTAATTTTAGATATTGCGTTTTATACTATTTTTTTGCATTAATAATTGTATCGTTTATGTCCAAATCATTTAATGCTTCCCACAACTTTTGTAATGGTATATTACGATGCGAGGTTCACAAACGTGCGTTGTACATAATTTTTTGCGCGATGGTATTTTCAAAATAATAAATAATAGTAAAATATTAACATCTTTGTTGGAAATATTTGCGTTCATTATAAACAATTGACTAACGTTAACAGTGTGGGCTATGTTTATTAGTTGAAAAAACAGGAGGCCTTGAGAACAATTATTGATAACCTGGCCGCAAATACGTATTTATTGTTTCAAATAAAGTTTAGTTCATTTAAAATGCAGTGATTTGTTTCGTATATTGTATATTAACACTACATTCTTGATATGTTCTGTATATATACATTGTACGTAGTATACATAGAGGGCAGTAGTTTTGTTTCCTGCACGTGGGTGTAAATGTAATATTACAGTATAGTTATTTAAGTTGGCAACGCCGAAATGTAGGAAGCTGAACTTTCAATAATGTGGAATTTGAGTTTTTTCTTCAAATCGAAAACATTTATTGTCTACATTATCAAGATAAATAATCTTTATAATAATAATTATGACCTTATTCATTATTATTTTATGCTAGGTGGAGGGAGAAGATTGCCAAATCTACTGATGCTCCAGCCAATTGCTATTCTATTTATTCTTCCATTCTTTAGCTCCAACTTTCGAGGAATTCAATTGTACCCATTGCTGGTAAGTACGACAAAACGCACTATAGCGCAAAAAATAATTATTTACCGGTAAAGTGATCCCACAACAGGCCTCATGAGGCCTTTGGGGTAGTAGGAGGTTAAGGCTCCCACTTTTTCTAGACAATCGGCACTTGATGTCAGCCGGGTTGTCAGCCCTGCGTGACGGCCGCCTTTACCCCAGAACAAGCGTCTGGTACTCATTTCCGTTAGAGGCTGAGTCGACCCCAGGGCCATAGTGCCGCCAGAGGGTTTGGATCAGTTTAAAAATCCTGACCCCAACGGGACTTGAACCCTCGACCCTCCGGCTTGTAGCTCAGTGCCTTAACCACTACGCTACGGCGTGCCCCAATTATTTACCGGTAGTTAATATAATGTCGTTATTCAAATGAATTAAATTTTAGGTTACAGAAAATATTAGAATATTCTGACCACAACTGATGGCCAATGAGTAGGTTTAGTAGATTAACAATATAGGACATAATAATGTTGGCATGCCAAATGTTTCTTTTTTTTTCAGGTGGCATATGAAACCAGAAGGCGGTTCAGACCTTGGTTGTTATATGCGATCTGCGGTCTACACGAGGTCAGAGCCGTCCGTCCACAAAATGAGGTCACTAAATACAAATTACCAGTGTAAAATTTAAGATATACAATATTTACATTATATTATCCCCATTTTATTATTATCCTGAACAATGCCTTTTCTTTACTTATGGTCATTCATATTCCCTATAACTTCTATTGACAAAATCGTGACTTTAAAACTATTGAAATATTAGATAAAAATCAATAAACTTTTATAAGACTCATGATGCGTTCCGTTGAGGTATTATTCAAAATTAAAATATAAAATTATGGAATATTCACCTGAAAGGTCCGTCTGCTCAACTTAATTAATGCTTTAACTGTTACGCTTTCGGGACTTGTCACATCATCGGCAGGATTCAAAACTCTACCAGATCTTCAGTGAAACACCAGTTTTGAATCCTGCCGATGATGGGACAAGTCCCGAAAGCGCTACAGTTAAGTAATTAATTAAGTTGAGGAGACGGACCTTTCAGGTGAATATTCCATAATTTTATATTTTAATTTTGAAAATTAATAATTAAAATGTACCTGTTGGCAGGTGCCGTCGTCCTCAACTTCGTTATAATAATGTATGTAAAATATTATTAAATCGAGCCTTTCGGAAGTTAACTTCCATCATCAGCAGGATGAGTATGCGCTACTAGTTGTTGTATTTAAGACACGCCAATAGGAACTCACTGGTTTTTGGGATTATACGTTTGGGGTGTATTCTCATTCAGTAACAAGGTATTGTTGATTTCTTTAATGATTTCAAGGTCTTCTAGTAGATTCATTTTAGCTGGAAGTCTTTCTACTAGAAAACCTTGAAATAATTAAAGAAATCAACCATCACCTTGTTACTAAATGAGAACACACCCTAAACATACAATCCCTTATACGAGACAGTTAAAAACCAGTCAGTTCCTACTGGCAATGCATCAAGGCTATCAACGTCTACTGCGTCTTAAATACAGTAAGTCATCCTGCTGATGATGGAAGTTAACTTCCGAAAGGCCTCCAATTAATAATATTTTACGTACATTATTTTAACAAAGTTGAGGATGACGGCAACTGCCAATAGGTACATTTTAAGTTTTAATTTTTATCTTATGACTATTCACCTCAACGGAATTTGATATGAATGTTATTAATATTGACTCCAGCCGCTGGATCTCCGGCTCTGACGTTTAGGTTGTACGGGGGGTAAAGGGAGAAACTCGCCCTCTACTGCCAATAAGGAAATAGATGAACTGGGAGTACATGTCTGCCACAACCAATCACTGCTCTTGATGCTGCTATAGCGCGCTAGTAAGGTTTGAAATTGCTGAGATGTTGTCAGCTGTATTTCTGCTAACCGCATATATAAACCGGCCCCTCGCACTGAATATTCATATCGGCAACACTGCCGTGCAAACGTCAGAGCCTGACATCAGTGGCTGGAGAATAATGGCATATCCACAACGGGTCCAGATTTTAAAATATATTTAAAATTAAAAGAACTATGGCCTGCAAATGCAATTATTTGGAAAGTACGTTCATCATCATCATCATCAACACCAACAAGGATTAAGCCCAATGGCCTGTTCCGATCTCATTATAGGTCGAATTAGCCCTTCCATCTCTTCAATGGTCTTCCCAACAATCTTCTCCCTTTTGGTTTATAATTATAAATTCTTCTTGGTATGCGCTGTTCATTCATTCGTAATACGTGCTGAAGATAAGCATTTTGATAGTATTTTATTCTTTCACAGAGATTAAATATATTAAGTACTGTCCTTATATCTTCGTTTTTCTTTTTATCGGTCCTTTGGTATCCTGCTATTGCTCTCAACATCTTCATTTCAGCAGCCTCTATTTGTTTACTATCTGCCTTTGTTAATGTCCAGGTTTCACATCCATAGATACGAGATGGAACTGCCAATACTTTGCAACATTTTAAAATAGTTTCTTTTCTAGTTTTGTTCATATTTTTATGTTAGTAAAATTGACTCTTCGGCTATAAAATTACAGTAGGCTTATGACAAGATGAAGTCAGTATTTAAAGTTAACATTTCAAATGCTATGTCAACAGCATGGAGAAATCGTCACTAGTTCTCGATAATTCTCGTTGAATTTCAACAAATATAAGTTTCATGACAATGACTCTGAGATCGCATGTAAAATATGTTTTATTAAATCGACCAGTAGGAGATATGGGCCTAGTACCCTAGTTCTGTCTACTTCAGTTACATAATACAGGCCTATTATGTTCACAGGAATGTTGTTTGGCAAGCTCATTACATACATATCGAATGTATTAACAAGCTATTTGTTCTAATAGTCTAACACTATATAATCGTTTGAGAATTCTCAAAGACTACTCAAACATACCACTGGTATAAATTAATCGGATTGAAGAGAGTAAGAAACTATTCCCGAGCAAGAAGATTTACTCCTTTACATATTAAATATCACAATTGTACTTTTTCCACAGTCGGTGTTAAAATGCCTGCTTAGAACCAGGTTCTTCTAACCATACTTTAAAAAAAAACTTTTTCCACTATACATTATGTTCCAACTCTTCTTCTATATCATTTTATCATAAGTAATGCCACGAGTGATTTCCAATGTATCTAGTGGATTTGGGAAACAAGAGTGGCATTTGTTAGGGCTATTTAACGAATAAAATTAAGCTGTTTACTCACAAATCATTATTTCATCATCATCATCATCATCATCATCCTGCCAGGTAGTAGTCCTAGAAGAATTATTTGAGGAATAGAAGAGTATTATAAAATAATTACTTTAGGTTGACATTCTAATGTTATAAATTAACTAACTCTTCATAATCAGAAGTAAGTGCTAATTTACTATAAATTGGTTTAAGAGACCATTACTTGCTTTCAGTCATCTGATAACCCTCTTAATTTAGAAATTCAATTAATAAATTTATTTGTTGAAATTCTTTCAATAACAATTGGTATAAATCTATGATTAGCCCCGCAAATCTCAGAGCATTGTCCATATAAAACTCCTGGCCGGTTAATTAGGAAGCTAGTTTGGTTTAGTCGACCAGGCGTAGCATCAGCTTTCACGCCTAAACTTGGGACAGTTCATGAATGAAGAACGTCCTGCGAAAGCGGTTTTCGTGCCATCTTTTCATAGCTCGACCAAGTGATTGTTTCCCATTTGGACAGTAGTTCATTACTGCCTTGGGGATCCTGGATCTAGCCATTCTTGAGACGTGTTCCTTCCAGTTTAGCTGATATCTGGAGATGTAGTCCAGTACTAGTGACACATTAAGTTCTTGAAGGATTTATACATCTTTATTTCGACCCCATTTGGTGTAGCCAGCTGTTCGGCGCATAAATCTCATCTTACAAGCTGTTAGTCTGCTTTCATCTCTCGTCCTTATAGTCCACGCTTCACTCCCATAAAATAGGACTGGTCGAGCCATTATTTGGTAAAGACGAGTACGAGTTGATTTTTGCACTAATGAAGGTTTTAAAACTCTATTAATGATTCCCATTGATTTGTTGAATTTCACAATTCTCTGATTAATTCAAATTTTCAACAAAAGAGAGTTTATATCCCAAATAAGTAAACTCATCCATCAACTCACTCTAAAATTTTGTTATTTAAACAAATTTTGCTTGGTATTGGGGATTTTCCACAAAAGGCCATTATTAATCATTATAATAAAATCATTATTTAAATGTAGTTATTCTAAAATATATATATATATATATATATATATATATATATTTTACGTAAAATGCGATGTTTTTGAAATCAAATGAGAAATGTTTGGTTATGTTTTATTTGCTCATCACTGCACCTTGGTCATAGGCCTACTATTTATTGCCAAATAGGAGCGCAATATTGTAAGAATGCATCCTAGTGGAGAAAAAATTACACATCAAAGTGTATATTATAACCAACATTATAGATTAATCATTTTATTTATTTATAGTTTCTGCGCTAGGAAAGGTTCTTCATTGCAATCATAGCATTATCATGCTTTAGTCCACCGCTGTGGTCTCGAGGTAGCGTGCTGCCTTTTCACGCAGCGGGCCCGGGTTCGATCTCCGGTCGAGGCAGTTTTTCTGGGTGAGGTTTTTATTGGGGTTTATCCTCACCTGTAAGACAAAGGCCAGGAAAACTTTAAGGCCCAAACGGTCCCCGAAATCATATGGCCATCATCATCATCCTTCACCGGTGTGGAAAGCAACAGGAAGCTATCACACCTACATTTCCCTAGTAAAGCTGCAAGCATAGCATGCCTTCGGGCAGAATTACTATGGATGGATCATGCTTTACTAGGGAATTATACACTACTAGTGTGATAGGTTTCTGTTGCTTTACACACCGGGGATGAGGATGACGATGATGTTCGGGGACCATTTTGATCGGAACGCTAGATGAAAACATCCATAATTTAATCGAATTATGTATTTCATTACCGAACATTTAAAACTTAGACATAATAGTTTTAACAAAACTAACTAACTAAAACTCACTGGCTCTATCGAACCCGTAGGTACATGGCCGTGCGGACATAAGCTCTCCATACATCCCTATCCTAAGCTAATGTTTTCCAATCATGCCCTGCATAATCTACTTCCCTCAAATCATGGATAATATTATTCTCCCACCTCATTCTTGGTCTACCTACAGGGCGTTTTCCTTATAGTTTTCTTACCAGAAGCTTCAATGCACGTCTTTCATCCCCCATACGTGCCACATGTCCTGCCCATCGCAGCCTACGAGACTTAACTGTTCTTATTATATCCCTGTAATACATAATAGCATGCATTTCCAGAATTGAGCCTATGTTTAATTTCATTGTGCATCTCATTCCTATGTCTCGCGCCGTAGTCGAGTGGTTAAGGCAGGAAGCCTTAGCGCAGAGCTACAGGAGTTGCACTGGTTCAAGTCCCAATGGAGGAAAAATTTTTCTCATGGTATTTCGGCCAGTATGGGACCGGTGTCCACCCAGCATCGTGAGGCGCTTGGGTAGCTATAATAATTAGGGACTTCAGGTTGAGAAGACCAGCTATAACGGCTGGGGGACCCGATATGCTGACCACATGTCACCCCTACACGGGCTAGATGATCGTCTACCTCTGTGATTAACACATGTGGATGTGAGGCCAGCAGCCGGATGATAGACCAAAGACCTTCTAGGCCTGTCGCGCTTGGAGTTCTTTTTATCTCATTCCTATTTGTTATTATTGTTCCTAAATGCTTGAAATCAGCAACTTATTCAAATAAAGGTTTTAACATAAATGTGAACACAGAAATAAGACAGGAACTTGAAATATTTGCAATAACTGATAAAATGGATATATATAGACAAAAATGGAAGCAACACATAGACAGAATGAATGAAGATAGATATCCAAAACAAATAACAAAATACAAACCTAAAGGCACCCGAGATGTGGGCAGACCTAGAAAGAGATGGGCTCAAGTCGGAACGGGTCAACAGACCTAATCCATGAATGAAGATGATGATGATGAACATAAATGTGAAAATGGAATTTAAGAAACTTAGTGTTTGTTGCCAGAGATCATGTTCTGAAGTAATGTTGGGAAACTGAAGAGAGACACCGTAAGCGATAGTTATGGGAATGTGGGAATGTAACCCACACAGAAGCCATGGCGAATGCAATTACAAGCCGAGTATTTGCAGAGCGGCGCCTCATGGACTCGCATACTGACACGTACACCGAGGGTTAGGCTACCTGTAAGTAGGAAGCTGAATTGCTGGACCAATGAAGAGGCGGGGCTCGGCTCCAAGCAAGATTACAGGACTCGGGTCGTGGAGAAACGTGGTGGAAAACCCTTCACTTCCAACAGTATGACCCAATAAACAATGCTACCTACACTAGCAGACATACTTTGCTTGCAGCTGCATTGTTACAAACTTACAGAGTATAGCAGATTACATCCTCAGTTCTGAACGTCATTCTTATAACTGAAACGAGACTTCCATACTTATGACACACATATATAATAATAATAATAATAATAATAATAATAATAATAATAATAATAATAATAATAATAATACTTTATTTATTCTGGCAGAGTTAAGGCCATAAGGCCCTCTCTTCCACTCAACCAGCACAAATACAAATAAATATTCGACAAATATAGATATACACTATACTAATTATAAACAGTTAAAGATACAATAAAGGTAGCAATGTAAATGTCATGTACAAACAACATTTTATAGGGTAATAACAATAATGATACGATAATAATAATAATAATAATAATAATAATAATAATAATAATAATAATAATATAATATGATACATTATACGGGAAACCCAATTAATATATATATCTTACACTGGATAATAATGAAGTCGAGTTTAGAGCAAATATAAATTTAGATTTCTTTTAAAAGATGCCAATGTCCGGCAGCCCCTTATTTCTTGTGGTAGGGAATTCCAGTTGCGAGAAGTGGAGATGGTATATGACATGGAGTGATGTGATGTCCTATGTTGCGGTATATTAAGTAAGAGACTATGTTGTGATCTTGTGTTTAAGTTATGGTTTGAGGATAGATACTGGAAACATATATATATATATATATATATATCATCTAGATTTAATTCCTCTAGATAAATTGGAAATCACTCCTGGCATTACTTACGGCTATTTAACTCATGATTATACAGGGAATGATTGGAAAGCATTAGCTCAGGATAGGGATGTATGGAGAGCTTATGTCCGCGTGGCCATGAACCTACGGGTTCGATAGTGCCAGTGAGTAAGTAAGTAAGTAAGTAAGTAATTAACTCATGGCCCAAATGGGAGTCAATGACCAATCACATTTCAATGATTTTTTACTTACAACCAATAACAGTCGTTTTCCATCACGATTTTATCAGTTTAATTTTATCATTGCAAAATCAAGCTCCTTTTCTTTTTTAACATTCTGAATAGGTCATAGCATTATTTTCAGCGACTGCATGTGGCTACCAGATTGTATATAATGCACGAATATAACCTTATCGTGGTTGCGGGAGATAATATAAAACATTTGTAGCAATTTATTATACCACAAAAAAAAAAAAACCACTCTTTGCACTTTCTTAAACGTATTTTTTCCCAGGTAATATCATTCCAGAAAAATATAATTTACATATTTACATCATAGGACATGAGAAATTAATTAATATACATTAATTAAATAAAAATAAAACGTAGTTTTATTTGATTTTCATATTTATTATATAATTCAGTGACAGCTGTTTCGGTACACTGTACCTTCTTCAGACATGTTAACAAATTATGAATTGTGTTCCAACTGATCTAAGCAACAATACAACAATATTTATTTAAATTTTTAAATTTAACAAAGGGGATTCATTCAAATCAAATTGAGAATTTAACAGTTTTTTACTACTTTTAAACTTATTAATTTCTACAGCCTCCAAAAGATCTAACTTCTTACCCTTATCACAGATATGTAAAATTTCAAAATTTGGATCGAAACAATGATTAAATTGGAATAAGTGGTTAGCATAGTTTGAATTTTCTAAATTTCTGTTTTATTTTTATTTAATTAATAAATATGGATTTTCATCAAGTAAACACCAACTCAATTGATTAATTAATATACAGTTTGATGTGTTTCATTTTTTCTCCACTAGGGTGCATTCTTACAATATTGCTATCCTTTGGCAATAAATAGTATGATCTGGTTGCCAGTGATAAACAAAAGAAGCAGTAGAAGCGTAGGCTACCTATCGTTTCTCATTAGTTTTCAAACATCACCGTTTACATTAAATATATAAATATCAAAAATAACTTTATTTAAATAATGATTTGTGAGTAAACAGCTTTATTTTATTCGTTAAATAGTCCTAACAAATGCCACTCTTGATTTCCAA
The DNA here is from genome assembly GCA_030220185.1 of Diploptera punctata. NCBI lineage: Eukaryota > Metazoa > Arthropoda > Insecta > Blattodea > Blaberidae > Diploptera > Diploptera punctata. The sequence continues at coordinate 578,131 of JASPKZ010007246.1, read as the reverse complement.
ATTCTCTAGAAAAATTCACTCCTCACTTCGTGAGTCGTGAATTTATCGATAATTTGGAAATCACTCGTGGCATTACTTATGACTATTTAACTCATGCCCCAAATGGGAGTCAATGACCAATCACGTTTCAATGAATTTTGTTTTACAACCAATGACAGTCGTGTTTCACCTCGCTTTTTATCGATTTCTCTTTATCAGCTCCTGCTTTTGTGATAAAGAAAGCTCCTCCTTTTTAATATTCTGAACAGGTCAACGTATTATTTTTTCTCCAACAAATACATTAAATATAGCAAATAATGAACAGATTCCTTGATTTTACTGAGTTGTTTAACTAAAAAAATAAATTAATAACCTGTAATGTTGATTATATATATACAGTTTGATGTGTTTCATTATTTCTCCACTAGGGTGCATTCTTACAATATTGCGATCCTATTTGACAATAAATAATATGATCAAGTTGCAGTGAATGAACATAACCTCACATTTCTCATTTGTTTTCAAACATCGCCGTTTACATTAAATATATAAATATTTTGAAATAACTACAGTTAAGTAATGATTTGTGAGTAAACAGCTTAATTTTATTCGTTAAATAGTCCTAACAAATGCCACTCTTGATTTCCAAATTCTCTAGATAAATTCACTCCTCACTTCGTGAGTCGTGAATTTATCGATAATTTGGAAATCACTCGTGGCATTACTTATGATAACCATCCACTATGTTTATATCAAAATATAGTAGGATATACTGAACATCGGTTAATGAATGCCACTGTTATACGTAAGAAATATAAGATGATATGAATCTAGAAAGAAGCAATAAATATGTTATTAATAAATATTAATAAATCCTTGAATTATCTTAAGTAAGATTACATCAGTATACTTAAGTTCTACAATAAATTATAGCAAGATATTTTGTAAGTGTAAAAAAAAACCTTCATATCGAATTTATAGTGAATTTTCACAATCATTTCTGACATCTAGATATTTCAGGGTGAAAATTTCACTATGTACATTTCAATATATACTCATCATCATCATAGTACATTCACAAATTTAGGCCATTTGTTGACCTGTTTCGGCCTCAAGAGAAACACCATCCAGAAGTCTTTTGAGTGGACGTCCTGGTCTTCTTCTTCCTGCGGGTTGATATCTTAACATTAGTTTGGGTATTCTGTGATCTTCCATTCGATGAACATGTTGTATCCATCTTGACTTAATATATACTCTTCCGCATTTTATATACCTTCTTATTTAACCATTTCACTTTCGAATATTCCAATACTTTCTTATTTACTAGCTTTATGCCCCTTTGTGTTCAGCCATTGCCTATCCTTTGTTAGGAGTTTCTATACCAAGCTAATTTAGTTTTGCTTATATTCCTACAGATATCATGAGTGATATGTGGTCAGCATACCGACCCAATGAGACATCTAGTGGCCAACTAAGGTATCATTTGAATGTTGAAGGTCGGAAAATTTTGTTTAAAGGTTTCTAATATATAAATTTATGACAGCAAGAATTTCATAGGCCTATTTAGATATTACTTAGAATATATCACTTCATTTCTATATTAAAATATAAATGTTACTACATTAAAAATTAATATTAAAGCAATAATAATACAGGTTATCCAAAGTAAATAGACATATATTAACATTTGGCAATTAAAATTAATTAAAAAAAGTATTGTACTGTACGCGTACACAAATTTATACTTCCTTACTCATTGGCACTATCGAACCCGTAGGTTCATGGCCGCGCGAACATAAGCTCTCCATACATCCCTATCCTGAGCTAATCCTTTCCAATCATTCCCTGTATAATCTACTTCCCTCAAATCATAGTTAATGTTATTCTCCCACCTCATTCTTGGTCTACAACTGGGCGTTTTCCCTCTGGCTTTCCTACAAGAAGCTTCCATGCAAGTCTTTCATTCCCCATACGTGCAACATGTCCTGCCCATCGCAGTCTACGAGACTTGTCCGGATAATTTTACCCCAGTTGAACCCATGTCCGCATTTCTTGACAGTTGTATTTTTACGGTGAAAGATCGTCACTCTTTCGCCCAAGGTACTTTTTTCGACCTTCGAGCAGTCCGGCATGGGTAACCATATCGGCAGCAATGCTACCGCCGGCATAGCTCTCAGGATCATTTAAGCACGCAAGCCACTCCACATAAAGTTAAAGAACAATTCGTTGGAGTGGAGTAATTAATCGCAATTCATTATTAGCAAATGCTGCTTGATTGAATAATTTAAGTCTTTGGCCTATTAATTGAGAATCATTTCACTACATAAATAGAGATGAAGCGCAAAAAGAAATTATACATTGGCTCAATTGTGGAGCCTATGAATTACAGTAGAACGCACGATTCTTAAATCTCAACTCCTCTCAAAAGTGTTAAACTATACTATATATAAAACAGTGATACCTCCAATTATCATCATCATCATCATCATCATCATCATCATCATCATCATCATCTGCATTCATGGATTAGGTCTGTTGACCCGTTCCGACTTCAGCCCATCTCTTTCTAGGTCTGCCCACATCTCGGGTGCCTTTAGGTTTGTATTTTGTTATTTGTTTTGGATATCTATCTTCATTCATTCTGTCTATGTGTTGCTTCCATTTTTGTCTATATGTATATATTTTATCAGTTATTGCAAATATTTCAAGTTCCTGTCTTATTTCTGTGTTCTTGATTCTGTCTTCCTTAGTGCACCCTTTAACAGATCTCAAAAATTTCATTTCTGCCGCCGTTATCCTACTTAGATCTTGTTTTTTATGTATCCAGGCTTCTGATCCATAGAGCAGTACCGGTACTGCCAACATTTTGTAAAAATTTCAATTTGGTCTCTCTTGTTGTTTTGTTATTTAGTGATCGTTTTATGGTACCACATATTCCCTGGAATGTTGCTATTTTATTATTTATATCATTATCATTCCTCCAATTATATTTCATGATTTCATATTTTAAGAGAGGAGTAAAAACTACTATATGAAAATAAAGTGTTTTGGAAAATGTTTGTATCAAAGAGAGGCTAAGTGGAAAACCAAACGTAATAAGAGCAATACATTTAGTATTGTAAGCTGCAATGGGCAGAGCATATGGCACGCAGGTGGAATGATAGGTAGGCATGAAAATACGAGCATTAAAGTGTTTGAAAAACTGTTGTATCAAAGAGAGGCTAATAAAAAAACGGCACAAGTGTGAGCTAAAGTTATCTTAATGGGAAACCAGTTTTAACAAGATCAATTAAGTCTCGTAGTTTATGTGGCACGATAGGGGAAAGAAAGAGATGCATGGAAACTTCTTGAAGGAAAACAGTGGGCAGTAAATTGACCAAGAATGGGATGTGAGTATTGGAATAACCATGATCTGAGAAAAGTGATAAGGGAATTAATGAAAAACATTAACTCAGGATAGGAATTAGGGTTATAACATTTCGAACTTTTGCGAAATAAAATATTTTCTGTGCAATGTTTGCTTAAAACCATTCAAAAATACATTTATTTCATTGAGCTTCAAGAAAAGGTCACCCTCAAATTAATATTAAAGATTGATATATAAATATATTTGGGGGTGACCTTTTCTTGAAGCTCAGTAAAATGAAGGCCTTTTTCAATGGTTATAAGTAAAAGTTTACCCATTCATTGCACAGGAAATATTTTATTTCACAAAAGCCAAAAAGTTATATCCTAGAAGGTTATAACTTTTTGGACTGTTTGTTGAAATTAAATACTTCCTGTAGAATTAATGGACGAACTTTTACTTAAAACCATTGAAAAAGGCCTTCATTTCACTAAGCTACAAGAAAAGATCACCCCCAAATCAATATTAAATATATATATATATATATGTTATAATTAAATGTTTAACATTGAGCAATGCAAGCTTAATATGGTATGATAAGAAAAATAAATGCCTGGACTGGATTCGAACCCGGATCTCTGAGTCTGTACCTCAGTGTGATATCCATTACACCACCAGGCGAATCCAATTCAAACATTTATTTTTCATACCATATTAAGCTTGCATTGCTCAATGTTAAACGTTTAATTATAACATCGATAAAGCGTCAGTGCTATACAGTAAAAATGTTCTCTTTAATTTGCTTACTTGTTATAGTCAGCTACTAGATGGCAGTGAAGACCGAGTTCTCGCGACATCTAGTAATAATGGAGAATATAATACATATATAAGAAAAATAAATGTTTGAATTGGATTCGCCTGGTGGTTTAATGGATATCACACTGAGGTACTGACTCAGAGATCCGGGTTCGAATCCCGTCCAGGCATTTATTTTTCTTATCATACCATATATATATATATATATATATATATATGTGTGTGTGTGTGTGTGTGGGTGACCTATTCTTCAAGCTAAGTGAAATGAAGGCTTTTTTTAATGGTTTTAAGTAGAAGTCCATCCATCCATTGCACAGAAAATATTTTATTTCACAAATGTCCAAAAGTTATAACCCTAATAGGGATATATGGAGATCTAATGTTCATTGGGTTGGATACTTCTAGGAAGTTGGTTAATTTAGATACTTTCTAGTCAAATGTCTCGTTTTATGTTAAACTTTCTTAATAAATAATGAAAAAGTTGTATAAATATTTCATCATAAATATGGCCGTTCCGATTTTCAATCGATATTTATTTTTATTTTTGGAGACTCAAAAGTTTTCATTTAATTTTCCATGATTTCTTGACACTCATTGGTATGTAGCTCTTCATTTCTGGACTTTTTTGGATGAATCATTCAGCTCCAGTGCAATTTCCTGGCAAGGAAATAGAAGAGAAATTCCGGAAATTCTTTGGCATGAAGCATTTCCCTAATGGTTATTCATTTAAATGGACAAATTCAAGTTAAGGTATTTAATAGTATAGATCACAACATTTTATGGAATTTTTTTGACATGGACCATTTCAGCACACGTTACCTGAAGGACAAAGATAATTTTATAATAAATACAATTGAATAAACAAAATTTATTATTGAAAATACTGATAAATTTTCAATAATTACTTTTATTATGTAATCTGGATATGGAACAAGAAATTATATAGACAAAAGTTATCAAAATTTCAAATACTGTGTGGCACCATTCACAGAACACTAAAACATAAAACAAGTAAGGATACAAGAATGAAGTTCTATAAAACAATGGCTGTGCCGGTACTTTTATACGGTAGTGAGTCCTGTTAAACAAATAAGAGAAGTTCGAGTAGAAAACAAAGTGCAGTAATTACTTTTATAAGAAGTACCAAAGGATGCACAAAATTGGACCACATAAGAAATGAAGAAATAAGAAGTGGATTAGTAATATATTCAATAAATGATAGAATCCAACAACACCGCGTGGGCTGGGAAGAACATGTTCAGAGAATGGAAGACACAAAGATTGCCCAAGATAGCATATCATTACAGGTCAAAGGGATTAAGGGATGTAGGAAGACCTAGGAAGATATGGAAGGAATCATTGTGAATTCGGAACAAGCCAATCGCCTAAGCCTTGAAGTGAAGATGATGATGATGATGATGATTATGTAATTTACTCTATTAATGAAATCAATTCTACGATGAAATTTTTAAGAAGAGTAAAAGGCTGCACTAGAATGGACCAGATAAGAAACGAGGATATCCGTGAAGAACTGCAGATCTACTCCATAAAAGAAAAGATACAGTGGAAAGAACATGTAGAAAGAATGGAAGAAAGAAGATTTCCAAATAAAATCTTCCATTATTTTCCAAGAGGAAGAAGAGATGTCGGACGTCCTCGGAAGAGATGGTCTTAGATCTGTTAGTGAAGACGGAACAGGCAACTCTTGCCTAAACCAGGAAGTGAAGAAGAAGAAGAATGAAATCAATTCAGACAATTTGCTAGAGAAAATTTCACTTCAAGAAAATATGGGATCTCTTTACTTCTGAAAATTGTATTAACAAACGTGACTGGTAAGCAATGGTCCGAAGTATAACAAAATAGAGTATTCTTCCAATGAATATGCTCTATTACTTTACTATATTTCTCACATTGTGAGCAAGGTAGCAGAAACTTCTATCTAGGTAATTTGCAGTAATGTAAGATAGTGCTCCAGGAATCCTTGAAAATGAAGCTGCAACATAGCAATGACTACATTTTCTGATGATTTCAATTTTCTCTTAGTGGTTTATTTCAAATTACACTTGACAGAAATTATTAACAAACTATTATATTATCTATCTCTACTCAAGGATTTCACGGAAGTTAACAAAGTATACAAAAGACCATATTTACTGGATGTCGGTTATGTTCAAGTACAAAAATAATAATATTTCAACATAATGTAAACCAAGGATGGCCATGAGAAAATGTTTGTTTAAATTGATCAAAAACGCTGTTTGAAATACGAAATTAATTTCAATATATATGAATTAATAGTATTTTTAAATTATTTATGTCGGAAACATTCTAGTACTTGCAGTTTTCGAGCTTGCCATAATTTATAAAACACACAAAGGAAAAATAACTAAAAAGGAAACGTGCTCCTGATTAAATGAATTTCAAAACTACCATCGACTAAGAGTAAAATAATATCTTTCTATCTCTCTCTCTCTCTCTCTCTCTCTCTCTCTATATATATATATATATATATATATATATATATATATATATCCATTGTAATTCTGCCCGAAGACAGGTCCTTCACTGCAATCATAGCATTTTCACGCTATGCTTTGCAGCTTTACTAGGGAACTGTAGGTGTGGTAGCTTCCCGTTGCTTTCCACACCGGTGAAGGATGATGATGATAAGGATGATTATGATGATGATGGCCATATGATTTCGGGGAACGTTTGGGCCTTAAAGTTTTCCTGACATTTGTCTTACAGGTGAGGAAAAACCCCGATAAAAACCTCACCCAGAAAAACTGCCCCGACCAGGGATCGAACCCCGGGCCCGCTGCGTGACAAGGCAGCACGCTACCTCCAAACCATAGGTATAATATATATATATATATATATATACTCAGGGTGTAACTGGACCTCACCGACAAAAGGCATGATAGGCCATGCAGGGAGGATAATTTTTTTTGTGAAGGAACATATAGTCGCAAACACGTCGTTCATGAGTTTTGCGCAGATGAAGGTGTTCACCCGTAAGGGTCGGAATTGAATACAAACAATTGTACACGTACCATTTTATTGAAAAAGACATGTTTTTATAATAAGTGTTCAAAATAATAAGTGTTTTAACGACGCCAAAAAGAATCCTGCCATGATCGGCCGTGCTGGCCGATCGTTACTGCGACGATATCAAACATGCAATGAGGCACAAGGACGATTGTTTGAACACTTATTGTAAAACTTATATTTTTCGATAAAACGATACCTGTACAATTGTCTTCAATTCCGACCTTTACGGATGAACATCTTCATCAACGCATAACTCATAACGACGTGTTTGCGACTATATGTTCCTTCACAAAAAACGATCCTCTCTGTATGCCCTATCATATGAGCAAGTGGAAATTTCAAGAATGTCTTACAGAATGACAAATGTACTTCATATTGCACGCACTGAAGATAGATGGAATGTTCATTGCTTATAGCAGTGCTCTTAGCCTATTCAGGTATAGTTTCTAAGTCTGATCATAGTGAGTAATAAATGGACTACATAATTTAAAAACGTAAAATACATATTTTTCAGTAAAATGTACTACATTTCTCTTAAAATACAACTAATTTAGTAAGCGGGCACATTTAGACCAATTGAATTGCAGAAATAATTTTGGCCGCCTAAATCAGCAAAATGGGGCACACCGTAGCGTAGTGGTTAAGGCACTGAGCTACAAGCCGGAGGGTCGAGGGTTCAAGTCCCGTTGGGGTCAGAATTTTTAAACTGACCCAAACCCTCTGGCGTAACTATGGCCCTGGGGTCGACTCAGCCTCTAACGGAAATGAGTACCAGACGCTTGTTCTGGGGGTAAAGGCGGCCGTCACGCAGGGCTGACAACCCGGCTGACATAAAGTGCCGATTGTCTAGAAAATGTGGGAGCCTTAACCTCCTACTACCCCAAGGGCCTCCGGGCCTGTTGTGGGATCACTTTACTTTACAATCAGCAAAATACCACACTGTGCGCCGGGTGTTAGTGTTGAATAAATATTAATACGTGAAAGTAAAATATGATAGTATCTGCGTAATGTTTTTTTTAAATCTCTGTCCCCTGTTGGAAACTTGAGCCAAGGTACCTTTAAGATGAAGGTCAAACTAAGGTTAAAATAGAGATATTTGTTGATAACAATTGCCAAACGCTTAGCAATAAACTTACATATATCATAACACAAATCTACGAACCTTTTGCAGAAATCAAGACAACCCCAGTTCCTGTGTCCATTCCACACACATCAAAACACGCGTAAAACATTACTAAAACACTGTACACACGCTTAAACAACAATCACAATTATTACAAACTTTGTTTATTAAGTTTTGCACACGGCACGCACGGATTTCATACAACGTACGCCATCTTAATACTCAACTGTTGCACATCAACAAAACACAAACGCTATGCGGAGTAGCTTGTGTAGCGTTTAGAAAAGACAAGCGTTTCCTTCATAACAAATACAACGATAACAATAGCATTTAATACAAATCTAAATAAATTATAAATTAATTATTAAACCCACTTTTTTAAAATCTTATATATAAAAATAAGTGTCTGTGAGTCGGTTGGACTCAAAAACTACTTCACCGATTTTAATGGAGTTTTTACCATCATTTAGAGATTATTTTAGTTAAGGTATATAACACGGTAGTCGGCCGCGGTGGACTAGTGGTTATGCTCCTTGCCTCTGGTCCCAAGGGTCGCGGGTTCAAACCCGGCCGGAGTCGATGGATTTTTTAGGACAGAAAAATCCAAGGAGCAAGTCCTCCGGGAGGGACTTTAAGTCGTGGGTCCCAAGTCTGAAGATTTTCAGGCTGTAAAAAATCCTTAAGCCTGAATGAAAAGGCCTCTAAGCAAAATTTACCGAATTTTCCCGTCCTAGTACTACCTTGGTTTCCTAGATGTCAGTATGAGGCGGAACGCTGAACACGTACCACTCAAAATGACATCTATACGAAAACAAGCATAAGTAAATTAGTATGGTTCAAATTCTTCCCTTTAGGGGGAGAGCGCCTAAATCTCTGTAAAGGGAAAACATAGGCTTACAATACAATATAACATGGTATCTTTACCTTGTCGTGGTGGAGTGGCTTGCGTGCTTAAAATGATCCCGAGAGCTATGCCGGCGGTAGCATTGCTGCCGATAGGGTTACCCATTCCGGACTGGTCGAAGGTGATAAGCCAGACGAAAAAAGTACCTTGGTCGAAAGAGTGACGATCTTTGACCATAAAAATAGAACCGTCAAGAAAAGCGGACATGGGTTCAACTGGGGATAACATTTTCCGGAGGTAAAATAGTCCCCCATTCGGTTCTCCGGGCGGGGACTATTGCAGAGAATCCATACCAAAGGCTTAAACACAGGGATATATTCTTAGGAACATGGAATGTTAGGACTTTTATACATTTGAGAATAAAGTTCTTAGGGAAATTTTTGGACCAAAGGGAGATAAACAGACAGGTGAATGGAGGAGACTGCTTAAGAGTGAGTCACATGGTCTTTATAGGAAGCCAGATATAATGAGAATAGTTAAATCTCGTAGACTGCGATGGGCAGGATATATGACACAAATGGGAAATGAAAGAAGTGCATGGAAGCTTCTTGCAGGAAAACCAGAGGGAAAACGCCCAGTTGGTAGCCCAAGAATGAGGTGGGAGAATAACATTAACTATGATTTGAGGGAATTAGATTATATAGAGGATAGTTGGAAAACATTGGCCCAGGATAGGGATGTATGGAGAGCTTATGTCGGCGCGGCCATGAACCTACGGGTTCGATAGTGCCAGTGATTTAGTTAGTTAACATATTATCGAACGTACTATGGGGCTGGATCCACCGTTGTGGTCTCGAGATAGCGTGTTGCCATGTCATGTAGCGGGACTTGGTTCGACCCCCTGTCGGGACAAGTTTCCTCGGTGACGTTTTTTCGAGGTTTTAGCTCGCCTGTAGGACAAATGTCAGGAAACTTTATGGCCCAAACTGTCCCCGAACACTATCTGGCGAACACAATAATCATAATTCATATTCAACTTATATTAAGTTTAGGATTAAGGCGCACCACTATCATCATCATTCGTCATATCATTGGGGCAATTTAACCCCGTCTTCCAGGCACCACAGCATCAGAAGTGGGTTACAAAATTACGCCAATGCCAGGAGAGAACACCAGAAATGTCAAAATGACAACCTGGGGCATTGAATAAAAAAACTGCAGGACCGAAACTAAAAGAAAAGTTTATCAATGCACTAACAAATTAGTTTTTGGACGCTAAAATGACTTACGCTGCCTGAACCATAACTTCTTCTTCTTCTTCGTCAGGCTCTACGACTTCCAGTGAAATGTCTTGGCCTTCTCAACTAGTTTACGCCATTTCTTCCTATCTTGTGCAGTAGATTTCAAATCAAAAATCTCCATCTCTCTTAAATCTTCAATTACGTCATCTTCCCATCGATCTTTAGGTCTTCATCTTGGTCTTGTTCCCTGTGGCTTCCAATTTAAAATATCATATGGCAATCTTCCTTTTGGTATCCTTAGTGTATGTCCAAACCATTGCAATCTTTTGGATTTGATGAAACTAACTATATTTTCTTTATTATTCTTGAGGTATAATTCGTTATTCCTTCTTAACCTCCAAGTTCCATTTTCCTTTACTGGACCTAGCACTCTTCTAAATATGTTCCTCTCAAACGTTAATAGTCTTAATTTATCTGCTTCTTTTAGTACCCAGTTTTCAGCTCCATAACGTATGATTGGTCTTATTATTGCTGTATATAATTTGAATTTAACATTTTTTATATTAATTTGCTTTTAAATATATAGAAATTAGCAAAATATGCTTTATTTCCTTGCAATATTCTTGTTTTGATTTCTTCTTCAACAGTATTATTATCGTTTAGTATTGTGCCTAGGTACTTAAAGGAGTTAATTTGATCAATACAGTCACTATTTATAGTTAGTTCATTCAAATTTGTTTTATTTCTCATACATCTTAAATATTTTGTTTTATTTAGGTTGATTACAAACCCATATTTTATACTTTCATTTTTCAATTTGTCAAAGGTTTCCAGTAGGGAATTTTTTGTTCTGCCTGAACCATAACAAATGCACCAAATTAATGTAGCCAGAATTTAGTACCCAAAAAATTCTACAAAAAAAGTCTGCTACAGCATATAGGCCTATCTCTTTTTTTACAGACATAAATTTGTAATTATTTTTTCTTTTTTACTTATTCAACTAAACATAAAAAACACATTTAATTAATTTAGGCGTAGCAGCGCACACCGGGTATTAGCTAATATATATATATATATATATATATATAAGTCTAGATGAAATTTGGATTAAAAGCAACAGAATATTGCATGATGAATAAATAGGCTTTCTAAGGTACCTGAGCCAAATTATTATTCAACGTAAAGATTCAATCGTTTATAAAATGTACATTAATATAAAACTATGATTTTTTTTCGTCAGTTAATATTTTATTCCTGGACATCAGGCGGTAAATGAGTTCAGTCCACTACATCCTGCGTGCTCCACCTGTCTCAATTTTCGTAGAACTGACAATGCTCATTTGCGTTTTTGACTCATACCTAATACCAAAGTAAAATTCATAATTACAATATTTTTAATAAATGTATAAGAAATTAATGGAACAGACATTAAATTCTAAGTATTTGAGAGGAGACACTAGGCTTATCAATATAGTTTCACTACTTGAACAATAAAAATACATGACTCTTCCACTTAAAAATACGTGCATATAATATGATAAAAACTAACAGGTTATGAAGATTAAGGATAGTATCATGAATATCAGAAAATAGAAAATTAAACACCCTATTGTTTGCAGATGACCAAATAATAATAGCAAATTCATAAGATAATCTACAGAAAGCTCCGTATGAACTTAACAAAATTACAGAAGAATATGGATTGAAGATATCTACAGAAAAAACAAAAATTATGGCATTTCAAGGTGTAGTAACTGTCAGAAGTAAAATTGTACTGGACAATAACATTTTTGAACAGGTGAATAATTTTACATATCTAGGATGCAATATCTCATATGAAGAAGAAAAGGATGTAAATGCAAAAATATCTAAATTTTTAAGAATTTTAGGGTTAATAAATTCTATCTTCAAGCCACAGTTAGTCCAAAAGCATTCAAGACTGAAAGTGTATAAAACACTGGCTCTTCCAACTCTTTTGTATGGTAGCGAAGTATGGACGTTGAAACAGAAGGATATACAGAGACTTAGATCTGCTGAAATGAGATATCTTCGGAGGACTGCAGGATACACACTACTAGATCACAAAAAAAATGAAGACATCTGAGAAAAATTACACATGGAACCTTTAGAAAACAAAATTTCTGATTTTAAGTCAAGATGGATGCAACATGTCCATCGAATGGAAGATTACAGAATACCCAAACAAATGTTAAGATATCAACCTGCAGGAAAAAGAAGACCAGGACGTCCACTAAAAAGACTTTTGGATGGTGTTTCTATTGAGGCCGAAACAGGTCAACAAATGGCATAAATTCGTGAATGTACTATGATGATGATGAAAGATAGTATCATGTATTGTTTAGTTAGTTTGTATTTTATTCAAGGGGATTCTATAACGATTCAAGTTACTAAGGTCACAAATCAAATGTGGGACTAAATTTTGGACTGAGATCCTTCAGTTTACACTTGAGATTCATTCATGTGCCGTAAATATACGACTCGACACCCATGGCTTAAGTTTCCCTCTGAAGTTAACTTTTTTTAGAATGCTTACTAGGGTGTGCCGAAAAACTCATATATTATATAGACAAAAAAAAAAGAAAAAATACGCTATATCAAAATCGGTTGACATCTTCCGGTCGCGCAAAAGGCTCTATAGTTTGACAAAATATGAAAAAACTTCATTTTTGAGATTATTTCTTTAATATTTTAATTAGATGTTTTCGTAATGTAATAGTTTGTAACGTCTTCAAACAGAGCCTAAAAACATTGTGTTGTAATTTGGTTTAGATCAGTTGATATCTTCCGGTCGCGCATAAGCTCCAAAATTTGCCAGAATAATGAACAAGTTATATTTTTACGCATTTTTGGTATTTGATAACTTCCAGAGTATTGATTGTCAGATCCCACAGATAGATATAAACGTGCTTAGCAAAGATCTGCAATACCTACTTGATATTAAAATAAAATAATAATAATTGGAAAAAATCAAGTTTTTTTTTTTTTCATATTTTGCCAAACTTCAGCGCGAGCGGAATATGTCAACCGATTTTGATAATTTTTAAATATTTTTTTTAGCTATATAATTCGCAACTTTTCGGCGCTATTACAACTTCGAAATAAGAAAATGAGTTTTTTTCGGCCCACCCTAATGCTTACGTCTTAAAAACATGTATCAACTCCGGTCGGCTTTGTGTCCACGAACATCGGAATTAAAAGCGTTCAGGTAACAATAGTTCACAGGACTGACTTGTACTACTGAAGTTATTGGATTCCTAATTAATTCGTTTGAGAATGTAGGTTTGCTTTCGTAGAAAACTTTCTAATTTTATGGTATTTTGCTCTGTTTGCTGTTCTTCACTTTATTTTCACAACAGTCGTCATTGTTTGGTGATGACATTGATCAATTTAGGTGAAACGAATATTTCTATAGGTGGAACGAATATTTCTAGCGCCCCGCTATTATATAACTTCCTGATTTTCCATGCTCCTAGGAACATGCCCTTGTGTTTGAGCCTTTGGTATGGATTCCATGAAGTAGTTCCCGCCCGGAGAACCGAATGGGGGACTATTTTACCTCCGGAAAATTTTATCCCAGTGCAACCCATGTCCGCGTTTTTTTGACGGTTGTATGTTTACGGTGAAAGATCGTCACTCTTTCGACCAAGGTACTTTTTTTTCGTCTGACTTAACACCTTCGACCAGTCCGGCATGGGTAACCCTATCGGCAGCAATGCTACCGCCGGTTTAGCTCTTGGGATCATTTAAGCACGCAAGCGACTCCACCACGACAAGGTAAAGATACCATGGAGGATAACATTAACAATGATTTGAGGGAAGTAGGTTATACAGGGAATGATTGGAAAACATTAGCTCAGGATAGGAATATATGGAGAGCTTATGTCCGCACGGTCATGAACCTACGGGCTCGATAATGCCAGTGAACGAGATAGTTAGTTAAGGAGAATGAATTCAATCACAATCATTTTGAAGCCTGCCAATATTGAAATTGTGAAATTTTGTAAAAATTTTCTAAACGGATGAAAGTTAACGTCCGTTTTCTTTGAAACATAAGAGTGTAGCTAATAAATTAAAGATCTCCCTCGAATAAGGACGCATAACTAACAATACTCGTATTTTGTGTGACATTCGTTTTAGATACTTACTTACTTACTTACTTACTGGCACTATCGAACCCGTAGGTTCATGGCCGCGCGGACATAAGCTCTCCATACATCCCTATCCTGAGCTAATGCTTTCCAATCATTCCCTGTATAATCTACTTCCCTCAAATCATAGTTAATGTTGTTCTTCCACCTCATTCTTGGTCTACCAACTGGGCGTTTTCCTTCTGGCTTTCCTACAAGAAGTTTCCATGCACGTCTTTCATTCCCCATACGCGCAACATGTCCAGCCCATCGCAGTCTACGAGACTTAACTGTTCTTATTATATCTGGCTTCCTATAAAGACCATGTAGTTCATTGTTATGTAGTCTTCTCCATTCACCTGTCTCTTCATCTCTCTTTGGTCCAAAAATTTTCCTAAGAACTTTATTCTCAAATATTTGTAATCTCCTTTCCCCCCTTAAAGTAAGAGTCCATGTTTCGCACCCATATAATATAACTGGTCGAGTAATAGTTTTATATATTTTCAGCTTAACGTTTTTTGAAAGGAGTTGGGACATCAAGAGTCTCTGCAATGCATAATAGCACGCATTTCCAGAATTGAGCCTATGTTTAATTTCTTTGTGCATCTCATTCCTATTTGTGATTATTGTTCCTAGGTATTTGAATTCAGCCACTTCCTCAAAATTTCCCTCATTTGTCATTAGCTGTCCATTTCCATTATATACTGAATTTCTAAGTGTGACCATATATTTAGTTTTATTGATATTTACTTCCAGTCCTAATTTCTTAGTGTTACTCAATAGTGTGTGCGTGTTGGCCTTCAGTATCTCCTCGCTATCGGCCAGTAGTACTACATCATGAGCATAAACTAACAGCTTATTAATACCATTCAGCTGTAAGCCTTCCTCATTCTCTAAAGATTTGATTGCATGCTCTAGTACAAAATTAAATAGTAGAGGAGATAGTGCATCTCCTTGCTTCAATAGTTTTCCATACCATCTACATGGAAAACTGCTCTCGCTGCTCACCATGTCATCCCTAGAACAGCGAAGAAGATATGAAGAAAACAACGGTTGGGCAACATCGAGCGTGGTCGACGCTTGGATGGGTGTACGGCTTCCGAAACGGACCACACTGAAAACTGAAGGTGGTTAACCACATAAGAACTGAACTTTGTATGGGCGTACGGCTTCGGAAACGGACCGCACTGAAAACTGAAAATGTTTAACTACATAAGAACAACCTTGGATGGGTGTACGTCTTCGGAAACGGACCGCAGCGAAAACTCTATTTGTTTAATTATATAAGACCTAAACCTGTGACTCGAACTTATCATTCCTTGATAATGGCATGTGGGATCATGCCGAAACGTCGGAGTCAGTGGCCAGGGGCCGAACTTGAATCCAAGACGCGGAAAACCCAAGAATACTTTCTTATTCATATATATATATATATATATATATATAGTATACGAATGTAACTAGATTCTGCTTGCGAGATATAATAGAAGAACATTCGTCTTCTTAATTATAATGTGTAGGATTTTCATCCTGTTTATTTCCAAAATCACTCCTCGGAGGAAGACGTATTGGATGTGCATTCGCTGTCCATCCATCTCTTGGCTGGTCTTCCTCTTGTTCTTCTCCCGTCCATTGGTCTATCTTTTTTAGCTCTTTTTGCAAGTCTGTTGTCTTCTATTCTTTCTACATGTCCCTTCCAATATTTTCGTAGCAAGTGATTATACAAAAAAAAAAATAAGGAAGAAAGAAAGAAAAAAAAACAATGTTTCCACTTTCTTAAACGTATTGTTTTCCAGGTATTAACGTTCCAGAAAAATATAATTGAAATATTTACACCATAGGGCATCAGAAATTAATTAGTAACCTATAATGTTGGTTATAAACACTGGGTGCATTCGTACAATATTGCAATTCTATTTGGCAATACATATGATCTGGTTGCAGTGATGAACAAATAAAACATAACAAAGTTTCTAATTTGTTTCAAACATCGCCGTTCACATTAAATATATAAATATTTTAAAATAACTATATTTTAATAATGATTTGTGAGTAAACAGCTTAATATTATTCGTTAAATAGTCCTAACAAATGCCACTCTTGATTTCCAAATTCTCTACATAAATTCACACCTCACTTCGTGAGTCGTGAATTTATAGATATTTTGGATATCACTCGTGGCAATACCTATGATAAATGTTGGATGCAGGCCTATGAGTCGTGCGTTTCGATACATATTTTAAAGTTCTATATAATAACTTCCCTTCTTCAAACCTTAATGTTTTCAAGATGCCACCGGATAGTTAGAAGTCTGTAAGTTAGTGTGTTAAACATAAGGAAACCCAATGAAGGAAAAATGAGGTAATTTGCAACAGAGTACAATGCATCATAAACATACAGTAGTGCTCACGGTGTAATGAGTCCAACAAAACCGCACGATCACGACCAAGCAGCTACCGCTTCCGGAATTATCTTCATCTTGCTGACGCCAATCTGCGCCCACCGAATCACGACGCCCTTCACAACCCAAATCTCAAAAATCTGATCCACTCTTATTAGCAGTAAGTTCGTGTGGACAGGACCGCATTCTTACAGTCCAAATACTAGCCAGGGGGTCCGCCCAGTACTTGCCAAACTAAGTCATGAAAAACGCTGCTCCAGCTTTAGCAACATTTCTTGGTTTACACTCTAACAACAATAAAATCCGTTAGTCTACACATAGCTATGGTGTTTATAATTGGAAGTTACACTGATTACCAATTAATGTTTCAAATCTTTATGAAGGGCACCTAGGATGGAATTTCATAAAATGTACCCTCCTTAAAATAAAACTTTACAAGGATAATGAAAATATCTGGGACTATAAAAAATTTATAACTTTATCACCTACTCTATAGGAACATTTTAGCATTCCCTCCACCCTATAAACAAAAAATAAACTTTTTTGTCTCAGAAAGAAAAATATGTGATTCTGATAGTATTTTTCCTCCTGAATTCAAATGTGATATCGGTTTTTCTCCATCACGCAAGGTTTCCGAGATACAGGAATTTATATTTTCAAACAATTTAATATTTTCTACATTCGTAACTGCACAATATTCGAACATTCGGACTCACGTAGAAAATAAGAAATTATGATTGTCTGCTATATTTCGCCTGTGGAGCATCCCTCTTGATGGTCCAACAATAATCAGCCAGCATATTAGGATTCAATTTGCCTTGATATCTCTTTTACATAGCTGAAATAATTTGAGTTAGCTCATTTGGTTTTATTTTACAATGGACAAATGGGCGAAAAAACATTTATTAAAAAATAATTATTTAAATCCATTAATTGAAATTGAAATAAAAAACTGTGGGTGATGCAGAAATTCCGAATACATATTTGAAAACACGATAAAAAACTGCATTAATTACAACTATTGGTACTCATGAGACAAAAATAATTTTGACCAGTGTAATTAGAAAGGTAGAATAAGAGCCAATACAATTTTGGTTAGTCTATCACAGAGGTGATTTAAGCAAGCATGGTTTTATCAGAGATCTGAGAGAATTAACAAGAAGACAACTAATCTCACTGGAAATTGTAATAGTTTGAAACAAAATAGCAAATTATTTGAGATCAATTGAATTATTGGTAAGAAAACCGATTTCCCTTTTTTCTTTGCCTTTCTTTTTTCACGTGGTTTCTTTCCATAACTAGGTACATTTTTCGTATGTCCCACGTTTCAGAACTTCATAACTAGATACACTTTTTCGATTGTACCACGTTTCAGAATTCTTGTGTTAAAACAAAAATCTACCAGAGTGAAGATCCGGGTATAGGTACCATTTCCAATTTTCAAAAGATTTGCGGCAAATCTTTGGGATCTCGAATCTTCTGTCACTTATTGCAGCATATTTTCTATTAAATTTAACTTCTCAACGCGATAACAAAACATTGATCGCTTTAAACATGGGTTTATTTCATCAGCAGGTTTGTCTTACATAGTACCAGAAGCCAACACACCACTCACATATAAGGGTCCTATAAAAATCCAGAACATTATTGATTCTTCCGGACCAGATCATTAAAGTACATTCCATCTGCTTCCCTAGAATTTTCACGTTGCTTTACTGACTGATTACCTCTGTTCCGTTGAGAAATTTCCATTGTATGTCTGGCTTAACTTGGCAAAGAGAGAGATGGAGATATAAGCGTAGATATTGTCTGTCCAACGAATCTGTGCCCCCCGTAAGATATGCGAACTAAAGCCTACTTAGTTTTCTCGGCAAATCATTTCTCTCCCTGCATTCCTATCTCTCTCCTTAACTGCCCCTCTCTTGCTCCAGTGTTGTCAACTCAACTCCAACCTTGCATTATTCAATATTCAAGAGCCATGACACTGGGGGAAGTTTGGCAACATCCCTACTCGATAAGTTACCTGTGGCTGCCGTTTGACGTAGGGGGAGGGGAGTGAGGTGAAATGGTGTGAGTTTACTTATCTAAGAACAATGTCAGTGCTGTAGGGGCACAGATCCGTTGGTCCGAGTATACTTGACCGCTTTCGTGTAGTTACAGAAGAAATAATCCACCTCGTTATCAGTTTTCTTCTTCCCCTTTAACCCTATCATCATCTGGTGAAGAAACACCGCAACACTGGTGCGAGTTAGAGAGGTGAGCACAGTTGTCTCTTTCTACAAATGTTGCAAAGTTAAGCCAGACAAATAATAGTAACAGTGCTAAGACGTGTTTTACTATCTTCTTCTGTTTAATTTCTCCGCACCATTTTTAGTCTTTCCGATACGATTCGGGATCGCGAAAATTCTCTCTTACCCTTTGACATTTATATTTTCACTTTTAAGTTTAGGTTGCAAAATAAACCGAAGTGCATTCTATATAACCTCTCCTATATAAATATCAGTCCCACCTGCTCATGGTGCAACCTGCGTAAAACAAACCGGTCTATGGGGACCGAGTCATGGCGGTATAACCGTTCCATCAATATACAGAGTAAATGCTGTATCACAATCGCGCCTGTCCAGAGGCCTAAGGTGGCAACCCCACCACTGTACTTGCTCACTTCAGGCCAGTAACCGTTGTGAGGACTTACCTTACTAAAAAGTCTCAAAGAAAATGTAAAAGGAAAGCTCTAAATGATGATGACCCAAGCTTGTTTATTTATGAGAGGCACTGCAGGTTACTCAAGAACAGACCATAAAAGAATTCTGAGATTCTCAAAGAATTACAAAAAAGAATCAGTCATGGAATATGTACAAAAATACAGAAACAACTGGAAATCTCACGTAAGAAGAATGAGCAGAACAAGAACACCAAGTCAAATCTTAAATTACCAGCCACCAGGCAAGTGATCTTTGGGCAGACACTTCAAACATTGGATTGAGACCGTAACAGACCACTAGGTCTATCACATGAAAGGAAGAAGAAGAAGAAGAAGAAGAAGACTTAAGTTTTTGATTTCAATTCTTCACTTCCCAGTTTTTGATTTCCCAACTCTATACTTTTCAGTTTTCCACTTTCCAATTTTTCTATTTCAATTCTCCCCTTTCCAGTGTTCCTGTTTTTTTATCCATACTTCACTTCACTTTCTACTTTCTAATTTTCCCTTTTTACTTTTTCTTTTATCTCTATGCTTTTATTAAAAAAAAAATCAACTGGTGCATGAGCGTTACGCTTTGTCTTATAGTCATACATAACGATCCTAGAACAATCCAGAACATTCTCTATTATTCCGGTCGAATTGATTCTAATACATTCGAGAACACTGTACTGAATACATTCAATGACCGTTGCTTGGTGATAGGTGGTCGATAGAACTGAGCAACAAACTTTTTTGTCTCAGAAAGAAAAATATATGATTCTGATAGCATTCTTTCTCCAGAATTTAAATATGATATCGGGGTTTTCTCCATCGCGCAAGGTTTCCAAGAGACAGGAATTTATAATTTCAAACATTTTGATATTTTCTACATTCGTAACTACACAATATTCGAACATTCGGACTCACCTAGAAAGTAATAAATTACAATTTTGTGCTATATTTCGCCTTTGGAGCATCCCTCTTGATGGTCCAATAATAATCGGCCAGCATATTAGGATTCCATTTGGCTTGATATCTCTTTTCCATAGCTGAAATCTCCTGAGTTAGCTCATTTGGTTTTATTTTACAATGGATAAATGGACGAAAAACGTTTATTTAAAAAATAATTATTTAAATTCATTAATTGAAATTGAAATAAAAAAACTGTGGGTGGTGGAGAAATTCCGAATACATATTTGAAAACACGATAAAAAAAACTGCATTAAGTACAACTATTAGTACTCATGAGACAAAAATAATGTTGACCAGTGTAGTTGATGGCTAAATACGAAAACATTCTAGTAAATACATTCAATGACGGTTTTTCGGTGGTCTGTCAATGATAGTGGGTTCTCGCTGGTAGGTGTAAAGTGACCAATGGTCGACTCGCAGATGCACACAGACATCGAGCTGGAGATATCCCGAACATTATAGGAGATTTCGAACATTTTGTAGAACATTTTGGTCGAAATGTACGAAAATGCCGAGGCCGACCACATCCAACTACCATATCTCCCACACCACCAATCCCATGACATTCAATTACCGTAGTATACGATTGGAGACTAGAGGCTACCACATGAACGCGTGCACGCGCACAAACACACAAACGCACGCGCGCAATCACGCAAAACACACGCGAGCAAAAACACACACGCGCAAAAACACACACGCACACGCACACACACGCACGCAAACTAACACACGCACGCAAACTAACACGCGCACACACACAGACACACAAGGTACAGCATAAGTCAGTTAACCGAAATTGCTAACAAAATTGACTCATTCTAACCTTACATTAGCCCTTTTTTTTGTCTACCGTAAGTTATTAGATTGAATTTCAGTCGGTTAGGTTTTAAGATACCTTGTTCCTGAAAATGGTGACCATTATATCGAGTTTCTGACCATGCCGCAACCACGTGGAATGGTTAACTGACTTATGCCACACCCTGTATTATTGATTATAATGTAAATTAATTTATATTATATATAGGCCTATATATAAAATTACATAGAAAAATGGTTTAGAAACGTGGAAAGCCGTAGCGTAGTGGTTAAGGCACTGAGCTACAAGCCGGAGGGTCGAGGGTTCAAGTCCCGTTGGGGTCAGGATTTTTAAACTGATCCAAACCCTCTGGCGGAATATGGCCCTGGGGTCGACTCAGCCTCTAACTGAAATGAGTACCAGACGCTTGTTCTGGGGGTAAAGGCGGCCGTCACGCAGGGCTGACAACCCGGCTGACATGAAGTGCTGATTGTCTAGAAAAAGTGGGACCCTTAACCTCCTACTACCCCAAGGGCCTCCGGGCCTGTTATGGGATCACTTTACTTTTTACACGTGGAAAGACTGAATGTAACAAGATTGCCAAAAAGAGCACTTAACTATAAGCCGAGAGGAACAAGGAATGTAGGAAGGCCAGTGAAAAGATGGATAGAACGACTGTGAGGCGGAACAATCAGTTTGTGTAGCCAGTGAAGTGAAGAAGAAAACGAAGAATGTATAACAATGTTATTAGGTTTAATATTCATTGAACAGAAGTTTCCACTTATCCACTCAAATATAAATAATATGCATGTTCTTTGTAAAATCCATAATAAAATCAATAAATATTAGCACAATCGGAAAATATAAATACATTAATTATATTTGAAGAGAAAAATTATACGCTCAGACCGGGACTTGAACCCGGGACCCTTGGTTCTCTAGACCAAGTGCTCTACCAACTGAGCTACCTGAGCAAGTACCGATCTAAACGCAAATCTTTCTCTATATACATTGTAATTCCCATCCACCAAATGCTGTGAAGCCATGCTTCTATCTTGCAAATGGCGACTCCTTTATTAAGAAGACATATTTGGGAATTATACATTACAGCCAGTACGGCTTTTTCCAAGTTTTTATTATTGATTTCGTACATCTCATTGATGGATAAATCATATAAATACATTAATTATTTTCTTCTTCTTCTTCTTCTTCTTCTTCTTCTTCTTTTCCATCGTAGTTTAACCTCTTTCCTTATAAGTACATTTATACGACTCATACCGCCCGGCCTTACAATGGAACACCTGTCGGTTGGGATGATTTTAAATTTTGTATCTCACACATACCTCTTTTAGCCACACATATACAGAAAAAACATTAAAGATAATACATACCCACAGAGATAGAAACAGAAAACGTCCAAATCTTGGCATACGCTGATGACATGGTGATTACATCCCAAGACATCGAAAAAGCTCAAACAGCGTTCGACAAACTCGTAGCATGGGCCGAAAAGAACGACCTAGAAATAAATGAGAAGAAAACAGTAAAAATGACATTCAGGAAAGGAGGAAGACTCGCAGCGAATGACTGCATTCGGTATAAGGGAGACCAACTGCAAAATGTAAACCAGTTCAAATATCTGGGGATCACACTGCAGAGCCGAGGTGACACCTTCGATAAGCACATCAAAGAACGCGCCTTAGCGGCCAGAATAGCAACGAACAGCATTAAAAGCCTGAGTAAACTATCCCTAGAGACAGCAATGACCATCTTCCGCTTAAAAATAGCACCAATCATGACCTATGGAATAGAAGTGATTTGGAAGAACCTAAATAGGGCAAACCTAGAGGAAACAGAGAAAGTCAAAGGACACTTTTTAAAGATAGCGCTAAGCGTATCAAAATACACGCATTCACGCCTAACATACACACTGACAAAGGAACCATTCTTCGTAGGAGAGCTCCACCTTGACCTTCTCGTGCCGGCAACAGATGCCTACAAAGAACTGCTGTGGGAACTCAACGAGAAGAGAGAACAGATATGGCCTGAGTTCTACGCAACGGATGCGATGATCTACAGGGAATGGACAGCAGCCAGATACGACCTGAGACACACCGTGACGAGAGTCGCGGTCCATGATTTCCACCACAGGATATGCACAACAGTGAAGCGTCATAACCCAGAAGAAAAGTGCAAGTACAAACTATGTGGGTCGCACTGCGACCGATATCACCTATTACAGTGTAAAAACATAGGAACATCGATAACGGACTTTTGTAAGACATGAAAACAGTTCTTTCTACATGGCCATTGGCTGCAATTATACCTATTATTATTATAATACATACCATTCACTGACACACATTCATATTAACCATGGCGAATATTATAAAGATGATTATGATGGCCAGATTATGTTTGGTACCGTTTTGACCTTAATGTTTCCTGATATTTGTCTTATAAGTGGAAACACACTGAAAAAAAAAAAAACATCACTCAGGAAACCTGTCCCGACTGGAGATTGAACCTAGGCCCGCTGCATACGAGGTCCGAGACCTCAGCGGTGGACCATGCAACAGTTCAACCATGTTAAATACAATTTTAAAGTGTAGCAATATATTTAAGTAAGAAAGGCGCCAAGCTGTCTACATAACTGGACTTTAATATCTGCCCATCCGTCCACTTCTGTATCACTGTAATTACACATTCACTCACTAGCATTCTTTCTCCTCTTCGATTATAACATGTTTCTGAAGACTGAGGTCAAACAAAAACTAGTTTCATTTAAATAATTATTGTAAAGAATGGTAATCGGTCTCAGAACTGTGCAAAAACTTGCACTTGTAAATCTTTTAATAGAGTTTTGTGGAGTTTAACACTTTCAGTTGACAATAATTAAACTAAATTATTTCGCAATCACATGTAATCAATATAAATGTACTTGAGACACAATTATTGGACAAACGTTATTAAAATTCATACTATAAAATTACATATATATATTATTTATTTATTTATATACATAATTTTAATGTTTACACATCTTTCTGTGCCTAAAGTTTTATTTTTCTTCTCCACTCGTCTCTCTCCATCCAATCCATGTCCTCCAGTTCTCTTGCTCTCATTCCAGTTCTTATTTCCTGCATCCACGAATTTCGAGGTCTTCCTCTCCTCATTCTTCCAGGTGGACACCATTCCAATGTTTTCCTGGGTAATCTTTCTTCTTGCATTCGTCGTACGCGCCCATACCAATTTAATTGCTTATAAAGTAAAGTAAAGTAATCCCATTACAGGCCTCGGGAGGCCCTTGGGGTAGTGGGAGGTTAAGACACCCACTTTTTCTCGACAATCGGCACTTGATGTCAGCCGGGTTGTCAACCCTGCGCGACGGCCGCCTTTACCTCCAGAACAAGTGTCTGGTACTCATTTCCGTTAGAGGCTGAGTCGACCCCAGGGCCATAGAGCCGCCAGAGGGTTTGGGTCAGTTTAAAAATCCTGACCCCACCGGGACTTGAACGCTCGACCTTCCGGCTTGTAGCGCAGTACCTTAACCACTACGCTACGGCGTGCCCCATTTAATTGCTTATACCGTATATAATCTACTATTGAATAACAATATTCATTTTTTCTCTGATGACAGTATTTCTTATATATATATATATATATATAGTATATAGGTCCACCGCTGTGGCCTCGAGGTAGAGTGCTGCCTTATCAACGCAGCAGGCCCGGGTTCGATTCCCGGTCGGGACAAGTTTCCTGGGTGGTGATTTTTTCGGGGTTTTTCTCACCTGTAAGATAAATGTCAGGAAACTTAAGGTCCATGCAGTACCCGAACATCATCTGGCTATCATTGTCATTAATAACATATTCATTAAGTTTAGGATTAAGGCCTCTCCTGGCGCATCATTGCCATCATCATCCGGGTAGTGTAACTCCGCCTTCCAGGTGCCCAACCTCAGAAGTGGGTTACAAAACGCCATGCCAGGAGAGAAAATACCAGAATGTCGAAAATACAACGTGGTGGCATTGAAAAAAAAAACTTAAAGTTACTGAAATTGAAGCTAGTTGTCAGCATTTCTGACTACAGTTCAGAGATCCCGGGTTCAATTCCCGGTCAAACCATAGTGATTTTTTCATGAAGGGAATTATTCATGTGGTTGACCACGGTCTGGAATTTAGGTTAAGTTTAGGTTAAGAACTCTCCTGGCATTTCATTTATCATTTATCAACCATCATATCATCCGGGTAATGTTAACTCCAAGATGCCCCAACCTAAGAAATGGATTAAAATTCTGCCAAAGCCAAGGGAGAAAGCCAGAAATGTCATAAGAGACAACCTGGTGGCATTAGACAAAAAAACTAGTGTTAGAATTGATAGTTGAGTCAGACGAACAAGTAGCGTAGGTTGGCAAAGATAAGACCTTGTTTTTTTTTTTTTTATTGCAGGAAGAATCAATTTGTTGTTTGCATTATGAAGGGAATTGCTGTACTGCTAACATAATTATACGGGAAAGGTAATGACAACATGAGGTTTACAGTAGGTATTAGTTTTCAAGATAAAAACGATACAAGTGTAAATTCCCCTCCCTATATAATCAGATTTCATAAGTAGTGTATAAATTAAAGCATATCCTTATATAACAGGCATGAAAACAATTTACCTTGAATTTCTACAATAATTAGTTTCGTTGGTTCTGTTGGACTAGAGGTTACACGACTACATTTTGTTCCGAGGTTCGCGGGTACAAAATTAGGCAGAATCAATTAATATACTTCATCATCATCATCATCATCATCATCATCATCATCATCATAGTACATTCACGAATTTAGGCCATTTGTTGACCTGTTTTGGCCTCAAGAGAAACACCATCCAGAAGTCTTTTGAGTGGACGTCTTGGTTTTCTTCTTCCTGCAGGTTGATATCTTAACATTTGTTTGGGTATCCTGTGATCTTCCCTTCGATGAACATGTTGCACCCATCTTGACTTATTATCAGAAATTTTGTTTTCTAAAGGTTCCATGTGTAATTCTTCTAAGATGTCTTCATTTCTTTGTGATCTAGTAGTGTGTATCCTGCAGTCCTCCGAAGGTATCTCATTTTAGCAGATCTAAGTCTCTGTATACGAATATCCTTTTGTTTCAACGTCCATACTTCGCTACCATACGAAAGAGTTGGAAGAGCCAGTGTTTTATACACTTTTAGTCTTGAATGATTTTGGACTAACTGTGGCTTGAAGATAGAATTTATTAACCCAAAAATTCTTTAAAAGTTGATATTTTTGCGTTTACATTCTTTTCTTCTTCTTGTGAGGTATTAAGGGCGCAATTAATATTAAGGGCGCAAAATTCCTGATGTGAAGAAAAGCTGTGAGACACATATCTTAGATTTACGTATTATTATTATTATTATTACTATTATTATTATTATTATTATTATTATTATTAATATTATTATTCATAATTTGTAGGATTTTCGTCCTGTTTATTTCCCAAATTACTCTTCGGAGGAAGACGTATTGTATTGGATGTGCATCCACTGTCTATCCATCTCTTGGCTGGTCTTCCTCTTATTCTTCTACGTCCATTGGTCTATTATCTTTAGCTCTACCATTCTTTCTATATGACCATTCCAATATTTTCGTCTATCTATAATAAATTTGGTTATGTCTTGATTATGACATTTGTCCCTAATTTCTGCATTGTGTATCTTCAACGCTTTTAAAATTCATATTTAATATATTGTGTATCTCATCAAACAATGTTTTCCCCTGAATAGTTCTTAAGATCTTCAATTCACATGTGCTTATTATTTGATTTACGACACGTAAAAGTCTCAAGTCGGAAATAAGATTTTTCTAGCAATATTTAAAGGTCATTTCAAGTGCAGATTTCAACTGCGATTTAAAATTAACTATGTTATTGAAGAATGTCATTAAATTAAATACTGATTTGAATAAAGTAAAATATAAAAGTAAATACCTGACAAGTGCCGCCGTTGTTTTTCAGAACTTTTCAGAACAGTTCTGTTTATTTTTTAAATTTTGATTTTGCAAATTTACCCTTATTCATCCTCTTAATATATGCATTAATTTTTTATTTCTCAAATGTATTTTTGCTTTTTTTATTTAGGAATATTCCACAATACAGTTTTTCTCCTTCAACCCAAAGTGATTTGTCGCCAGAGATTACTGTCTAAAGCATCTTCTTCCCTCAAATCTTATTTTCACTCCATCCATCCATCGTTCTCTAGGCCTGCCTCTTCGACTTCTTCCATTAGCATCCCAATTAAGGAGCTTCTTTGGTATTCTCTCTTCTTCCATTCTTATGAGCTGTCCATAACATTTCAAGCGCTTTTCTTCTAGTTTTCCTAATGTTTTCTTTTTTCAACTTCCATAATTTCCCTTATTGTGCTGTTTCTGACTTTATCCCTTCTAGAAATTCTTGTTGATCGCCTCCAAAAATCCATTTCTACTGCTAACAGCTTGTAGGCTTGTTTTGTACTTACTGTCCAAGTTTCGGTCCCATATAATAAAATGCTTTGTAACAGAACTTGAAATATAGTTTCCTTTGTTCTGTGGATTATATTTCAATATACCAATGATTTTCTTCCATCAGTTATTCTTCTTTCAATTTCATGATAAATTTTACGTTACACATCTCGCGGCAAAACATCTATATTTGTTTTAATTTCGTGGAATGATGTATCTAAACCTTTTTAGGGAGTAAAGAATTAAGAACACTTCTACTTATGATGATGATCTTGTAGAAGATTTCCGGGCTGTTGGCCGTGGTCTTGAGGCTTGTAGTTCCCCAACGTTTCGCCAGAGACTGCGTCCGGCTTCCTCAAGGGTTGTCTTGAGACAGCCCGGAAACCTTCTACTCAACTTCTACAACAATATTTGGCAACAACAGTACAGCATACCAGCAGAATGGAAAAAAGCCATCGTAATACCTATTCAAAAACCTAATAAACCAGCAGAAGACATAAATAGCTACCGCCCAATATCTTTAACATCCGTACTAGCCAAGATAATGGAAAGAATGGTTATGGCTAGATTAAATTGGTATCTGGAAACACAACACCTTCTGACTCCAGAACAGGCAGGTTTTAGACCAAAACTTTCAACAAGTCATCAATTGGTTAAATTCACCCATGAGATCAAGGATGCCTTCAACAGAAGAGAGAGTGTCCTAGCAGTATTTGTAGACCTACAAGCAGCCTATGACAAAGTGTGGCGCACCAACCTTATTTGGAAGCTACAAAAAATGGGAATAACAGGTCATATGTTACACTGGGTTAAATCCTCTGTAACACAAAGATGGATAGCTTCCAAGTATAACAACCTCCAATCAAATTACGTCCAAACCAAAACAGGACTGCCACAAGGCGCTGTCTCAACCACCACCCTCTTCAATAGTTACATCAATGACCTCCCTAAGGAAATCAAAACTAATCAGCACATCAAATGTGCACTATTTGCAGATGATTTAGTCATATGGACGAAGGCCAACAATTCAGCCAGAAACCACAAAGAACAGCTGCAGAAGTATATGGACAATGCCATAAAAAGGCTACAACACTGGTGCACAATTAACAACATGGAAATCAGCATGTCAAAAACATTTTACTAGTACTTCTCACTAAGACACACAAGTGAATCCTTCAACATACCAATCAACAATAGCCCGATAACCAAATCCAATTGCACAAAATACCTAGGAGTCCATCTAGATAATAAACTAAACTGGGAGCATCATGTCAACAAGATCGAAGAAAAAGCGAACAAAAACTCATACATACTGAAGAGATTAGCTGGAAAGAAAGGGGGGAGCTCATTGGACACCCTAAACAAAACATATAAAATCTACATGAAACCAATTATAACCTATGGAGCAGAAACAATAGTAACAGCTAAAGACACCACAATGAATAAACTAGAAATAATCCAGAACCGAATGCTAAGGTTAGTCACTGGAGCAGTAAAATCAACTAACACTGCAACTATGAGAATGTTCACAGGCAACCCATCAATTAAAAATGAGATAGAAAAGAAATCCTGCATCATGCACACAAAATTAGCAACGCTACCAAAAGCAATCCAACCTCAAAGCACAACACCCCAGATCTTAATCACACAACCTTCCTTTCTCCACAAAACTAGTAATCTATTTCAAAAACATAAATTAGATGCCAAAACTGAACCAACACCTCAAATACCAAGCCCATTAGATTACCAACTGTACAATGCAACCCTCTCAATAGACGAAATAATAAAGAAAAATGATACAAACCCATCAATAGCCAAACAAATGACCTTAGAAACTATTAGTACAAAGTTCCCAGAACCAGAGTGGCTAAGAGTCTTCACTGATGGCTCCAAAACCAAGAGTGAAAATGCTGGTGCAGGAATCTACTCCCATCTGTTTAGTCAATATGTTGCAGTAGGCACAAACAATACAGCCTTCGATGGTGAAGTAAAGGCCATAGAAGTAGCACTCCACAACCTCCTTTTCCGAACAAAAATGTTTACAAAAGCTGTTATTCTGGCAGACTCTAAGGCCGCTATACAAGCAATAACCTCCAACCAAACACCAGAAAATGAAACTATCTTGGAATGCCGTAAACTTCTGAAATACCTCAACAACCAAAATAAATTAATAGCCTTCCAGTGGATACCCTCGCACATCGGAATAGTTGGCAATGAAATAGCTGATGGACTTGCCAAAAAGGGTACCAAAATACAGATAACAACCCACCCCAATTCGAACCTACACAGAAAGATCGAAGAAATTAAGAAAGCATTCCAAATGGAAAACATGAAAGAAAACATTGCAACAGCCAGAGGGAAATCATGGGAAAAAATTGATGAGTTATACACAGAAATAAAATATAAAGGCCGCAAAGAAGCAGTAGCAAAATTCAGACTGATGTCAGGACACGACTGCCTGGCTCACCACCTCCACAGAATAAACGTTTTCCAATCCGACAGATGTGTCATATGCAAAGACCCGGACCTGATCATGGACAAACACCACCTTCTAGTCTGTCCAGCTTTAAATCCAAATGCACAACACTCTAAGGACCTTGTTCGCTTGTACTGGGAAGCCAGAGAGAAAATGACTTAAGCGTCAAATCTCGCCATTAGAAAACAACAACAACAACAACCTTCTACAAGATCATCATAGTAACTCCGGCCGTGAAAGCCTAAGTTAACTTCTAGTTATGTTATTCGAAACAGTAAAATTGTTGGTGGCAGTTTCAAGGTCAACGTTCTTGTATTAATGTATAGATATGATTTATTCCCTAAGATTGTACTAGCTCTCTCACCAGTAAAATTCATGGTGATTTTCCGTTGAGGTATTAGTTCACTTTAATTTAAATAACATGCACAACAAAATCATCTTTACTGATGAAACAGAAATCAACAACAGTATAAACTACTTGGACCTAACACTAACAAAAAACTTCACCAACAACAAAATAGAAATTGGCATTTATCTAAAACCGACAAGCAACACACTAGCCATAAACAATAAATCGAGACATCCTTTTCAACATAAAATAAGTACATTCAAAAGCCTAATAAATAGGATGTTAAAACTCCCTCTAAATAAAGACAATTATAATAAAGAATTAAATTACGTCAAACACATGGCAAAAATTAACGGCTACAACAAACAAATAATAAATAGCATTATAAACAAACAAAAAATAAAAAACATCACCAACAAAACCAAACTTGAAATAGAATCCAATGACAACAACAAAAAATGGATAACTCTCACGTACAGTGGCAAAGAAACATTAAAATTGGCCAACACACTAAAAAAGCTCGATAAGAATATTAAAATAGCCTACAGAACTGACAACAAACTAAACAATTTAATAAACAACAACATCGAAGAAATAGATGAATTCGACAATAAAGGCATCTACAAATTAACATGTACAGACTGCAATAAATTCTGCATTGGGAAAACTAACAGAAGCTTCAACATTAGATTCAAGGAACATTTCAGAGATTTCGTTTACAATGGAGGAAAATCAAGTTACGCAAAACATGTAATTCAAGCTGGACACCATATGCATAACATCGATAACACCCTCACAATAGTACATAGAGAAAACATTCCAATGAGAATAAATATACTGGAGGAAATCGCAATCCTAAGAGAAATCAGCAGCAACCTGATTCTCAATGAATACACACCTAGTCCACACAATCATCTGTACAAAATTCTCACAACCAAGTCAGTGCTTCAACAAGGGTCAACAAGAACGGACCTAATGCATTCTGCTGATGATGGGACTAGTCCCGAAAGGCCTACAGAGTTTTAAAAGAACTTAAGTTGAGGAGACGGACCTACAAGGTAACTATATTATAGTTTTTAACCGTACATTATATTACTGTCTCTCACCAGGTTTATTTTCCTTTGTTCCCTCATCTGCAGCGGGTTTTCAGCTCAGAATACAGTGTGTTCGGGAATTCATATTGCAAATTTCTAGAGCTAGTAGAGGGGACTGAGCAGGCAATATTTGAATAGGAACCCAAGTCCGGAAACGCATCATTTCCGTGCTGCAGCCATTACAATGTATTAAATGAGTTCTGTACATGATGACTATAACAAAATATATTGGAAAATATATCAATATGCTTGAAACATGTAACTAAACATACACAAATATAACATTCATATCCCAACAATTAAATTTCTGATATCATAAAACAATTTGCAAGTAAGATAAACCCATGTTATTGCGAATCACACTTTAAACATATCGGATTTCTAAACAAACTGCTAAATCCAGAGCGCGGTGAAATCGGTTGGCCGGTGACAAGGGATGCAACATGTGGAGATTAACATTTATCCCGTAGGGTTTAGTAGTGTCCTCCCCCAACCCAATTTCACGTGTGGCTGGAGAGGAAGGGGGTTCCTTCAAAAACGCGAGTGAGCGAAGCCCCTAGGGAATACTAGCCCCCCACTGTCACATTCAGCACCCCCTGGGACGCCATCTGCACAGTGGACAATGTACCATTCACCGACAGATTCATTCCCGATTTAACATACTTAAGACCGTGAGGACAGATTCTGTTTATATTTATATAATTGCTGTGTCCAAACACTTCTCAGAACTATGACAACATTAATACCCCACTGATTTATACAATTTCCACTCTCGATAATAGTTACGTTCAAAAGTTGTAAGATAATAATAATAATAATAATAATAATAATAATAATAATAATAATAATAATAATAATAATAATATTTTTTTATTATTCCGGCTTTTACAATGAATATACATTTTTCCGGTACCCATGTTCACAGTTAACTACACATTTGTTTCAACACATTTTTTCCATTCTTGTCTGTTCATCCATATATCTTCTTCTATTTCCCATTCCCTCTTAGTTTCATTGATTCCCTTAATCCACGTAATATTTGGTCTACCCTTCTTTTTCCTTCCCTGTGGTTCCTAATCCATGATTATCTTAGGTAGTCTTCCTTCTTCCATCCTTCTAATGTGTCCATACCAATTTAATTGTTTCTTCTTTATAAAATCTAATATTGAATAATAATAATAATAATAATAATAATAATAATAATAATAATAATAATAATAATAATAATAATAATAATAATAATAATAATAATAATAATAGTAATAATAATAATAATTTATTTTAGCTGGCAGAGTTAAGGCCATAAGACCTTCTCTTCCACTCAACCAGTGAAT
Source organism: Diploptera punctata (assembly GCA_030220185.1). Taxonomy (NCBI): domain Eukaryota; kingdom Metazoa; phylum Arthropoda; class Insecta; order Blattodea; family Blaberidae; genus Diploptera; species Diploptera punctata. The sequence goes on along the minus strand of JASPKZ010007246.1, from coordinate 544,984 downwards.
AGTAGAATCATACAAAAATTACATACATATTACAGTTTTAAGATATTATTAAAATGCAGACTAAACAAAATACAATGATGATGTGATCTAATACTAGCTAATACTAACAAAAACATAGAATATAATAAAATTAAAATGATATAAAATAAAGTAAGTAGCTTCCTAGATGATTATTAATGGAATGCTCTATATAGTTGTTATGCAGTTAACGTTTTGATTGTGTCGAAATTAAGATATCAGTTAATTTGAATTTAAATAATGATAGCGATTGACAGTCCCTGATATGACTGGGAAGTGAGTTCCATGCTCTAGTCATAGATATTGTGTAAGATTCAGAGTATAGACAGGTCCTGTGTTGTGGTATCAAAAGTAAAGAAGAGTCTTGTGATCTTGTTCCTAAATTGTGATGAGCCGATAAATTTTGAAAACGTGTTGTTAAATAACTTAGTAAATATGTGTGCAGAATTTGGAATAGTAAGGTATGTGAATGTAAAGTTCTTCTGTCATTTAGGCGTTGCCATGATAAGGCCTGAAATAAAGGAGACACGTGGTCATAACGACGGAGATTGAATATAAATCGAATGCACGCATTATGAGCACGCTGTAGTCTGTCAGATTGATCAGTTGTCAGATTAGTCAGTAATATGTCGCAGTAGTCGAAGTGTGGCATTATAAGAGTCTGTACAAGTATTTGTTTTAATTTTGTAGGAAGGAAGTTTTTAAAACTATTTAGGGAGTGAAGAATTGAGAACACTTTCTTGCAGGGATTATAGTTGTTATTAAGCAAAAATGCGCACTAGTTATGCATAGAGTTAACTAGTTCACTTTGCTTTTACAGTTTTATGAAACTGTGCATGTCTCAATTAATGATTTGGGTCTTTTTTGCATGCTGTGACGTGGTAACGATCACAAGATAGTTCACAAAATTCACATACGCATGTTGCGTGACAGATTTTAGAAAATAAATGGGAATTTAATGGTGCTGTACATCAACTATACGTAGACTTAAAAAAGGCATACGATTCAATTAAAAGGGAGAAGTTATATAGTATCCTGCTGGAGTTCGGAATTCCTAAAAAGTTAGTTAGTTTTATACGATTGTGTCTAAATGGCACAAAGAGTAGGGTGCGTGTAGGCAAACAGTTTTCGGATACTTTCGAAATCCACAATGGGTTGAAGCAAGGACATGCACTATCTCCTCTACTATTTAATTTGTAGTAGAACATGCCATCAAATCTTTAGAGGATGAAGAAGGCCTAAAACTCAATGTTACTAATAAGCTGTTAGTTTATGCTGATGATGTAGTACTATTGGTCGATAGCGAGGAGATACTAAAGGCCAACACGCACATACTACTGAGTAACACTAAGAAATTGGGACTGGAAGTAAATATCAATAAAACTAAATATATGGTCACACATAGAAATGCATTATATAATGGAAATGGACAGCTAATGAAAAATGAGAGAAATTTTGAGGATGTGTCTGAATTCAAATACCTAGGAACAATAATCACAAATAGGAATGAGATGCACAAAGAAATTAAACATAGGCTGCATTCTGGAAATGCATCCTATTATGCATTACAGAGACATTTGACGCCCCAACTCCTTTCAAAAAACGTTAAACTGAGAATGTATAAAACTATTATTCTACCAGTTATATTATATTGATTCGAAACATGGACTCTTACTTTAAGGGAGGAAAGGAGATTACAATTATTTGAGAATAAAGTACTTAGGAACATTTTTGGACCAAAGAGAGATGAACAGACAGGTGAATGGAGAAGACTACATAACAATGAACTACATGGTATTTATAGGAAGCCAGATATAATAAGAACAGTTAAGTCTCGTAGACTGCGATGGGCAGGACATGTTGCACGTATGGGGAATGAAAGCCTTGCATGGAAGCTTCATGTAGGAAAGCCAGAGGGAAAACGCCCAGTTGGTAGACCAAGAATGAGGTGGGAGAACAACATTAACTATGATTTGAGGGAAGTAGATTATACAGGGAATGATTGGAAAGCATTAGCTCAGGATAGGGATGTATGGAGAGCTTATGTCCACGCGGCCATGAACCTATGGGTTCGATAATGACAGTGAGTAAGCAAGTGATGTAATGGTTATACCGCCAATACTCGGTCCCTAGAGCCTCATCTGTTATAAGCAGGTTGCATCACGAGCAGGATGAGGTTAGGTTTTGGATAGGAGAGGTTTTAGAATGCACTTCACTATTCCATGTAAGTCCTGCACTTTGTTACGGCAGTGAGGCATGGACTTTGAAGAAAGGAGAAGAGAGCAGGATAACTTCTAGTGAAATGAGATTCATGAGATATACAGCAGGATATGCCAAATGGGATCACAAACGCAATGATGATATCTTGAAGGAACTACGTTTAGAACCGGTCATTGAATACATACATTTATTTATATTACACATCCAAGTTAACTGTTCACGGGCGGAGGGGAAGAGTATTAGCGCTAGTGTCGCCGATCTACCGAATGTGTGGAAGGGATGTAGGAGAAAACTTTACATCCAATCACGTATTGAAATTGTTCAACTTCAAATGTTTCAAATGTCGGGGGAGAATCTCTAAACACGTGTGAAAGTTCTTAATATGGTTGTCAAATTAGTAATTTAAGCACGGAACGCTCAAGCGGTCGTCTCTCTGTTACCAGCCTCACAATAAATCACAAATGGCAACATGTAATGAGAAGGGACAGCTCATTCCTAGACGTAACCCCAAAAATAACAGCGTTGTCAAGTTAGTCATTCTGCCACTGACCGCGCAGAACGACGGGTCCTTAAAATACATACTATTTGTCAGCTCTCTACCTGCCAATCAAACAACATAATACAAAGGACAGGAAGTGGCAACATAGTAAGGAATAGAAAGAGAAAGACATTTTGTTAGTTAACATATTTTCCGCCTGCACAAAACACTTGGATGGGTAATACAAATGCAGGGGACTTGACAGAAGTCATTGTTCATTATTATGAGGAAACAAAAATATATACAATAAATTAATACAATAGAACATTGTAGCAAAACAGAAAGTTTGGCTCTTGCTTCCCAGTATCTATCCTTCAGCGCAGCAGAACCAAGTGCCTGATACTGTAGCAGGTGGTTTCTATCCATGTTGGTGTTCGTGGAGCACTGTGGGCAATGAGGACTTCTGTTGATTCCAATCCGATGTAGATGAGCTGCAAGACAATCATGTCCTGTGTTTAGTCGAACATATGCTACAGCTTCCTTTCGAGGTGCATCTGGTGTAGTGTGTATGGTGTTTTTACACTGTTTTTCTTGAATTCGGATCTGAAGATTGGTTGAGAATGTGTTTTTTATCATTTGTTTGATACAGTTTATTGCTGAGCATTAAGATGTGTTTAAATTAGGTCGCTGTATACACATTGCTCCTCGTTTTGCCCACAGAATTTCTCTATGGTTTTGCCAGCATAGCGGCTATTTCATTCCCATTGATTCCGCATACGAATGTGTCTAAATGGCACAAAGAGTAGGGTGCGTGTAGACAAACAGTTTTCGGACACTTTTGAAATCCAGAATGGGTTGAAGCAAGGAGATGCACTCTCTCCTATACTATTTAATTTTGTACTAGAGCATGCCATTAAATCTTTAGAGAATGAGGAAGGCCTGAAACTCAATGGTATTAATAAGCTGTTAGTTTATGCTGATGATGTAGTACTATTGGCCGATAGCGAGGAGATACTAAAGGACAACACGCACACACGATTTGAGTAACAGTAAGAAATTAGGACTGGAAATAAATATCAATAAAACTAAATATATGGTCACACGTAGAAATCCATTAAATAATGGAAATGGACAGCTAATGACAAATGAGGGAAAATTTTGAGGAAGTGGCTGAATTCAAATACCTAGGAACAATAATCACAAGTAGGAATGAGATGCACAAAGAAATTAAACATAGGCTCAATTCTGGAAATGCATGCTATTATGCATTGCAGAGACTCTTGATGTCCCAACTCCTTTCAAAAAACGGTAAACTGAAAATATATAAAACTATTATTTTACTAGTATTGCTTCCATGCATGTCTTTCATTCCCCATTTGTGCCACATGTCCTGCCCATCGCAGTCTACGAGACTTAACTGTTCTCATTATATCTGGTTTCCTATAAAAACATATGTATAATATACATATAACATATTTTAATGTCTGAAGGTATGATCATACTTTTATCCTTGGAAAGAAAGTGCATTTCGTAACTGTTTTTAATTGGATACATTCATCTGAGAAGAAGTGTGAGGCTTCTAAAATACAAAACTATGTTGAAGAATAGCCTGAATTTGGCACTCGACTCGGCGCCCCTAAAGAATGAGGAGACAAGAAAATGATGTGACAGGGTGAGATGTTATCTGGCTACCTGACATTGCTACTGTCACCTCAGGGATGTCCAACTAGCGTTAAAACATGCGATCTTATCATTATTTGGAAATAGCTACTGTCATACCACGGTTGTCCAACATTTCTAAGTAGCCACAAATAGGCCTATGTAAAAAAATATTTTCTGGAATACGTGTCGCTCTGCGCCGTAGCCGATTGGTTTAAGGCATGATGCCTTGGTACAGAGCTACAGGACTTGCCCTAGTTCTAGTCCCCATGGTACAGCTCGAGACCAAACTCTGTGTGTTTGCGGGGAGAAGTGTGGGGAGTGGGAGGAGGTACACTTCTATGCTTCTCATATACTAACAGCTGAGTCAGCAAATTCCTTTCAGACACACGGAGCTGGGTCCCGAGCAGTAGAAGAAACTTTCTCATGGAATTTCGCCCAGTCTCAGCATCGCCAGGAATTTGAGTAGCTACAATAAGTAGTGGCTTCAGAGAAAATCGTCTAAACAGCTGGAGGACTCGATATGCTGACCTCGTGTCACCCCTGTACTCGCTAGATGATCCTCCACCTCTGTAAATGGTAAGTGGATGTGATGCCAGCAGTCGGTTTGTGGGCTAAGGGCCTTCTAGACTTGTCGCGCCATGGAGAAATAGGCTACATGTCACGTATTCAGATAGTAATCATGATTTGATGAAACAATTAATGAATAAAATGACACAAACGTGTAATAATAAAATATAGCCTAACTAATGTTTAGTCAGAATCGGCAGAAAACACACAAATGAGATTCCTCCGATCACTAACTGGAGTAACATGAAGGGATAGAATGAAAAGTGATGAGATAAGGATGCAGTGGAATAGTAGAGAAATGGTTGAACATATACAAAATTATCATAAGTAATGCCATGAGTGATTTCCAAATTATCGATAAATTCACGACTCACGAAGTGAGGAGTGAATTTATCTAGAGCATTTGGAAATCAAGAGTGGCATTTGTTAGGACTATTTAACGAATAAAATTAGGCTATTTACTCACAAATCATTATTTAAATATAGTTACTTTAAAATATTTATTTATTTAATGTAAACGGCGATGTTTGAAAACAAATGAGAAACGTTATGTTTCGTTTCTCCATCCACTGCAACAAGATCATATAATGTTATATATTGACATCTGGCGTGGGAAACTTGAAATATCATCGCAATATTATAAGAATGCATCCTAGCGGAGAAAAAATTAAACACATCAAACTGTATATTATAACCAAAATTATAGGTTATTAATTTATTTTTTAGTAAACAACTCGGTAAAATCATTATTTAAAAACACAATTATAGAATACAGAATTATCAAAAAGAACTCGGTAATATCATTATTTAAAAACACAATTATTTGTATTTCGTCTATAACTTCATTTGAAGCACAGCCAAATCTTGTTTCTGCCATTTTGAACATTCAAATATGGCGACTTTACTGTTATCGCAGTCACTGCAAAATAATGGTCAGACCTGTTCAGAATATTAAAAAGGAGGAGCTTTCTTTAATATGGTAAATATAACACGACTCTGATTGGTTGTAAAACAGAAATAATTGAAACGTGATTGGTCATTGACTCCCATTTAGGGCATGAGTTAAATTAAATGGTTCCAACACGTCCAGAGAATGTCAAATTCCCGTTTACCAAAGATGATTTACCACCTCAAGCCTAAAGGCAAAAGAGACCTTGGAAGACCCTTCAACCGATGGAAAGATCAGTTTTTGTAGTCGCAGAACGAGCATCATCACCCAATACTGCATTCAGAAGAAGAAGAAAATATTGAGGATAAGAAAAACCATGATAACTGAAGCGAATACTTTGTTCAAGGGGTTAAAATTGTCGAAATATTTTTTTTTAGGATTATCTAAAACAGGTCATCTCCCGGTTTAAACAGCAAAATGTAAATTAAAAAGATCAACAGATATTTGATATGTTAAGAAGTTGTGTTTGTGTTCATTACACAGGTAGACCTATGTAGCCTTATCAGAGTGAATTGATATTACATTGAAACATTTGTTTAGTTTCGGAGAAAAAAAAATCATGTTTTATTAGTCGTTCAAAATATCTCTGCAAGCGGAAGAATTACGAAGCTCTTGTTTGTTGCTACACGTGACGTCATATAAGGCAGTGTACACTGTCAGCGTCCCACGTCCCATTCCCCTCTGCACTCATAGATAGCAGTGTCACGTGTTCTATTCCTACATAAACACGACTGCAGCGCCCTCTGTCAACAACTGCGCTTACTCCTTAAACGGGTAATATAGAGAATTTTAGATTTTTGTCCGTTGCCGTAACGTAGTCGGTAGAGTCCCTACCCTCCACTCCGGCGACCAGGGTTCGATTCCCGGCGGGGTAGGGGATTTTAAATCTCCATCTTAGGTCTGGGTGTGTGTCCTGTCTTGTGTTTGTATGTGTGAATAAGATAAAAAGGTTAACAAAGGTGAAACAAAAAGGAAGAACAGTGTAAACGAAAGAAAACGACAAAAAATAAATAAACTGTTGTTTTCATTCGCTTCATCTCTAGTTAATTACATGCGTAACGAAATGTATTAATAAATTATTTAAATTATAATTTTGCCACAAATTACATAAATTTTGTCCGAAAAGATGGAATATATAAGCCTAATTTCCCCCCCCCCAACTATATTAATTTTCTTGAATCTTTCTCCTGTCTATTGATGGGACAAAATAATAACTCCTTAATTTTTTTAGTTCACCTGAACTTGGTATTTAATCTACAGTTTACCTAAAGTACAGCATAAATCAAACATAAATATTAAAACTTCTTTTCTCGAAAACTAAAGAAAACTAGAAAATATGAGTTACTTATTTTTGTTCAAATGTCTGAAAGGTTATCCCAAAATAACAATATATATATATATATATATATATATATATATACATACATACATAGTAATTCTGTCCGAGGGCAGGTCTTTCACTGCAATCATAGCATTTTCATGCTATGCTTTGCAACTTTACAAGCGAATTCCCTTGATTTTCACATCGGTGACAGATTATGATGATAATGATAACGATGATCATGATGGCCGGATGATTTTCGGGAACCGTTGGGCACTAAACTTCCTGACATTTGTCTTACAGGTGAAGAAAAACCCCGAAAAGAAACATCACCCAGGAGCCTGTCCCGACCGCGAATCGAATCCGAGCCCGCTGCGTGACAAGGCAACACGCTATCTGAGCGAACTTATATATATATATATATATATATATATATATATCTGGAACTAACAGTATAATGTTAATAAAATATTTTTAAAGTAGAGCCATTCGAGTATTCTCGAAAATAATAAATATGACATTACTGTATTGTCACGGGTTCTGTACAAGTATACAAAGTTTCAAGTCGATCCAATGTTTCTAAGTGGGTGAAAATCGTGTTCAAAGATTCCGTTACATTGATACAAAGACCCTTTTTTTTTTTCTGATGATTCCGGCCAGGATTTTAGAAAAAAAAATGAAATCATTGTATTGTCACGGGTCCTTTACAAGTATACAAAGTTTCAAGTGGATCCAATGATTTTAAGTGGGTGAAAATCGCGTTTGAAGATTTCTTTACATAGATAGATACAGGTCAAGCGTGTAAAAATGGACCTAATAACTTCCAATATTGATGGAGTAGTTAGTATTCGACAAATATAGAGCTGATGAAGATAGTGCGGAGGATTTAGGAATTTAAAACGGAGAGGAATTTGCACTTGCTCCGGAAGACATGTCTAAGTAGCTCAGTGATAAAGCACTAGTGCGTAAAGCTTTTCTCTTTAGTTACATTAAATATATGCATTACTACTGTTATTAGTGTAGAGTTTAATGTGTCTGTTATCTATAACAAATCCATCATTTTCAGAAAACTTGTGGCTTGGAAGAAAGTCAACGACCACTTGTCCTAGTTTAACGAGCAAGTTTAAAAACACAAAACACACCCCTGAGAAGGGTTGCACCTGACGGGACTTAGCCACGCGTACAAATTGAACAATACTACCCCAGGTGTCTGTGACGCATAATCCACCCCTAGAAGATTATCTGCTTTCACAATGGACAACATAGTCAAGGTCTTTATAAAAAAGGAAACAAAATTTAAGAAAACTTGGTGGTCTGTAATCACTGAAGCAGACACTCAAATTCTGGTATTGTTATCTACCTCAGTCACAACAATAACAACATGGACATGTAAAATTATAAAGAACACAATGCTCTCTCTCTCTCTCTCTCGTTCTTTCTCTGGTGAATCTAGGTTAATGCAAAAACATCCAACAATAAATTAATACTGTACTGCTGCACACTAGTCTGGAACTAGAGGTCCACGGTTCGATTCCTGGTTCAGACATTAATTTTTATTTTCACAATATCATTATAATATTATAATATGATCCATTATTGGAACTGTGTTAAAATAACAGTATTGGAAAATGTCACGCAGGGCTGACATAAAGTGCCGATTGTCTAGAAAAAGTGGGAGCCTTAACTTCCTACTGCCCCAAGGGCCTCCCGAGGCCTGTAGTGGGATCACTTTACATCGTTTACTGCTTATAAAAGTGGTGGTGTAAAATTATCATAAATAATGCCACGAGTGATTTCCAAATTATCGATAAACTCACGTCTCACGAAGTGAGGAGTGAATTTATCTAGAGAATTTGGAAATCAAGAGTGGCATTTGTTAGGACTATTTAACGAATAAAATTAAGCTCTTTACTAAAAAATAATTATTTGAACATAGTTACCGGTGTTTTAAAATATTTATATAGTTAATGTAAACGGCGATGTTTGAAAACAAATTAGAAATGCGAGATTATGTATATTCACTGCAACTCGATCATATTATTTATTGCCAAATAGGATCGCAATGTTGTAAGAATGCACTCTAGTGGAGAAATAATGAAACACATCAAACTATTATAATCAACATTATAGGTTAATGATTTATATTTTGAATAAACAACTCAGTAAAATCACTGAATCTATTCATTATTTCCTATATTCAATGTATTTGATGGAGAAAAATAATGGTCTAACCTGTTCAGAATATTAAAAAAGGAGGAGCTTTCTTTATCACAATAGCAGGAGCCTATAAAGAGAAATCGATAAAGAGCGAGGTGAAACACGACTGTCATTGGTGTAAAACAGAATTCATTGAAACGTGATTGGTCATTGACTACCATTTGCGACATGAGTTAAATAGTCAAATATAGATACTTCTAAACGAAGCCGGCCGTTGGCGATGGCAGTGTCATCTACCTGACAGCGGACGAAACGAGAATTATAGATTTGTAGGCTTATATGTGGAAAGAGTTGTTAATTTTTGTGTCGAGTCTCGAATGGTGTAGTGGGCTGCACACTAGTCTGGAGAACTAGAGGTCCACGGTTCGATTCCTGGTTCAGACATTATAATATTCATACAGTTAAAGCCGAAATAATGATTTCGACTCTTTCTATCTTATTCTTAGTTGAACCTCTCTGTTTTAAGTACTTTTACGTGTCCCATGATACTCGGGTCTTATAGTGACTTTTTAACTCATGCCCCAAATGACACTCAATGACCAATGATATTTCAATGAATTTTGATTTACAAGCAATCATAGTCGTTTTTCATCTCGATTTTACCACTTTCATTTTATCGCTTTCATTTTATCAAGTGGCTCCCTTACTTACTTACTTACTTACTCACTGGCACTATCGAACCCGAGGTTCATGGCCGCGCGGATATAAGCTCACCATACATCCATATCCTGAGCTGATGTTTTCCAATCATTCCATGTATAATCTACTTCCCTCAAATCATAGTTAATCTTATTCTCCCACCTCATTCTTGGTCTGCCAACTGGGCGTTTTCTCTCTGGTTTTCCTACAAGAAGCTTCCACGTACGTCTTTCATTCCCCATTAGTGCCACATGTCCTAATCATCGCAGTCTATGAGACTTAACTGTTCTTATTATATCTGGCTTCTTATAAAGAGCATGTAGTTCACTGTTAGTAGTCTTCTCCATTCACCTGTCTGTTCATCTCTCTTTGGTACAAAAATGTTGCTAAGAACTTTATTCTCAAATACTTGTAATCTCATTTCCTCCCTTAAAGTAAGAGTCCATGTTTCGCATCCATAGGCCTATAATATAAATGATTGTGTAGCATAACTGTTACAATTTAATAGTTGTGTTAATTTTGATCAAACACTACTTTTAAACAGGAGCAAAATCTGTATTATAACATCTAAAACTTGATGACACAGCAGAGATCAATATGAAGACTTTGAGTCAAGCTTATTAAAAAGTGAAGATGAATTCATGAAAGGAAGTTAATCGGCGCATTGTATCTGCAACGATATAGCTACACGAGGTTTATTAGAGATGCTTATCACTTTGATTGTGACAAGCTTCAACAAATGTTGTCACTATACACTGACGTCTCGCTCCCACCTGTCATAAAGCCACGACACACCTTCAAAACAGCTACCACATGACAATACAATCTTGTAACAATTAACACTCTTGAGGAACCTGCATTCAAATCCCACCATTTAAAATGTTAGTAGCGCAAGAGATTGAGATTTAGGTAATTCGAAAAAGGAATACAATTTTACAGCAGCCTAAATGAGTGAGTTTGTTACTTCTTTAATTATGAACGCCTCTAATTTTAAGCTTAAGGGGGGGGGGTGATGGGTGAAATTTCTATTTTCTACAGTTTTTAAGCTACGTACTTGAATTCTTGTACACACATTCATACCATAATAGGTAATACTATATTAAAGTTTCATCCTTCTAGTCTTAAAGGTGCTTGAGTTATTGAAGAAAATCCATTTAAAAATTTGCATATTAAAATTTTTAATAAGTCCCATAAATTTTTAGTAATTTTTTTAAATTTTTTTCTACACGACCACTGACTTATTTAGAACAACACAATACCTTAACTTTTCTTCTTCTTCTTCTTCTTCTTCTTCGGCTTTCCCCCACTTATACGTTTACCGCCTTCAGTTTCCATTTATCTCTATCATTCCAATCTCCCTCTTACAAATTCCTATCATCTATTATAGTTCTGACGTAGGTTTTCCATTTCCATCTTGGTCTGCCACGTTTATTTCTTCCAGCGGGTGACCACTGGTATATATTTTTTGGCCATCTTTCATTTTCCATTCTTTGTACATTGCCATACCATTTAAGCGTTTGATTTTCAATCCTCTTAACAACAGATGTGGTGACATTCATTTCTCTCCAAAGGAATTCATTTCTTATTTTATCCTGTATTGTTTTTTGGAGGCTTCTTCTAAAATAATCAAATTCAACTGTTCTAATTTTATTCTTTTTTAATTCCGTCAAAGACCAAATTTCACTTCCATATGACAAAATATTCTGTATTATGCTCTTATACATTTTCATTTTAGTTTCCTTTGTAATATTTTTGTTCCAAATTATTCCATGTAATGTCTTACTTGCATTTTTTGCCATTGCAATTTTAGTCTGTACATCTCTCTCACAGGTACCTAAACTTGTAATTATTGACCGAAGATATTTAAAAAATTCACATTTTCTTATTTTCCCTGTTTCGAGTATGAGGTCATCCACATCCTTTCCCAAACACATATATTCTGTTTTCTGTAAATTCATATTCAGTCCCCATTTTTTATATTCTTCCATTAGTTTATTTATTATATATTTCATATCATCTTCATCCCCTGCAAAAATTATTTGATTATCTGTAAACAACATTGAATGCAGTACTTTTCCTCCTATAGGAATACCCATTTCAGAACATTTTTTATACCACAAGTTAAGAGCCTGGTCTAAATAAATGTTAAAAAGAATTGGTGACAAACTGCATCCCTGCTTAAGGCCTTTATTCACTGTGAATTCCTCTGTTAAATTATTCTGTATTTTTACTTTAGCTTTTGTATTACTATAGATCCTCCTAACAATATTAATCCATTTATCAGAGATATTCAGATTTCTCATTGCTGTCCATAACAATTGTCGAGGTACACTAGCATATGCCATCTCTAAATCAATAAAGGTCATATGTAGTTCTTTATTCCTTAACTTTTCTATATCATTATAATAAAGGAAGAATATATATATATATATATGGGGCACGCCGTAGCGTAGTGGTTAAGGCACTGCGCTACAAGCCGAAAGGTAGAGGGTTCAAGTCCCGGTGGGGTAAGGATTTTTAAACTGACCCAAACCTTCTGGCGGCACTATGGCCCTGGGGTCGACTCAGCCTCTAACTGAAATGAGTACCAGATGCTTGTTCTGGGGGTAAAGGCGGCCGTCAATCAGGGCTGATAACCCGGCTGACATAAAGTGCCGATTGTCTAGAAAAAGTGGGAGCCTTAACCTCCTACTACCCCAAGGGTCTCCGGGCCTGTTGTGGGATGACTTTACTTTTTATATATATATATATATATATATATATATGAAATGATAAGAAAAATAAATGCCTGGACGGGATTCGAACCCGGATCTCTGAGTCTGTACCTCAGTGTGATATCCATTACACTACCAGGCGAATCCAATTCAAACACTTATTTTCCTTATATATGTATTATACTCTCCATTATTACTAGATGTAGCGAGAACTCGGTCTTCACCGCCATCTAGCAGCTGACTATATCAAGTAAGCAAATTAAAGAGAATATTTTTACCTTATAGCAGTGACGCTTTATAAGATGTTATAATTAAATCTTTAACATTGAGCAATGCAAGCTTAATATGGAATGATAAGAAAAATAAATGCCTGGACGGGATTCGAACCCGGATCTCTGAGTCTGTACCTCAGTGTAATATCCATTACACTACCAGGCGAATCCAATTCAAACACTTATTTTTCTTATATATGTATTATACTCTCCATTATTACTAGATGTCGCGAGAACTCGGTCTTCACCGCCATCTAGCAACTGACTATAACAAGTAAGCAAATTAAAGAGAATATTTTTACCTTATAGCAGTGACGCTTTATAGATGTTATAAATATATATATCCTCTGCATATGAATTTTTTAAAATTACTACACATATTTTATTTTTTATTTAAAAACTATCAACGTTGTTTCAAAATCCATGCTTAGAATAAAGCCGTAGTGTGTGGGACATGCAGTTAAAAATTCCTACTTCTATCATTAAATTTGTCAATGCTATTTTGATTTGAATGTATTGAAATGCAATGAAAATGAAAGTGTGGAAAAGCCAATTAGAAAGTTTGCATGCAGTTAAATTAGAATGTAGCATACATGCCCTCCTACAGTCATTAGGGAGACTTACAAGCGCCATAGGACACTGAAACTTCGTCACCTCAGACTTTAAGGTACGTAGTATTTTTTAATATACCAAGAGGACGAAGATCACTGGGCCGTCCTATGAAACGCTGGAGGGAAAATTTTCTATAGGATCGTAACAGGCCTTGGCCTAATACTTGGAAGGAAGAAGAAGAAGAAGTATTTTTTAATACAAAACACAAAAAATGCTAAATTTGACCGAAAGTGTCGAAAATTTCACCCATCACCTCCTTAAGGATTAAGTGTATAGGCCAATATAAACGTACGACATGGGTCCAATAGATTTATTTAATTTCAGAAAGAACCACGGACAGGACTTCAGCCAAGACGTGATTAATGAGTATGTCAATTGACTATATCCTATCTGACTATAAAACAAACATCGATGTAAGGAAATAGTATAGGCTATTACGATGCGAGGTTGGGAAGTGGTTTTTACAGAAGGAAGGAAAATGCTTAAAAATCGAGCGACAGCTTTATATTTAAAATATTAACTGGAGGTCTTTCGGAAGTTAACTTCCATCATCAGCAAGATGAGCTTCTGCTACAAGTTGTTGTTTATGACGATGTAGACTCCAAGTGTCTGTAGCAGCAACTGACTTGTTTTTGACGATCTCGTATAAGGGTTGTTTGACTGGGGTGCGTTCTCATTAAGAAGTAAGGTGTCGTTTATTTCTTTTATAATCTCAAGGTCTTCAAATATATTTATCTTTGCCGGAATGTTTTCTCTGTGAATTATCGTGAGAGTATTTTCTATTGTGTTCATTTGGTGACCGGCGTTAATGAGATGTTTGGCATCACCCGAGTACATGGAATTTTTTAGGTGTTCCTTTATATCTTGTATTAAAGTTACTGCTTGTCCTGCCAATATAGAATTTATTACAATATTAGTTTGTAGACTCCCTTATTTTTAAATTTGCTGTGTTCTTCTATGCCAATGTATATTATGTTGTTTAATTTGTTTTCTGTTTTATAAGCTATGTTAAAGTTTTTATTTTTTTTTTCAAAGTTCTGGCTAGTTTCATGGTTTCATTTCTCGTGTATCTTAATGTTACCCATGTTTTATTATTATCAGATTCTCTTTCAAGTTTTGTTATATTATTTATAATGTTTTCTCTTTTGTTTCTTTATAAGCTTATCGCTGATTTGTTTGCTGAATCCGTTGCTTTTTGCCATGTTTTTAATATATTTTAATTCTTTATTATAATTTGTTTTGTTGAAGGGTAATAACATTATGTTAATTACACTAGTGAATGTGCCGATTTTATGTTGGTGTGATTAAGTCGAAATATCGTTGCAGATACAATGCGCAGATTAACTTCTTTGGTCGTCATTAGTTTGATCCTTCCGGGAAATTCTCGTATAAGACTTGAAAGCATAATAATAGTCCCTTCGATTGGTTGCTGGCCAAAGGAAGGCAAGATCAGTGATGGGGCTGCCATCTTATAGCCTCTGGTCAGGCTTTTCTGGAGAAGAAAATAAAATAAAGGAAAGAAGAAATGGAAGAAAGGAAAGACTCCCTAGCCCTCGGATGCCCTAATAGCGTCGGGGTCGAAAAAAACAAGAGTTAACCAAGGTAGTGAAGCATGGACACTAAAAAGACAACATGAAAGCAGAATAACGGCTTGTGAAATGAGATTCATGCGCAGAACAGCGGGTTACACCAGATGGGATCGGAAAAGGAATACCGATATCTTAAAAGAATTGAAGACTACGCCAATTTTGGAATATATTAAGCAGTACCAACTAAATTGGAAACACCATCTAGAAAGAATGAGTTCAAATCGGATCCCCAAAGCTGTTTATAATTATATACCAAGAGGACGAAGATCACTGGGCCGTCCTATGAAACGCTGGAGGGAAAATTTTCTATAGGATCGTAACAGGCCTTGGCCTAATACTTGGAAGGAAGGAAGAAGAAGAAGATTAACTTCTTCTCGTGAATTCGTCGTCTGTGTGTATCTTCTGCAATGATATTAAAAAACTGTAATGATATTAATAAAATAGATAGAAGGTAGACAGCAGAATCTGTAAAATGTTAGAAGTCATTAACCATCGGTTAATGGGTTTTGAAATGGCATTGAGATTTAGGCAATTCGAAAAACGTAATAAAATTTTACAGCAGCCTAAATGAGTGAGTGAGTTAGTTAGTAGGCACCTTCTATAATAATGAAAGCCTCTAATTTCAAGCTTAAGAATTTTTTTTGTATAGGCCTATATAAACGTACGATGACTATATGACTAGATTTTTAAAAATTAGAGTTAATCTAATTTTTGCGCAGAAACAGATATAGTTGTTTAATTTTCTTTGTCTTATGGAACCCCTAGGTTAACTGTTATATTCACAGAGATCCTTCAATTGTCCCTTTCCTCAGTCAATTGAATCTAGCGAACCCTACAAGTTTTCTAATCTTTTTAAAAGCATTTCTTCTGTCGTTCATTAAAGCCATGGGATCTCTGTGGGCCTACTTAATAATCTTGAAATAATTAGGCATCAATATAAATTATAAATTTTCAAGTTGTAAAGTTTCCTCCATTCTTCATTACCACCTCTTATGAGACTGAATATTCCCTAAGGATTCTATTTTCAATTATTTTAAAGTGTTTTCTTCTCTTAATATAAGAGATCACATTTCACAACCATTGAGTGAACTACTAGGCCTCTATAGAAATTTATATTTTTATGTAGTTCACGTAATAAAAGTAATCGAAAACTCAATATTGTAGAATATAATATTACCTAGGTGACAGAGTATTACATGCCTCATACAATTGTGAGACATCTAATAGAACATTTATTATATTACGTAACAAAAGGCCCATAATCTAATACATAGAAATAATCGCCTAGAACAAAGCACCAATAATTCTAGATAAAAACAAAATGTATGATATTCGTTTTTATAAATTATATATAGGGTAACTGCAGGTAATAACGCCTTGAAGGAAATAACGTCATTTTCTCTAGAAACGTTAGTTTGTAAATATTCTGATGGTGTCAGCATCTTACAAGCTACTGGAATAGTAGAGGAAAGCTTCCCCAATGGATTGGTAACGGCCTTGAAACATTCTGCAACAGTCGTGTTGTGAAGAGTGGTGTTAATCTCTGGTGAAGAAAACCCTTGAATTTTCGTTTAGAAAAAAGTTAGGTAAGTGTTGTGTCTTACAATATAGTAGTACCATTGTCAAAATTGTGTTATCTTAATATGTATTGATACTATTCATTATTAATAGTAAGTTATTATTTAAAAAAAATGTGTCACAAATATTTTAATTTAAATACAAAGTGGGGTGTGCAGGTAATAACGCCATTATTATGGAAATTGCAATTTCCTAAACTTTTTTCGGAAGCCTGGTATCGTGCTTCAACTCCTGAAAATGCAGCTTCTGGGTTTAGAGCAACTGGCATCAAACCCATAGAATCCGGACATTTTTTCAGACACAGCTTTTGCTCCAAGCATTGTGTCCGAGAGGCCAAATCCAGAAGTGATAGCACCTCATTCTGAACAAAAAAAATCCCAAACACCCGAAAAATCTCCTGTCCAGATGTTTTTGTCAACTCCGAAGATCATCAGAAAAGAAGCGAAAAGACGTTCAGTGAATGTAAAAGCTGTACTTCTGAATAAGAAACTTTTCAATAAGGAAACACCATCAGCATCAGGTGTTTCCAAACCAGCAACAACTAATAAAGAAGGAAAAAAGTTTGCACAAAGATCTGTATTGTAGTGATTGTGGAGGTTACTATTTTGATAAAAGGTGTAAGAAAAGTTGGATACAGTGCACAGAATGTGAAGTTTGGTACCATGAGACCTGTGATAGCAAATCTGTGCTGAAAACGGGTCTTTGTTCACTGTCTGAGGATGGATGTGCGCATTTTGATGAGTGAAGGTAAATCACATCAGGTAATTAGACCTGTGCTCGTTACATGAGGACTCTTATGTATCCTATTTTTGTTATGTCTATGATAATATTATATACACAGATTGTTATTTTAACTTGTATTTTTAGTATTAAAGCTGAATAGTGTATCAAAATACAGCAGAAATGTGTTATACTTTGAAATAATTCAGTGTGGCGTTATTACCTTCATTGCAGGCAATACCGCCAGTTTCTCCTCCTCCTGATTTTCTTCCCTTCCTTCCTAAAATATTATATCTTTCTAAATTATATTTGGATGTAAGGTAGTTAGGACCTCAAGTAATGTTATATAAAAATAAGAGACATCCCGGACAATATTTCTCCAAATTACAGCTCAATATCTGAATAGGTGGGTTATTACCTGCAGTTACCCTACTGTAAATGTGTATGTGCGTGTGCGTGTGTGTGTGTGCAAGCGTATGTGTGTGTGTGTTTATTGCCAGATATATTTCTGCAAACTATTGCTACGTCAGCTATTACTTGTTATGTAACAATTGCTATGGCAGTTAAACCAATCAGTGATATGGTAATCATGACGCTATAAAGAGGATTTAAAGTTAATGCTGATATATTTGATTTCTTAAAATGGCATAGGCCTATAAGAAGATAGTTTGGATCATATGGAAGACTACTCATATTTCATTGATAACATTGTAGGTATAAGAATTTTTATTTTTACTACAATTACATTTATTTAAACACGTGAAAAGTACTCAACATCGGCCACCTAAATAGCTGTAGAATTTGAGTTGAAATTTTCACACAATTTGCTTCAATCCATTAACGCCTCAAATCATAAACTAAAGGATGATAAGAGATAATTCAAAGAGCAGATAATCGCCTTTTCTTTCTCTTTATTAACCCTTATAACTGTTTTCCCACGATGTTCCAAACACAACTTAATTGAGATATTTTTTCTAATGAAATTGGTATAGGTTTATATTTCCAAATAGTTACGTTAACAAAATTATAGCAGTTTATATCATGCTGTGGATATATTATATTCCTATTTTATATTTAGTATAAAATCTCAAGAAAAGGACTAACTCTAATTCATAGGCATTGTCGAAACTGGAGGCACATTGCCTTCGAAAATAGACTCTCTATATATCCCTATACTGGGCTTATACTTTCCAATCATTCCCTGTATAATTCATATCCCACGAATCATGGTCCTTTTCATATTGGTACCACATTCTGGATCTTCCTATTTGGCTGTTACCCTTTTGTTTTCTACAAGCAGTTTCCGTGTCCCTCTTTCAAGTCTTATTCGTATCATGTCATGTTCTGCCCATCGCAGACTACGAGACTTAACTGTTCTGGTTTCTTATAAACCTCAGGAAGTTCACTGTTATGTAGTTCCCTCCAGTCACTTGTCTGTTCAGCTGATTTTTATCCAAACATTTTCCTCAGCACTTTATTAGAAGAAAAAAATAAATGTCAAAATATTTCAAGAATTCAAATACATTCAATACAATGATAAAGATGAGAGAACAGGCTACATTCTGTAGTATCATCATTCATCAGTCATAGGTTCTTGGAAGAGAGAGCTTATGTTTTATTATAACTAACCCTTAGAGAATAAAATGGTATGGGTTGGGAAGTAGAAATGTAGTTTTATTGGTGAGACCGCAAAGAGCTCGGGCACGCGAGTTGTACTAATGGTCATGACTGGACGCAATTCACAAGATATTTCTGATATTTTAACAGCACGCAACACAATCTTCTTGTTATCGTCACAACACAACTACTCACCAACTTTATCTCGGTGAAGCTTCCTTACAAATTCCAGAATTGTGTGATTTTACATCGTTAGTTTTATTCATATCAGGCTGATTATACATGTATAACTTAATTTATATAATAATAAGATAATATAATATAAGATGGCAGCCTTTAATAGTTACATTCATAGACTTTTATATACCCCTATTTCACCCTTGGAATATAATAATGAATTGAATATTATTAAACAATTAGCTATTAATAATAACTACGACCCTAAAATTATAGAATATTTAATTAAGAAAGTTCATTACAAAAAATATTTTTATAAAACTTTATTTGCTGCGATTCTTCCTCCTCTCCTGAATACCATTTGTACGGTTTTCCTTTTATTAATGACGAAGTCGTTCTTTATTGCCCATTTTTGCAGTACATTCATATCGCTTTGTAGTTCCTCTTTGAGACCGTAACAGGCCACATGGCCTAATACTTGCATGGATGATGATGAAATTTAAGTTTTATTAGTTTTAAATGCCATATTAATGTTCAACTTTTTAAAGTGTTTAGATATTTTATTTGAAAATGACATTACGACATATTTCTTTATGTTTTCTTTGGGTAAAGGGAAAACTTTGTTAATTGCTTTTTTTGTTTTCTGACCCTACTGCCATGTCATCAGCTTACATTATTAGGTCATACATTTATTCGGTCAAACACAGTTGGTAAAAATATGTTCATGTCAAAGCATCGTCCTACTGCTTAACCACTCAGTATTCTATAGGGTTTCCAGTATAAAACCGGACACTCTGCGGCTGGCAGAGTGAAATGCGGACGAGGAGAGAGCGCAGCCTGACGGGTGAAACCCCGTGAGGCGTGTCCGGTTTTATATTGGAAGCCCTGTAGTATTGTATAAGATCTTTCCTTAGCACTTCTTTAATATATGTGATAGAGAACAGAAGCAGTAAAAGTAATAATTTCTTGAATTAGTAGTTGATTTGGCAAGAATATTAACATTCTGGCATTTGAAAAACAGTTATTCCGTGTTCAACCGTGAAATAGATAAACTGTCATGTAAATTCTGTTGAGTATCTTCTCTTTTCTTTTTTTAATTACAACAATTATCAGATATAATAAGAACAATTAAGTCTCGTAGACTACGATGAGCAGGACATGTGGCACGTATGGAGAATGAAAGACATGCATGGAAGCTTGTTGTAGGAAAACCAGAGGGAAAACGCCCAGTTGGTAGATCAAGAATGAAGTGGGAGAATAATATAAACTATGATTTGAGGGAAGTAGATTATATAGGGAATGATTGGAAAGCATTAGCTCAGGATAGGGACATATGGAGAGATTATGTCCGCGCAGTCATGAACCTACGGGTTTGATAGTGCCAGTGAGTAAGTAAGTATGTTTGCCATAGTTTATTCACATTTTAGCAAATTCGACGCCTCTTTTTTTTTTTTCATTATCATAATTCCATTTACCATGTGATATTTGTTGGCCATTTTACACGCTTTATATTAGCTTGACCTGTATCTATCTATCTATCTATCTATCTATCTATCTATCTATGTAACGGAATCTTTCAACGCGATTTTTACCCACTTCAAATCATTGGATCGACTTGAAACTTTGTTTACTTGTAAAAGACCCGTGACAATATAATAATTTCATATTTTGTTTCTAAAATCATGGCCAGAATCATCAGAAAATCAAAAAAAGTGTCTTTGTATCTAGTAACGGAATTTTTAATACGATTTTCACCCACTTAGATCGACTTGAAAACTTTGTATACTTGTAAAGGACCCGTGACAATACAATAATTTCATATTTTGTTTCTAAAATCCTGACCAGAATCATCAGAAAAAAAAATAAATAAACTGGTACAATAGGTTGCGGACTTGTTGACCTTTTAGTCAATCGTTGTAAGAGCTCAGTTGGTAAAGCGGTGAACTCTAGTGGTATATAATTTCCCTAATCCATAGGTCACTGGTTTAAATCCGGCTGGGAGGGTTTTTTTAGAAGAGTATTACTTTTAGCTCATACTATAATATTATCGAATTTAAAGATATTTACATTTTTATCTTATTCTGTAAAATATTAAAACTAAAAAAAATAAATAATAGTTTTAAAAAACTAAAACAACACGCTTTATTAGAAAACCGAACTAAAAAAATGAAAAATAATTTTAATTTCCAACACGCTTGGGATAAATAATTTTACCATCAAAAGCGTGGGGTGCTTTTTATGATTTTTACATTTTCTTCTTAGGGACTTTACTTTTACCAATATCTCTTTATTATCAAATATATTAATTGATAAAGAGCACCCCACGCTTTTGATGGTAAAATTATTTATCCCAAGCGTGTTGGATATTAAAATTATTTCTCATTTTTTTTAGTTCGGTTTTCTAATAAAGCGTGTTGTTTTAGTTTTTTTAAAACTATTACTTATTATACTAACGTAAAATGCTGAAATATGTAATAGTAACTTATTATTCGTGTTATTTTACTTATCGACGCTCTTTAACAGCTAAGAAAGACTATTGATGTCGCAATTCAAATGTAAGCGTAAAAGAGCCGACACGTTTTGTTTAAAGTTCTTTTTTTTTTTTTTTCAGAGGCGAGGTACTTTTACGTGTCTCAAATCAACAATGGTTTTATATTTCCTTTACAAATAACTCTTAGGTGTCACAAGAATTTTTACTGTCTTAAAAAAACATTGTTTCTGTCGGGTTTGATCCCTTGAACTTCGAAACTAGATGAAAGCATTATAAACACAGTTCACCGAATGAAATCTTTCTTAATTTTGTAATTTCTCACATGGTCCATTCTGATGTATCCCGCTGTACGTTACATAAATTATATTTGTGATCTGTTAATTTGTGGTGTATATAACAGTTATAAGAAGTCTATTGCAAAATAGCGATTAACGTCCAAACTGTTCCTGAAGTATGTGAAAAATACTTCAAAAACTTTTAAATTTATTGTTGCTCCAAAATGAAGGATTATTAAATGAGTCATTCTCTTCTGAATAATCTATATTTTCTGGGAATGAAACCTGTTTCTCTGCAGAAAGCGGCCATTGTAGAATGATTGTTACAACCACGATGTTGTCGTTCTATTGTATTTTATTTTAAAGATGGAGAAGTCTTCTTTATTTCTTTCTTTTTTTTTCTTTTTACTACCTGCATAAGACCAGTTGGTGTGTTCCAAACGAAACCAAGAGTTCATTAATCAAAGCGGGCCACTGACAAGGTAATGGCGCCACGAAACAAAAAGCTACAAGAAGCCATTCCCTTGTCCGTTTGATTAATAATCCTGCAACAGGTACCCCAAAAATTAGCCCCGATGACTTTCAAAACTTAGGTTTTCTCCCCTTGTTTTGCCATGGGGGCTCGAACGTGCCTTGGGCATGGTCTCTAGTTTGAAAAAAGTGTGTTAGAATTTTATTTTATTGTTTGATGGATATGAAATTGACTTAAGTTTGCATAAATTTATTTACAATTACATTCATCAAATTTAACAACAGACAATTACAGAAATGAATTTAGAAGCTATTAAATTGTATCAGAATAAAAATTAAATAAAACTCAAAATTATATGGAATATATATCAATACCAGTAAAATTCATATCAAATTCCGTTGAGGTGAAGTCATATGATGAAAGTTAAAAATTAAATTGTACCTGTTGGTAGGTGCCGTCGTAGGAGAAGAGCAATTTCTACATCAAAAATTTAAAAAGATAGCTGCAATTAAAAAAAAAATCGAAGCGACGTCCTCAACTTTGTTAAAATATTGTATACAAAATTAACTGGAGCGCTTTCGGAAGTTATCTTCCATCTTCTGCAGGTTGAGTTTCAGCTATTTGTTGTTGTTGTGTACGGTGATGTTTACTCCAACTGTTTGTAGCAGCAATAACAACAAATATCGGAACCTCAACTTGCAGAAGATGGAAGATAACTTCCGAAAGAGCTCCAGTTAATTTTATATACAATATTTTAACAAAGTTGAAGACGACGGCACCTACCAACAGGTACAATTTAAGTTTTAAATTTCATCATATGGAATATAGACCACTTAAAATAAATAAATTTCAACATAATATTGCATTACGTTAAAAACCATAATAAATCATCGGTGATTTGAATGTACTGTAGGACCTATAATCAATTTTTGTAACAACACTTTGTATCAGAGCTTAAAATCTCCTATGTCTGTTCGAGGGCAAATGACTACAAGGGCTGAGATCTTAAACTAGGGAATTAGGCTTCTCAAGTACCACATATCTATTTAAGGGAACCGACTGATGAAAATGTTAAAAAATTGGCAAAAAATGCATTTTTTCTTTTTAATAACTCTGATTCTGTAGGATCAGTTTTATGTAAAAATGTTTATTGTAGGAGCAAAATTGAGTCCCTGACGTAAGGGTTTAAATACCCCTCCACATGTGGTGAGCATTATTACATAAATTTTAATAGGCCTACGCGTTTTTTATCTGTTTCCATTTTTTTTTTACATTTTCCAAACGTTAAAATGCTCCTTATGATGCAATTTTTATGCTATCAAAGTGAAATTTTGAGGTTAGACTCCCCAATATATGCTAATTGAAATTTGTCATGTAGTTACTAGTCTCAGACACATGCGTTCTTTTAAACTGAGGTGAAAAAAATTATGAGAGTGACAAAAAATATTTTTTTTTTCAAAAAATGAAAAATGCGTTATGAATATTTTTGCATAGCAAATGTGTTTAGGGAATCATGAAGACTCTGAATCTCAAATTTCATCAGAAAATATTTAAAAATGCATCGTAAGGAGCGTTATTTTAGAAAATATTAAAAATATAGTTTAAAAAAATCATAATTCTGAAACTATTCTACTTATAAATACCAAACATTACAGAAACGCTACTATAAGCACGTAATATATGTGATAAAAATTTCAAAACAATCAGATGAAAACTGAAAAAAAATTGAAATTCACCAGTCGGTCCCCTTAAACACAGGAACTTTATAACATGCCGCATCGTCGAATTTTCCACATAAAATTCAATTGACCTCGGCCTGAATCGAATCCGCCAATCTCAGATATACCTACCAGGAGAACACACTGCCATTAGTTCTCCAAGGTCGGCGAAATGCTTAAGAATTAGCACTTCGGTCAAATTCAATTTATAAAAAAACATATGAACAACCATGTTCTTATAGGTAATTTAATACATTTTAAATTGTAGGTTCACATACATTTATTCTGAGAATAAATAGAATAGGGTCGCATTAAATTGGCCCTATTTATTAAAATTTATGTCAAAGAGGTTTAGGATTTCTCATAAGAATTTTCGGATGACTAAAATAATTATGAAACTATCTAGTCAAAATTACGTAATTTGCAACATTTAAAATGTACATGAGAAATCAAATCTATATTAAAACAAGAATAACTGCTTGTCTAGGGCTTTTGAAAATAAAGAACAATAAATTGTGATTGTCCACCGCTGTGGTCTCAAGATGGCGCGCTGCCTAGTCACGCAGCGGGCCCGGGTTCGATCTCCGGTAGGAACAAGCTCCTGGGCGAGGTTTTTACCGGGGTTTTTCCTCACCTATAAGACGACTGTCAGGAAGCTTAGGGCCCAACGGTCCCCGAAAATCATCCGGCCATCATCACCATCCTTCATCGGTGTGGAAAGCAATAGGAAGCTATCACACCTATAATTCCCTAGTAAAGCTGCAAAGTTTACTATGATTATTTAACAAATGCCACAAATGCTAGTCAATGACCAATCACGTTTCAATGAATTTTGTTTTACAACCAATGACAGTCGTGTTTCACTTCGCTCTTTATCGATTTATCTTTATCAGCTCCTGCTTTTGTGATAAAGAAAGCTCCTCCTTTTTATTGTTCTGAACAGGACAGAACATTATTTTTCTCCAACAAATACATTGAATTAGCAAATAATGAACAGATTCCTTGATTTTACTGAGTTGTTTACTAAAAAAATAAATGAATAACCCGTAATGTTGATTATGATATATACTTTGATGTGTTTCATTGTTTCTCCACTTGGGTACATTCTTACAATATTTCGATCTTATTTGGCAATAAATAATATCATCTAGTTGCAGTGAATGAACATAACCTCGCAATTCTGACTTGTTTTCAAACATCGCCGTTTACATTAAATATACAAATATTTTAAAATAACTATAGTTAAACAATGATTTGTGAGTAAACAGCTTAATTTTATTCGTTAAATAGTCCTAACAAATGCCACTCTTGATTTCCAAATTCTCTAGATAAATTCACTCCTCACTTCGTGAGTCGTGAATTTATGATAATTTAGAAATCACTCGTGGCATTACTTATGATAATGATATGATTGCAGTGAAAGACCTGACCTCGGGCAGAATTACTATGGATGGAAAGTGTGATTAAAATGAAATCGTAACTAACTAGATTATTCTATCTGTTGGACCTAAATGAGATAAAATATAAAGCGAGAAGATGATGTTACAAAATATTTTTTTTAAATTAATGGAAATTCATAATTTGAAGGGTAGAACAGGAAAGGGTAACTGGAAGAAATTTATTTGCCCTGATCAAAAGTAACAAAAAGTTCTACGATCACTTGTAGAAGAAGTAAAGTAGCAGTATTAGTAGAAGAAGAATAAAAATATATTAAGTTTTATTAATTTGCATGTAACACATGTTTTTTAATTTTAACTTCTTTCAATTTGGTATTTGAGTTTGATTGCATTACAGATTATTCATAATTTTGGATATGGATTATGTAGAAAAAAATTACATTACTAACTTTTTTTAACTAAAGTTTACTGGACCATTCAGATATGAAATACCGGTAATGTAAATTAATAATCAAGTTTCTTGCTTTTGCAAAAGTAGGCTGTCCTTATGATTATTGTTATTGGTATTTCTAATGGTTAGTAGATGGACATGTGAGTATGGTGAAAGTACAACGAGGCCTCCAGCCAATTTCCAGTCTACTGACTACAAGTCCAAAAAAAATGACACATCTAGTTCACCAGTTCTCGTGTGGAGGCAGCACTCCGTTCACGATTCGCATGAAGTGTCACATATGTGATTGCAATCTTAGGGGTCTTAGGGGTCTACAGCTTTATATTAGCTTGACCTGTATCTATCTAGCTATCTATCTATGTAACGGAATCTTTCAACGCGATTTTCACTCACTTAAAATCATTGGATCGACTTGAAACTTTGTATACTTGTAGATGACCCGTGACAATACAATAATTTCATATTTATTTTCTAAAATCCTGGCCATAATCATCAGAAAATCAAAAAAAGTGTTTTTGTATCAATGTAACGGAATCTTTCAACGCGATTTTCACCCACTTAGAAACATTGGATCGACTTGAAACTTTGTATACGTGTAGAGGACCCGTGACAATACAATCATTTCATATTTTGTTTTTAAAATCCTGGCCAGAATCATCCGAAAATCAAAAAACTGAAAACTGGTATAATAGGTTGCGGACTTGTCGAGTTTTTAGTCAATCGTTGTAAGAGCTCAGTTGGTAGAGCAGTGAACTCTTAATAATATATAATTTCAGTAATCCGTACGTCGCTGGTTCAAATCTGGCTGGGAGGGTTTTTTTTATAGAAGAGTATTACTTTTAGCTCATACTACAATAGTATCGAATTTAAAGATATTTACATTTTTATCTTATTCTGTAAAATATTAAAACTAAAAAATAAAAAATAAATAATAGTTTTAAAAAACTAAAAGAACACGCTTTATTAGAAAACTAAAAAATGAAAAATAATTTTAATTTCCAATACGCTTGGGATAAAATAAAGTGGTCAACAAAAAATCATCTCCAACACATATAGAAAAATTTAGAGTTATCAACAAAAAGAAAATAATTTTACCATCAAAAGCGTGGGGTGCTTTTTATGATTTTTATATTTTCTTCTTAGAGAGCTTACTTTTACCAATATCTGTTTATTATCAAATATATTGATTGATATAGAGCACCCCACACTTTTGATGGTACAATTATTTTCTTTTTGTTGATAACTCTAATTTTATTCTATATGTGTTGGAGATGACTTTTTTGTTGACCACTTTATTTTATCCCTAGCGTATTGGAAATTAAAATTATTTTTCATTTTTTAGTTTTCTAATAAAGCGTGTTCTTTTAGTTTTTTAAAACTATTATTTATTACTAATATGCTCACTCAAACTCCAGGAACATATTCCTCACAGAGCCTATAAGATAATAACGAATAAGAATAAATTTTATTCACAAATAAATGTTGTATAGAGTATCGACACCCGGACAATTGCTCGTGCTCGGGTGCAGTGCAGTTACAGAAATATACAAATACGAGGGAATATATATACTATATTGCAATGTTTTAGATACATCACAACGCTTCTCTGGGAAAAATTTCATTGTAGATTTCGGCATGCAGTTGTTGACAGTTCCTTGATAGTAAATTCTGATGATTGTTGGCTCATCTCAATCCATTTTGATGGTGTTGGAATATAACACATTCATTCTGACTATTTAACTCAAGCCCCAAGTGGGACTCAATGGCCTATCACGTTTCAATGATTTCTGTTTTACAACCAATCAGAGTCGTGTTTCACGAAATATTTATCAGTGTTATAATTACCATATTAAAGAAGGTTCCTTCTTTTTAATATTCTGAACAGGTCTGACCATTATTTTGTAGTGACTGAACCCATAAGAAATACGGCTACCAGATTGTATATATAGTGCATGAATGTCAACACATGCCGCATGCGGGAGTTAATATAAAAACATTTGTAGCAATTGATTATACCACCAAAAAAAGAAACCACTGTTTGCACTTTCTTAAATGTATTTTTTCCCAGGTAACAATCCAGAAAAATATAATTGTCATATTTACATCATAGGACATCAGAAATGAATTAATATACAGTTTGATGTGTTTCATTTTTTCTCCACTAGAGAGCATTCTTTCAATAATGCGTTCCTTTGGCAATAAATAGTATGATCTGGTTGCAGTGATAAACAAAAGAAGCAGATGAAGCGTACCTATCGTTTCTCATTTGCTTTCAAACATCGACGTTTACATAAAACATATAAATATTTTAAAATAACTATAGTTAAATAATGATTTGTGAGTAAACAGCTTAATTTTATTCGTTAAATAGTCCTAACAAATGCCACTCTTGATTTCCAAATTCTCTACATAAATTCACTCCTCACTTCGTGAGTCGTGAATTTATCGATAATTTGGAAATCACTCGTGGCATTACTTATGATAACTATTGACTCGTCACAGTAAATTCAGACAGCAATCAAATCAAAACACTCTTTGCGATAAATTAAGTGAAAATCGCATTGTTGTGTTCTATTCTGAACGCTAGTTCTTAGGAATATATTATTGTGTTGTGATACACTGTAATAATGATTTAGGAAAACAATCTCAGTCATTCCATAATCCTCGATATTCATAGATATACTGGAGTTAGATTTTTTGTAGTTTCATAAAATACTGGTCTGTTACCCAAATACAGAGTGCTCTAAAATTCCCCTTATAAACTTCTAGGACGTTTACAGGAGACTGAGTCGATAATATTTAGAATTGGAAACAATTCCAGAAACTTACCATCTCCGTGCTACAGCCGTTTGAAAACAAGCATTGCCTGAACGTACGTCACGTGTCTCAACAAGTAATAGCTTCGCGATTCGTCTCAATCGAAAATTTCCCTATCGAGTATTCCAAGATTTTTTTTAATGTCAACATTTTTTGAAATTTTAAAAACTGGAAAAATTGATTGTGGAGGGTGTACCCGGGATTATTAATGCAAGATATGATTCAGTTTCAAATTTTTCTTTAGTTATTAACGAGTTGAATTGTAAAACAAGTGATGTACTGTGTCACGCATCATAAAAAGTTACTTGTAAAAGTGGTCGCGTTAAAAACGTGTTTTCAAACGGCTGTAGCACGTAAACGGTAAGTTTCCGAACATGCTTTCCAATTTTAAATAATATCAGATCAGTCCCCCCGACAAGTCCTAGAACTTTGTAAGGGAGATTTTAGAGCACCCTGTATGTATTATCATCATCATCTGCATTCATGGATTAGGTCTGTTGACCCGTTCCGACTTCAGCCCATCTCTTTCTAGGTCTGCCCACATCTCGGGTGCCTTTAGGTTTGTATTTTGTTATTTGTTTTGGATATCTATCTTCATTCATTCTGTCTATGTGTTGCTTCCATTTTTGTCTACATGTATCTATTTTATCAGTTATTGCAAATATTTCAAGTTCCTGTCTTATTTCTGTGTTCTTGATTCTGTCTTCCTTAGTGCACCCTTTAACAGACTGTATGTATTAATAAACGCAAAACGTGAAGCCTTTTGATATCGTTTCTTTCGCATCGGGTTCCTCACATTGCTACCAAATAAGAATTTCCAATCATGTGATATTTTAAGTTGCTTTACACTAAATAATAGATAATGAAATAATATGGTGATACATCGACTTTTTTTATGTTGACTATTTAACTCATGCCCGAAATGGGAGTCAATGACCAATCACGTTACAATGATTTTTTATTTACAACCAATCTCAGTCGTGTTTCACCTCGCTCTTTATCGATTTCTCTTTATCAGCTCCTGCTTTTGTGATAAAGAAAGCTCCTCCTTTTTAATGTTCTGAACAGGTCAAACCATTATTTTTCTCCAACAAATACATTGAATATAGCAAATAATGAAAAGATTCCTTGATTTTACTGAGTTGTTTACTAAAAAAATGAATGAATAACCCGTAATGTTGATTATGATATATAGTTTGATGTGTTTCATTATTTCTCCACTTGGGTGCACTCTTAGAATATTGCGATATTTGGCAATAAATAATATGATCAAGCAGCAGTGAATGAACATAACCTCACATTTCTGATTTGTTTTCAAACATCGCCGTTTACATTAAATATATCAATATTTTAAAATAACTATAGTTAAATAATGATTTGTGAGTAAACAGCTTAATTTTATTCGTTAAATAATCCTAACAAATGCCACTCTTGACTTGCAAATTCTCTAGATAAATTGGAAATCACTCGTGGCATTACTTATGAAAATCATTAGTATGTTTTAGAAACATTTTTATAAAAATAAAAGTGATTCATTACATAACATAACTTAGCCACATTTTAATGTATTTAAAAATATCCTTTTGAATGTTTGATTAATTTTTTACGTAAACCCAATTAATTTTTCCCCTTTTCAATCTAAGTTCACCTCTACTACTGTGACTGAAACTAGGTCTCAACTAATGAAATGGATTTCGAATAGTGGAAACTGTTCTTATTTAAAAGTAATTTAAATTAGTCCACACCTTAGCAGTATGTGTAGTGAATGCATCAAAGTTGTGTTTTCCATTTATAAGAATGAACAATGACTTTGTTAATAATAATTGCAAAGTGTCGTCGCTCGCGGCGCTGCTGGCACTTTCTGCACGTATATAATATTTTCACTTCAACGCCAAGTGATGGAAGTCCATTGTACCAATGATAATGACTCTGCAATGTCCATCCCTGTTACCTTCCAATTGTCAGCTCCTTTTATATTTCTTCGTGTTCTTATTTTTTTAAAAAAACATTCCACCGGGAGTAAAACGCGTTGAAACAGTCTTTTGTTTCCCGCACTAGGAACTCCAGTGGCGACGCCACACGTCCAGTCTTGAAACTACTCGCTTCCATTGTCACATAACAATCTGCAGCTGCGATGGAAGCCCAAGAAAAGAAAAAAGTTCTTTTTCTTTTCATTTGGGTTTTTTGCTGCCTGCATGAGCTCTGGATACCATCACGCTAATTAAGTGTTAGTAGAAGCAGTACAATGAACAATTTCCTATTAAATACATGTTATGATATAGCGTAAACTGTGACAATGTCCATCGCTCAAGAATAACATCTTTCTAAACTGTTATCAGTGTGCTTATCAAATACAAATTATGTCAATACGCACATAACTAAAAGCTGTTATGATATAGCGTAAACTGTGACAATGTCCATCGCTCAAGAATAACATTTTTCTAAACTGTTATCAGTGTGCTTATCAAATACAAATTATGTCAATACGCACATAAATAAAAGCTGTTATGATATAGCGTAAACTGTGACAATGTCCATCGCTCAAGAATAACATCTTCCTAAACTGTTATCAGTGTGCTTATCAAATACAAATTATGTCAAACTAAAAGTTGTCCTACAAATATTTAAGAAGTTATTTTTACATTTACTATACTAATAGCCTATTTAGGAATGAGATGCACAAATAAATTAAACATAGGCTCAATTCTGGAAATGCGTGCTATTATGCATTGCAGGGACTCTTGACGTCCTTTCAAAAAACGTTAAACTGAAAATACATAAAACTATTATTCTACCAGTTATATTATATGGATGCGAAACATGGACTCTTACTTTAAGGGAGGAAAGGAGATTACAAGTATTTGAGAATAGGGTACTTAGGAAGATTTTTGGACCAAAGAGAGATGAACAGACAGGTGAATGGAGAAGACTACATAATAATGAACTACATGGTCTTTATAGGAAGCCAGATATAATAAGAATAGTTAAGTCTCGTAGACTGCGATGGGCAGGACATGTTGCACGTATGGGGAATGAAAGACTTGCATGGAAGCTTCTTGTAGGAAAGCCAGAGGGAAAACGCCCAGTTGGTAGATCAAGAATGAGGTGGGAGAATAACATTAACTATGATTTGAGGGAAGTAGATTATACAGAGAATGATTGGAAAGCATTAGCTCAGGATAGGGATGTATGGAGAGCTTATGTCTGCGCGACCATGATAGTGCCGGTGAGTAAGTAAGAAAGTAATAGCCTATTAAAATATACAAACCCGAAAAAAAGTAGTTTTGTACCTTATCCGCTTTTGCAGTGATTCTAACATCAGCAAACACCAATTGTATTCTTCTGCCATTCGCGCCACAATTACTGTCACTTTTTACAGGGAGATGACGACAAAGCAACAAAAGACTCGACACTTTCAGCCATTTTCTTTCATGAGAATCGACTGAAGCATGACTCAAATGTATCACCCATATTTAATAAACTGTTTTAAGTTGTAATTATTGATTTGGTATATTTTAGAATATTTTTTGTTTTGAATATTATTATTTTCATTCACGAATAACAAGTAGGCTATATTCAGAGAAAATATTTTTAATTTAATGAAGGGAACTACTTTTTCGCGTACTTATTGCTTCTAGAACGTATGTCGGTCTCAATAACCAATGAAAAGCGAGCAGGTCACGTGGTTTTATTCTGATGAGGATCACATTAACCCTTAAATTGGCAAAACACAAATTTCTTCTCTTAGTTATTTGAATGTGGCGGACCGCAGTGAAAACGGAATCTTGTATAACTGTTATTATACATTGTATAATTATACACACATTTAAGTGGTTTCATTTTGTTAGTTTTCTTCTGATGTATTTGAAATATTAATTTAACTGAACCGAATGACGTATCCAAAAGGATACATTATGAATTTAAGGGTTAAGAGCGGATAGCCTTTATATGATGTCCTTGTACAGATAAAGTTCTCAAATCCTGGTCACTGTTAAGTAGTCTTCTCCATTCACCTGTCTGTTCATCTCTCTTTAGTAAAAAAAAAATTTTCCTAAGAACGTTGTTCTCAAATACTCGAAATCTCCTTTCCTCCCTTAAAGTAAGAGTCCATGTTTCGCATCCAACTAATATAACTGGTAGAATAATAGTTTTATATATTTTGAGTTTAACATTATTTGAAAGGAATTAGACGTTTATTATAATAATAAGATAAAAAATGTTATATATTGAAGAAAATATAAGGTAAAAGCAATTATATCTTCGTAATAAGAATAAAAGCTGTGTCCAGAAATGTTTTATGAAGTTCAACCTTGAAGAGGTGCAATTACATGTGATTAGACAAACTGGTAGGTTATTTAGAGCAATAACAAAATTTAGATTGATGAAGACATTGACGTAATTGATTAGACTAATGTACAGTAGCCATGAAACCCCCGGGGGCACGTATCACTGAGAATGGGGATGATTGTGCGAAATATCTCTTCACTAATGTACCTAGCAATCATTAACTCAGAAGTCAACAAACTGTGCTTCACATACCGTCGCCTCGAGGCACTAATTTCCTTAATAACTCCATTTAAAAACACACTCGAAACATGGGAAATTAGCTACAGGTATACATTTTGCAGAAAATCTTCTAATCTCTACCTGACTTTGAGGGATATCAAATCAGAATTTCTTTCAGGGAGCGAAAGTCGTTGATCTTCTTCTTCTTCTTCTTCTTCTTCCTTTGGTTCTACCCTCGGCCTCCATCATAACATCTGCCCATTCTTCTCTATTCCATTTTCTGACTCCACCTTTTAATCTTCAGTTGTCTTAAGTTTTCCTCAAACTTTATCCAGTCATCCTACTTTATATAATAACGAAATTCATTCATTTGTAATCATGTCTCAAGAAGGTACAAAGTACCGAAACAGCTGTTACGAATTTATATTGTAATACATATGAAAATCATATAAAACTTTAAGTTTTATTTTTATTTAATTAAATCTTGGTTTCTGTCTTTCAAGCTTTTTTCCTTCTTGTGTCCCTTCTAAAAATCCTCCTTGTATTTTTTTTCCTGTTCCATTCGCAACACATGTCATACCCATTCCAGTCTCTTTCTTCTAATATCTCCTACCAGATCTAAATCCCTATATAATTCTTTCAATTCCTGGTTCATTCTAATTATCTATGTATCTTGTTTCTATTCTACTCCATACATATTCCTTAGTATTTTTCTTTCCCATACACTTAATATGAACTTATCTGGAAGTTAATCGTTTCCGGAAAATACACACACACACACACACACACACACACACACATATATATATATATATATATATATATATATATATATGTAAAATACATTCTTTGTACCCTCACTGTGCAAGGAAATATATATCCCTGAGATTTCACATTCTTTTATGGAGGCGACTTTGAAGGTCAGACCAAACATTTGAAAATTAAACGGGAGTTGAGTTAAGATCAAATAGCGATTTAAATTTTAAAATTAGTGAGTATAATCTAAATGGAATTAACATAAGGTTATATTACAACCTCATTTATTATAAGAAATATTAAAATACATAGCAGACTGCATGAAAACCCGACTTAGGTATGTCAGTGATTACATTGTCTCGAGGTATCGTGCTGCCTTGTCACGCAGCGGGCATTGGTTCGGTCCCCGGTCGGGACAAGTTTCCTGGGTGATGGGGTTTTCGGGTTTTTTCCTCTTCTGTAAGGCAAATGTCAGGAAAGTGTAAGGTCCAAACAGTCCCCGACTTCATCGGCCGTCATTATCATAAGTAATGCCACGAGTGATTTCCAAATTATCGATAAATTCACGACTCACGAAGTGAGGAGTGAATTTATCTAGAGAATTTGGAAATCAAGAGTGGCATTTGTTAGGACTATTTAACGAATAAAATTAAGCTGTTTACTCTCAAATCATTATTTAACTATAGTTATTTTAAAATATTTATATATTTAATGTAAACGGCGATTTTTGAAAACAAATCAGAAATGTGAGGTTATGTTCATTCACTGCTGCTTGATCAAATTATTTATTGCCAAATAAGATCGCAATATTGTAAGAGTGCACCCAAGTCGAGAAATAATGAAACACATCAAACTATATATTATAATCAACATTACGGGTTATTCATTTATTTTTTTAGTAAACAACTCAGTAAAATCAAGGAATCTATTCATTATTTGCTATATTCAATGTATTTGTTGGAGAAAAATAATGGTCTAATCTGTTCGGAACATTAAAAAGGAGGAGCTTTCTTTATCACAAAAGCAGGAGCAGATAAAGATAAATCGATAAAGAGCGAGGTGAAACACGACTGTCATTGGTTGAAAAACAACATTCATTGAAACGTGATTGGTCATTGACTAGCATTTGTGGCATGAGTTAAATAATTATTTTAAACATATTCATTAAGATTAGGATTAAGGCCTCTCCAAGCGCATATATACCTATCATCTTCATCACCCATCAAATATCATCGAGGCAACGTAACTCCGCCTTTCAGGTGCCCAAAACTCAGAAGAAGTGGGTTACAATGACGCCGTGCCAGGGGAGAATACCATAATGTTGAAATGACAATATAGTGGCATTGAAAAAAAACATTGATTGATTTTAAAATTGAATATTTATGATTTGTTACAGATCAGAACGAGCGTTTGTAGTTCAAAAACAGATGTTTGAAAGGTAATTGAATAAATGGAAGAAAGTGTTGAGTGGTTTATTTTCGTAAGTTGTGTAAAACGACCCAGGATTTAGCTTTGGTGATCTAGGGGTTAATTTGCTTTCCTCTAATTTGAGGGCAGCCGTTTCAAACTCGTCCGTAATTGATTTTTTTTAATAAAAATAAAAGGAGTACACTTCAGGAAGGAACTTAGTCCCGAATACGAAGATTTTCAAAGTTAACCCAACATCAGAGCCCCTCAACAAAATTTAATCGGACTTTCCTATCTAAGTAATGCGTTAGTTGTCTATTAAATATCTCTTTTAGGCTATGAGTTGGCACATTGTGACATCTGTACGGAAATAAGTGCAACTCAGGAAGTCTTGGTTAAATTAAATCACCTAGAGGTATTCGTGGGGATGTGTGGGTACAGACAGTTATAAATTAATTTTAAAAACTCAGTTACAAGGGAGAAAATAAAGATTAAAGACACTATTTGAGATCATATTAAAAGTCAGAAATTACGAGTGTACGGACATGTCCAACGAATATAAGAGGATAGTCTTCCAAAATGTATTTTGGAATGGAAACCTGAGGGAAGAGGCGGCAGGTAAAACGTAAAGTGTTCCCACTACAAGGCCTCAGGAGGCCCTTGGGGGTGGTAGGAGGTTAAGGCTCCCACTTTTTCTGGACAATCGGCACTTCACGTCATCCGGGTCGTCAGCCCTACATGACGGCCGACCTTACCCCATAACAAGTTCCTGGTACTCATTTTCGTTAGAGGCTGAGTCGACCCCAGGGAAATAGTGCAGTCAGGTTTGGGTCAGTTTAAAAATCCTGACCCCACCGGGATTACAACCTTCGACCTTCCGGCTTGTAGCGTAGTGCCTTAACCACTACGCTACATACTGGAAGACGAGACAGAAGCTGACCTGAAACTTCCTGGAGTCAGGGAATATATTTATATATGAAGGAGATATATCTGCAATCAGGAGATTAAATGGACCTACAAAATTGGCTATCAGAAATCTGACGATGTCAAATACATTAAACACCCGTTATATTATTATTATTAATATTATTATTAGGCCTACTATTTGTAGTACTACTGGCCGATAGCGAGGAGATACTAAAGGCCAACACGCACACACTATTGAGTAACACTAAGAAATTAGGACTGGAAGTAAATATCACTAAAACTAAATATATGGTCACACGTAGAAATTCAGTATATAATGGAAATGGACAGCTAATGACAAATGAGGGAAATTTTGAGGAATTGGCTGAATTCAAATACCTAGGAACAATAATCACAAATAGGAATGAGATGCACAAAGAAATTAAACATAGGCTCAATTCTGGAAATGCATGCTATTATGCATTGCAGAGACTTTTGATGTCCCAACTCCTTTCAAAAAACGTTAAGCTGAAAATATATAAAACTATTATTCTACCAGTTATATTATATGGGTGCGAAACATGGACTCTTACTTTAAGGGAGGAAAGGAGATTACGAGTATTTGAGAATAAAGTTCTTAGGAAATTTTTTGGACCAAAGAGAGATGAACAGACAGGTGAATGGAGAAGACTGCCTAACAATGAACTACATGGTCTTTATAGGAAGCCAGATATAATAAGAACAGTTAAGTCCCGTAGACTGCGATGGGCAGGACATGTTGCGCGTATGGGGAATGAAAGACGTGCATGGAAACTTCTTGTAGGAAAGCCAGAAGGAAAACGCCCAGTTGGTAGACCAAGAATGAGGTGGGAGAACAACATTAACTATGATTTGAGGGAAGTAGATTATACAGGAAATGATTGGAAAGCATTAGCTCAGGATAGGGATGTATGGAGAGCTTATGTCCGCGCGGCCATGAACCTACGGGTTCGATAGTGCCAGTGAGTAAGTAAGTAAGTAAGTAAGTATTATTATTATTATTATTATTATTATTATTATTATTATTATTATTATTATTATTATTTTCTTGAGGATAGCAGCAAGATGTACACAATCAAAAAAAAATGCTGTCATACGAGAAAAAACGAAAATTAGATATTGAATAGTAGATTATATAAGATATAAGCAATTAAATTGGTATGGACACGTACGACGAATGCGAGAAGAAAGGTTACCCAGAAAAACATTGGAATTATATCCACCTGGAATAGAAGAAGGAACGGGAGACCTCGAAACTCGTGGATGCAAGAAGTAAGAACTGGAATGAGAACAAGAGGACTGGAGGACATGGGTGGATGGATAGAGACGAGTGGAGAAGAAAAATAAAACTTTAGGCACAGAAAGATGTGTAAATATTTAAAATCTGTATATAAATAAAAATGATGATTATTATTATTCCTTTATTAAGAAACTTTATACTTAATCATTGCTATGACTAATGAATTTACAATGCCTGTTAAGTAATGGTGTGCAAAGATACCCCAGTTTTTCAGGAAATACGTTTTGGTTTTGGATTATAACAGAAGAAGAAAGTGTTAAGTGACATGTGTTTTTATTTTTTTTATGGGATGTAATTATTGTTACCATGGTAACAATGGAGTCTACCTGGCACGGTATATCGGTGTATGTTGCGGTGTGGACGCCCCGTCGCGAGTCTTTTGTTTTCGGCGTGTAGCCCTGCACCGGACCCTCGCCGGGGTGCAAACCATTACAACAAACCCTCTCCCTCCAGACCAGTCGAGCGAACAACATAGTCTCTGCAGCAACGCCATATGTTTCATTCAATCTATAAAATCATATACTTAATAACATTTTCAAATGCTGAAATCGTTTATATCAATCATACACAAGGATGTATGATTAAACGTCTGGAAAACCAACTCAACTGGGATTTTCCTCAGTTGTCTTAGGCAAAGGCTAGGTTGGAATAATCTAGTGTAGCGGTTCCCAACCTTTTTTTCGACTAGCAAACCCCTTCCACAACAATCTAATTTGGGTGAACCACTGACTTTTAAATATATATCTTCTTCTTCCTCCCAAGTATTAGGCCAAGGCCTGTTACGATCCTATAGAAAATTTTCCCTCCAGCTTCTTCCGGAAAATTCTCGTATAAGACTTGAAAGCATAATAATAGTACCTTCGATTGGTTGCTGGCCAAAGGAAGGCAAGACCAGTGATGGGGCTGCCATCTTATCGCCTCTGGTCAGGCTTTTCTGGAGAAGAAAAGAAAATAAAGGAAAGAAGAAATGGAAGAGAGGAAAGACTCCCTAGCCCTCAGATGCCCTAATAGCATCGGGGTCGAAAAAACAAGAGTTAACCAAGAGAGGTTAGATAGTAAAGTTAAAAGAGCGCAAAACACAAATAAGTGGAAGAAATGTTTCGCACAGCTTGGGCACCTTGTGGTCGCCATCCACATATCCCCTAGATGAGGACCCCTGAGGGATTTATATATATATATATATATATATATATATGTATATATATATTTAAATACTTAGGATATAATCTAACTTATAATGAGGAATGTGATATATACTTTAAAATACAAAACTATAATAAAGCTTTAAGAATTATCAACCAAGTTTTTAAACCATCAAAAGTGCAGAGACACACAAGAATGAAAATCTATAAAATTCTCGCTAGACCCATAATCTGTTATGGCAGTGAAGCTTGGACCATTAGAACTCAGGATGATCGTCATATTACAGCCACGGAGATGAAATTTCTGCGACGAACTGCAGGTTTTAGCCTTCTAGACCACCAAAGAAATTCAACAATAGCCAGAGAGTTAAACATCGTACCTATATCTGAATACCTCCAAGAATATAGAAACAATTGGCTAGCCCATATTCAGCGCATGGATCGTCACAGAATACCAAAACAAATTCTTCCCTACATTCCTCGAGGCAGAAGATCTGTGGGTCGACCTTTTCGGAGATGGCGGTAGACCGTAACGGGCCACTGGGCCTAATACTTGAAAAGACGATGATGATGATATATATATATATATATATATATATATAGAGAGAGAGAGAGAGAGAGAGAGAGAGAGGAGAGAGAGAGAGTAGACATACATACAATTTAATTCCAAGCAAAATGGTTTACTTACTTACTCACTGGCACTATCGAATCCGTAGGTTCATGGCCGCGCGGGCACAAACTCTCCATACATCCCTATCCCGAGCCAAAGCTTTCCAATCATTCCCTGCACAATCCACTTCCCTCAAAACATAGTTACTGTTATTCTCGCACCTCATTCTTGGTCTACCAACTGGGCGTTTTCCCTCTGGCTTTCCTACAAGAAGCTTCCATGCAAGTCTTTTATTCCCCATACGTGCAACATGTCCTGCCCATTGCAGTCTACGAGACTTAACTGTTCTTATTATATCTGGCTTCCTATAAAGACCATGTAGTTCATTGTTATGTAGTCTTCTCCATTCACCTGTTTGTTCATCTCTGTTTGGTCCAAAAAATTTCCTATTCTCAAATGCTTGTAATCTCCTT
Organism: Diploptera punctata; assembly: GCA_030220185.1. Taxonomy (NCBI): domain Eukaryota; kingdom Metazoa; phylum Arthropoda; class Insecta; order Blattodea; family Blaberidae; genus Diploptera; species Diploptera punctata. The sequence goes on along the minus strand of JASPKZ010007246.1, from coordinate 504,874 downwards.
TCTTCCCTTAAAGTAAGAGTCCATTTTTCGCACCCATATAACTGGTAGAATAATAGTTTTATATATTTTCAGTTTAACGTTTTTTGAAAGGAGTTGGGACATCAAGAGTCTCTGCAATGCATAATAGCAAGCATTTCTAGAATTGAGCCTATGTTTAATTTCTTTGTGCATCTCATTCCTATTTGATGTTTAATAACCATAAATTAACGCTTAACGATTAAAACCTAGAGTTACTCTAGTTTCAGCTTAAAAGTTACACAACATGTAGACATAGTTGTAGCGAAATCAAATACATCCTAACGTTTTTACATAGGCCTAACTGTAAATCAGGCATTCGCGGTAAAAATTAATCGAATGCTTCATGCTACCGCTGTGGTTCAGTTAGTGTGCAACGATGACAATATTGAAGAAGAAATATGTTGTGTTCAAAATATCCCTACTACTTCTCAAAAGATACAAAGAATTATATGACAAATAATGTTGTACATGAGGTCAAATTGTAAAACGTCCCTCAGTCCAAGGTATTCTCATCCTACATACACTAATGGATGGGGGAGTTGATCATATGAACCAGTTTTTCCATCGTATAATAATAATAATAATAATAATAATAATAATAATAATAATAATAATAATAATAATAATAATAATAATAAATAATAATAATAATAATGATAATCATAAAGTGATCCCACAACAGGCCCGGAAGGCCCTTGGGGTAGTAGGAGGTTAAGGCTCCCACTTTTTCTAGACAATCGGCATTTTATATCAGCCGAGTTGTCAACCCTGCGTGACGGCCGCCTTTACCCCAGAACAAGCGTCTGGTACTCATTTCCGTTAGAGGCTGAGTCGACCCCAGGGCCATAGTGCCGCCAGAGGGTTTGGGTCGGTTTAAAAATCCTGACCCCAATGGGACTTGAACCCTCGACCCTCCGGCTTGTAGCTCAGTGCCTTAACCACTGGCTACGGCGTGCCCCAATAATAATCATAATAATAATAATAGTAATAATAATAATAATAATAATAATAATAATAATAATAATAATAATAATAATAATAATAATAATAATAATGCTTTATTTTAGCTGCAGAGTTAAGGCCATAAGGCCTTCTCTTCCACTCAACCAGCTTATAGTAGAATCATACAAAAATTACATACATATTACATTTTAAAGATATTATTAAAATACAGACTAAACAAAATACAATGATGATGTGATCTAATACTAGCTAATACTAACAAAAACATAGAATATAATAAAATTAAAATGATATAAAATAAAGTAAGTAGCTTCCTAGATGGTTATTAATGGAATGCTCTATATAGTTGTTATGCAGTTAACGTTTTCATTGTGTCGAACTTAAGATATCAGTTAATTTGGATTTAAATAATGATAGCGATTGACAGTCCCTGACATGACTGGGAAGTGAGTTCCATGCTCTAGCCATAAATATTGTGTAAGATTCAGAGTATAGACATGTCCTGTGCTGAGGTATCAAAAGTAAAGAAGAGTCTTGTTCCTAAATTGTGATGAGCCGATAAATTTTGAAAACGTGTTGTTAAATAACTTGGTAAATATGTGTGCAGAATTTGGAATAGTAAGGTATGTGAATGTAAAGTTCTTCTGTCATTTAGGCGTAGCCATGATAAGGTCTGAAATGAAGGAGATTGAATATAAATCGAATGCACGCATTATGAGCACGCTGTAGTCTGTCAGATAGATCAGTTGTCAGATTAGTCAGTAATATGGTGCAGTAGTCGAAGTGTGGCATTATAAGAGTCTGTACAAGTATACATATAGATATAGAGTGAAGCAGAACAAATGGTGGTGGCCTATCTTTGCTTATTTTCTAGATGTCAGTGTTGTGAATGCATGGATACTTCACAGAAAGCTGAATAACTATAAGTCTTCGGAACCTCTGTTGAAGTTTAGGCGTCAACTTGCTTTATTATCATATGGAGTTCCTTCATATCAAGTCCAATCGAATCCAGTACTTTCACAAGACCTAAGGTTTGATGGCCAATGTCACTGGCCTATGGAAAATATACACAAAGCAGATGTGCAAATTGCGCTGGGAAGCCTAAGTTCATTTGCTCAAAATGCAAAATACAACTACATCCAAAATGGTTTTTGGAATTAAATACACGTAACACTCAATATTCCAATAAATATGTGCCCTCTTTGACAGACATTCAATTTATTTCATTTATTTTATTTTCTCATTCACATAACTAAAACAAGAGTAATATAGGCTATATAACATTAATACACTTGTACTGCCTGCTGTGCATATCGTCCCATTTTTACCACGACTTAAATTTGTAAGTCAAACATACAAAAATGAAAATACACGTATGAAAACCAATAGATTAACTTTCAAAAACATGTGTTTTCTCATAAAATAGTGAATTCCTTATTTTCTTCTTCTTGTATCTTCTAACCCCATGTTTCCCTTAACAGAGATTTAGGCGCTCTCCCCCTATAGGGAAGAATTTAAACCATTCTAATTTAGTTACACTTGTTTTCGTATAGATGTCCTCTGAGTGGTCCGTGGTCAGCGTTCCGCCTTATACTGACATCTAGGAAACCAAGGTAGTACTAGGACGGGAAAATTAGATAAATTTTGCTTAGATGCCTTTCATTCAGGCTTAAGGATCTTTTACGAGCCTGAAAATTTTCTTTCTCGGGACCCACGGCTTAAAGTCCCTCCCGGAGGACTTTCTCCTTGGATTTTTCTTCCATCCTAAAAAATCCATCGACCCTGGCAGGGTTTGAACCCGCGACCCTCGGGACCAGAGGCAGAATTCCTCATTTTAAAAAATAAAAACTCACTTTATGCACTAATGGGTTATAATAAATCATATTTAATTAACAGACTAAATACTGATCAAATAATTCTAAAAAATATTAAAATATTTTTGCAAAAGTATCAGTTTTATTTAGTTGTAGTTCTTTCATTATAAAATGTGTACCCTATGCAAGTGCACGGAGAGAATCTTAATGAAGAGAAAATGGTCTAGTTTACTAACATAAATAAAAGGCCAAACCATCAGTGAAGAATTTATACTAAGTGCGAATATAGTAAAAAATCTTGCAATATATCAATGTGACAGACGATTTTAAGTCTATATTAAGAAAACGGAATGCCTTTCAAAAAATTCTTCAATCTGTGTCAAAATTTCATAGCGCCATCCTAAGAAAAAATCTAAATTTAGATTTATCTGTTTTCAGTTTGTTTTCAACAAAAAAGCATCAGAAACTCTGTATAAGGACTGTAGGCTAATATTGTTTTATGGGTAGGCCTACTATTGCACATGAAGTTATAATTTACCACAAAAAACTTTATTTTGTTATAATTATATATTATTATTATTATTATTATTATTATTATTATTGTTATTATTATTATTATTATTATTATTATTATTATTATTATTATTATTATTGTTATTATTATTATTATTATTATTATTATTATTATTATTATTATTATTATTATTATTATTATTATTATTATTATTATTATTATTATTATTATTATTATTATTATTATTGAAGAAGGTCTACAACTCGATGGTATTAATAAGCTGTTCGTTTAAGCAGATGATGTAGTACTATTGGGCGATTGTGAAGAGATACTAAAGGACAACACGTAACACTATTGAGTAACACTAAGAAATTGGGACTGGAAATAAATATCAATGAACTAAATATATGGTCACACATAGAAAAACATTATATAATGGAAATGGACAGCTAATGACAAATGAGGGAAATTCTGAGGAAGTGGCTGAATTTAAATACCTAGGAATAATAATCACAAATAGGAATGAGATGCACAATAAATTAAACGTAGGCTCTATCCTGTAAATGCGTGCTATTGTGCATTACTGGACTTTTGACGTCCCAACTCCTTTCAAATAACGTTAAACTGAAAATGTATAAAACTATTATTTTACCAGTTATATTATATGGATGCGAAACGTGGATTCTTACTTTAAGGGAGGAAAGGAGATTACGAGTATCTGAGAATAAAGTTCTTAGGACAATTTTTGGACTAAAGAGAAATGAACAGACAGGTGAATGGTGAAGACTACATAATAATGAACTTCATGGTCTGTATAGGAAGCCAAATATAATAAGAACAGTTAAGTTTCTTAGACTGCGATGGGCAGGACATGTGGCAGGAATGGGAAATGAAAGAGGTGCATTGAAGCTTTTTGTAGCAAAAACCAGAGGGAAAACGCCCAGTTGGTAAACCAAGAATGAGGTAGGAGAATAACATTAATTATGATTTGAGGGAAGTAGATTATACAGGGAATGATTAGAAAACATTAGCTCAGGATAGGGATGTATGGAGAGCTTATGGCCGCGCAGCCATGACCCTACGGGTTCAATAGTGCCATTAAGTTATTATTATTATTATTATTATTATTTCAGTTTTAAGTGTTATATTTTTTCTTGTAATGGCATTGATGGTTCCTGCAAAACAATTTAATAAATAATATGACTGATGGATTTGAACTGATGTTACCATTTTGTATCACTCGATTATAGTATTAATGTCCTATATTTAAACACATAATTAATTAAATATAGGAAAGAATTACAATGGTTGTCACCTACAGAAATTTTTACATTTTTTATACACATTATATGTTCTAAATTACAATTAATTCAATTTTCCAGCAATATAATGCACTCACGTATAATATTTAAACATATCCACAACACGAATATATCAGATATTACTGAAATATCAGATACCTAATAAAAAAAATGTGATGTACAAAATAGAGCAATATAGGTACATTTGGAGAGAGCATGTTCAGAGAATGAAATAAAATTGAAATACAAAAATTATTTTAGATGATAAGCCACAAGGTAAAAGAAATATTTGTAGGCCGAAGAAAAGATGGATCTAAGTTTTCAGATATAATGTATGAGACATTCTAGACTGAAAGTGTATAAAACACTGGCTCCTCCAACTCTTTTGTATGGTAGCGAAGTATGGACGTTGAAACAGAAGGATATACAGAGACTTAGATCTGCTGAAATGAGATATCTTCGGAGGACTGCAGGATACACACTACTAGATCACAAAAAAAATGAAGACATCTTGGAAGAATTACACATGGAATCTTTAGAAAACAAAATTTCTCATTATAAGTCAAGATGGATGCAACATGTTCATCGAATGGAAGATCACAGAATACCCAAACAAATGTTAAGATATCAACCTGCAGGAAGAAGAAGAAGACCAGGACGTCCACTCAAAAGACTTTTGGATGGTGTTTCTCTTGAGGCCGAAACAGGTCAACAAATGGCCTAAATTCCTGAATGCACTATGATGATGATGATGATGAAGAATGTATGAGACTGGAATGAACCAGAAAGACTTAACCCGTGAATTGTTAATGATGATGATGACAAAAATAGTGATTTTTAGCTTTTGAACATAGGCCTACACAGGAAATTGAATATCGTTCAATATTTATTCATTTTGTGATAACTTATAGTCTATAAAGTCAATGTTTTTAAAATCCTTTACGAAACACTGTCGTGGCCACTATTTAAAATATTAAAATCACAAAACAGGTGCCTGAGATCTCAGTCGCCCACAACTCGATTCCCAATAATGTATCATTTCGTTTCCAGTATCTATCCTCAAACCATAAGTCTCCTGCTTAACCGCAACGTAGGACATCACTTCACTGCATGTCATATAAACTTTTTACTTGTCGAATTCCCTACCATAAGGGGCTGCAGGACATTGGCAACTTTTAAAATAAATCTAAATTTATATTTGTTCTAACCTCGACTTCATCATTATCCAGTGTAAGGTGTAATGTTATTCTCCCACCTCATTCTTGGTCTACCAACTGGGCGTTTTCCCTCTGGCTTTCCTACAAGAACCTTCCATGGAAGTCTTTCATTCCCCATACGTGCAACATGTCCTGCCCATCGCAGTCTACGAGACTTAACTGTTCTTAATATATCTGGCTTCCTATAAAGACCATGTAGTTCATTGTTATGTAGTCTTCTCCATTCACTTGTCTGTTCATCTCTCCTTGGTCTAAAAATTTTCCTAAGTGCTTTATTCTCAAATATTTGTAATTTCCTTTCCTCCCTTAAAGTAAGAGTCCATGTTTCGCATCCATATAATATAACTGGTAGAATAATAGTTTTATATTTTTTCAGTTTAATGCTTTTTGAAAGGAGTTGGGACATCAAGAGTCTCTGTAATGCATAATAGCACGCATTTCCAGAATTGAGCCTATGTTTAATTTCTTTGTGCATCTCATTCCTATTTGTGATTATTGTTCCTAGGTATTTGAATTCAGCCACTTCCTCAAAATGTCCCTCATTTGTCATTAGCTGTCCATTTCCATTATATACTGTATTTCTACGTGTGACCATATATTTAGTTTTTCGATCGTTTTATGGGTAGATTTTAAGGGTAATTTTATTGTTTTAAAGGTAGCTTCATCAGTGTACGGGTAGTTTCTCGTTTTAGAAGTAGTTTAATCGGTTTACTGATAATTTTGGTCTTTATAGTTGTATCTTGATTAGCTACTGGTAATTTGGTCGTTATAGAGGTAATTTTATCGGTTTAGGGGTAGTTTGGTCGGATCGGTTGGACTTTTGTGATTATGTTTCTGGGTTATGCTAGGTATCGGTTAGGTCAGGTATTAGCAAAGTATAGATCAGGTCAGGTCAATTAATGGATTTAAATAATTATTTTTTAATAAACGTTTTTTCGTTCATTTGACCATTGTAAAATAAAACCAAATGAGCTAATTCAATTAGTTTCAGCTATGGAAGACAAATGGAAACCTAATATGCTGACCGATTATTGTTAGAACATCAAGAGGAATGCTTCACAGGCGAAATATAGCTGAAAATCGTCATTTTTTACTTTCTAAGTGAGTCCGAATGTTCCAATATTGTGTAGTTACGAATGTAGAAAATATTAAAGTGTTTGAAATTACAAATGCCTGTCTCTCGGTAACCTAGAGTGATGGAGAAAACCCGATATCATATTTGAATTCAGGAGAAAAAATACTATCAGATTCACATATTTTTCTTTCTGAGACAAAAAAAAAAGTTTATTTTTTGTTGCTCAGTGTAATGTAAGATTTTATTTGGTAATCTACTTTCTTTCATTCTTTCTACATGTTCTTTCCATTGAATATTGTTGTTAAATATGTTTTCTTGTGCTTAAATTCAAACCATAATTGATATAGTCTATGTAAATTATCTTATAGTTCTCAAGGTTTTGCATTTATATAATGGCTATCAGAAAAATATTTCTGAAATTATGTCATGTAATTCTGACATGAATAATAATAATAAATAATTGAAATCATGGAATTTTTATAAATGAAAGTGATCCTTCATTATAAAATATTAAAGTCTATTCTAATAATACTTTTCTAGTTAAAAATGATTATATAATTTAGAAATTAAGACGTAATCTTTATAACTTACATCATTTTTGTCCGAAACAAGAAGTATACATATTTTATTGCATGGGAAGACACATGCGTGCAACTATGTTTTAAGTAACAATGCTGTCTTTTTATAAGCTACAGACATAGAAAGAAATAGGCAGTGGAATCTATTTAAAAATATAAATTCTGATTTTTGAATAAACCTACAGAATAATTAATAGTTATAAATGAAGATATTAACAAACTGGAATCAATTTAATACAGAATGGAGCTAATATATGACAGATTTTAAGCAAGCCAAACAATTTTTTACTATCAAGTATATTTTAATAAGCCAATTTTTAATTTATATACACAAAATTTAATAATCCTTGGAAATTTCCATAAATATGAATATTGCATGAATAAAATACAAAATACAAAAAAGTACAAAATACGTTCCTAATCATGCTGTTGTTGAGTTATTTTATCAGATAATATAAATAAAGCTTCTTAAATTAATAGGTTGCTATGGCTGAAAAAAAAGTTCCATATATTGGTAATAAAAGATTCCGGGCTATGTGGCCGTGGTCTATAACTGCCGTTTCTTCCAGACGTTTCTCCCTCAACTGCGGAGGGCATCTTCAGTGGCGAGCGCTTCCAGCTGTTGCTTCCCTGTCGTAGACTCGACTGCGAATTCGACAGTCGAGTCTACGACAGGGAAGCAACAGCTGGAAGCGCTCGCCACTGAAGATGCCCTCCGCAGTTGAGGGAGAAACGTCTGGAAGAAACGGCAGTTATAGACCACGGCCACATAGCCCGGAATCTTTTATTACCATGATTACCGGCCGTGAAAGCCTGCATTCCACTAGTTCCATATATTATTTTATATTATATTATTTGTGTTTTGTAAATATATACCGCATAAATGAAATATTATGGTAATGATTTCTGATTTTCTTCTCCTTCTTCTTCCTTTCCAGGATTAGGTCAATGCGACCTGTTCCGGTCTCAAGTTCATCGTTTCCTTGACCGTCCCAAAGATCTTTTTCCATGCGGTTTGTAGGTGTTGATCGTTTTGGGTAATCTTGTATTGTCCATTCTGTCTAAATGTTCTTTCCATTGGTATTTGTGCTCTTCTAGTTTATCGACTATTTGAAAATATCTCCAGTTAATTTTTTATTGATTCATTATGTAATCTATCCATGCGTGTACATCCTTTTACGGATCTTAAAAATTTCATTTCAGTAGCTTGAATGTGCGAAATATCTTTTTTTGTAAGTACCCAAGATTCAGATCCATGTAAAATAACAGGAACAGCCATAATTTTATAAAACCTGAGCTGAGTTTCTCTTCGAGTCTTTCGGAGGGTTCTTCTTATGGTGCCACACATCATTTGATATCCGTTTAATTTATTGTATATATCCCAATCATAGCTATACATTATATCTCAACCAAGATAGTTAAAGTGGGCTTATCTGTTCTATTATTTCATTATTGGTAATTATTTTTGTTCTGACTGGCACTTTGCCCTGGAAAGCCATAATTTTAGTTTTTGAAGTTGAAACTTTAAGATTAAAATAGAGTCCTAATTGATTAAACATGCAAATGGCTCTTTGTAAATCATCCTCTGACTTCTGATTTTAAAAATAGAATTTCGTTTCCCATATCAGTCAATCATGTTTCTCGTCTCGTATCAGCCAATGACTATTCATCATCATCATCATCATCATCTTCCAGGGATTAAGCCTGTTGGCTCGTTCCGGTTTCATGAAAGCTAGAATTGTTAAAATTGTTCAGACCACCTTCTGTGTGGGCGACCAACATTTCTCCTTCCGCACGGTTTATAATTTAGCAATAATTTTGGAAATCTTCTTTCTGGCATTCTATCAATACGTTCTTTACCGTCGTTCCTATATTTAATTACTCGGTCTGTAAATTTGAAAATATATAGTTCCTTTCTTATATATTCATTTCTTTTCTTATCCAGCAGAGTATATCCTGCTACATTTCTTAAAAATCGCATCTCAGCTGTTTCCAATCTTTGTTCTTGTCTTTTAGTGATCGTCCAACATTCTGATCCATACATCAATACAGGAACAGCCATTACTTTATAAAATTTAATTTTTGTTTCTTTTCTTGTGTTTTTAAGGGTCTTTAAGGGCTATTCTTCGTCAAAATAATACTCTATGAACCAATAGGGAAGAACTTGATTCAACTTTATGTACAAGGTCGATGTTTCATAGTTATGACCAACTTGCACATTTTTCCTTTGAATTCTGACGTTGGCAAATTCCAGCTAGCTGGCAATCAATAAAAAATCTATTGTTTTAGACATGAGATTTGTCTAGTGTGGGCTATCGTTGGTGTTAGCAGCCACGCATTGAAATGTATTATATGCGCTTGCGTGAATTCATCTCTAACATTGTAGCTCCTGTTGGTAGGGATAACAAAAAGGAAGATAATATGAGGGCGGATCGGAAAGTAACGCACAATAATTTTTTTCTGCCTTGGTATTGCAGCTAGAATGTTGAAATTTCACAGAGATATAGTTTGAAGTTTTCACTACAGATGGTATTTTTTTTCTCAGGTGCACCTCTTGCGAGAGAAGCTTGAACTATGCAACAAAGATGGCGCGCATGCTACAGTCGTCCACCTGTGAGGAACAGAGAAGTGTTGTTCGATTTTTGTGGGCCAAAGGGCATAAACCCAGTGAAATTCACAGGGACATGCGTGGCGTGTATGGGTATGATTGTATGGACCGTAGTAATGTCTCCAGGTGGTGCACATTCTTCCAAGAGGGACGCATGAACCTTAGTGATTCGTCACGCTCCGGCCGGCCGACAACAGCAGCAATCCCGCAGAATGTCAGAGGCATTGAGGCGGCAATTCTGAACGACCGGCGTATGCAACTGCGAGCCTTATCGCAGAAGTTCAACATTTCCTATGGTGCGGTGTACGATATTGTTCATGAAAATTTGAAATTCTGTAAAGTTAGTGCTCGCTGGGTGCCTAAGAACCTGACAGACGACCACAAGGGCCAGCGAATGATGGCAAGCTTGGACCACTTAACGCGGTACACCGCACAAGGACATGACTTTCTGGAAGGAATCGTCACAGGTGATGAGTCGTGGGCGTACCACTACACGCCCGAAACAAAGCAGGCATCAATGGAGTGGAAACATGCTGGTTCCCCAGTAAAGAAAAAATTCAAAGTGACTCAATCTGCCAGGAAAGTGCTTGTGACAGTGTTCTGGGATATGCATGGTGTTTTATTGGTGGACTTTGGTGAACACGGGACCACTGTGAATGCTGCGGCCTACATTAAAACTTTGGTGAAGTTGCGTCGTGCCATTCGTGACAAACGTCACAACATTAACGTTAAACTTCTTCATGACAATGCTCGCCCCCATGTTGCTGCTGTCGTTCGTCAGAAAATCGCCGAATTTGGTTGGGAGGTGCTCCAGCATCCACCATACAGTCCGGATCTTGCACCATCGGACTTTCATCTGTTTGGTCCCATGAAGAAATTCCTGGCCGGCAAACGCTTTGAGACAGATGTGGAAGTGAAATCAGCAGTGCGCAGATGGCTACACTCCAACCAAACGGACTTCTACGAACAGGGCATATTGAAACTGGTAACACGATGGGAAAAATGTATTGAGAAAGTTGGTGACTATGTCGAAAAGTAGGTAAAAGATGTAAGTTCATTTGTGATTTTTTTCCTTTTTTTTACTATTAAACTTTTTAAAAAAAAATTATTGTGCGTTACTTTCCGATCCGCCCTCGTATGAATGCAGAAGATTATTCCGTTAAGCTGAAACCAATAGAAGTCTACTCGCGCTGGTAAATTTGAATTTTAGTGTTCGCGCGGAATGAATTTGAATGAAAATCGGAAAATGTGTTATTATTATTATTATTATTATTATTATTATTATTATTATTATTATTATTATTATTATATATTTTGATCTAAAATTATGATTTTTGTAATGGGTTGAATGTAAGTCATTGGGTAATTCCAAATTATCCTCTACGAACCAGTTACTTTCATCATATTTAGCACAAATGAACAATATATTAATCCAACGCCATGAAAAATGTAACAATATATTACATTACAAAAACACTACAAGGAATCATTCAAAAAGGTGAATAGTTCTAGGCCGTGAGAACTCAATAACTAAAAAAACTGTTGAAGCATATAATATTAAATATCAAATGATAAAACAGGTCTACAACGGATCAGATTTTTAGCATAAGACAGATTTTAGAAAATAAATGGGAATATAATGGCACTGTTACATCAACTAGGCCTATATGTAGACTCCAAAAAGGCACACGAGTCAGTTAAGAGTGAGAAGTTCATAGTATCCTTTTTAAGTTTGGAATTCCTAAAAAGTTAGTTAGACTTATACGAATGTGTCTAAATGGCACAAAGAGTAGGGTGCGTGTAGGCAAACAGTTTTCGGATACTTTTGAAATTTACAATGGGTTAAAGCAAGGAGATGCATTATCTCCTCTACTATTCAATTTTGTACAGAGCATGCATTAAATCTTTGGAGAATGAAGAAGGCCTATAACTCAATGGTATTAATAGACTATTAGTTTATGCTGATGATGTAGTATTATTGAGCGATAACGAGGCCAACACACACTCTCTATTGAAGAACACTAAGAAGTTTACACATAGGTATGCATGATAATGGAAATGGACAACTAATGACAAATGAAGGAAATTTTAAAGAAGTGGCTGATTTCAAGTATCTAGGAACAATAATTACAAATAAGAATGAGATGCATAAAGAAATTAAACATAGACTCAATTCTGGAAATGCATGCTATTATGCACTACAGGGACTCTTGTGTTCCCAGATCCTTTCAAAATATGTTAAACAGAAAATATATACAACAATTATTCTCCCAGTTATATTATATGGATGTGAAACATGGACTCTTACTTTAAGGGAGGAAAGAAGATTACGCGTATTTGAGAATAATGTTCTTAGTTAATTTTTGTGCTAAAAAAAGAGATGAACAGACAGTTGAATGGAGAAAACTACATAATAGTGAGCTACACGATATGTATAGGATGCCAGATATAGGCCTAATAAGAACAGTTAAGTCTTGTAGGATGCGATGGACAGGGCATGTGGTACGTATGGGGGATGAAAAGGATGCATGGGAACTTCTTGTAGGAAAACTAGAGGGAAAACGCCCCGTTAGTAGACCAAGAATGAGGTGGGAATAACATTATACATGATTTGAGGGAAGTAGATTATACAGGGGATGATTGGAATACATTATTTCAGGATAGGGATGTATGGAGAGTTTATGCCCGCGCGGCCATGAACGTACGGGTTCGACAGAGCCAGTGAGTTAGTTAGTTATCAAATGATAAAAATAATTTAATTTAAGTGTCCTGCAATTTAAATGAACTTTTCAGACATAAATAAACATTAAATGTATCAACTTAATAATGTATTCGCCAATGGAATATATTTCACGAAAATCACGGCATTACTTTCCTTCAATAAAAAATGCAACGACCCAGGCTGAGTTAGAGTCCGCGAAACTTGGGTTCATTATTGTGGTAACTAGTGGAAAACGGGACCCATTAATTATACCTATGTACCAAATGCCCCCTGGTCTTTATAGGAAGCCAGATATAATAAGAACAGTTAAGTCTCGTAGACTGCGATGGGCAGAACATGTTGCTCGTATGGGGAATGAAAGACGTGCATGGAAGCTTTTTGTAGGGAAGCCAGAGGGAAAACGCCCAGTTGGTAGACCACGAATGAGGTGGGATAACAACATTAACTATGATTTGAGGGATGTAGATTATACAGGGAATTATTTGAAAGCATTAGTTCAGGATACGGATGTATGGAGAGCTTATGTCCGCGCGGCCGTGAACCTATGGGTTCGATAGTGCCAGAGAGTAAGTAAGATTAGGCCTATACCAAATGCATATATTTACACATGTGTTTAGAATACCGCATGGTACTACAATAAAAATCTTTAATGAAAATAGACATTGCAAAAAATTAAATACTATTAATAAAATGTGTAAAATTTGAGACAAGAAAATGAATTACTTTGTGAGGGCAGCAGGATTATGAATTTAACTAAGGGATATCAATTGTTTTCCGGAGTTCTTCTTCTATGTCACTATTAGATGATTTTTATGTAGGCCTACTGAAAGGTAAGATTGCAACGTGGTATAATGAGAAGTTAGACTTATGACTGACTGTCTTTTGTTTTGATTTCACGTTCAAACAGTTGAATGGTATAATGAGAAAGAAGTTAGACTTCTGACTGCCTTTTGTTTTGGTTTCACACACAAACTGTTGAATAGTATAATGAAATGTTAGACTTCTGACTGTCTTTTGTCTTGGTTTCACACACAAACAGTTGAATAGTATAATGAGAAGTTAGACTTCTGTCTGTATTTTGTCTTGGATTCACACACAAACATTTGAATAGTATAATGATAAGTTGGACTTCTGACTGTCTTATGTTTGGGTTTCACACAAACTGTTAAATAGTAGAATGAAAAGTTAGATTTCTGTCTGTCTTATGTCTTGATTTCACACACAAACTGTTGAATATTATAATGAGAAGTTAGACTTCTGACTGTCTTTTGTGTTGGTTTCACACACAAACAGTTGAATAGTATAATGATAAGTTAGACTTCTGACTGTCTTTTGTCTTGGTTTCACACATAAACAGTTGAATAGTATAATGAGAAGTTAGACTTCTGACTGTCTTTTGTCTTGGTTTCACACACAAACAGTTGAATAGTATAATGAGAAGTTAGACTTCTATCTATCTTTTGTCTTGGTTTCACACACAAACAGTTGAATAGTATAATGAGAAGTTAGACTTCGGACTGTCTTTTGTCTTGGTTTCACACATAAACAGCTGAATAGTATAATGAGAAGTTAGACTTCTGCCTGTCTTTTGTTTTGGTATCACACACAAACAGTTGAATAATATATACTATCTGCATTGCAATCTTATATTTTATTACATAAAAATCCTAGCCCTACTGATCAGGCATTACACTACATAATGTTCAGCTCTTCAACTAAAAAAATACAAATGTGTACCGAAAATAATTTATGAGAGATGATCTTTAAATTAAGTTAAAATCTGATTAAGAAAAGAATACCGGTATCTAAATTCTCATGTAAGAAAATAACAGGCTCCAAGATTAGATCAATTAAATCAAATAAAAGTAAACAACAGGATATTATCTTGTTCCATTCCTAATTTGTTTTGACATGAAAATCTTATTTGTTTTTATGAAAGTTTGAAAAATGTGAGACCAGTCTTCTCTGTACAAACGTAGTGATTATATATATGGTTCCAATTAGACGCCACATCGACTGTCAAAAAGAGCCTATAATCATACCGACATGATAATACTCTGTTAGTGTGATTTAACAGCTCCAGATGTCGACAATAATGCACTCAAATTAACTATAAGAATTATTATAACCTTCGCTACTGTTTTACCAATTAATTTGATACCATTTCCCACATCAATGGATGCTATTTATTATTTATGTTATATAATAATAATAATAATAATAATAATAATAATAATAATAATAATAATAATAATAATAATAACAATAATATTAATAATAATAATAACAATAATAATAACAATAATATTAATAATAATAATAAAAATAATATTAATAATAATAATAACAATAATATTAATAATAATAATAACAATAATAATAACAATAATATTAATAATAATAACATAAATAATAAATAAAGTGATCCCACAACAGGCCCGGAGGCCCTTGGGGTAGTAGGAGGTTAAGGCTCCCACTTTTTCTAGACAATCGACACTTTATGCCAGCCGGGTTGTCAGCCCTGCGTGACGGCCGCCATTACCCCAGAACAAGCGTCTGGTACTCATTTCCGTTAGAGGCTGAGTCGACCTCAGGACCATAGTGCCGCCAGAGGATTTGGGTCAGTTTAAAAATCCTGACCCCAACGGGACTTGAACCCTCGACCCTCCAGCTTGTAGCTCAGTTCCTTAACCACTACGCTACGGCGTGCCCCCTAATAATAATAATAATAATAATAATAATAATAATAATAATAATAATAATAACAATAACAATAATATTAATAATAATAATAACAATAACAATAATATTAATAATAATAATAACAATAATAACAATAATAATAATAATAACAATATGAATAATATTAATAATAATAATAATAATAATAATAATAATAATAACAATAATAATAAATAATAATAACAATAATAATAATAACAATATGAATAATAATAATAATAATAACAATAATATTAATAATAACAATAATATAACAATATTAATAATAATAACAATAATATTAATAATAATAATAATAATAACACAATATTAATAATAATAATAATAACAATAATATTAATAATAATAATATATTTGACTTCTAATGAAAATTTTTGTACTTACAAGATAAATAATTTTTTGATAATAATTATAACGCTATTTATTATGGGTTACTTCGGGTGTATAATTTATTAATGGGAATTGGTTGTAGAATAAATTTTATTTGAATTAATAATTGCATTAATAATAATAATAATAATAATAATAATAATAATAATAATAATAATAATAATAATAATAATAATTATTATTATTATTATTATTATAACTAACAACCTAACTCATTGGCTCTATCGAACCGCAGATTCATGACTATTGTGACGTTCTACTAACTGACATAAGTGACGGATTGTCGGACAAACTGCAGCGTGTCCATAATATGTGTATCAGATTCATACTTAATGTCCGAAAATACGATCACAATTATCCATTATTCCACGAATTGTCATGGTTACATTTAAAAGAGAGAAGAACATCGCACTGTCTAATTCTCTTATTTAAGATCCTACATACCTCGATTCCCAATTATTTATCATCTCATTTCCAGTATCTATCATCCAACCATAACTTAAACACAAGATCACAACATAGTCTCTTGCTTAATATACCGCAACATAGGACATCACATCACTCCATGTCATACCTATACCATATTCACTTCTCGCAACTGGAGTTCTGTACCACAAGAAATAAGGGGCTGCCTGACATTGGCATCTTTTAAAAGAAATCTAAATTTATATTTGCTCTAACCTCGCCTTCATCATTATGTAGTGTAAGGCACATATATTAATTGGTGTTTCTCATATAATTTATCATATTTATACTATTATTACTATTATTATTATTATTATTATTATTATTATTATTATTATTATTATTATTATTATTATTATTATCGTAAGTATTATTATTGTTATTATCGTATAAAATGTTAATTGCATATGAAATTTACATTGCAACATTTAATATATTTTTAACTCTTTATAATTAGTATAGGGTAGGCCTATATCTATATTTGTCAAATATTTGTTTGTATTTGTGCTGGTTGAGTGAAGAGAAGTCCTTATGGCCTTAACTCTGCCAGAATAAATAAAACATTATTACATTACATAATATAATATAATATTGCATTGTATGGCATTGCATTGTATTGTATTGCATTGTATTGTATTATATTAATTATACTTACTTACTCACTGGCACTATCGAACCCGTAGGTTCATGGCCGCGCGAACATAAGCTCTCCACACATCCCTATCCTGAGCTAATACTTTCCAATCATTCTCTGTATAATCTACTTCCCTCAAATCACAGTTAATGTTATTCTCCCACCTCATTCTTGGTCTACCAACTGGGTGTTTTCCCTCTGGCTTTCCTACAAGAAGCTTTCATGCAAGTCTTTCATTCCCCATACGTGCAACATGTCCTGCATTATATTAATTATATTACATTACATTACATTACATTACATTACATTACATTACATTACATTACATTACATTACATTACATTATATTACATTATATTACATTATATTATATTATATTATATTATATTATATTATATTATATTATACTTACTTACTCACTGGCACTATCGAACCCGTAGGTTCATGGCCGCACGGACATAAGCTCTCCATACATCCCTATCCTGAGCTAATGCTTTCCAATCATTCCCTGTATAATCTACTTCCCTCAAATCATAGTTAATGTTGTTCTCCCACCTCATTTTTGGTCTACCAACTGGGCGTTTTCCTTCTGGCTTTCCTACAAGAAGTTTCCATGCACGTCTTTCATTCCCCATACGCGCAACATGTCCTGCCCATCGCAGTCTACGGGACTTAACTGTTCTTATTATATCTGGCTTCCTATAAAGACCATGTAGTTCATTGTTATGTAGTCTTCTCCATTCACCTGTCTGTTCATCTCTCTTTGGTCCAAAAATTTTCCTAAGAACTTTATTCTCAAATACTCGTAATCTCCTTTCCTCCCTTAAAGTAAGAGTCCATGTTTCGCACCCATATAATATAACTGGTAGAACAATAGTTTTATATATTTTCAGCTTAACGTTTTTTGAAAGGAGTTGGGACATCAAAAGTCTCTGCAATGCATAATAGCATGCATTTCCAGAATTGAGCCTATGTTTAATTTCTTTGTGCATCTCATTCCTATTTGTGATTATTGTTCCTAGGTATTTGAATTCAGCCAATTCCTCAAAATTTCCCTCATTTGTCATTAGCTGTCCATTTCCATTATATAATGTATTTCTACGTGTGACCATATATTTAGTTTTACTGATATTTACTTCCAGTCCTAATTTCTTAGTGTTACTCAATAGTGTGTGCGTGTTGGCCTTTAGTATCTCCTCGCTATCGGCCAGTAGTACTACATCATCAGCATAAACTAACAGCTTATTAATACCATTGAGTTGTAAGCCTTCCTCATTCTCTAAAGATTTAATGGCATGCTCTAGTACAAAATTAAATAGTAGAGGAGATAGTGCATCTCCTTGCTTTAACCCATTCTGGATTTCAAAAGTGTCTGAAAACTGTTTGCCTACACGCACCCTACTCGTTGAGCCATTTAGACACATTCGTATAAGTCTAACTAACTTTTTAGGAATTCCAAACTCCAGCAGGATACTATATAACTTCTCCCTCTTAATTGAATCATATGCTTTTTTGAAGTCTACATATAGTTGATGTACAGTACCATTATATTCCCATTTCTTTTCTAAAATCTGTCTTATACTAAAAATCTGATCTGTTGTAGACCTGTTTCTTCTAAATGCACATTGATGATCTCCTAGAATGTCATCAATATAGGGAGTAAGTCTGCTTACTAATATATTTGTTAGAATTTTGTACGAAGTTGAAAGTAATGAGATGCCCCTATAGTTGTTGCAATCAGTTTTATCTCCTTTCTTATAAATTGGTACGATAATTGATTCCTTCCATTCATCTGGAAGAGCTTCTTTTTCCCAAATCATACTAAGCAACCAGCGTATCTTGTCCATCAATTTTTCTCCCCTGATTTTATCAGTTCTGCTGGGATCTCATCTGAACCTGATGCTTTATACATCTTCAATTTTTCAATTGCCATTTCAACCTCTAATGCACTTGGCTCTGCGACTAGCATTTCTGCTGTCTGTAAGTTATTCTCCTCAATGTCCTGTTCTGTATGTACATTTAATAGCTGATTAAAATAACTTTTCCATCTATTTAATATACTCTTGGAATCTGCAATCATATCCCCATTTTCATTCCGAATTATGTTTGTTCTAGCCTGAAACCCTTTCTTCTCTATACTAATTCCCTGATATAATTCTCTAATGTTCCTATTTTTTGCATTCATTTCAAGATCATTAATCTTCTCTCTCAAATATTCCCTCTTTTTACTCTTTAGTAACTTGGTGGTTTCCCGTCTAACACTACCCAATTGCTCTAAATTTACCTCATTTGGCTCGTGTAACCATTTCATTTTTGCTAGCTTTCTTTTCTTTACAATGTCGGCACATTCCTCATCAAACCATTTCTTGTTTTGCCTCTTTTTTAAACAACCAATGCTTTCTGATGCTGACAATTTAATAGTATCTCTTATAGCCTCCCATTCTTTATTTATATCAGTTTCTTCTTCGTTTGCCACATTGTCATCTGAAGATTCCAGTACTTCAAATCTATTAGCAATTTTGATTTGGTATTCTTGCCGCATTTCATCATTTTTCAAGTTTTTTAATTCATATTTTACAGACTCATCTTTAGCGTTTGTTCCTCTCATAAGCGATAGCCGTTGTCTGATTTTCACCCTGACCAGATGATGATCTGAATTGCAGTCTGTCCCTCTAACTGATCTAACATCAATGATGCTACTGTGCCAGCGTTTATCCACTAATACATGATCTATCTGGTTCCGAGTTTCTCCATCTGGGGACGTCCAGGTGTATTTATGAATATCCTTATGCTGAAATGTTGTGCTCTTAACAACGAGATTCTTTGATGTGGCAAATGTGACTAATCTAACCCCGTTGTCGTTACTATCTTCATGAAGACTGAATTTGCCTATTGTTGGTTTGAATATATCTTCCCGCCCCACTTTTGCATTAAAATCTCCTAAGACAATTTTCATATGATATCGTGAAAGGCTATCAAATAAGCATTCTAATTCTTCATAGAACTCATCCTTGATCTTGTCATCTTTATCTTCTGTGGGGGCATGTACATTTACAATTATAAAATCATGTCGTTTACCCTTTAGAATTATGTATGATATCCTATCACTAACAAACTTAATATCTCGGATAGCGGATAGGATCCTCCTTCTGACTAAAAAACCCGTCCCAAATGCAGGTCTTTCTGCACCCCCATAGTATAATGAAAAGCTTCCTGATTCCTGACTACCTTCTCCTGGCCACCTAACTTCCTGTAAAGCGACTATATCCAAGGGCGATTTATCCAATTCCCGCGTTAATATCTCTAGTGCCCCGCTATTGTATAAAGTCCTAACATTCCATGTTCCTAGGAACATGTCCCTGTGTTTGAGCCTTTGGCATGGGTTCCCTGAAGTAGTCCCCGCCCGGAGAACCGAATGGGGGACTATTTGACCTCCGGAAAATTTTACCCCCAGTAGAACCCATGTCCGCATTTCTTGACGGTTGTATTTTTACGGTGAAAGATCGTCACTCTTTCGACCAAGGTACTTATTTCGTCTGGCTTATCACCTTCGACCAGTCCGGCATGGGTAACCCTATCGGCAGCAATGCTACCGCCGGCATAGCTCTCAGGATCATTTAAGCACACAAGCCACTCCACCACGACAAGGTAAAGATACCATGGAGGGATTATATTATATTATATTATATTATATTATATTATATTATATTATATTATATTATATTATATTATATTATATTATATTATATTATATTATATTATATTATATTATATTATATTAAATGAAGATGTGCTAGGCAGAGTGGGTGAAAGAAGAACAATGCTGGAACTCATAAAGAAGAGGAAAAGAAATTGGATTGGCCACTGGCTAAGAAGAAACTGCCTGCTGAAGGATGCTCTAGAAGGAATGGTCAACGGAAAGAAAGTTAGAGGCAGAAAAGTACATCAGATGATATACAATATTAAAATAAATGGTTTGTATGCAGATACAAAAAAAGCTGAGTCAAGGAAAGAGTGGAGAATGCTGAGTTTGCAGTGAAAAACCTGCTCTTGAGCAGAACACTATGAATGAATGAATATTATTTATATTATATTATATTATATTATATTATATTATATTATATTATATTATATTATATTATATTATATTATATTATATTATATTATATTATATTATATTATATTATATTATATTATATTATATTATATTATATTATATTATCTTATATTATTATATTATATTATATTATATTATTATTATATTATATTATATTATTATTTATTATTATTATTAATATTTTATGTGTAAAATTTATGCTATTAAATCATTTATTGTTTGGTAGGCCTATATTGCTTTAACTCGAGTGAATTTATAACAAAAAAAGTATGAAAACGATGCAATTAAAGTTAAAATTTAATGTCTTCCTTAAAATCGAGAAACGAAAGTTATGAAGAGAGCACTAAAACGGTCAACAAAACTATAACATAATTCATCTTGATATTTTCGGTCGTTATTGCGATCATAATTTTCGCTAGGTACTTCCAGGGATCCAGTCAACCCTCATATAGAATTAAACAGTTGGTCTATCCCCTGGAATTTCCTAGGAAACTCGGGTATTTTATATGCCTTGAGGTCTGGTGCGGCAGGAAGCACAAAAAAAACTTAACTATTGGAATCTGGTAAACTGGAGGTGTAACCACGCCTACCCACGTCACAGAGCACATGATTATGAGTAATGTGGAGTATTGTGGATTTTTCGAATAGTTTTTTTGCTTAAATAATTTTGCACGTGCAAGCGGACAGGCGGTATCTCTGTGACGGTCATTATCTCAGAGGGAGGTGGCGCCTCCACTTCTGCTAATGTTTCTTTCGTCTCCAGAACGACTACTCAACTTGAATCCATCAGCACGCTTCAAGCACATTTCCTGGTAACTACACCTCGTATTTTTATGGTCTTAAAAAATTCTTTCTTCTTCAATTCACGGGCTAGGCAAAATGCCTGTTCCGCCTCACAGTTGCTCTGTCCATCTTTCACTGGCCTTCCTACATTCCTTGAACCTCATGTGTTAGAGACTTAAATCACCTTATTATATCTGGTATCTCACTGTTATGTAGTCTTCTCCATTTGCCTCTCTGTTCACCTCTCTTTGGCCCAAACTTTTCCTAAGAACTTTATTCTCAAATACTCGTAATTTTTGCTCCCTAGCGAGAGTTTCTTAATCATGCCAATTTAGTTGCGCTTATTTACCTACGGATGTCAACGAGTGACATGTGGTTAGCATATCGTCTCAATGAGACATCTAGTAGGCAACTAAGGTATTACCTGCATGGTTGAAGGTCGGTTAAATTTTGCACAGAGGTATTTTTATTTCATATCCATAGCTGATATCACATCCTAAATATTTAAAGTGGGATAATTGTTCAATAATTTCGTATCTAATTGAAACGAGGATATCCGTGAAGAACTGTAGATCTACTCCATAAAAGATAGGATATTTAAGGACAAGAATCAGTGGAAAGAACATGTAGAAAGAATGGAAGAAAGTAGATTACCAAATAAAATTTTACATTATTTTCCGAGAGGAGGATGAAGAGATGTCGGACATCGTCTCAAGAGATGTTCTTATATATATATATATATATATATATATATATATATATATGTGAAGAGGAACAGGCAATTAATGCCTAAACCAGGAAGTGAAGAAGAAGAAGCCTTTTTATTTCTGGCTTGCGGATCTTTTATGAGCCTGAAAATCTTCGGACTCGGGACCCACGGCTTGTGATTGGAAAATATTAGTTCGGGACAGGTAAGTAAGACGAGATTATATTAGCGCGGTCATGAACCTAGGGATCAATAGTACCAATTTGTGAGTTAGTTTTTCTTCCCTTCCACCTTTGTGACCTTGAAAAGAGGGCCATATCAATCCACGGTCGGACCAAGTGTTTTTTTTTTCCGGCTGAAATAAACATTCAAGGCACAGTCCTAGAAGTTCAAATATTCTCTAGTCCAATCGTGATCTTCCACCTATTATACTATTCATCTTGTTTAAATTTAATGCACGGGTGAATGGGATTTCTTGAATTAAAGTTTCGTGTTGTCTAGGAGGTAAATATCAGTAAAACTAAATATATGGTCACACGTAGAAATTCAGTATATAATGGAAATGGACAGCTAATGACAAATGAGGTAAATTTTGAGGAAGTAGCTGAATTCAAATACCTAGGAACAATAATCACAAATAGGAATGAGATGCACAAAGAACTTACTTTTACCAATATCTGTTTATTATCAAATATATTAATTGATATAGAACACCCCACGCTTTTGATGGTAAAATTATTTTATTTTTCTTGATAACTCTAATTTTATTCTATATGTGTTGGAGACGATTTTTTTGTTGACCACTTTATTTTATCCCAAGCGTATTGGAAATTAAAATTTATTTTTCATTTTTTAGTTTTCAATAAAGCGTGTTCTTTTAGTTTTTTAAAACTATTATTTATTTTGCATTAAAGTTGGCTGTATATGATTCCAGTAGGATGAGAGATTAACATATATACGATATAATAAAGGCAATAGCCTCAAAATGAACATTATTAGTTTTTTTTTTGTTTTCCCAACAATTTTTAGTTTGTGGGTTAGATCTCTTTTTCGGGACAACTATTCAATTATAGGTGAAAATATATTAATGTTTTCATATTTACTTCCTTTCTAAAGGAAGCCACAATGGAAAATTTTACGTCCTCATAAAATCCATCGACCTAATCGAGAATGAACCCGCGAACTCGGAACCAGAGGCGAGTATGGTAACCAGTAAAACACTGGAACAAACTATATTTTAGTTTAGAATATGAAAAAAAGACCGGTATCTACAGAAGTCTGACCCCTAGGGAAAGGACTTGAAGAACCCCCGCAAGGAAACTACTTTATTTTTATTTTTTGTGACTTCGTTTTCGGTGTATATACCTGTTGTTTCACTGGCTATTTCTCTTTTGTAGGGATGAAGCACAAAAACATGCCGACTTCTCGAGTGGCCGCCTGCTGCAAGAAAAACAAGAGCGCACTCTACCCCTCAAAATGCAAAACTCACCCCGAGAACAGCTTGGATAATTAATGAGCCCCGGGACCTCGAGTCCGCACATTAACGCTCGGCTTCATTTTATTCCTGATGGATTTCAACATTTTCAAGCTCACGAATGTGGAACATCTAAGCGTAATTGAAGAATCGATTCTAGAAAACTTTACATAAAATGTTCAACAAATATTTGATCTAAGTCTAATTAACATGGAAGTAAGTATATTTTAGACTTATCGGCGTATTTGGTAATATTTGGACATGTCCTGCCTTTATTCTTTGTGTGCACAGGCTAGCACAGATTTCTGCATTTCTACTATTTCAAGTATTTTGTTTAAAATAATATGATATTGTTTCTCTTTTTAATGAAATATGATCTTTTATAATTGTAAACTGTCCACCGCTGTGGTCTCGAGGTAGCGTGCTGCCTTGTCACGCAGCGGGCCCGGGTTCGATCCCCGGTCGGGGCAGTTTTTCTGGGTCAGGTTTTTATCGGGGTTTTTCCTCATCTGTAAGACAAATGCCAGGAAAACTTTAAGGCCCAAACGGTCCCCGAAATCATATGGCCATCATCATCATCCTTATCATTATCACCATCATCAACATCATCATTCTTCACACCGGTGTGGAAAGCAACGGGAAGCTACCACACCTACAATTCCCTTGTAAAGCTGCAAGCATAGCATGAAAATGCTATTATTGCAGTGAAGGACCTGCCTTCGGGCAGAATTACTATGGATGGATATATATATATATATACACACACACACCTCACGAATAAGTTTCAAATGCTACATTTTAAGAAAACGAATTACTGCAATGTCATTATTATTGTTGTTATTGTTATTATTAATATTGCTATTATTATTATTATTATTATTATTATTATTATTATTATTATTATTATTATTATTATTATTACACTGTGAGGCGGAACAGGCATTTTGCCTAGCCCGTGAAGTGAAGATTATTATTATTATTATTATTATTATTATTATTATTATTATTATTATTATTATTATTATTATTAATTTAATGCCGCAGGTTATCATTTCGACATTTCTGATGTTCTCTCTTGGCACTAGCTTAATTGTAACCCACTTCTGAAGTTGGGGCGCCTAGAATGCTGAGTTACGTTACCCCAATGATATGATGGGTGATAAATGATAATGAAGCGCCAGGAGAGTTCTTAAACTAAACTTAACCTAAATTCCATACCATGGGAAACCATAGGAATAATTCCCTTTAAGAGAAATTATTATTATTATTATTATTATTATTATTATTATTATTATTATTATTATTATCTGCCTGAGTGGCGCGGGCATGTAAGAATGCCTGCCAAAGGAAAAGTTAAACTATAAAAAGAAGAAAACAACGATAATCCTAATAATAATGACAATGAAACTGATAAAAGAATAAAAAATGGGGTCCGACCATTGATCTAAATAAATCAATATGGTAAAAGGAATAAACCGAAGATATTTAAAATTAGAAAAGTGAAAATGATTAACAAAGAAATGCGAAAAAAAACACATTTAGAGTAAAATAACCAAGATCTGGAATCATTAACTGGAATCATAAATTCAAGAATTGATAAAGTTAGGACAGCGATAGCACGATTAAACAATATTTTGTGAGAAAATACATCACAAAAAAAAAGAGAAAGAAAAACGAACATTTATAATGAATTTCTCAAAAACACAAAAACACATGGCTCAGAGATATTTCAGAATTATCTATGATTTATTTTTTTAACTTTACCTTTATCTTTAGTATGGTTTACCTCTTGTTTAGCTTAATAAAAATCATCATAAAGATATTCTAGGTATAAAATTCAATAACCCCCTATTAATTATTAATCTACAAACAAAACAAAAATAATAGATAAATTACATTGGACAGAAATGAACTACAGGCAGCAGCAATCAGCAGGGATTTGAATGAGATGAGCTGAAGAGTGATATCAATCAACACTTTTAAAATTCATATTAAAGCACCGTTGAGGTTATGTAATTATAAAACTGGTACCTGGTAAGTCAGTCGTCCTCAACTAAGTTATTAAACCTCATCCAGAAATTCCAATATGGAGGCCTTTCAAAATCAACGTTTCATCTTCTGCATTTTAACTGGTACTGATGTTGTTGTATAGGTTGTACAACGGGTTTATATCTGCGGGTGCGTTCTCATTGAGTAATGTGTTCTTTGTTTCTTTTAGAATCTCTATATCTCCAAGGATCCTGTTATGAATACATAGTCTTTTATATAGATTTTTTTTGTTTTATAGATTATTTTAATTATTCAAGCAAAGTCTTTCGAAGTAGAGTTTAGACATTCAAAGTCTGTTGAGATAGAGTTTAGACATGATATAGTTCAGAGCAAAGTTTTGCGTAGCTAACTGTAAACATCCCTACATTTAGTTTACTGGAATGTCAGTGAGTACAGTTAGGGTAACTAGAGGTCAAATTGAGTATATAACCCTGGGGTAGTGAGGGTCTCGTGTCTGTTGATGTGTGACAACCAGAGGTGTTGACGGGTGAGTAAGCTACATTTTTCTTAACATGTATTCTGTACTTTTATGTTTTGAATCAAGTAGCCTACAATTAACATTTTTTGATACTATATTTTCAAAAGGGGATATAACATTTTTAAACATGTAGATTAGGGCAGATTTATAACTTCCACAACTCCCACTCTCTCAAACCCCAGAAAGTACTGTAGTTTTTAATATAGGCTTAGATTAGTTATTTAGGGCTAGAATATTTAGGGATTCTAATTATTTATACCTTAGTAATAAAATAGTTTAAAATAAGACTTCTTTTGTTTATTTCAACACATGTATAACTGTGCATCCTCATACTAGCGCTCGGCTAGATAAACGCTACCAGATTTTTCAAGTCCTGAAGGTCCTTTAAGCCTAAGAAATCCAGTTGGGGTCATAATAGATCCTGATCCTGTTGTTGTTTTACTCTCCATGTGGAACTGACATAGAGGTATCGATTTTATCGAACTGATTTTCTGTTACTACGTTTCGTAGTATGTGTTTGGCAAAACTTGATTTTTCTTCGTTATTAATCAAATTTTTTAAATGTTCAGAATATCTTGTGTTCATAGTTCTTGTTGTTTTGCCTATCTAAACTTTTCGCAATTATTGCACTTTAGTTAATAAACGCCTTTATTTTCGTATTTCTTTGTTATTTCTGTTTTGTTGGATATCAACTGAATGATATTATATGTAGGAGAGGGAAGGGGGAATGGAGAGTGTAGGTAGGATGAAATTAGACAAACGAGAGAACCCCGAGAAAACCCGAAAAATTCCGGTATGGCCCACTACCAATATCTCTAAGGAACCCCCAGGATTCGAACCTGAGATTCCAGTCGGATCAGCAGCGCGAGCCAGCCACGCATATACCGTTACAGATATTGTCTGATAATTTGTATTACAATTAAACTTGTTTCACAACTAATGCATTATCTTCTTCTTCTTCTTCTTCTTCTTCTTCTTCACGGGCTAGGAATAAATTGCCTGTCCCGCCTCACAGTTGTTCTATCCATCTTTTCACTGGCTTTCCTACATTCCTTGAACCTCTTGGCTTGTAGTTGAATGCTGCTCTTGGTAATCTGTAATGCATTATAGTTTTCTTTTTCTAATTTTTGTAATTTGAATTACTGTTGTATAAATGTTTGCTGTTTTGGGGCGCGAGCGGAAGCTATATTTTGCTCGTGTATGTTTGAATGTACACATTTAAGCATATAGCCCCAGGTAGGCCTATGTATGTAAGGATGTAGTATGTATCCATATGTTTATATGTATGTATGTGGGGTACACCTTAGCATAGTTGATAAAGACAAGCCTGAATATTGCGGGTTCGATTTTAGATGGGGTTAAAATGTTTAAATTTCCCTAAAACTTCTGGCGAAAACATGATTCTGGAGTTGATTCAGCCCCCCCCCCAAAAAAAACTGTCACTATGTTATAGGGCAATGGCGGCCGTCATGCAGGATTGACAACCTGGCTGAGATCTCAAGCCGATAATCAAATATAGGCCAATATTTTTTATTCTATAGTTTCCTGCCCTAGGCTAAGTCCTTCTCTGCAATCATAGCATTTTCATGCTATGCTTTGCAGCTTTACTAGAGAATTATTTGTGTGGTAGCTTCCCGTTGTTTCCACACCGTGGATGCTAATGATGATGACCAGATGTTCGGGAAACTTTTGGGTCTCAAAGCTACATGACATTTGTTTTATAGGTGAGGTAAAACCCCGGAAAAAAAATATCACCCAGGAAGTTTGTCTCGATCGAACAAGAGCTCGCTGCGTGTCACAGCAGCACGCTACCTCGAGACCACAGCGATAGAATATATAGGCCTATATATATATATATATATATATATATATATATATATACAGGTCCATGTATGTAATCATGATGTATGATTTTAAGTATGCATGTATGTATACAGAGTGAAAGATAATTACACCGACAAACATCTCAAGAACTGATTCCTGACTGGAAATGAAGGAAAAAACGGTCCTATAAACATGTGTCCGGAAATGAAAGGTGTGCGTGCAACGACAACAAATCGTCCCGATTCAAAGTGCATAGCATAATCGCCACCACGTCACAACAGATGTTCAAAGTGGCCTTCATGAGATGAAATGCACGCGTTCACACACGTCGTATCATGGATCGCCTCACACTGTTGAAGGATATGCACGCTGTTGAAGGATATGCACAACAGTTTCAGCATGCACAATACCTTTTAGATGCCCCCAGAGGTAAAAATCCAGGGGGTTTAAGTCCGGTGATCTAGCAGACCATGCAACAGGGCCGAATGAATAATGTCATTATTCAGTGCCATCTATCGTGGCAACGATGCATTTGTGGACACTTATTCGTAGGGCATTTTTTCCCTCCGTTTACAGTCAGTAATCAGTCCCTGCAGTTTGTCGGTGTAATTAAAACTCACCCTATATAAGTTTGTATGAAAGAACATATGTATCATTACTATTTTTAATGACTATTTAACTCATGTCCCAAATGGTAGTCAATAACCAATATTATATTTCAAAGAATTTTGATTTACAACCAATCACAGTCTTTTTCACCTCGATTTTATCACTTTCATTTTATCGCTTCCATTTTATCAAGTGGCTTCCAGATTGTATATATAGTGCTATATCTGCTTGCGAGATATAATAGAAAAACATTCGAAGCAATTGATTATACCACAAAAAAAAAAAACATTGTTTGCATTTTCGTAAACGTATTATTTCCCAGGTATTGACATTGCTGAAAAATATAATTGATATATTTAGGCCTACATCATCGGACATCAGAAATTAACCAATAACCTGTAATTATGTGTTTCATTTTTTCTTCACTATGGTGCATTCTTACCATATTTCGATTCTATTTGGCAATACATATGATCTGGTTGCAGTGATGAAAACGAAGCATAATGTTTCTCATTTGTTTTCAAACATCACCGTTTACATTAACCCTCTTACTAATAATCCATATATAACTTTTATACAAGGTTTATACACATCTCAGTTGAAAATTCTTACTAATAAACACTGTATTAGCTGTTCAGTGTAGAAGAGGTGTACAACTTTACATGGGAATCGTTATACATGCATCCAGCCTTGTTTAAGGATTCTATAACTAGACAAAATGTCGGACATCAAGATCAACTGATTGTTTCTTATGATTGATGAAAGTTTCCTTAAATTGAACCCAAAATGCAACACTTTAACGACTGTTTGATGGATGCACAGGGCATAAATAATATTAATAAAGCTCTGGGTAGGAAAATAAAGGCATCATAAAATGCCTTTCGTTACACTCATTCTTGATTAGGCCTAAGGTAGTCTTGTGGTTAGAGTTTCTGACTACGATGCGTGAGGTCGTAGGTTCGATTCCTGGTCAAGCTATAGAGATTTTTTTTTCGCTTGAAATGATATTTTGTTGTCGGTAACATTTGCTACTATTTTGAACGTTTTCTAACGCATCTTAAAACACTGCATATAATTCATAAGTAATGGGGAAAGCTTTTTATTAGTTTCCAAGAATTGGTCGAAATTCTTGACGATAGATGGCAGCACATTATCTGTGAAACCAATTCTACGTTTTATTTGGCATAGCGTGAAGTGAAATGTATATAAATTAAAACACACTTATTTTTTCCGTACCTCCTCAATTAGGGAATCTCTATTAATTCTTATCCATATTCATTTCTTACACAATAATCACTAGTTGATGTTGTTTTATTTCTGTTACAAACTGCGAGTAATATTGTTCTGACGTCATTATGATGACGAATATGTGACGTATTGTGTATAACTGCTGTTTTGTTATATAGCTCCGGCACAACGTTTATTAGTAAGGAAATTATACGTGATCTACATAAGGCTTATATATTGTATAATTAAACAACTGATGAAAGCCCGTATTAGAGATTTTTATTAGTAAGACCGTAAATATATAAATATTTTAAAATAACTATATTTAAATAATGATTTATGAGTAAACAGCTTAATTTTATTCGTTAAACAGTCCTAACAAATGCCACTATTGATTTCCTTCACTTCGTGAGTCGTGAATTTATCGATAATTTGGAAATCACTTATGAATAATTAAACATATAACTAAATATCTTTATAACGTAGCCTTTGAGTATGCACAATTCGATGATATTAGTAAGCACATTATAGGCATAGACTGATTTATAAGTAGGCTAAAAATTATTATAAGAAAATATTTTAGCGTTGTATCAGACTATAGAAGAGTGAAACATATTTATGCAGCACCCTGTAAGATGCATTTGTATTGTCTCATTTACATACAAGCTAATTATAGTAAATTAACTCGAGGATGACTATCTCAGACGCAGAGGCGATGAAAATAGGCGAACAAATCATCCACATCGAAACGTTTGCACTTTATGTTCTCACATTAGAATCGCTTAATTCATACATTCTGAGTTAATTATGGTGCATTTATTTCTAGTGTTTGCAGATACTGTAATTATATAGTTTTAAATCATCCACAATGCTTGAGAAATCGTAAAGAAAGCAAATAACATGTTGAAATCCTGTGATTACCTCATCAGCCTGGAGCAACAAGGGTAATTCAGGCTGCAACAGCAAACACCCCCAATTGCAGGGTTCCTAGTGGTGACACTAATACCATACTATTACTGATGGTGCTAATGTGCTTCAGGGACCTGCATCACTTTTCTGCCCAATCTCAATTATATCTATTTTAACATTTTTTTTCTTTTAATTTCATTTCTCATTTTAGGTCCACTGCTGTGATCTCGAGGTAGCGTGCTGCCTTGTCAAGGTTCAAATCTTGGTCGGAACTAGTTTCCTGGGTGAGGTTTTTTTGGGTTGTTTTCTCAACTGTAAAACAAATGCCAGGAAATTTTAAAGAACATCATATGGCCATCATAATTCGTAATCGCCTTAGATTAAGTTTAGGATTTAGAACTCTCCTGACGCATTTCTATTATCATCACCCATCTTATCATCGGGACAAGGAGCCTTCAAGGAGCCCTAATCTCGAAAGTGGGTTAAAATTACGTCAATACCAGGAGGACACCAGAAATGTCAAAATACAACCTAGGGCATTAATAAAAGAAATCTCATTTTAAGAGCTTATTTCTTATCAGTGGACAAACATAATTTTGGCATTTTAATTTATAATGGTTTGGTAGTTTCATAACATAGAACTTTATCATAAGTAATGCCACGAGTGATTTCCAAATTATCGATAAATTCACGACTCAAGGAGTGAGTCGTGAATTCATGTAGAGAATTTGGAAATCAAGAGTTGCATTTGTTAGGACTATTTAACGAATAAAATTAAGCTCTTTACTAAAAAATAATTATTTGAATATAGTTACCGGCGTTTTAAAATATTTATATAGTTAATGTAAACGGCGATGTTTGAAAACAAATTAGAAATGTGAGGTTATCTATATTCACTGCAACTCGATCGTATTATTTATTGCCAAATAGGATCGTATTATTGTAAGAATGCACTCTAGAGGAGAAATAATGAAACACATCAAACTATTATAATCAACATTATAGGTTAATCATTTATATTTTGAATAAACAACTCAATAAAATCGCTGAATCTATTCATTATTTGCTATATTCAATGTATTTGTTGGAGAAAAATAATGATCTAACCTGTTCAGAATATTAAAAAAGGAAGAGCTTTCTTTATCACAAAAGCAGGAGCTGATAAAGAGAAATCGATAAAGAGCGAGGTGAAACACGATTGTCATTGGTGTAAAACAGAATTCATTGAAACATGATTGGTCATTGACTACCATTTGCGACATGAGTTAAATAGTCATTTTAAGTCCACCGCTGTGATCTCGAGGTAGCGTGCTGCCTTGTCACGCAGCGGGCTCGGGTTCAAATCTCGTTCGGAACTAGTTTCCTGGGTGAGGTTTTTTCGGGGTTTTTCCTCAGCTGTAAAACAAATGCCAGGAAAATTTAAAGAACATCATATGTCCATCATAATTATCATCATTCGTATTTGCCTTAGATTAAGTTTAGAATTTAGAACTTTCCTGACGCACTTCTATTATCATCACCCATATTATCATCGGGACGAGGAGCCTTCATGGAGCCCTAATCTCGAAAGTGGATTACAATTCGGTCAATGCGAGGAGAACACCAGAAATGTCGAAATGACAACCTGGGGCATTAATAAAAAATATCTCATTTTAAGAGCTAATTTCATATCAGTGGAGAAACATAATTTTGGCATTTTAATTTATTTACTTAATACTTTCCACTTTACAGCAGTTTGCCCTTGATTCCTGCTTTCCAGAGATTCCTATCTTCTCATTGTCCTTCTCCCTGGTACCATCCAATCTAACACATGTTTAGGCCACTTGTATTCCGACATCTGTTGTACATGTCCATACCACTATAAAGCTCTCTTTGTTATCATTTTGATAACAGTTTCTTGGCATCCATTTCTTATCTGATATATGTATTTCGAATATGTTGCAGCCTGGATATTCTCATACTTCTCCGTAATATTAATTAATAGTTTGGTAGTTTCATAACATGGGACTTGTTAAAATGTAATATTTTAATAAAGTTTGTACACATTTCCACATTTAATTTAATTTATATTTGTAGACTCTTTAACATCTGGTGGAATATCGAGAATGCGATATTAAGATGTATATAATCGGCTAGTCCACCGCTGTGGTCTCGAGGTAGCGTGCTGCCTTGTCACGCAGCGGGTCCGGGTTCGATTCCCATTCGGGACAGGCTCCTGGGTGAGCATTTTTTCGGGGTTTTTCCTCACCTGTAAGGCAAATGTCAGGAAGCTTAGTGCCCAACGTCCCCAAAAATCATCCAGCCATCATCATCATACTTATCCTTATCATTATCATCATCATCCTTCACCGGTGTGGAAAGCAACGGGAAGCTATCACACCTACAATTCCCTAGTAAAGCTGCAAATCATTGCATGAAAATGCTATGATTGCAGTGAAAGACCGTCCCTCGGGCAGAATTACTATCGATGGATGGATAATTTATAAACCTTGTTTAACCAATTATAATCTCCAACCATACCAGTGATTCTGAAGGTTCAAGTAGACCTGAATACAAAAAATAAATCTAATAATTTGTAGAAATATTAACTGGTTCAGAAAATTATATAAAACTTTCCATTTTGGGTCATATCTAATAGAAGGCATTGCAATCTCATTTTTTAAAAATAGTTGTCTAATAGGCCTACATTCGGTATTTGTAGTAAAGGGGCAGATCCAGATCAAATTCTGGGGTCCATCAAACCAACTGGAGTTTTTTTTTTAATCGACAAACAAATATTGATCGATGTTGTACTGGTACGATATCAACGCCTTTTCAAAATGTAACGGATCATCACAATCCCCCCCAGGAGCTATCACCTTGACGTGGTGGGGGGGCTTAGTACCCGATGAACCAGACGACTCTACTGGGGAAGATTGACTTAGGTTAATCTTGCTGGTGGGTAAGAGGCGAGGGGAACTAAGTATAGCTCACAACGAAGGAATGGCGTCTGTATCCATATTGGGCGGCCACATCTTCGTCAAGTCAAGTCTTCAACGGTCAACAGGGCGACAAGGAATAGCACAGCTAAACTTGTAGGGCTTGAAGAGCGGAAGAAGCAGCCCTCTCTTGGGGGGTGGATACCCAGAGGAGCATGTTTGGAGGCTCAGAGGAAGCAGCCCTTCCACCATCCTTGTCCTGCGAAGCGCTCGTAACGCTTCCAGGAGACATTTATCTTACTGAGAAGCTTCATGGAAATCAGCCGGATTGTCATAAAAGGAACCGACCCAAGCAAGATAAAAGGATACGATTTGGAATAAAGGACATTTTGAAATTAGGAAATTGGAACGTAAGGGAATAAATACAAAAGAAGAAGAATTAGAAAGAGAATTAAAGAAAAAAGAAATAAATATAGCAACAATAACAGAAACAAAAAGAAACTAAAAGGAACAAAGGACTTACAACACTATACTATGTTGTATAGCGGAGTAGAACAGACAACAAGAGCGCAGTGTGGAGTAGCAATTTTAATAGATGAAAAATGGAAGAACAAATTGAATAGCTATGAGTTTATAAATGAAAGAATCCTGATAGCCAGATTTAAAATTGAAAGAGGATATATGATGATAATTGCTGTGTATGCCCCAGAGGAAGGCAAGAAAGAAGAAACAAAAACATTTTATAAAACATTACAAACATTAGTTGATAAATATACAAAAGATCATCATTTAATAATAAGTGGAGACTTAAATGCCAGAGTAGGCAATGTCCCTATACCTAATGTAATAGGAAATAATGGAGAAATAACAATAAATGAAAATGGACAGGATTTGAGACAGTTTTCAGCCTATAATCAATTAAAAATAATGAATACCTATTTCCGAAAAAAGGACATACATAAATATACAAGAAGTGGATATAACTCAAGATCAATAATTGACTATTTAATCGTAAACAACAAGCTAGGAGCCTTGGTAAAAGATGTGAGAGTACATAGAGGCAGCGATATATACTCTGATCACTATCTCGTGATAAGCAAAATAAACATAATAGCTAAATGGCGGAAAAATAACATAAAGAACAAAAGAAACCAAGAAGAAGTATATAAAATATATTTATTACAAGATCAAAGTATTAGACAACATTATGAAAGCAGAATGAATAAATATATATCAGAGATAGCGACGTCAGAAGATATAAATATTGAATGGGAAAATATATCAAATGTAATACATAAAACAGCAAATGAGATATTAGGAAAGAAAAATAGAATAAGGAATAGGAAGGGCTTGAGAACTTGGAATGCGAATATACAAAATGCAGTGAATGAAAAACAAAAAGCATATCATACATACTTACGACTGAAAACAGAAGAATCTTATGAAGAATATAAAATGAAAAGGAGAATTGCTAAAAGCATTATAAGAAAATCCCATCAGGAGTCATGGGATAAATTTATAAGCTCAGTAGAACATGATATGTATGGAAGACAAGAAATAGGTTATAAATTAGTGAAACATCTAAATCAGACTGAGAAAGATTCTGCCAGATTGAATATAATCCCAGAACAAGAATGGATCCAGCATTATGAAAAACTTTGGAAAAAGGAGGAAATTGAAGGAAAAGAGAACAATGAGGAAGAAATAAAAGTGGAAAATATTGATGTAATAGACATAAATGAATTAGAAATGGCTTTGAAAACCACTAAGAATAGGAAAGCAACAGGATTAGATAATATAAATATGGAATTAATCAAATATAGTGGAATATTGTGTAAACTACGAATACTTCATCTAATTAATATATGTTGGCAGACCTATGGGATTCCAACCACTTGGAAAACAGCAATTGTCAAGAATATATTCAAAAGAGGAGACCGGAGAAATTGCGAGAATTACAGAGGGATTAGCTTAATGAATACTGGCTACAAAATATATACGAAAATAATAAATAATAGATTGAGAAACATAACAGAAGTAATAATAAGTGAAAATCAAAGTGGATTCAGAAAGGGAAGGTCATGTATAGACAATGTCTTTACACTGAAACAACTCATAGAAAAGAGAAGAGAACATAACTTAGAAACTCACATAGGATTTATAGATTTGGATAAGGCCTTCGATCGAGTAAACAGACAAAAATTATGGGAAATATTACGAATGAAAGGATACCCGCTGTGCCTTGTAGAAACAATAAAGACATTATATGAAGACACAAATATAATTATAGATACCGGATTCAAAAGAACAGATGCAATCAAAACAAATACTGGATTACGACAAGGATGTAGTTTATCACCCACTTTGTTTAATATATATATAGACGATATTTTTAATAAATGGAAAGTTTTAGTAAATCCAGGAATAAGAATGGATAATAAAATGTGCATAAATAATCTTTTATTTGCTGACGATGTAATCATAATACAGAAAAATGAAGACGACTTACAGAAATCAATGCATGCATTAAATGAAATATGTAAATTATACGATCTAAAAATTTCTGTAAGGAAAACGAAGACCATGGCTTTTAGAGGAAGAGATCCAGTGAGAACCAAAATTATTTTAGAAAATCAAAGTATAGAACAGGTGTCTAGTTTCAAATATTTGGGCTGTGATGTTGGCTACAATGTGGAAAGAGATATTGACTCCAAAATAAATAAATTTCAGACGGTGTGTGGAACAATACAGAGAACATTCAAAAATAAAATTAGAAAAGAAACCAAGATAAAATGTATAATGTTATGGCGGTTCCCACAATATTGTATGGATGTGAAACTTGGGCTCCAGTGAAAAGACAGAAGGATAGAATACAGACGGCAGAGATGCGGTTCCTAAGACAAGTAAAAGGATGTACAAGACTTGATAGAATAAGAAATGAGGATATAAGAGAAGAATTGAAAGTACAGCCTTTGTTGGATAAAGTCACGAATTACAGACAGAAATGGATTGATCACATGGATGGAATGAGCAAGGAGAGATATCCATTGTTAGCCAGAAATTATCAAGCAAGAGGAAGGCGTGATGTTGGAAGACCTAGAAGACGTTGGGCTGATGCAATATGAAGTCGGAACGGGCAATTGCCTAATCCTTGGAGTGATGATGATGATGATGATGATGATCATCACAATTTAGGAACAAGATCATAAGATACTTGTTTACTGTAAACATCACATCACAAGAAATGTCTATACTCTGAATCTTAGGGCGGAATTCATGAAACCATCTTCACGTTAAGAGCGACTCTTTCCCCCTCTCTATGACGTAGAGAGTATTTATAAAACCGGTTTTATAAATACTCTCTACATCATAGAGAAGGGGAAAGAGTCGCTCTTTGTGTGAAGATGGTTTCATGAATTCCGCCCTTACACAAAATCTATGACGACATCATGGAACTCTCTTCCCAATGTCAGGAGCTGTCGATCACTATTATTATTTAAATCCAAATTAACTGATATCTCGAGTTCCACACTATGAAAATACTAATTGCTTAACAGCTATATTCAACTTTTTGTATATAACTATAGATATTAATCTTGGAAGCTTAACTTACTTTATTAAAATCCACGTTTTGTTAGTGTCAGCTAATATTAGATCACTCTCACATTTCTCTTTGGTTTAGCCTATGTTTCAATCTTAATATATAAAAATTACGTGTCACGTTGTTTGTCCGCGATGGAATCCTAAACTACTGAACCGACTTTAATACAATTTTGCACACTGTGTGAAGTTTGATCCAACTTGAGACCTACGGTTGTTTATAACTAAATTTATAGTCGCATTATTTTTATTGCAAATTATTTGTTTATTATTTAACAAAAAGCTATAATTATCTTGAGTTCCATACGATTCTAACAGATGACGGTGTAAGGTAATTGGTTTATTGTTTAACAAAGAGAGATCCAGGTGGCTGTGCTTTTTGTTGCAACCGCGAATTTCAATTGAATTACAAATATTTATTATTTCATAATTTAAGTGTGTTCGGTGTTTATTTTATTTTCAATATATTGATAATAATATTAATTTCGTGTGTAAGTATTAGTTTTAAGTAATCTGGCTGAAAGACAGCAACTTAATTTAAATTTAACTGGACCGAGAAGGGACATTGAACACTATGGCGAATCAGTTCTAGAGACCATGAATGATAAGATATCAAGTGAATTTCCGCAAATTGGTATAGGCCTATGTGACATAAATCTTATATTTAAGAAGAATGTAAATTTAAAAACTTAATGAAGGTCCTAAAGAACGGAATAACAGAAGTGTAAGTAAGTCTGTTAGTTATAATAATATGCCTAATATTACAGAAACAATCCCCATGCCTCAATTAAATGAAAAACAAGATGCCTATAATATATCACAAGATGATATTACTATACAGAGACTTCTTGATGATGACGGTGAGAATCCAAACTGCCAACAAGTTCGTAGAAAAAAACGAAAGTATAATGAAATCAGCAAGGCTCCTCATAATATTCCATCAATAAATGTATATAATCCTTATGATACACTTATGGATGATACTGAGAATGCAGACAACATAAATTCATCTCAAGCAACAAAACCATACGGAAAAATTAACGTAAAAATAGCTATAGGCGATAAGAAGTTTGCCGCGCCATCTAGTAATATTTTAAAATTATAATAAGTACGTAACTTTTGTATGATTTTATTATTCGCTGGTTGAATGGAAGAGAATACCTTATGGCCTTAACTCTGTCAGCTTAAATTAAGCATTATTATCATCAATAAATAATAATAATAATAATAATAATAAATATATAATATATACATAATAATAATATATATAATATATAATAACATATATAACATATAATAATAATATATATATTTTTTGCAAATGTCCCAGGTTTCTATCCATATTCCTGGTATTCTCTCCTGGCATGGCGTACTTGTAACCAACTTCTGAGGTTGGGGCGCCTGGAATGCGGAGTTACGTTGCCCCGATGATATGACGGGTGATGATGATAATGGTGCGCCAGAAGAGTCCCCAATCCTAAGCTTAATCTAAGATGAATATGAATGATGATGATTGCGATGGCCATATGATTTCGGGGACCGTTTGGTCGTTAAAGTTTTCCTGACATTTGTCTTACAGGTGAGGAAAAGCGCCGATAAAAACATCACCCAGAAAAAATGTCCCGACCGGGGATTGAGCCCGGGCCAGCGGCGTGATAAGGCTACACGCTACCACGAGACCACAGCGGTGGACTTATTATTATTATTATTATTATTATTATTATTATTATTATTATTATTATATTATGAAAAAATGAATATTGGTTATTCAATAGTAGATTATATAAGGTATAAGCAATGAAATTGGTATGGGCACGTACGACGAATGCAAGAAGAAAGGTTACCCAGGAAAACATTGGAATGGTGTCCACTTGGAAGAAGGAGGAGAGGAAGACCTCGAAACTCGTGGATGCAGGAAATAAGAACTGGAATGAGAGCAAGAGGACTGGAGGACATGGGTTGGATGGAGAGAGACGAGTGGAGAAGAAAAATAAACTTTAGGCACAGAAATATGTGTAAACATTAAAATTCTGTATATAAATAAAATTAATCCTAAGACAAGTAAAAGGATGTACAAGACTTGATAGAATAAGAAATGAGGATATAAGAGAAGAATTGAAAGTACAGCCTTTATTGGATAAAGTCACGAATTACAGACAGAAATGGATTGATCACATGGATGGAATGAGTAAGGAGAGATATCCATTGTTAGCCAGAAATTATCAAGCAAGAGGAAGGCGTGATGTTGGAAGACCTAGAAGACGTTGGGCTGATGCAATATGAAGTCGGAACGGGCAATTGCCTAATCCCTGGAGTGATGATGATGATGATGATTATTATTATTATATTGAGACAAAACATTTTAGTGTGTTTCGCTGAATTAATCGACTTGGAAATACTAATTATATATGATTTACCCGTGAGTCTTGCATTTTATTTCTATGCATGTGATTGACCTATCCCGCCGTGAAAAGGGGATACTATTAAGTTACGGTTGGAATGAGATGTGGATCCCCGAGAGACTAAGGAGAGGAGCATCCATCGCTGGAAGGGG
Source organism: Diploptera punctata (assembly GCA_030220185.1). Lineage (NCBI taxonomy): Eukaryota > Metazoa > Arthropoda > Insecta > Blattodea > Blaberidae > Diploptera > Diploptera punctata. The sequence goes on along the minus strand of JASPKZ010007246.1, from coordinate 464,585 downwards.
TGGGTGGACTTACAACACGCACAATTATAGGTTGTTTTCTAACCTCCAATTTCCATGTCACAGTTCTGGACAGCAAAAAGCTCCTACATTACTGATAATTGTTGTGATTCAGTTGCTCTATTATATCGATTAGCTAAACTTCTTCCTTCAAACCCGAGCTACTTCATTATCTTTGTTCATTCCAAGCTCAGTACGCACATAGATTACTTAACTTTAGTTCATCTTCAGAACAAAAAATCATCCAAATGAGAAAATGAAACCTATCAATAAAACTAAATATATGGTCACACGTAGAAATACATTTTATAATGGAAATGGACAGCTAATGACAAATGAGGGAAATTTTGAGGAAGTGGCTGAATTCAAATACCTAGGAACAATAATCACAAATAGGAATGAGATGCACAAAGAAATTAAACATAGGCTCAATTCTGGAAATGCGTGCTATTATGCATTGCAGAGACTCTTGATGTCCCAACTCCTTTCAAAAAACGTTAAACTGAAAATATATAAGACTATTATTCTACCAGTTATATTATATGGGTGCGAAACATGGACTCTTACTTTAAGGGAGGAAAGGAGATTACGAGTATTTGAGAATAAAGTACTTAGGAACATTTTTGGACCAAAGGGAGATTAACACACAGGTGAATAGAAAAGACTACATGGTATTTATAGGAAGCCAGATAGTGTAGTGGTTAAGGTCGAGGGTTCGAGTCCCGGTGGGGTCAGGATTTTTAAACTGACCCAAACCTTCTGGCGGCACTATGACCCTGGGGTCGACTCAGCCTCTAACTGAAATGAGTACCAGACGCTTGTTCTGGGGTAAAGGCGGCCGTCACGCAGGCTGACAACCCGGCTGACATCAAGTGCCGATTGTCAAGAAAAAGTGGGAGCCTTAACCTCCTACTACCCCAAGGGCCTCCTGAGGCCTGTAGTGGGATCACTTTACCTTTTAGATATAATAAGAATAGTTAAGTCTCGTAGACTGCGATGGGCAGGACATGTAGCACAAATGGGAAATGAAAGACGTGCATGGAAGCTTCTTGTAGGAAAACCAGAGGGAAAACGCCCAGTTGGTAGACCAAGAATGAGGTCGAAGAATAAGATTAACTATGATCTGAGGGAAGTACATTATACAGGGAATGATTGGAAATCATTAGCACAGGATAGGGATATATGGAAAACTTATGATCGCGCAGCCATGAACCTACGGGTTCGATAGTGTCAGTGAGTAAGTAAGTAACTCGCTGACAATATAGAATCCGTAGGATCGTAATCGTCCGGACATAAGCTCTCCATACATCCCTATCTTGAGCTAATGTTTTCCAATCATCCCCTGTATAACCTACTTCCCTCAAATAATGGTTAATATTATTCTTCTACCTCATTATTCGTCTACCAACTGGGCGTTTACCCTCTGGTTTTCCTATAAGAAGCTTACATGCACGTCTTTCATTCCATATTCGTGCCACATATCCTGCCCATCGCAGTCTACGAGACTTAACTGTTCTCATTATATCTGGCTTCCTATAAAGACCATGCAGTTCACTGTTATGTAGTCATCTCCATTCACCTGTCTGTTCATCTCTCTTTGGTCCAAAAATTTTCCTAAGAACTTTATTCTCATATACTCGTAACCTCCTTACCTCCCTTAAAGTAAGAGTCCATGTTTCGCATCCATTTAATATAACTGGTAGAGTAATAGTTTTATATATTTTTAGTTTAACGTTTTTTGAAAGGAGTTGGGACGTCAAGAGTCCCTATAAATATAGTTGTTATACAGTTAATATATTCAATGTGTGGATCTTAAGATATCTAACTGTTATACGTCTGAAAATTGCATTAGGAATGAAGGTGATAACAACGCTGGCTAAATTTCATTTTTTGAAAATTTTCTAAAAATTCCAGTGAATGAGCTGAAGTCCACCGATGTTAAAACAAAAGTGAACCATGATTAGATCGACAGTGTTCCTTACGAGGGGTTAGAGAGCGATTATAGAATTGGGAGCTATTGGGGAGACGCGTGACTTTCAAACAGATGGTGTATGTGTTGTTGATGTTGTCTTATTCAAAATTGAGCCAGTTATTCGTGTACCTTCTTCTGTATGAAGTAAGTAACCACTACAGGAATACCCATGAACTTCATCTCTATATTGAATTCAATTGTTCTTACACAGAGTAATTCAGAATACGTACTACAGACTTCTGTGGTTTGTAGAGGGGACTTAGTAGATAAATTAAATAAGTTAAAATATACCTTCTTAGGTAACATCCGTCATCCTCAACTTATAAAGTTTGCACATTTTTATAAGTTGAGGACGACGGATTTTACCTAAGAAGGTATATTTTAACTTATTTTATTTTATGACTCTCCACCTCAACGGTTTTAACAATGCATTTTATTAGTAGATAAAGTTTTGATAAGAAACCCATGTCCGGAAACGTAACATTTCGATGTATAATAAGTTTGAAGATCAAAACACAATGGGCTAATATCGTGTGTTTTATGTTTCAGAATAAGTATTACATATTTCTAGGGGTTGGAAGAAGATCTTCTTGCACGAAATCTGGCGGCAGCAAAAATTGTATTGTGCTCACATCAGGTCTTGAGGGGTGTGTGTATGAAGACATGAGTCGCAGGTACACTTTGTGCAACGAACAACAGGTTCGCCACATGGAACCTGGAACCACACTTGTAGTAGAACTCCTAGAAGTCTGTAATACTTATTCCGAAACACAAGACACACGATATCAGCACATTGTGCCTCCATCTTCAAACTTATTTTGTATCGAAATGGTAAGTTTCCGGACATGAGTTTCTTATCAAAACTTCATCTACTAAGTCCCCTCTATAACGTCTAGAAGTTTGTAATACTTATTTATAATCACCCTGTATATTACTATCACTAACTAACTCACTAGCTTTATCAAACTCGTAGGTTCATGGCTCTCCATACATCCCTATCTTGAGATGTCTTCTAATCAACTCCTGTATAATCTACTTCCCTCAGATCATGGATAATATTATTCTCCCACCTCATTCTTGGTCTATCAACTGGGCGTTTTCCTTTTGGTTTTCCTACAAGAAGCTTCCATGCACCTCTTTCATCCCCCATGTAGTTTACGAGACCTAATTATTCTTATTATATCTCGCTTCCTATACACACCACGTAGATCAATAGTATAGTGTTCTCCATTCACCTGTCTGTTCATCTCTTTTTGGTCCCAAAATGTTTCCCAGTTTCTTAAATTATGACGTAAGAATGATCATGCTCTAATTGGAGAAAAATCGCTGTGCATTCAATTATACAAATCGGGTTATTAGCCCTGCGTGACGGCCGCATTTACCCCCAAAACCAAGAGTATGGCAGGCCTAGTCGATTTCAGTTGAGGTTACGTCGATGCCAGGGTCATGGTTTAGGTCGGGACATGCTCCTGGGTGAGTTCTTTTTTTCGGGCTTTGTCCTTATCTGTAAGACAAATGTCAGGAAGCTTAGAGCCCAACGGTCCCCGAAAATTCATCCGGCCATCAATATCATCACCATCCTTCACCGGTGTGGAAAGAAACGGGAAGCTACCACACCTATAATTCCCTACTAAAACTGCAAAGCACAGCATGAAAACGCTATGACTGCAGTGAAAGACCTGCCCTCGGGCAGAATTACTATAGAATAGAATAGTTAAATATAACAATTGTTTCTATTTCATTCTTATCTAGAGACGCTTTAACATCTAAGGACATGACGCCTTTAGAATACATAGATGTATCCTCTAGGTTTAGCTTCTATTGTGTTTATCGCGTGTTTGGTATTTAATTTACTTAATTTTAATGATATTATGAAATACTTCTTCTTCTTCTTTTTCCTCTTCTTAACTTCACGGGCTAGGCAAATTGCCCGTTCCACCTCACAGTTGCTCTGTCCACCTTTACACTGGTCTTCCTACATTCCTTGAACCTCTTGGCTTGAAGTTAAATGCTGCTTTTGGCAATCTTGTTACATTCATTCTTTCTACATGTCTAAACCATTTATCTCTATATTCTTTGATTTCATCATTGGATGGATATATATTTTAACTCTGTTCTTATATCTTCATTCTTTATCCGATCCAATCTTATGCAGCCTTTTGTTCTTCTAAGGAAGTTCATGTCTACGCTTTGTATTCTACTTTGTAATTTTTTGGTCATTACCTAACTTTCACTCCCAAAAAGTAATGCAGGAACTGCCAATGTTTTATAAAACGTCAATCTCGTATCACTTCTTGTTTTGTATTATGAAATATTTGTAGTGAGATCACATATTTAGGAATTAAAATAAATAAAAATGGGAGTTATCAAGAAGAAATAAGAAATAGAAATAATAAAGGAAAATTTGAAATTGCTTGCCTCAATGGAATACTGTGGGATAAAAATACAAGTAATAAAAATAAAATGAATATATATCATCATCTTCTTCTTCTTCCTTTTATGTGATAGACCTAGTGGTCTGTTACGGTCTCAATCCAACGTTTGAAGGGTCTGCCCAAAGATCTCTTGCCTGGTGGCTGGTAATTTAAGATCTGACGTAGTATTCTTGTTCTGCTCATTCTTCGTACGTGAGATTTCCAGTTGTTTCTGTATTTTTGTACATATTTCTTGACTGATTGTGTGTGTAATTCTTTGAGAATCTCAGAATTCCTTTTATGGTCTTCATACAATTGTTAAAAGCATCATTACTTATGGAGCAGAACTTTGGTCATTAACAACAAAAACAAATAAGTACCTTTTGGCAACGGAAATGGATTTTATACAAAGGGCCGCAAGAATTTCAAGAAGAGAAAAAATAGGAACTCAGTTATTAGGGAGAAAATGAAGATTGAAGACACTATTTTAGATTATATTAAAACTCAGCAATTAAGATGGTACGGACATGTCCAGCGAATGGAAGAGGATCGACTACCAAAATCTGTTTTGGAATGGAAACCTGAGGGAAGACGAAGCAGAGGAAGACCTAAAACCTCCTGGAGTCAGGGAATATGTTTATATATGAAGGAGAAACATCTACAACCAGGAGATTGGATGGACCGACAAAATTGGCTATTAGGAATCGGACGACGTCAAAGGCATTAATCAACCGATGATCTATCTATCTAAATATTAATTATTTACTTAATACTTATTACAGGCTTTCCACTTTACAGCAGTTTGCCTTTGATTCCTGCTTTCCAGAGATTCCTATCTTCCCATTGCCCATCTTCCATACCCCTCTTCATCATGGCATCATATATTCCCTCATACCATGTTCTTCTACTTCTTCACCTTCTCCTTCTGCCTGGTACCATCCAATCCAACACCTGTTTAGGCCACTGGTCTTCCGGCATCCGTTGTACATGTCCATACCATTGTAGAGCTCTCTTTGTTATCCTATCGATAACAGTTTCTTGTGCATCCATTTCTTGTCTGATATATGTATTTCGAGTATGTTGTAGCCTGGATATTCTCATACTTCTCCGTAATCCATCCATTTCTGTTGCCAAGATTCTTTTCTGCATCCTTTAATTTATTAATATTATATTAATATTAATTATGATTAATTATATTCCGTTAAGGAAACTGCAACCTAAGATCTTATTTAACGACTGGAGGAAACCTAGCAAATCCCCCAGTGAGGTTGATCGATCGCGGGATTTGAATCTGAGACTCTCCGAATATGAGTCCCAAACGCTACCGCCTGTGTCAACTCATCAATTAGACAAGTTTTGTTGGCATAAAGAAATAACGGACATGAGTCAAATTTGGGTTAATGAAATGTGAATAGAGAAATAAAAGAGATCATGAACAAATGAAATGGCTAGTTTTAACAATATGGTGGATGAGGTATATAAATAGAATACCTGGAAAGATCGCAGACTATTAACATTCCTGCGAATTAGGTCTTCTATGACCCTCGTCTCTACATCGTAAAATTTATGACAGAGGAACAGCCTCCATCCTTTCATTTAACAAATAGAAATAAAAAAGCTGTAGGGCGTGGACATCACTCCTCAACAATGACAAGTTGGTACGCGCATGTAAGGCTCATTAAAGGCACTAACACTTATGTTAAGTTACCTTAACTGGTTTGCTTCAATACTGACTTATGTCTCAACAAGTAGGCAGAGAGTAAATGTTACAAAACAAAATCTAAATAAAAAAACATGATAGGAAAATAGCAACAAAAAAATTCTTAATTGATATTTTGGCTCAACTGCACTTCTACTAGCACTTGATTTTTCAGTTATATTGTTGTAAACTATAGCTCTTCTTCTGTATTTACTAACATTATTTAATATTTTAAACTATTTCAAACAATTTTTATAACATTATTAGACAATTTTGAAGTATTTATTTAAATATGCAAATCACAATATTATGACACTGTTTAGACAATATTGTGATGCCAAATGCTATTTTCTCCACAGAGTATATTACTTAGTCTATGATTTTTCTATCTCTGTTTTGGGTTATCGCTGGTTGGATCAGCGTTAGGGAGTGGTAAGTAAGTGTACACCCATTTTTAATATACATTTTTAACATAGATTTGTGGATTTATTGAAAATATTGGTCATTTAAATTTTATAGCGACGGATAGTAATCGAGGATGATAATCGATATGTGGTTCAATTGTGAGTTATCGCTGGCTCTATAACTCTGGCGCATACGCACTGTTGTTCTAGTTTAAGTGCAGTTATTCCGGATATTTTTAATGCTTAAACAATTATATTAACAAAATAATAGTTTAAAAACAATAATAATTATTGTTATTATTGTTGTAATTGTTATTATTATAATTGTTATTTTATCATTACTATTAGGCTATAATAATAATACTAATAATAATAATAATAATAATAATATAATATAATAATAATAATAATAATAGTAAAGTAAAAGTAAAGTAAAGTGATCCCACAACAGACCCGGAGGCCCTTGGGGTAGTAGGAGGTTAGGGCTCCCACTTTTTCTAGAGTAATAATAATAATAATAATAATAATAATAATAATAATAATAATAATAATAATAATAATAATAATAATAATAATAATAATAATAATATTATTATTATTATTATTATTATTATTATTATTATTATTATTATTATTATTATTATTATTATTATTATTTTATTATTATTATTATTAGGGCAAGGATTTTAATGCAGTAAAAGTTGAGATTGTAATATAGTATAATTAGAAGTAAGACCTCTGACTGTCTTTTGTCTTGGATTCACACACAAACAGATGAATAATAAAATGAGAAGTTAGATTTCTGACTGTCTTTTGACTTGGTTTCACATACAAACAGATGAATAATACAATGAAAAGTTAGACTTCTGACTGTCTATTGCCTTGGTATCACACACAAACAGTTGAATAATGTATACTATCCGTGTTGCAATCTTAACACTTTAGTGCATTAAAATCCTTGTCATTATTATTATTATTATTATTATTATTATTATTATTAATATTATTATTATTACTATTAATATTATTATTATTATTATTATTATTATTATTATTATTATTATTATTATTATTATTATTATTATTATTATTATTATTATTATTATTATTATTATTATTATTAAGCACGGAGCAGATGACGCAGTTGGGAGCCGGGGTGTGGGAAGCAAATTGGCTGGATCTGGCGAACTCTTCTTATTGCTGCTATCATGAGATATAATGACTAGGTTAGTAGTTGCAGGCAGGCCCAATAATTACTGGCTTGAGCACTGTAGGCCTGGGTCCTGACTTCATATACATGTTATCTTATCACAGCTGCACTTCATACTCATGGGAATCCTTCCTCCGACCCTCCCATTTCCGACACCGCTAAACATTCATTTTGATGAATGGGTATCTAATTTATATTTAGAAACTCTCAACTATCTCATAATTTTAAACTTTATAAAATATGACAATCTATGGGAAAATCATACTACCTTCAAACCTTCGTCTCTAAATAGCCAACTCTATTTTACCCTGCGTTCATTATTTTTCTATTCTATTTTATAAGCCTGACCGAGTCACGGCGGTATAACCGTTCCATCGGGTACTGAGTAAATGCGGTATCCTAATGTCTGTCCAGAGACTAAAAGGTAGCAGCCCTACCACTGGAATACTTAGCGTCGGGCCAGTAACCTGTCCTAAGGAACTTCAAAACTACTTTCAAGTCTCAACACGAAAAAACCCAGAAGGAATTAAAATATGACGACCCACAGCAAAGAAATATGGTTAAAAGAAAACGGCACAATGATATTGTAAGATATGCAACCTGGAATGTCCGAAGCATCCATGAAAAAGAAGACGAACTAGACAGTATATTTAAAAATAGAAACATTGATATTGCAGTAACTACAGAAACTAAGAAGAAACTCAAAGGAACGAAAGAAACACAAAATTATGTACAAATATATAGCGGTGTCGACAGGAAAACCCATGGACAAGCTGGAGTAATGATTTGGATTAATGATTTTATAAGCCTATATATTCTACACTAGTAAAATTCATATCAAATTCCGTTGAGGTGAAGTCATATGATGAAAGTTAAAAATTAAATTGTACCTGTTGGTAGGTGCCGTCGTCCTCAACTTTGTTAAAATATTGTATATAAAATTAACTGGAGCGCTTTCGGAAGTTATCTTCCATCTTCTGCAGGTTGAGCTTCCGCTACTCGTTATTGTTGTGTACGGTGATGTATACTCCAACTGTTTGTAGCAGCAACTGACTTGTTTTTGTTGCTACAAACACTTGGAGTATACATCACCGTACACAACAACAACAAGTAGCGGAAGCTCAACCTGCAGAAGATGGAAGATAACTTCCGAAAGCGCTCCAGTTAATTTTATATACAATATTTTAACAAAGTTGAGGACGACGGCACCTACCAACAGGTACAATTTAATTTTTAACTTTCATCATATATATTCTATATTTTTAGGTATTTTACGCCCCTAAAATTATTTGAACGATCGAGTTTAAATTCCCGAACGTTGTAACCAGTAGTCCACCTGGAACATGTGACATAGCACTTAGGAGACGTCAGTTGGAACAACTTTTTCCTTTAAAATATTTTGATCCCAAATCCTGTTTTAGCGCAAATCAAATTAAAAGAGATAGAATGAAATTAACATTTTTAATATTACGCCTTTAGCATGGGTTCCCTGAAGTAGTCCCCGCCCGGAGAACCGAATGGGGGACTATTTGACCTCCGAAAATAAAATATCTAGGAACAATAATCACAAATAGGAATGAGATGCAGAAAGAAATTAAACATAGGCTCAATTCTGGAAATGCGTGCTATTATGCATTACAGAGACTCTTGATGTCCCAACTCCTTTCAAAAAACGTTAAACTGAAAATATATAAAACTATTATTCTACCAGTTATATTATATGGGTGCGAAACATGGACTCTTACTTTAAGGGAGGAAAGGAGATTACAAGTATTTGAGAATAAAGTTTTTAGGAAAATATTTGGACCAAAGAGAGATGAACAGACAGATGATTGGAGAAGACTACATGACAGTGAACTACATGGTCTTTATAGGAAGCCAAATATAATGAGAAAAGTTAAGTCTCGTATACTGCGATAGTCAGGACATGTGGCATGAATGGGAAATGAAAGGCGTGTATGGAAGCTTCTTGTAGGAAAACCAGAAGGAAAACAACCAGTTCGTAGACCAAGAATGAGGTGGGAGAATAACTAACTATGATTTGAGGGAAGTAGATTATACAGGGGATGATTGGAAAACATTAGCTCAGGATAGGGATGTATGGAGAGCTTATGTCCGCGAGGCCATAAACCTCATGGTTCGATAGTGCCAGTCAATTAATTAGTTAGTTAGTTAGTTAATGATATTTCGCAAAGAATACTGGCATATTGTAATTAACATATTATATATACTTTCAGAAATACTAAGGGGAAAAATAAAAAAATGAATAATTAACTCACTCAATGGCGCTATGTAACTCTGAAGTTCATACTAGCGCGTACATAAGCTCTCCATAAATCCCCATACTGAGATAATACTTTATTATCTTTCACTATATAATTTATTACTTCCTCAAATCATGGTAAATGCTATTCTCCCACCTAGTATTGACTTATGTACTGGATCGGCATTTTCCCTTTATTTTCCATACAAAATTTTGTCATGCCTCTCTTTCATTCCCCATTTGTGCCACATGTTCTGCTCATTGTAGTGAGTGGAGACTTTAACTCCTCTTATTTCATCTGGTGTTCCACTAAGTAGGTAGTTTTCTCTATCCACCTAGCCTATATGTTAAAAAAATAACTCAAACAATTATCCTGGCCACTTTCATTCTCAAATTCTCACAAATTTATGAGGATGTTAATGAAGATTTTCGGGCTGTAGGCCGTGGTCGTGAGGCTTGTAGTTCCCCGACGTTTCGCCAAAGACTGCGTCTTGAGACAACCCTTGAGGATGCCAGACGCAGTCTTTGGCGAAACGTTGGGGAACTACGAGGGTGGATCGGAAAGTAACGCACAATAATTTTTTTCTGCCTTGGTATTGCAGCTAGAATGTTGAAATTTCACAGAGATATAGTTTGAAGTTTTCACTACAGATGGTATTTTTTCTCAGGTGCACCTCTTGCGAGAGAAGCTTGAACTATGCAACAAAGATGGCGCGCATGCTACAGTCGTCCACCTGTGAGGAACAGAGAAGTGTTGTTTGATTTTTTTGGGCCAAAGGGCATAAACCCAGTGAAATTCACAGGTACATGCGTGGCGTGTATGGGGATGATTGTATGGACCGTTAGTGCTCGCTGGGTGCCTAAGAACCTGACAGACGACCACAAGGGCCAGCGAATGATGGCAAGCTTGGACCACTTAACGCGGTACACCGCACAAGGACATGACTTTCTGGAAGGAATCGTCACAGGTGATGAGTCGTGGGCGTACCACTACACGCCCGAAACAAAGCAGGCATCAGCAGTGCGCAGATGGCTAGACTCCAACCAAACGGACTTCTACGAACAGGGCATATTGAAACTGGTAACACGATGGGAAAAATGTGTTGAGAAAGTTGGTGACTATGTCGAAAAGTACGTAAAAGATGTAAGTTCATTTGTGATTTTTTTCCTTCTTTTTACTATTAAACGTTTTAAAAAAAATTATTGTGCGTTACTTTCCGATCCGATCCGTCCCTCACAGGTGGACGACTGTAGCATGCGCGCCATATTTGTTGCATAGTTCAAGCTTCTCTCGGAAGAGGTGCACCTGAGAAAAAAATACCATCTGTAGTGATAACTTCCAACTATATCTCCGTGAAATTTCAACATTCTAGCTGCAATACCAAGGCAGAAAAAATTATTGTGCGTTACTTTCCGATCCGCCCTCGTAGAAGCCTCACGACCACGGCCTACAGCCCGAAAATCTTCATCAAGATCATCATAGCAACTCCGACTGTGAAAGTCTACGTCTCACAAATTTGTTTCCTCTCTTAAAATAATAGACCACATTTCACATCCATGTGTATTTTTATTATTCTTTTAATCCTGGAGAAGGGGAAGAGAACACCTTACGATTTAACTTCATCAGGCAAAATAAATAAATAAAGTAAAGTAAAGTAAAGTAAAGTGATCCCACAACAGACCCGGAGGTCCTTGGGGTAGTAGGAGGTTAGGGCTCCCACTTTTTCTAGACAATCGGCACTTTATGTCAGCCGGGTTGTCAGCCCTGCGTGACGGCCGCCTTTACCCCCAGAACAAGCGTCTGGTACTCATTCCCGTTAGAGGCTGAGTCGACCCCAGGGCCATAGTGCCGCCAGAGGGTTTGGGTCAGTTTAAAAATCCTGACCCCAACGGGACTTGAACCTTCGACCCTCCGGCTTGTTGCTCAGTGCCTTAACCACTACGCTACGGCGTGCCCCCAAATAAATAAATAATAAAATATTATTATTGTTGTAATTGGAACAATGGTCTTTTTATTTATTTTATTCTAACATTATTTTTAGAGAAGTTGTGATGTAAAAGGTTCCTGGAATTCATTAAATTATTGTATATATTAAGCACGATAAAGCATCAATAAATTATTCTGAAATGAGAATCTAGCGATCTGTAAGTGGAATAAAGTTAAGAGTCAAAATACGTAGTGAATATCTAAGAAATAAATGGAAGGCGGAAGAGCTGGTAAGGAACATATGCAATTGCCATAAGTAATGCCACGAGTGATTTCCAAATTATCGATAAATTCACGACTCACGAAATGAGGAGTGGATTTATCTAGAGAATTTGGAAATCAAGAGTGGCATTTGTTAGGACTATTTAACGAATAAAATTAAGCTGTTTACTCACAAATCATTGTTTTACTATAGTTATTTTAAAATATTTATATATTTAATGTAAACGGCGATGTTTGAAAACAAATCAGAAATGTGAGGTTATGTTCATTCACTGCTGATTGATCATATTATTTATTGGCAAATAAGTTCGCAATATTGTAAGAGTGCACCCAAGTGGAGAAATAATAAAACACGTCAAACTATATAACATAATCAACATTACGGGTTATTCATTTATTTTTTTAGTAAACAACTCAGTAAAATCAAGGAATTTTTAATTATTTGCTATATTCAACGTATTTGTTGGAGAAAAATAAAGCTTTGACCTGTTCAGAACATTAAAAAGGAGGAGCTTTCTTTATCACAAAAGCAGGAGCTGATAAAGAGAAATCGATAAAGAGCGAGGTGAAACACGAATGTCATTGGTTGTAAAACAACATTCGTTGAAGCGTTATTGGTCATTGAGTAGCATTTGGGGCATGAGTTAAATAGTCATAAGTAATGCCATTAGTGATTTCCAAATTATCGATAAATGCACGACTCACGAAGTGAAAAAAAAGTTCTTCGGTTAGATGTTTGTTATATTAAATTTAGTATCTTAAAGGAAAAAGTGTAAATTTTAGATTAAATGTAGTATCTTAAAGGAAAAAGTGTAAATTTTAGATTAAATGTAGTATCTTAAAGGAAAAAGTGTAAATTTTAGATTAAATGTAGTATCTTAAAGGAAAAAGTGTAAATTTTAGAGTAAATGTTGTATCTTAAAGGAAAAAGTGTAAATTTTAGATTAAATGTAGTATCTTAAAGGAAAAAGTGTAAATTTTAGATTAAATGTAGTATCTTAAAGGAAAAAGTGTAAATTTTAGAGTAAATGTTGTATCTTAAAGGAAAAAGTGTAAATTTGAGATTAAATGTAGTATCTTAAAGGAAAAAGTGTAAATTTTAGAGTAAATGTTGTATCTTAAAGGAAAAAGTGTAAATTTGAGATTAAATGTAGTATCTTAAAGGAAAAAGTGTAAATTTTAGAATGAAATAAGATTATATTCAGAAGATGGGATATTACTTAGGTGTATAGTAAGATTAGATTTAATAAGAAGGGCTAATACAGAGAATGTTGGCGTACAGTATGTGGTATTTTATGAAAGTAGGCCCAAAGTCAGGAAAGAGGAAATTACATAGGCTTGAAACCTACAGTGGATGGATGGTAAATGATGGAAGATGGTAGAAGTGAAATAACTTCTGTCTTGGCGTGAACTGAGAGGCCTGGGGGTTGCGGTCATGTTTATGTGACGTCACATGTGGCAGTGGTTTGGTTGCCCGGGGCAACATTGCAGTTGTTGTTGTTTGCATTGCAGCATCACTGTGCATGGACCGACGCGTTGCCTGCTCGCTCCCACGCCGAAATAACAACCCGTTTCCATGCAATAAGGCCCTATCTCATCCACGCCACATTACAATTATTATTATTATTATTATTATTATTATTATAATTATTATTTTTATTATTATTCTTATTATTTGTTTATTTCAGGATTGTTTCTGTTATTTACACAGGTATCCTCAACCAAAATACGTTATTTTTTCCTTTCACACTTCCCGGTCTTACGTGTCTGCTTTCTCTTCTTCATGTTGCCTTGAATTCCCTTTATCCATGTTGGCTTTGGTCTACCACGTTTCCCTTTCCAGGAGGTATCCATTTCAATACTTCTTTGTTTGTTTCTGTGTCCCTTCTTCTCATTATATGTCCACACCATCTTAGTTGCATTTCTTCAATCTATTTACAATATCCTTTTCTACATTCATTATTTCCTTGCATGGAAGCTTCTTGTAGGAAAGCCAGAGGGAAAACGCCCAGTTGGTAGACCAAGAATGAGGTGGGAGAATAACATTAACTATGATTTGAGGGAAGTAGATTATACAGGGAATGATTGGAAAACATTAGCTCAGGATAGGGATGTATGGAGAGCTTATGTCCGCGTGGCCATGAACCTATGGGTTCGATAGTGCCAGTGAGTAAGTGAGTACATTCATTATTTCTCTTATTGTATTTTATTTTATCTAATTTTGATATTCTTGCCGATCTTCTTAAGAAGTCAATTTCTGTGACTAATAATTTATTTCTTTGTTTTTGCTTTAACTTCCATGTTTCCGCGCCATATGATAAAATACTCTTCACAATTGTGTTATATATTAATAATTTAGTTCTCTTTATTATATGCTTACTCCATAAAATATAATTTAATATGCTAATAACTTTCTTTGTCTCTATTATTCTCTTTTCGATGTCTAATTCAGATGATCTTGTTATTATTGTTATTATTATTATTATTATTATTATTATTATTATTATTATTATTATTATTATTATTATTATTATTATTAACAATCAGAGCACAACCGCTACATCTAGTATTTATAGATATAGAAAAAGCCTACGATAACATTCCTACATCAAAATTATGGAAAGTCTTAAAACTAAAAAAAATAAATAAATCCAACACTGATTGAAGCAATTCAAAAACTATATTCAGAATCATATGTGCAAGTAAAAATGGGAAAGTACTTGTCTAAAGGTTTTCAAACAAATAAACGATTACGACAGGGATGCTGTATATCTCCAACATTATATACGATTTAGCCTATGCTGAAAAGCTATTGAAGAATGGAAAAAGAAATGTAAGCCGATGGGAATACCACTAGATGATAATTCAACAATATATACACTCCAGTTTGCAGATAACCAATTGATATTGGCTCAAGAATTTGAAGATATAGAATACCTCACTAGAAAATTAATACAAGAATATAGTTTATGGGGTTTAAAGATCAATATGGATAAATCTAGATATATGACAATAGGGGATCTTCCTCAAGATTTAATACTAGAAGAAAATTTAGGGACAATTAAATACACTGAAGAATATAAGTATTTGGGAATTAAAATTACTAAAGATGGAAAACAAGAAACAGAGATAAGAAACAGGATCAATATAGGAAAGTATGCTATATCTGCCCTAAATGGAATAGTATGGGACAAAAATATCTTCAAAGAAACAAAAAAAAAAAACTATTTTTAATACAATAATCAGAAGCATTATTACCTATGGAGCTGATGTGTGGGCTTTAAATGCACAAATAAAAAAAAAATACTCGCCACTGAAATGGACTACTGGAGACGTGCTGCAAGAATATCCAGGAAGGATAAAATCAGAAATTCATATATAAAAGAAAAAAATACAGGTACAATATTCAATATTAGATTTTATAAAGAAGAAACAATTAAATTGGTACGGACACATTAGAAGGATGTAAGAAGGAAGACTACCTAAGATAATCATGGATTGGGAACCACAGGGAAGGGAAAAGAAGGGTAGACCAAATATTACGTGGATTCAGGGAATCAATGAAACTAAGAGGGAATGGGAAATAGAAGAAGATATATGGATGAACAGACAAGAATGGAAAAATGTGTTGAAACAAATGTGTAGTTAACTGTGAACATGGGTACCGGAAAAAATGTATATTCATTGTAAAAACCGGAATAATAAAAACAATATTATTATTATTTGTTTAGCGGGTTTCACATAACGTTTTCCTCTTACGAGACTAATCTCGAAGCCAGAATCTGTTTTTTTTTATATCGAGGTTAACTTAATGTGTGTTACACCCGTATGACACAGGACTTAGAGCTATTACTTTTTCTGCCAAAAAAATCCATATTATAGAAACTACATAGTTTCTTACAGCTTGCTCTGATAAATTTTTGATAATTACAATATTGATCCTATGCTTACATAGAATAGCAAGAATTCAAAATTGTTGTGTTGCATATGTGTTTTAAAGCTCATCGAAGGCAGTGGAGTTTCTCTCCTTTTTCAACTCAGCGATTCGGTAATAAAAGTGAAAGTATTATTTTTAAGGGGGCACGCCGTAGCGTAGTGGTTAAGTCACTGAGCTACAAGCCGGAGGGTCGAGGGTTCAAGTCCCGTTGGGGTCAGGGTTTTTTAAACTGACCCAAACCCTCTGTCGGCACTATGGCCCTGGGGTCGACTCAGCCTCTAACGGAAATGAGTACCAGACGCTCGTACTGGGGGTAAAGGCGGCCGTCACGCAGGGCTGATAACCCGGCTGACATAAAGTGCCGATTGTCTAGAAAAAGTGGGAGCCCTAACCTCCTACTACCCCAAGGGCCTCCGGGTCTGTTGTGGATCACTTTACTTTGGGGGCACGCCGTAGCGTAGTGGTTAAGGCACTGAGCTACAAGCCGGAGGGTCGAGGGTTCAAGTCCCGTTGGGGTCAGGATTTTTAAACTGACCCAAACCCTCTGTCGGCACTATGGCCCTGGGGTCGACTCAGCCTCTAACGGAAATGAGTACCAGACGCTTGTTCTGGGGGTAAAAGTGGCCTTCACGCAGGGCTGACAACCCGGCTGACATAAAGTGTCGATTGTCTAGAAAAAGTGGGAGCCCTAAACCTCCTACTACCTCAAGGGCCTCCGGGCCTGCTGTGGGATCACTTTACTTTACTTTACTTTTATTTTAAAAATAGACTATGTAAACGGTTACTTTGTCGAATAAAACATAAATAAATGTATAGGATCGGTCCAGATTTACCATATAATCATATGCATTACATTTATAATATGCAAATTTCATATGAGCTGAATAGAATATCACATAATATGGGCTTATTTCACTATAAATTTTTATCTGAATGTTGTAGTGAGACCTTCCAGAAGCAATAACCCAACAAATTCGAGTAAAGTTAACTGTTACAACATTTATGCGATTAGCCCTTCATATTTAAGTCGTTCCACAGTACGAACTAGTGGATATTTGAAATTACAGATTATCTACAGTCAAAGGGCAAAGACGAAATACTAGATAACACCTATTTAAGGACGTTCAATAAAAGTGTATAACTGTAAAGCATTTTGAATTCATACACATTTAAAATTAAATTACACTGAGCAACAAAAAATAAACTTTTTTTTGTCTCACAAAGAAAAATATGCGATTCTGATAGTATTTTTTCTCCTGAATTCAAATATGATATCCTATCGGGTTTTCTCCATCACTCAAGGTTTCCGAGAGACAGGAATTTATAATTTCAAACACTTTAATATTTTCTACATTCGTAACTACACAATATTCGAACATTCGGACTCACCTAGAAGGTAAGAAATGCCGATTTTCTGCTATATTTCGCCTGTGGAGCATCCCTCTTGATGATCCAACAATAATCAGCCAGCATATAGGAATCCATTTGCCTTGATATCTCTTTTCCATAGCTGAAATCTCCTGTTGAAAGTGTTCCCCGTGCTCATCGCTCACTGCGGCAAGATTTTCCGGGAAGAAATCTAGGTTTATTAACAAAATAATTATTTAAATCCATTAATTGAAATTGAAATAAAAAACTGGGATGATGGAGACATTCCGAATACATATTTGAAAACACGATAAAAACTACATTAAGTACAACTATTGGTACTCATGAGACAAAAATCATGTTGATCAGCATAATTTACATTTTTTAAGCTTCATTACGTCAATGAATAATTAATGAACTAACCAAAAATATGAGAATTCGAAATTTCGGTCTCTGGACAATTTATTGAATTTCCGAACTGTCCGAAAGAATCTTACGAATAACAACTCTCTGAGGTTGTAATGATTGTAAGATTTTACGGATAATTTGAGCTGAATTTCGAAACGAACTCTTAAAACGCAAGTGTATTTAATTTAATTCCATAATAGGCTACGTAATATTACACTATTTTAATAAATATTAACATGTGTATAGTCTATTCAACAACCTATAAAAATAGATTCCTAAAATGTGATCATTTGCCACAATGAACTGGTTTTTACGTAATATTGAAGTAATTAGAGTTGTTATAAAATACAAAAATGAAACCAATATATACAATAAACGTGCTAAAAATATGTATCATAGTATATACTGAATTTACGAATGATATGCAGCCATTTCCAATATGACTTGCAATAGTGTACCACTGGAACAAATGACCAATTTAATCACTACAACAAATTGACTAAATGAAAAGCAAATTATATCATAAAAAAGGCTAGAGTGATCACACTTACAGTCCATAGGAGACCCTTCAGGTAGTAGGAGGTTAAGGCACTTACTTTTTCTAGACAATTGGCACTTGATATCAGCCCTGCGTGACGGCCGCCTTTACTCCCAGAATAAGCATCAGGTACTCATTTCAGTTAGAGGCTGAGTCGATCCTAGGGCCATGGTGCCACCAGAAGCTTTGGGTCAGTTTAAAAACATTTACCCCACCGGGACTCTGACCCACGAACTTCCTGTTTTTAGCGTTTTCACTTAAACAACAACGCTAGAACGTTCCCCCTTCATAACCATAACTGTTATAAATATTTTTGTAGGATTATATTTTTACGTCAACCTTATAATGATTTTTTTATTAAACGTCATTCTTTAACAATATTTAGTTTATTTGACTTCCTATCAAAAAAGTTTGTACCTTCACAAGATAAATAATTTGTATAATAATAATAATAATAATAATAATAACAGTAATAATAATGAAAATAATAATAGTAGTAATAATTGTATTGTATTGTAAGCCTATGTTTTCCCTTTGCAGAGATTTAGGCGCTCTTCCCCCTAACAGGGACGAATTTGAACCATACTAATTTAGTTACACTTGTTTTCGTATAGAAGTCATTTTGAGTGGTCTGTGGTCAGCGTTCCGCCTCATACTGACAAAAATGATGATAATAATAATAATTATAACACTATTTATTACAGTTCTATAGAGTGTATCAACTCAAATATGGGCGTGAAAGGGCCGACAAATTTTGTTGAGAAGTTTCTTTGCTTCAGGTTTAAGGTATTTTTAAGTGCCGTAAACCTATGACACGGGATTCCGCCGGCTTTGGTTCTATTCAGAAGGAGTTGATCGACTCTCTCATTTTCTTTATTTCCTATATGACCACGAATCCATATTAAGCACATGTGTGGGCTGTAACAAAAATAGTGGCAACACTGCTGTATAAGCGAAACCAGGCGGAGTTAATTGTTGTAACTTCTGTCACATGTTAATACATGTCTGACCTGTCTTACAGTAAATGGACTCGTCCGTACGTCTCAAAGCGCACGCTCTATGGAGAGAGAAAGTTAGTCTCCTACGAGTTGCTGCTCTAAGCTGTTGTGTTTCTCCAAATTTACAAAGCAGAATCAGCGATCTTGGTTGAAAATTCAATATGTCCGTGACCGTACAGCACGACAATATCATGAAGGTCTTGTGGAGGCATTTGAGAAGACGGCATTATCACATAGGACTGCGGCAAAGTGGGTCAGAGCTGTACCGTCGCTGGGGGTGGGATGTGATATTCCATTCACCATATTCACCGGACATAGGTCCCTGTGATTATGATTTGATCCCTTAAGATGAAGGAACCACTTCGTGACATTCGATTCCATACTGTTCTCGAGATTCTGCTGGCATTAAGGCTGTCAAAAACATCAATAGAACAGAAGATGTTAAAGATACTACGACTTCCACATCGCTGCCAACGAGTTGTAGACAATACTGGGTACTTCATTGAAGGACTGTAGAAGTTTCACAGGTCTGTCACTTGTACACTAATAATAAGTTGCCACTATTAAAGTTACAATCTAAGTATGCTTATCATTATTAAATAAGCTCTGTGTTGAAGGGTTAAAATTAAATATATCACAGCCGTCAGTGCTGATTACGAATCACTTAAGTGTTATTTACAATTAACTTTTTCTGATCAGTACTAAATGGCATGCCGAAGATGGAACATGTTCTGTAAGGCCTACACGGTTCTAAATAATTTACGATGTTTTCTTTTTTTAACCCATTCGCCTCAAAAGACGAGATAGACTCGCCGGCAGTTATGAGGTGGGAGAATAGCATTTACAATGATTTGAGGAAGTAATAAATTATACAATGAATGATAATAAAGTATTATCTCAATATGGGAATGTATGGAGAGCTTATGTACGCGCTGGTATGAACTTCAAAGTTACATAGTGCCATTGAGTGAGTTAATTATTCATTTTTCCATTTGTATTTCTGAAAATATAGCCTACATAACATGTTAATTACAATATGCGAATATTCTTTTCGAAATATCATTAACTAACTAACTCACTGGCACTATCGAACCCGGAGGTTCATGGCCTCGCGGACATAAGCTCTCCATACATCCTTATCCTGAGCTAATGTTTTCCAAACATCCCCTGCATAATCTACTTCCCTCAAATCATAGTTAATGTTATTCTCCCACCTCATTCTTGGTCTACCAACTGGGCGTTTTCCCTCTGGTTTTCCTACAAGAATCTTCCATGCACGCCTTTCATTTCCCAATCGTGCCACATGTCCTGACCATTGCAGTCTACGAGACTTAACTGTTCTCATTATATCTGGCTTCCTCTAAAGACCATGTAGTTCACTGTCATGTAATCTTCTCCATTCATCTGTTTGTTCATCTCTCTTTGGTCCAAAAAAATTCCTAAGAACTTTATTCTCAAATACTTGTAATCTCCTTTGCTCCCTTAAAGTTCGCTCAACTCTGCTGTTATATATTTTGCAGTATTTTGTACATCTCTTAGTAGGGAGATCATTTGTTAACATTAATGAATAGCAGAAGGGGGCACGCCGTAGCGTAGTGGTTAAGGCACTGAGCTACAAGCCGGAGGGTCGAGGGTTCAGGTCCCGTTGGGGTCAGGATTTTTAAACTGACCCAAACCTTCTGGCGGCACTATGGCCCTGGGGTCGACTCAGCCTCTAACGGAAATGAGTACCAGACGCTTGTTCTGGGGGTAAAGGCGGCCGTCACGCAGGGCTGACAACCCGGCTGACATAAAGTGCCGATTGTCTAGAAAAAGTGGGAGCCTTAACCTCCTACTACCCCAAGGGCCTCCGGGCCTGTTGTGGGATCACTTTTAAAACTTTAAAATGAATAGCATAGGAATGGGTTTTTGCCTTCACCCTTATTGTGATCTCAAGTACCGTTATTTTTTTGTTTGTTTTGAATGTCTGAAAATAGACAATATAATTTACGGTAAGTTAAATCGGGTTTCTGGGAAAATGCATTGAGCAATTAAAACTGAAGGGAATGGGTTAAACAGAAATCCATTTTAGTTGTGGACGAATGATATATCATGTAGACCTACTTATTTCAGTATTTAAACATCTTTGCTTTTTATTCTAAGAATTATTAGAAAGTTTGTCCTGGTTTATCTATTTTGTAAAATTTCGTTAGTTTTGTGAGTATTGGCATACAATTTGTATTTTTTTACACCTGGTTGAGTGGTAGACAAGGCCTTAAGGCCTTAACTCTGCCAGGTAAAATAAAGCTATTATTATTATTATTATTATTATTATTATTATTATTATTATTATTATTATTATTATTATTATTATTATTATTATTTTTTTATTATTATTATACGGCACTGAAAGATTACACTATACTTGTCCGCTCTTTTTATAAGGCCGCAAAATACTCAAGTCCCGCGCCGTAGCCGAGTGGTTAAAGCCAGAAGCCTTGGCGTAGAGCTCCGGGACTTGCGCTGGTTCGAGTCCACATGGAGGAAGAAATTTTCTCATGGAATTTCGGCCAGTATGGGACCGGTGCCCACCCCGCATCTTGAGGCGTTTGAGTACCTATATTAATTAGAGACTCCATGTTGAGAACACCAGTTATAACGGCTGAGGTACCCGATATGCTGACCACATGTCACCCCTACACTGACTAGATGACCGTATACCTCTGTGATTAACACATGTGGATGTGAGGCCAGCAGCTGGCTGGTAGGTCTGTCGCGCTTGGAGAGAGTAAAATACTCATATGGAATATAGACTGAAATAAATAGGCATAGGCCTATGCTTTTTAACACCACATTATGTACATGTTAATTGGTGTGTTTCGTGCCATAGAAGTGACAGAGGCCCGGAGAATTCTTAAAATAAATGCAACAGAATTTATAAAAGTAATTGCATATTTATAAATTCTACCAAAGCATTGGTACAAAACTTTTAGCTATTTCTACTTTAAAACAAGAAGATTTTAAGTCGTTGTTGCTCTGAAGTGGGGATGGGAAACATTGGGTGCGCAATGCCAGGAATTGTCTTGAGGGCAAACGAGCGAGGTTAGTTTAGGTTCAATTCGCTCTGTCACCTCCACTATCATCGATAATCCAAATCGAAATGCAAGAATAATCGCCAACATCATACAACACAGAGAGGCGGAGGGAAATATTAACTAAAGGCAACATTTTAGAACTTTACATACGATGGGATTACACACTGAACATATAGGCTTATGTAATGTGTATTCAAATTTACTACAATAAATTCGTGGCACAATAGCTGCGAAGAGACGGACTACCAGTAGTAATGTGGTGATTTCACGTAGTCCCTAAAACTTTGTTTCACTACTTTTAATGCTCTAATATGTCCGGTGGGGAGAAGGTACCTTATAAATGGATAAAATTTCAAGTTTTGTTTTTTCGCTCATTTTCATACCTTGAAGTGTGTTCTATATGGATATAAATTGGTTTTTCATAAGTAATGCCACGAGTGATTTCCAAATTATCGATAAATTCTCGACTCACGAAATGAGGAGTGAATTTATCTAGAGAATTTGGAAAACAAGAGTGGCATTTGTTAGGACTATTTAACGAATAAAATTAAGCTGTTTACTCACAAATCATTGTTTAACTATAGTTATTTTAAAATATTTATATATTTAATGTAAACGGCGATGTTTGAAAACAAATCAGAAATGTGAGGTTATGTTCATTCACTGCTGCTTGATCATATTATTTATTGCCAAATAAGATCGCAATATTGTAAGAGTGCACCCAAGTGGAGAAATAATGAAACACATCAAACTATATATCATAATCAACATTACGGGTTATTCATTTCTTTTTTTTAGTAAACAACTCAGTAAAATCAAGGAATCTTTTCATTATCTGCTATATTCAATATATTTGTTGGAGAAAAATAATGATTTGACCTGTTCAGAACATTAAAAAGGAGGAGCTTTCTTTATCACAAAAGCAGGAACTGATAAAGAGAAATCGATAAAGAGCGAGGTGAAACACGACTGTCATTGGTTGTAAAACAACATTCATTGAAACGTGATTGGTCATTGACTAGTATTTGTGGCATGAGTTAAGTAGTCACCACAAACTTATTTAAAGGTCCTAAGTGTGGGTTTAAAGGACATGCTGCAGGGTAGGACTGTGAGTAGTGTAAAACTTAAAACTCAATATCCCGCTATTTTTGTTTTTGCGAGCATTAAGTTCCTTTTCTCTGAAACTATTCATTCCATAGAAATGAAATGCTCACAGGCTACTTGTCTGGTACTTAGGCATAATCTGGCATTTTTTCAACATTTTAATGTTATTATTAAGGGCACCAAAAATTATTTTCCTTTTCAAAGTGTACCAAAAAATAGCAGTTTTTAAAAAATTCTGTTTCATTTTTAACGCTGCGTTCTGGAAAAAATGTCATTTTATACCAAATAGTGTGTACATGTGAGAAACAAATTAATGTTCTACTGTTAACAGTTCTTCTAACAAGGAACATTAAAATTGGAACATTTAACATGGCGGACATATAAGGTACCTTCTCACCTTAACTTATTTACTGGCATTATCGAATCCGAAGGTTCGTGACCGCGAAGACATGAGCTCTTCATATATCGCTATCCTGAACTAATGTTTTTCAACTACTCACTGTATAATTTACCTCCCTCAAAATCAAGGTTAATGTTATTCTCCTACTTTTTTCTTGGTCTACCTATTAAGCGCTTTCCTTCGGGCTTTCCTAAATGAAGTTTACATGGCCCTCTTTCATTCTCCATTCGTTCCACATGTCCTACCCAACCCAGTATATATCCATAGTAATTATGCCCGAATGCAGATCTTTTGCTGCAATCATAGCATTTTCATGCTACGTTTGCAGCTTTACTAGGGAATTGTAGGTGTGGTAGCTTCCTGTTGCTTTCCACACCGGTGAAGGATGATGATGATAATAATGATAAAGATGATGATGATGGCCACAGGATTTCGGGGACCGTTTGGGCCTTAAAGCTTTCCTGACATTTGTCTTAAAGGTGAGAAGACTACATAACAATGAACTACATGGTCTTTATAGGGAGCCAGATATAATAAGAACAGTTAAGTCCAAATTATAGAGGTATATCATTGTTGACAACAGCATCTAAAATATATACATCCATTTTAAAACGAAAACTTCAGAAAATTACAGAAGATAAAATTGAGAGGAACAATGTGGATTCCGAAAAGGCCGATCGTGTATCGATGCTACATTTGTTATAAAACAACTAATTGAGAAGTGGAAAGAATTTAATATCCCCCTATATATATTATTTTTAGATTTTGAAAAGGCCTATGATAGAGTCAAACGGGACATAATGTGGAAAATATTGGAAAGCTACCAAATCCCCAATAATCTAATAAATGCTATAAAAAGTTTATATGAAACCACATTTATAAAAGTAAAGTTAGATCATGGGAAAATAACAGATAAATTTGAAATTAACCAAGGTTTAAGACACGGATGTGGACTATCTCCATTACTGTTTATTCTATATCTAAATAAAATTGTCCAGGAGTGGAAAAAACTAAACCCCCCAGGAGTAAAAATATGTAGAGGAAATCAAATACAAACAATAATCTTCGCAGATGATCAAGTACTTCTAGCGGAGAATGAAGATGATTTGCAGAGATCAGTGTTTAAATTGCAGAACACCCTGGAAAAATACAACATGAATATATCTGAAAATAAAACCAAATCCATGGCAATCACTGGAAAGGGACTTTCGAGAGTAAAAATAATAATAAATAATAAACCGATAGAACAAGTAACACACTTTAATTATTTAGGTAATAATATATCACAGTTTCATAATCAAAAAGATGTGGAAACAAATTTAGAAAAATATAACAGATTAAATGGTATAATTAGGAGAAATTTTGGAAAACAAATGAGGAAAGAAATCCAATTGAGATTTCATAATGCCATAGCCAAACCTGCTCTACTATACGGAATTGAATGCTGGACACTTCGAGCAAAAGATAAATCCCGCATTAATAGTTCACAAATAAGATTCCTCCGATCACTAACTGGAGTAACATTAAGGGATAGAATGAAAAGTGATGAGATAAGGATGCAGTGGAATAGTAGGGAAATGGTTGAACGTATACAAAATTATCAGATTAAATGGTTCCAACACGTCCAGAGAATGTCAAATTCCCGTTTACCAAAGATGATTTACCACCTCAACCCTAAAGGCAAAAGAGACCTCGGAAGACCGTTCAACCGATGGAAAGATCAGTTTTTGTAGTCGCAGAACGGGCATCATCACCCAATACTGCAATCGGAAGAAGAAGAAGAAGAAGTTAAGTCTCGTAGACTGCGATGGGCAGGACATGTTGCACGTATGGGGAATGAAAGACGTGCATGGAAGCTTCTTGTGGAAAGCCAGAGGGAAAACGCCCAGTAGGTAGACAAAGAATGAGGTGGGAAAATAACATTAACTATGATTTGAGGGAAGTAGATTATACAGGGAATGATTGGAAAACATTAGCTCAGGATAGGGATGTATGGAGAGCTTATGTCCGCGCGGTCTTGAACCTACGGGTTCGATATTGCCAGTGAGTAAGTAAGTAAGTAAGTAGGTGAGGAAAAACCCCGATAAAAACCTCACCCAGAAAAACTGCCCCGACCGGGGATCGAACCTGGGCCCGCTGCGTGACAAGGCAACACGCTACCTCGAGACCACAGCGGTGGGCAGCATCACAATAGTATTTTAAATAAACGATCCTCTATAAGAACTTGGTAGTTAGCATTGCAATTCATATTTGGACTTGACAAGGCAAATACATTTTTCTCAAAAACATTTTTTAGGCTTAAATATTGATACTTTTACTTGTCATGAATCTACGACCCGGGATCCATGGGTTTACTTCCTTTCCAAAAGAAGTCATATTCAGAATTTTCTTAATGCCCCTGGTTGCCCTTTTGGACATTTCTGGTGTTCTCTACTGGCATTGGAGTAATTGTAGCCCACTTCTGAGGTTGCGGCGCCTGGAGGCGAGGTTGTCCCGATGATTTGATGAGCGATGTTGATGATAGAGTTGCGCCAGGAGAGTCCTTAATCCTAAGCTTAATCTAAGATGAACATGAATAATGATGATTGCGATGGCCATATGATGTTCGGAGACCGTTTGGGCTTTAAAGTTATTCCTGACATTTGTCTTACAGGTGAGGAAAAACCCCGATAAAAACCTTACCCAGGAAACTCTACCGACCGGTGATCGAACTCGGTCCCGCTGCGTGACAAGGCAGCACGTTACCTCGAGAGCACAGCGGTCGACATATTCAGGATTTTTCTTCTTCTTCTTCTTCTTCTTCTTCTTCTTCGGCTTTCCCCCATTTATAGGTTTGCCGTTTTCAGTTTCTATTTATCTCTATCATTCCAATCTTCCTCTTCCAAGTTCCTATCATTCATTATAGTTCTGACGTAGGTTTTCCATTTCCATCTTGGTCTGCCACGTTTATTTTTTTCAGGGGGTGACCATTGGTATATATTTTTGGCCATCTTTCATTTTCCATTCGTCGTACATGGCCATACCATTTAAGCGTTTGATTTTCAATCCTCTTAACAACCGATGTGGTGACATTCATTTCCCTCCTAAGGAATGCATTTCTTATTTTATTCTGTCTTGCTTTTTTGGAGGCTTATTCTAAAATAATCAAATTCAACTGTTCTAATTTTATTTTATTTTTTATACTTCCGTCAAAGACCAAGTTTCACTTCCATATGACAAAATATTCTGTATTATGCTCTTATAAATTTTCATTTTAGTTTTCTTCGTGATATTTTTGTTCCAAATTATTCCATGTAATGTTTTAGTTGCATTTTTTGCCATTGCAATTTTAGTCTGTACATCTCTCTCACAGGTACCTAAACTTGTAATTATTGACCCAAGATATTTAAATATTCACATTTTTTTTTATTTTCCCTGTT
Source organism: Diploptera punctata (assembly GCA_030220185.1). Lineage (NCBI taxonomy): Eukaryota > Metazoa > Arthropoda > Insecta > Blattodea > Blaberidae > Diploptera > Diploptera punctata. The sequence goes on along the minus strand of JASPKZ010007246.1, from coordinate 437,171 downwards.
TCGAGTATGAGGTCATCCACATCCTTTCCCAAACACATATATTCTGTTTTCTGTAAATTTATAATTCTAGATTTTTACGCCCTTAAAAATCGGTGACCAACAGACTGGAGACAAACAAGTAACGACTAACCCAGTGAGACCGATAACACCACCATAGTAATACCGTACAAAGCATGTTAGAAACAAACATTCTAAACGTGACAAGACATTAGATGTTAACTTACTTACTTACTCACTGGCACTATCGAACCCGTAGGTTCATGGCCGCGCGGACATAAGCTCTCTATACATCCCTATCCTGAGCTACTGCTTTCCAATCATTCCCTTTATAATCTACTTCCCTCAAATCACAGTTAATGTTGTTCCCCACCTCATTCTTGGTCTACCAACTGGGCGTTTTCCCTCTGGCTTTCCTACAAGAAGCTTCCATGCACGTCTTTCATTCCCCATACGCGCAACATGTCCTGCCCATCGCAGTCTACGAGACTTAACTGTTCTTATTATATCTGGCTTCCTATAAAGACCATGCAGTTCATTGTTATGTAGTCTTCTCCATTTACCTGTCTGTTCATCTCTCTTTGGTCCAAAAATTTTGCTAAGTACTTTATTCTCAAAAACTCGTAATCTCATTTCCTCCCTTAAAGTAAGAGTCCATGTTTCGCACCCACATAATATAACTGGTAGAAAAATAGTTTTATATATTTTCAGTTTAAGGTTTCTTGAAAGGAGTTGGTACATCAAAAGTCTCTGCAATGCATAATAGCACGCATTTCCAGATTTGAGCCTATGTTTAATTTCTTTGTGCATCTGATTCCTATTTTTGATTATTGTTCCTAGGTATTTGAATTCAGCCACTTCCTCAAAATTTCCCTCATTTGTCATTAGCTGTCCATTTACATTATAAAATGAATTTCTATGTGTGACCATATATTTAGTTTTATTGTTATTTACTTCCAGTCCTAATTTCTTAGTGCTATTCAATAGTGTGTGTGCGTGTTGTCCTTTAGTATCTCCTCGCTATCACCCAATAGTATTACATCATCAGCATAAACTAACAGCTTATTAATACCATTGAATTGTAGGACTTCCTCATCCTCTAAATATTTGATGGCATGCTCTAGTACAAAATTAAATAGGAGAGGAAATAGTGCATCTTCTTCCTTCAACCCATTCTGGATTTGAAAAGTGTCCGAAAACTGTTTGCCTAAACGCACCCTACTCTTTGTGCCATTTAGACACATTCGTATAAGTCTAACTAACTTTTTTATCGTGTTTTTTTTTTAAGAAATAAAGGTTGAAAATGTGGTTATGGTTGTAGAGACGGAAATATGACGAAGGTACGAGGACCACGGATTGAAGGCGATCAAGCAGTAATTATTTTTCACGTTGTGTTTTCGAGAAGTGAATGACATGAAGGGGGGGGAGCTCTTCCGCTTTAATCTCCTGTTTAGTTTTCGTTTCCACCGAGACTTCATTTCCTTTTATAAAGCGGTACACTCTCTCCCAATTACATTCGTCTTCTTTTCCTCGCTCCTACCTACCACCCACACTTCTCATGCACATTCAATTTTAAAAAATCCACATATGTAATGTTCAAGATAAAAAAAACACTTTGCAGAAATAGTTATTCATGCTGTAATGAAATAAAAGGTTATCAGTCTAGGGCAGGCTTTCTCACGAGTGTTATCGGGAACTAGACATGGAGTTCAAATATATCTAAACTATGGGGGACACGCCATAGTATAATTGGTTAAGGCAATACGTCTGAAGATCTGTGTTCGATTTCCCAAAATCGATTTTTCAAATAATCCCTAAAAAATACTAGCGTTCCCAATAGTTCCAAATGCTACTTCATTTCCACTATGAGAAAATATTTTGAGTGTTTCTTTTAAAATTTTTAATTCTCTATAAATTTTAGATTCGTGAGTAATTTTTTAATATAATCCCTCAGAAATACTAGCATTTCCAATAGTTCCAAATGCTACTTCATTTCCATTATGAGAAAATATTTTGTGTGTTTCTTTTAAATTTTTTAAATTCTTTATAAATTTTAGAAGCTTGAGTATTTTTTTAAATACAAAAACAACAAATAATGTTCTTAGTTTAGCTGTTAATCATAATTTTTGGTCATCCCTGGTGACCTTGTGATCTTAACTCTATCAGGTAAAATAAATAATTAAATTAAATAATTTTTAAACTCGTCTACTTTTAGCGGTTCCTGCGCCGTAGCCGAGCAGTTAAGGCAATATACCTTGGCGCAGAGCTACGGTATAATCAATTGCTACAAATGCTTTTATATTATCTCCCGCAATACCAGACAGATGATCGTCTACTTCTGTGATTATCACATGAGAAGTGAGGTCAGAAGCTGGCTGGTAGCTAGGGAGAGAACTGCGAGACTATCTCATAGAGTATGTGTGTATGCACCGAAGTATGTATGTACAGTAGGCCTATGCATGCATGCATGTTTTTATGTATGCACATATACAGGTATGTATGTACGCATGTATGTATGTATGCATGTACGCATTTATGTATGTATGCATGTATGCATGTTTATATGTACGCATGTATGCATGTTTATATGTACGCATGTATGCATGTTTATATGTATGCACATATACAAGAGTGTATGCATGTGTGCACAATTACAGGTGTGTATGCATGTATGTACATATACAGGAGTGTATGCATGCATATATGTATGTATGCACACATGAATGTATGTATGCATGTACGCATATATGCACATATACAGGTATATATGCATGTATGTATTTATGTATGTATGCAAGCATGTATGTTCCCCACACATTCTTCATGGATGCTCTTCTAGCGGATTTTCTTTATCATGCTAATTTATTTACGCTTATTTCCCAACAGATACCAGTAAGCAATATGGGATCAGTACTTTGACTCAATGAGACATCTAGCAGGTATACTGAGATATTACTTGGATAGGGAAGGCCGGTTAAATTTTGCTCATATGTACTAATCTATGCATGAGGTTTTTTACGAGCCCGAAAATCTTCAGATTCGGGCCCGCGGGTTAAAGTCCTTCCCAAAGAACTTGTGCTTTGGATTTTCCTGTCCTAAAAATTCATCGATCGGGTTAGAAGCTGTGACCATCCGGACTAGAGGCAAGTAACATAACCACAGACACCCCGGCCGACTCACAAAATATAGAAGATAAAAAATAATAAAAATAAAAATTATCGAGTTTTAATAGGTTTGCCTAATTATTTTTATTTCATTCTTATTTATAGACGCTTTAATGTTTAAGAACTAATAGCTTCTAGAGTCCTTATAGATCGTTAGGTATAACACTGAGCAACAAAAAATACACTTTTTTTTGTCTCAGAAAGAAAAATACGAGATTCTGATAGCATTTTTTCTCCTGAATTAAAATATGATATCGGTTTTTCTCAATCACACAAGGTTTCCGAGAGACAGGAATTTATAATTTCAAACACTCTAATATTTTCTACATTCGTAACTGTACAATATTCGAACATTCGGACTCACCTAGAAAGTAAGAAATTACGATTTTCTGCTATATTTTGCCTGTGGAGCATCCTTCTTGATGGTCCAACAATAATTGGCTAGCAAATTAGGATTCCATTTGCCTTAATATCTCTTTCCCACAGCTGAAATCTCTTGATGAAAGTGTTCCTCGTTTTATTTTACAATGGACAAATGGATGAAAAAAGTTTATTAAAAAATAATTATTAATTAAATAAAAATAAAACGTAGTTTTATTTGATTTTCATATTTATTATATAATTCAGTGACAGCTGTTTCGGTACTCTGTACCTTCTTCAGACATATTAACAAATTATGAATTGTGTTCCAACTGATCTAAGCAACAATACAACAATATTTATTTAAATTTAACAAAGGGGATTCATTCAAATCAAGTTGAGAATTTAACAGTTTTTTACTACTTTTAAATTTATTAATTTCCACAGCCTCCAAAAGATCTAACTTCTTACCCTTATCACAAATATGCAAAATTTCAAAATTTGGATCGAAACAATGATTAAATTGGAATAGGTGGTTAGCATATTTTGAATTTTCTAAATTTCTGTTATATGCTCTCATGTGTTCCTTTATCCGAGAGATAAAAGGTCTACCAGTTTGTCCTATATAGACATTGTCACATGTGCCACACTTCAATTTATATACACCTGATAATTTTTTTTGTTTTGGTTTTATTGTTTTTTATTATATTTTGTAGAGTTTTATTAGTTTAAATGCCACATTAATGTTCAACTTTTTAAATTGTTTAGATGTTTTATTTGAAAGTGGGCCTATGTATGACATTACGACATATTTCTTTATGTTTTCTTTGGGTAAAGGAAAAACTTTGTTAATTGCTTTTTTGTAATGAACCTTCTTAATTAAACATTCTATAATTTCAGGGTCGTAGCCATTATTAACAGCCAATTGTTTAATAATATTCAATTCATTATTATATTCCAAGGGTGAAAGAGAGATATTTAAAAGTCTATGAATGTAACTATTAAAGGCTGCCAACTTATGAGTATAACTATTTAAATCCATTAATTGAAATTGAAATAAAAAAAACTGTGGGTGATGGCGAAATTCCGAATACATATTTAAAAACACGATAAAAAACTGCATTAAGTACAACTATTGGTACTCATGAGACAAAAATCACGTTGACCAGTGTAATCAGTATGCCGTGTATTTTCAAAGTTTTCAATAATCCTGTAAAAGACTGTACTTTTGGTCAGTAAAATCCGAAGCCTGGTAGTGACTAATGATAGACATTCAACAATTGAGTATGTTCTCTTTAAATGGAGCATGAGAATTATTTAAGACTATTTAACTCATGCCCCAAATGACAGTCAATGACCAATCACATTTCAATGAATTTTGATTTACAAACAATCACAGTCGTTTTTCACCTAGATTTTATCAATTTAATTTTATCATATTAAAATCAAGTTCCTCCTTTTTACATTCTGAATAGGTCAGAGCATTATTTTGCAGTGACTGACTCTCTAAGAAATACGTTGAATATAACAATTTATGCATTAAGATGTAAGAATTCTAGAATGCAAATGGCTTCCACATTGTACGTATATATAGTTAACGAATGTAAGCAGATACTGCTTGAGGGATATAATAGTAAAACATTTGTAGCAATTGACCATACAAAAAAAAAAACACTGTTTGCACTTTCTTAAACGTAAATACTTGGGATATAATACATTGTATTATATCCCAAGTATTTACGTTCCAGAAAAATATAATTGACATATTTACATCATAGGACATCAGAAATTAATTACTAACCTATAATGTTGGTTACAAACAGTTTGATGTGTTTCATTTTTTCTCCACTAGGGTGCATTCTTACAATATTGCGATCCTTTGGCAATAAATAATATGATTTGGTTGCAGTGATGAACAAATTAAACATAATAAACGTTTCTCATTTGTTTTAAAACATCGCCGTTTACATTAAATATATAAATATTTTAAAATAACTATATTTAAATAATGATTTGTGAGTAAACAGCTTAATTTTATTGGTTAAATAGTCCTAACAAATGCCACATTTGATTTCCAAATTCTCTAGGTAAATTGGAAATCACTCGTGGCATTACTTATGAAAGTAGGCTATATATGCAAAAATACACATGAGAAAGAGAAGAAATATGAGAAGATGACTGCGATAAGAGGAATGTTGATGAAAGTATGAGAAAGATTTGTACTTGTTGCGCTGCTTGTAATTACATACGTCATCAATATAGCAGCACAACTCTCTGGTTTCCACGCCATTGCCCGCAGACTCGTTCGCATGCGTTTGACATTTCCAGTCCGCCGGGTTAAAGGATTGCAATGGGGTTGTTTCTCCCCTTAAGATAACATGCTGCGAGAGCGATCACTTGCTTTTGTTTAATGCACGCTCTCCTCCACCCTCGAGCGCAACGCATGTCAGTGGCGTATTCACCATACATCAAATCTTGTACCAGTGTAATCGGCTACGGCAAAGATTTAAATGCACAAAACGTTAAGATCGAAAAGACGGATAGTATGTATTATTCAACTGTTTGTCTATGAAACCAAGACAAAATGCAGTCAGAAGTCTAACTTCTCATTGTACTATTCAACTGTTTGTGTGTGAAACCAAGACAAAAGACAGTCAGAAAACTAACTTCTCACTACATTATTCAACTGGTCGTACGTGAAACCAAGACAAAAAACAAGCAGAAGTCTAACTTCTCATTACATTATTCTACTGTTTGTATGTGAAACCAAGACAATAGACAGTCAGAAGCCTAACTACTCATTATATTGTTCATCTGTTTGTATGTGAAACCAAGACAAAAGACAGTCAGAAGTCTAACTTCTCATTATATTATTCAACTGTTTGTATGTGAAACAAAGACAAAAGACAGTCAGAAGCCTAACTTTCCATTATATTATTCAACTGTTTGTATATGAAACCAAGTCAAAAGACAGTCAGAAGCCTAACTTTCCATTACCTATATTATTCAACTGTTTGTATGTGAAACAAAGACAAAAGACAGTCAGAAGCCTAACTTTCCATTATATTATTCAACTGTTTGTATATGAAACCAAGTCAAAAGACAGTCAGAAGCCTAACTTTCCATTACCTATATTATTCAACTGTTTGTATGTGAAACAAAGACAAAAGCCAGTCAGAAGTCTAACTTCTCATTATATTATTCAACTGTTTGTATGTGAAACTAAGACAAAAGATAGTCAGAAATCTAACTTCTTATTATATCATTCAACTGGTTGTACGTGAAACCAAGACAAAAGACAGTCAGAAGTCTAACTTCTCATTATATTATTCAACTCTTTGTGTGTGAAACCAAGACAAAATGCAGTCAGAAGTCTAACTTCTCATTATATTATTCAACTATTTGTATGTGAAACTAAGACAAAAGACAGTCAGAAATCTAACTTCTCATTGCATTATTCAACTGTTTGTCTGTGAAACCAAGGCAAAAGACAATCAGAAGTCTAAATTCTCATTATATTATTCAATTGTTTGTGTGTGAAACCAATACAAAAGACAGTCAGAAGTCTAACTTCTCATTATATTATTCATCTGTTTGTATGTGAAACCAAGACAAAAGACAGTCAGAGGTCTTACTTCTAATTATACTATATTGCAATCTTAACTTTTAGTGCAATAAAATCCTTCCTTAATAGTCACTAACAAAGTTTAGATATTGTCATTTTTGGTCGATGTGAGTAATTTCTTATACTTACCAATATTGTTGTTACTGGAAGTAAGCCAACGTTCCCACATCTAACCTGTTTGCTATGCAAATAAAAGAAATTGCAATGCTGATATGGACTCAAAAAGCACAAGTCCGGTAAGTAAAGTAAAACATTTCTTGAATGTTTTGTACACTAACTCGTACCTTTCTTTAGACTTTTCCAGAATTAATGCAGAACATCCCACTCTCCAGGCTTCTTCAATTTCTCCATCGCGGATAAGATGGGTGATGATGATGATAATGGTGCGCCAGGAGAGTCCCTAATCCTAAGCTTAACCCAAGACGAATATGAATGATGATGATTGCGATGGCCATATGATTTCGGGGACCGTTTGGGCCTTAAAGGTTTCCTGACATTTGTCTTACAGCTGAGGAAAAACCCCGATAAAAACCTCACCCAGAAAAACTGTCCCGACCGGGGATCGAACCCGGGCCCGCTGCGTGACAAGGCAGCACGCTACCCCCGAGACCACAGCGGTGGACTCGTTTATAATATAGGATATAGTACTAAGAGACTGGAGGAAAAAATGTCAAAAAATGGGCATACCTATCCAAAATACACATGTAGGCTATATTCATCAAATTTTGCAGATGACCAGGTATTAATAGCACAGGACCACGATGACATAGAATATAAGGCTAAAAAACTAAAAGAAGAATATGAAAAATGGTGCCTTTATATAAACATTGAGAAAACTAAATATCTGTGTATAGGAGAAGAAATGGAAAATATAAATTTCAACAATGGAGAAGAACTAAAACCTAGTATTGAATGCACTTATTTAGGAACAAAATTAGACCATTCAGGCGATAACACAGTGGAAATTAAAAATAGAATCGCACAAACAAAACAAGCAATAAATGCTTTAAACTCTGTTTGGTGGAGCAAAAATATTACAAAAAATAGAAAATTACAAATTATCAAACCGTAATTCAGAGCATTTTAACATATGGTGCTGAAGTCTGGCAAATTCCTACCAGGGAAATGAAAAGAATTTTAAGTACAGAAATGGATGTTTTAAGAAGATCAGCTGGAAAATCTAGAATGGATAGAATACGAAATAAAGAAATAAGGGAAATTATGGTGTACAAGAGGAGCCGGACATCATAGACATCATAGAAAAGAAAAGATTGCAGTGGTATGGTCATGTTAAACGAATGCCAGAGCAAAGATTGCCAAAAATTGTTATGGAATGGATCCCAATAGAAAGGAGGAAGAGAGGAAGACCGAAGAAAACTTGGATAGAAGGGGTACAAGCAGCTATGAATATCAGAGGAATGGAGGAAGGTCAATGGATGGATAGAGAGGAATGGCGTTTGGTTTCCGAAAGACGGCGGCAGCTGCCATGATACCGGATGATGATATATATATATATATATATATATATATATATATATATATATAAATAAAGAAAAGAAGCATAGAGTAATGAAAGAAATGAGGAATACTAAAAATCACCATTGGGACAGAATATGTGCAGAAATAAACTGCCCAATAGGATGTAAACAATCAACAGCAGCCTGGGCAACTTTAAAGAAATTGAGAACAAATGCGTCACGTTCAAACAAATATGGAACTAATTTCACTAAAAGAATGGGATCAATATTACAATAAATTATTTATTAAATGAGGAACGGCCGGAATACATGGAAGAAGGCAAATTTATTCATGAGAATATACATTGGGAAATGTCTCAGGGTAGTGTGACAGCATGCAGGTTATCCATAAAGGGAAAAATGGGAAATCCAGTAACAAGCCAACAAGCTGTTAGCAGTAGAAATGAATTTTTGGAGGCGATCGAAAAGAATTTGAAGAAGGGATAAGGTCAGAAACAGCACAATAAGGGAAATTAAGCAAGTTGAAAAAAACATATTAGGAAAAATAGAAGAAAAACGTTTGAAATGGTATGGACACCTCATAAGAATGGAAGAAGAGAAAATACTACAGAAGATCCTTAAATGGAAAGCTAATGGAAGAAGTGGAAGAGGCAGGCATAGAGAACGATGGATGGATGGAGTGAAGACAAGTATGGAAGCCAGAGATTGTGGGAAGAAGATACTTTAGACTGGAACCTCTGGCGACAAATCACTTTGGGTTGATGGAGAAACACTGTATTGTGGAATATTCCTAAATAAAAAAAATAAATTAAAAATATCCGACACGTGAAACAAAAACCAGATTGTATAAAACCCTAGCTAACACCCGGCGTGCGATTCTACGCCGAAAAAATGAAAATTAATGTATTCTTATGTTTAATTGAATAAGTGAAATGAAAAATAATTAGAAATATATAGGCCTATCGTAATTGTCCATCGCTTCGGTCTCGAGGTAGCGTGCTGCCTTGTCACGCAGCGGGCCCGGGTTCGATCCCCGGTCGGGGCAGTTTTTCTGGTTGAGGTTTTTATCGGGGTTTTTCTTCACCTGTAAGATAAATGACAGGAAAACTTTAAGGCCCAAACGGTCCGCGAAATCATATGGCCATCATCATCATCCTTATCATTATCATCATCATCATCATCATCCTTCACCGGTGTGGAAAGCATTCCTTAACAGACCTCTTCATCAGCTTTCAAAAACTGTTCCCTTAACAGATAACATCAAATCCCTAAGAAAAAAAATAGAACAAGAACCATGACACGTCTACAAGCAAGAAACCTTATTTTTAGTGTCGCTCCAAACACGACAACACGCCGACTTAGAGATCTATAAACTAAAACAAAAATGTCAAATTAAAAAAAAATTAACCATCCCTCTCAGAAAAAAAACACAATTGAGTTGAAGTTGCCATCTATATAAGAAATAATGCTATAGATTAACAAAACAGGAAAAGAAACCACCTGCACGTTGAAAACTGAAAGTATAACGAAAGGTAAACAAAAAGCTTTGATACAGCATTTATTAAGTTTCAATAAATCTCAGATATGCGCTGATACAAACCGCTGATCACACAATATCTAAAGATGTGAAGGGTGCGTCATGCCTCGTCAACTGTCTTCCTCTGGCATTAAACAATAAAAAAAAACAACGATAAGAAGAACTCAAAATCGGGGGGGGGGGAAAGGCTTGTGAATGTCCGATCACCTGATCTTTGTCTCCTGATTTACGGTTGGTTATGACTGGCGGCTGGTTTATCGCTCATCCATCAACTCAAATATATTATCAATGGGCTGAAGAGGGCATTCAAGTCCCTAAAACTGCCGGAAGTGACAACAGGCCACGGGCCCTGCACGTTAATTCCTCTCGACTGCCGAGTGGGTACACAGGTCAAACTGAGTGTAGCTTGGTTGGCCTGATGGAGTGCGTGTATGGGTACATAAACAGTGAATTAATATGAGAAGAATTGACTATCAGTGACTTAGAACGCATTGATAAAGTGAAGGCATAAATGACGCCTTAATACCAAAATGCTCATCCCCAACATACCCTATACACTCTCTCTATCTCTATGGCCTAACCATATAACCACACAATTTTTCACCAACCATGGACTATTTAAATCCTACCTACACAAAATGAGCAAAACTGCTTCACCTTATTGCAACTGCCCAGAAAAATCACTGCAGACGGCCCACCATCTGATGACTGAATGCAACATGTTCTCCAGAGATCGACCAGCTATACCACAAATTGCTACTCCGCCAAATATTCTGAAGTTCCACTTTAACACAGTCAACGTTGCAGAATTTGGACCAAAGAAAGCCAATGGAGAAATAAAATTGTCTCTGAAGTACCAGATTGACCACGAAAAGAAGCTGTCACAAAATTTCGGTTTGCAACAGGACATGACTGTCTCGCTACCCACCTTCATCGTCTGGGAATATTTGAACAATCCTCTCTGTATGCTGTGTAGGACTGGTGTCAATATGGATTCTGCCCACCTACTCCACTGTTCTGCACTAACAACTTCCACACTCCATCAACGCTATTGGGAGGCAAGAGGGAAAATGATCTCACTACAAACCTCCTAATCTACTTAAGATTATTCTATTTATATTTCTATAGTGTTTTATGTTATGTTTTTCTATTGTGTATAATTATTGTAAATATGTTAATAAGGTCTGTCATGAATGATCTGTATTTTCAAGTGCCCTGCATTAAATAAATAAAAAAATAAACGTTGCAGAATTTCTTACGAGGATCTTCCGTCAACTACAAGAACAACTAGAACAATAATTGAACAATTGTAAAACTGTAAATATCCCGTGATATACCATTGGTGAACACGGGTTGTAACATATATGTAAATAAAAAAAGGCACGGTTCTTAGAATGTGCCCTCAGAGTGGGAAAATATGCGCCATCTAGGCTAGCATAGAGCTGACCAAGGAAACTTTTTACATAGAAGATCTGAGACACAGCCTACCATCTACAGAAGCCAGCAACAAACTACTAGAACGGAGAAGAATGAAAAGAGCGGAGACAGACATCGACGTTTATGGGACGACTGCAATGATCGACCGCAACTGGACTAAAGAGAATCAGGAGCAGAGGCACACCATTACAAGACTTAGCCATACACGGCTTCCACCACAAAATATGTAAGAACAAGACGTTCCATATCACGAACGACAAATATAGATAGATAGATAGATAATGGAATTTGCCTTTTTTTTTTTCAGAAGAAAGAAAATACATATGCATTTACATTGCGGGGGCCTGCTTGGCCGTACGTGCATTATTTTTCCATGATTAAAATAATAAAACTAATAATAATATAAACAAATACCTACACATATACCTGTATCAAAAAACAATAACAGGCTACATATAAGTAAAATCTATGTCCACACTACATCACAATAATACATATCTACACTCATCCATGAAAAGACCATGTGTATAAATACATAAAGGAAAAAAGTATCATTCTGTACATTAATATTAAAAAAATGCTAGAAAACAAATTGGGAAAACACACACACATACACCCACACACTCCCACACATATACACACGCGCACGCTCATACCCCCCTCCCCCCGTCCCTGCAGACATCAAATGTACTATCAGACTATTCAACTTATCAGACCTATTTATTATATAATATAATTAAAGATCGAAAACAAAGACTATATTGAGATTCTTCTTATTGATGAAACATATATCCTTTTTCTACAATTTTTCTATATCTCAATTTCCTTACTGTACCCAAAAATTTGCATGTTTTTGATTCACTCTCGATCTGTCCTAAAATATTCCAACACGCCACTCTCCCTCGATCCGACCTGAGAAATCTCTCCGGCAGCAACTGTAATCTAAGTTGTCCTGTCTCTCTACAGAATGCTATAATATGCTGCTAGTTTTCATGGTCGACAAATGTATGCGTGAATTATGCGGGCAGAGATGCAACCAATATCATATCTCTGAGTGCCACGAGAGAACTAAATCGATCTCCGATTATAGCAAAGAACAATACCCGTTCGGGTGAACCTTTCATCTTTATAAAGGGTGATGCTGCACTTCCAATACCAAAGTCTGGTCTAATCTTTCAAAGCGAATTCTTCCATTCTTTCTTCATTTTATATATCTTACTTAAAGTTACGGCAAACAGGGAACGTATTATTAGTTAATCTGAGTGAATAGGAACTTGGTTGTGCCACACTCCTCCTCTATAATTAACTGACTGTAACGCGCAGTGGAGCGAGAAGAAATAACTGCAGCTGCGAACCTCCTCTTCCTCCTCCTCCTCAAATAATATTTCGATACATTTCTGTCAAGCGATGGACTCACACATCTGGTGTTGCCAATTGTTCCGTCACATACATACGTCACTACAAGGGGACGAACCTCAATCCAGGTTTAAAATGTGGGATAATTTCCCGCCTTCTAATTAATTTAAATTGCAAATTTGCAATTTAATAAATAATCTGCAAGTGTGTACCATATCTTGGGTCAATAATTACAAGTTTAGGTACCTGTGAGAGAGATGTACAGACTAAAATTGCAATGGCAAAAAATGCAACTAAGACATTACATGGAGTAATTTGGAACAAAAATATTACAAAGGAAACTAAAATGAAAATGTATAAGAGCATAATACAGAATATTTTGTCATATGGAAGTGAAACTTGGTCTTTGACGGAATTACAAAAGAATAAAATTAGAACAGTTTAATTTGATTATTTTAGAAGAAGCCTCCAAAAAAACAAGACAGGATAAAATAAGAAATGAATTCCTTTGGAGAGAAATGAATGTCGCCACATCTGTTGTTAAGAGGATTGAAAATCAAACACTTAAATGGTATGGCCATGTACTAAGAATGGAAAATGAAAGATGACCAAAAAATATATACCAATGGTCACCCCCTGGAAGAAATAAACGTGGCAGACCTAGATGGAAATAGAAAATCTACGTCAGAACAATAATGGATGATAGGAATTTGGAAGAGGGAGATTGGAATGATAGAGATAAATGGAAACTGAAGACGGCAAACCTATAAGTGGGGGAAAGCCGTAATAAAAAAGTGTGTACCACGGAGTATATCTAAATAAACAGTAAATAATCCGTGACATGATAATTTCCAAAGCTAAGATCTACTAAATTCGTTCCTATCACTGCAAGAAGGAACAGTACGGTCTGTCTAGTGGTAAGCGTGACATAATCTCTCAACCTTAACTTTGGTTTTTACAAACGGAATTCGATACATCTATTTACAAAGTAACTACTCGCTTATCACGAGGCTGAGTGAATCCCGTTCCAGACCCTATGTATAAAGAAAAAATAATGGTAAGCCAGAAATCGAGCCTGGCACTTTAGGATATTAGTTTGACATGCTAACAATTACATCAGGTTGCAATGCAACATCTGCTACTAGTATAACATATAAATCGAATTGAATTGGGCATTTGCTATGTTGCTTCATAATTGTATTTTTATTATGTGTACAGAATATAATAATAAAATATTTAAAAGGAAACACTTTTAAAATCTCACAAAACAATGGCGGTTCCAACACTACTATATGGATCGGAACACTGGGTCTTAACCAAAACCAGGAATGAAGAATAGAAACGTCAGAAATTAGGTTTCTGAGGAGTGTGGCTGGCTTACAATAACAAATCGAAAATGAAATGCAAATATAGGAAGAGAACTAAATATATTCAAATTATTAGATATATTTACACAATACAGAGATGAATGGATGGACCACATCAATAGAATGGATAACAATAGAATTTCGAAACAGATTCTTCATTACAAACCACTAGGACGAAGAAATATTGGAAGACCCAGTAAAAGATCGACAGACCAATTGTAACATGAGATCGGAACAGATCAGCAGACCTAATCCTTAATGATGACAATGATGATGATTGAAAGAAAAGGTTTGCACATTTTCTACGGCCTATTTGCCTCTCAGTTTCGGTTTATTTTTGACTCTAGTGACATAGGTTCTAATATGTGTAAAGGTAAATTGATACCACTACAGGCCAGAGGAGGTCCTTGGGATAGTTGGAGGTTAAGTCTCCCACTTTTTCTAATCGGCACCTGATGTCAGCCGGGTTGTCAGCCCTTCGTGACGGCTGACTTTACCCTGGAACAACCGTCTGGTACTCATTTCTGTTAGAGCCTGAGTCGACCCCATGGTCTCCATGGGTTGGGTCGGTTTAAAAATCCTCATCCCAGCGGGACTCAAACCCTCGGCCTTCCGGTTTTTAGTGTATTGCCTTAACCAATTATGCTACGCCGTGCCCCCTTTTAATATGTGCAGATATCAATATTTTGTGGTAACAACTGTTTACAAATTAAAATGCTATATGTCATGTAATTAACGTGTGTGTGTGTGTGTGTGTGAGTGTGTATATATATATATATATATATATATATATATATATATATATATATATATATAATGGAAGTGCACCACACACCATAATTTACATTTCATCCATCCATAGTAATTCTGCCCGAGGGCAGATCTTTCACTGCTATCATAGCATTTTCATGCTATGCTTGCAGCTTTACTAGGGAATTATAGGTGTGGTAGCTTCCCGTTGCTTTCCACACCGGTGAAGGTCGACGATGATAATGATAACGATGATGATGATGGCCGGATGATTTTCGGAGACCGTTGGGCCTAAGCTTCCTGACATTTCTCTTACAGGTGAGGAAAAATCCCGATAAAAACCTCACCCAGAAAAACTGCTCCGACCGGAGATCGAATCCGGGCCCGCTGCGTGAGAAGGCAGCACGCTACCTCGAGACAACAGCGGTGGACATAATTTACATTTAGGGTTCGCAATTTTCTTGTATTTTGGTTACATTCAGAACAAAATCTCCGATACCGTATTTTAAAAAATGTAACCTTTAATTTTGCACTTTTAATAGGCCAATATTATTAACATAGTCCTGTTGTCGGTGGTTTACTCAAGTCAATATATGATACAAAAATACATAATGAGAATAACCAACCATACCATAATGAGAAATAACTGTAAATATAAAATGGTGAACATATCCTATGAAAATTAATTAACAACTTAGATCAGTGATACTTGTAGAAATGTAATAAGAATAACAATTGGGACAGAATATGGTTGGATGATAGTGTAATGGTGGATTATCACAAGATGTGGATTTAATACAGGGGTTTATTAGAAGGAATCCTCGGAATGTGAGAATGTTATGCTCGCGGTCTAGTCAGGTTGGGTTCGGTGAGCGATCAGGAAACTTATCTCAGGGAATAACGCAAGGAACTGTAGGGGCAGCAATATTATTTTCAATAATTGTAGTTTATAAATCACTCGATTTATTTAAATCGTATTCACTATACTTCAATTCGATACCATGAAAAAACATTTGATTATACTTTGTGTTAGCAATCTGATTTTGCGTTAGAATACTGAAGAATTATTATTATTAAAATAATAATATAACGTTATGGATAAATATCCGCGATGTAGTTTAATCTATGTTTTCCCCTTAGATATCTGGGAGGCTTCTCGCGATTACAATGAAACTTTTTTTTATGTTCTCCCTTAGCTAATTGGGAGACTTCTGTTACTGCACGCGTCTCAATTTGGTGTCTCATTGAAAACCTCAGTATTCTTTCGATCGTCAGATCGCTACAGGAGGAGGGATACATTTTTTTTTTCTTATTGGTTTAAATATATGAGCACATATATTACAGATATATAAAAAGGTGTGGCTTTTCGAGCCACTTGTCTACAATGTTGCCAAGTTGTTTCTCGTTGGGCCTTTGAGTTTTTTTTTATTAAATTAATTTTTATGTGTAGTTCGTAGTAATACAGTATCTAAATTAATATTTGAAACTTATCCTGACATAGTGATGTTTCCCTTGTCACTCATAAATATTATTTTGACTGATATTTTAATCTCATTTCAAATAGACGTCCTGACACATTTTCAATAACAAAGGTTTGGTATCTATTGTATTCAGGTATCTGGGTCTACCTTTGTCATCCCCTATGACTTCTAGACTTTCTGGCTTCAACCATATTGGCATAACCCAAATTTAACCAAAAGCGTTTTCTAAGTAATTTTTAATATGAGGAAATCAACTTTTATATGATTAATAAAATCGATTCAGTAATATGATCATTGGATTTCTAATAAAATTCTGATTAATTAAAGTCCAAACTCGTTATGTTTCTCTATATTACATTTTTATCTCAAATTACTGGCCTGTAATTATAAAATCTACATTTAATGATATGTATAGTTAATATCTGAAACTAGAACAATCTGGAGCGAAATTTCGCGTTACACAATATAACATCAATTGAGCGTCCATCGTTGTGGTCTCGAGGTAGCGTGCTGCCTTGTCACGCAGCGGGCCCGGGTTCTATCCCCGCTCGGTGAGTTTCCTGGGTGTGGTTTTTTCGGGGTTTTTCCTCATTTGTAAGATAAATGTCAGGATAATTTAAGGCCCAAACGGTCACGGAACATCGTCTGGCCATCATATCATCAGTATCATATTGACCTCATTAGATTAAGTTTAGGTTTAAGGCCTCTCCTGGCGCATCATTACCCATCGTCATCACTCATCACATCATTGGGGCAGCGTAACCCCGCCTTTCAGGCGCCCCAACCTCAGAAGTGGGTTACAATACGCCAGTGCCAGAAGAGAATACCTGAAATGTCGAATCACAAACAGGTGACATTGAACAAAGAATCAATAGAACTACGGTTCTAAGAATATTGTTATTGAAAATGTTGATTAAGCCTAGACTGGATTAAAAATACAGATAACTTTATAAATGTGAAGTTAAGATTTTTTTCGTATTGAAATAATAGAATAAACAGAGTAAGGGTCGGTTTCACCAACAGAGGTAACCGTATTACGCCAGTTTTCCCCGTGTATAATGCATAGCTTAAACTGGCGTAATACAGTTACCTCTGTTGGTGAAACCGATCCATAATGCATTTAAAAATGGACTTAAAGAGGAAATTCGTTTTATTGTGAACCTTCCAGATATCCACGAATATTTCAGTTAATTATTTTTATCAAAGCTTGTGTATCTTAAATCCAGAATGTATCAAATAAATATTTAGTTTATGCCTTAAAATATTTATCTTGAAGGAAGAAACATAAAATATCCAAAGATGTCACTTCTATTAAAATTACTTGGTTACTAGGTTATATAGATCAACTTTATAAGTTTTTATTTAATATCTATTAATTTTATAATATATAAAAACATATTAAATTATTAGGTTTTGGAATTAAAAAAGATAGGAAATACAGGATCCTACGAGTTATGACGTTATTATTATCATTATTATTATTTTATTATTATTATTATTATTATTATTATTATTATTATTATTATTATTATTATTATTATTATTGTCGGCCGCGGTGGACTAGTGGTTATGCTCCTTGCCTCTGATCCCGAGGGTCGTGAATTCAAACCCGGCCGGAGTCGATGAATTTTTTAGGACGGAAAAATCCAAGGAGCAAGTCCTCCGGGAAGGACTTTAAGTCGTGGGTACCAAGTCTGAAAATTGTCAGGCTCGTAAAAAATCCTTAAGCCTGAATGAAAAGGCCTGTAAACAAAATTTACCGAATTTTCCCGTCCTAGTACTACCTTGGTTTCCTAGATGTCATATGAGGCGGAACGCTGACCACAGACCACTCAAAATGACATCTATACGAAAACAAGTGTAACTAAATTAGTATGGTTCCAATTCCCTTTAGGGAGAGAGCGATCAAATCTCTGTTAAGAGAAAAACGGGCTTATAAGATTACAATATTATTATTATTATTATTATTATTATTATTATTATTATTATTATTGCAATATATATTGCGTTATTTATGGGGTAAATATCACAATAAGATAAAGACACAAGATGTCTATTGTTTTGAACATTGAATATTCATTTATAAACAATGCTATTAATATATATATATATATATATATATATATATATATATATATATATATTGTTGATTTATTAAATAAAATAGTTTATTACATTTATCAGCCCTCCATGGTATTTTTACCTTGTCGTGGTGGAGTGGCTTGCGTGCTTAAATGATCCTGAGAACTATGCCGGCGGTAGCATTGCTGCCGATAGGGTTACCCATGCCGGACTGGTCGACGGTGATAAGCCAGACGAAAAAAGTACCTTGGTCGAAAGAGTGACGATCTTTCACCGTAAAAATACAACCGTCAAGAAATGCGGACATGGGTTCAACTGGGGTAAAATTTTCCGGAGGTCAAATAGTCCCCCATTCGGTTCTCCGGGCGGGGACTACTTCAGGGAACCCATGCCAAAGGCTCAAACATAGGGACATGTTCCTAGGAACATGGAATGTTAGGACTTTATACAATAGCGGGTAAATAAATTAAACATAGGCTCAATTCTGGAAATGCGTGCTATTATGCATTGCAGAGACTCTTGATATCCCAACTCCTTTCAAAAAACGTTAAACTGAAAATATATAAAACTGTTATTCTACCAGTTATATTATATGGGTGCGAAACATGGACTCTTACTTTAAGGGAGGAAAGGAGATTACAAGTATTTGAGAATAAAGTACTTAGGAAAATTTTTGGACCAAAGAGAGATCAACAGACAGGTGAATGGAGAAGACTACACAACAATGAACTACATGGTCTTTATAGGAAGCCAGATATAATAAGAACAGTTAAGTCTCGTAGACTGCGATGGGCAGGACATGTTGCACGTATGGGGAATGAAAGACTTGCATGGAAGCTTCTTGTAGGAAAGCCAGAGGGAAAACGCCCAGTTGGTAGACCAAGAATGAGGTGGGAGAATAACATTAACTATGATTTGAGGGAAGTAGATTATACAGGGAATGATTGGAAATTATTAGCTCAGGATAGGGATGTATGGAGAGCGTATGTCCGCGCGGCCATGAACCTACGGGTTCGATAGTGCCAGTGAGTAAGTAAGTACATTTATCAGCATTGAAGCAATTGAAATAAATTTATAGTTTGTCTGTTTAAATGAATACGGAGACTTACGAGATTATAACGCAAAAACAATTCAAATTAAAAGAAAAATTATGTGGAAATGCGATCAAATTACTAATATTCTATCAAATAAAGTAAACAACCTTTCTCTAGAAAGCCCGAATGATATTTCATATAATTTTATCTTAATTCTTACAAAACTTACTGTACGTGATTAGTTCAGATAAATGTTCCATCACATTTTGAATATACAAGTTGAGTAATGTCCCTTATGAACAGTGAATGTGCAGGATTCCAACTTGTGGCAAACTGTCTTCACCGCGGGCCTTTGCAGATGTTTTGAAGTGTGCGTGTGTGTGCTTCTCCGTCTTCTCCTCTAAGATCTAGCGAAATTGATTTTGTGTAAGTCCCAGCTTGCTGAGGTAGGGTTGGGGGAAAGAGGCTATGTGCCCCGAGAGATACTCGCAGAAAACCTCCCTCGTCGTCGTCATTCTAGAGATTCTAAAACCCCTTCAACTGCCCAATCTTCATCTCTCTGATTACAACCAACTCTCCCAAAAAACACAGATACCAGTTTTGCAACATTTAACTCATCATTCTATATATTAATACGTGAAGAAACAACTTTGTTCTCATTTTTAAGCATATTGCGTGCACGGAGGAGTGTGATATTTGGCAAAATTAAAGTTCATATAGAGAAGGAGTGCAGAAAAATAAAATTTATGTATAATATGTGTTATAAATAAATTAAATTAAAAAAAATAAAATAAATTGTTTCTACGGAATTTATGTGTATTATTTATTTGTGTACTCATTCCTTTACGTTCATACTCAAAGTGCGTTGTTGCAAAAAGAAAATTGTGCAACAGCAACGTGAATAGACTTACACTCGCGTATTTACTATTAGTGGTTTTAAAAATGCGAGTATATTTCATTATTTATATTTAAATTAAACCCTGTCTAATCTTGGTGTCAGTAATTTCATCACATACACACACACACGCGCACACACACACACACACACACACACACACACATATATATATATATATATATATATTATAAATATATTTTTGACATTTGGCAATGAAGGCAAATATGATATGAAAAAAAAAAAAGAATGCTTGAGTCGGGATTTGAACTCGAGTTTTCTTCTTTTCATATCATATATATATATATATATATATATATATATACACACACATACATACATATTCGCACCTACTTCCATTATGCCTCGACATAGTACACTGACGGGTCGGAGTGAGAGACAAAGAAGAAGGGATATATATATGTCAACATCGATAAAGCGTCACTGCTATAAAGTAAAAATGTTCTCTTTAATTTGCTTACTTGTTATAGTCAGCTACTAGATGGCAGTGAAGACCGAGTTCTCGCGACATCTAGTAATAATGGAGAATATAATACATATATAAGAAAAATAAATGTTTGAATTGGATTCGCCTGGTGGTGTAATGGATATCACACTGAGGTACAGACTCAGAGATCCGGGTTCGAATCCCGTCCAGGCATTTATTTTTCTTATCATACCATATATATATATATATATATATATATATATATATATATATCCGTACACATAAAACAGGCCAAATGCAAATTTAAATAGTGTACAAAATAATGTCAAATGACGCGTTATTGTTTTCTAAATATGGTTTAGCCAACTTATACCACATATTTCCTATCGTTCATATTTTTTAAAATGAATCTAAAATTAATGCATAATGACGTATTTGTAACAAAATTAAAAAAAATAATGAATTGTGGTCGAATTTCGACCGCTGGGCGACCACTAGTAAATATAAGTACTTATTAATGGCATGTAAGAGACATGCGTTAGATAATTAATTCTTAAAATTAATATAAAATTATGGAATATTCACGTGAAAGGTCCGTCTCCTCAACTTAATTAATCATTTAACTGTAGCGCTTTCGGGACTTGTCCCATCATCGGCAGGATTCAAAACTGGTGTTTCACTGAAGATCTGGTAGAGGGGGTTGCATGTATTGGGTTCGTTTTCGTTTATCAGGCTGTCGTTGTGAGCTGCTTTTATAATTTCCATCTCTTCGAGTACGTTTATCTTCGCTGGATTAAACGTACTCGAAGAGATGGAAATTATAAAAGCAGCTCACAACAACGACAGCCTGATAAACGAAAACGAACCCAATACATGCAACCCCCTCTACCAGATCTTCAGTGAAACACCAGTTTTGAATCCTGCCGATGATGGGACAAGTCCCGAAAGCGCTACAGTTAAATGATTAATTAAGTTGAGGAGACGGACCTTTCAGGTGAATATTCCATAATTTTATATTAATTTCGAATAATGCCTCAACGGAACACATCATGAATCTTATAAAAGTTGATTTATTCTTAATCGTAAAGAATTTTCCTAAAGAAACATACATTGCATATTTGGACAATTTTCAAGAAAAACTTTTATTAGACCAATCAGATTAAACAGGAAAAGTTCCTTAACAAGGTAAGGAATATAATCTACACGTAAAGAGAGCTATGATATGAAGATCACAAACGAATTTTTTACGGTACAATCTTCGGAAATACTTTACAATGTGTGACGCAAACAATTTTTCTAAGTTGTAATCATAGACCATGCGCATGCCAACTGACGCGAAGCGGTTTACACTATGGAATCACGGGATGCAGCCAACATATACACCATATTTGAACCCGCGATGTCAACGAACTTAAAGCTAACCTAGCGCAATTTAAGTACTCTAACCTGTGAATGCTGATTTTATTTAGTGTAAATTAATAATTAATTGTCGGTCGCGGTGGACTAGTGGTTATGCTCCTTGCCTCTGGTCCCGAGGATCGCGGGTTCAAACCCGGCCGGGGTCGATGGATTTTTAGGACGGAAAAATCCAAGGAGCAAATCCTCAGGGAGGGACTTTAAGCCGTGGGTCCCGAGTCTGAAGATTTTCAGGCTCGTAAAAAATCCTTAAGCCTGAACGAAAAGGCCTCTAAGCAAAATTTACCGAATTTTCCCGTCCTAGTACTACCTTGGTTTCCTAGATGTCAGTATGAGGCAGTGCGCTGACCACAGACCACTCAAAATGACATCTATACGAAAACAAGTGTAACTAAATTAATATGGTTCAAATTCTTCCCTGTAGGGGGAGAGCGCCTAAATCTCTGCAAAGGGAAAAACATGGGCTTACAAAAAAAATAATTAATTATTACAGACTCTATGTTGGCTGCACTGGAACACAGAATAATCGTTAAAATCAATATGGCTGCCACGTCTTCATGTACTTCAATATCGTGAAAAAAATATATTCGAATAATCGTTAGAAAACATGTAAAAATTATTGTAAATGGCGGGAAATAATTTGAAGAGTCAATCCTTAAGAACAACATTCTACAGGAGTTTAAGAAGGAATTAAAAAAGTCACGTCACAGGTTGTAAAGTTTAGCCCAATCTTCAATGATATGTCGATTTAAATTTGACCAAATTATCTAAGTCAGAACGGAAATAAACGAATAAAGGAAAACGAATCTTTCGGCTGCTCGAAACATAATCCAAATTTGTTTATTTACCCATTAAAATCTCTTATGAATTAATTGGGCATGTGTGGGCCTCTAATCACACTCTCTTAGAAATTATAAGTTATTTACCTGGTTGAGATTTCAGATAACAGGTAAACTGTTATATCTTACAACATTTTTTACAAAATTTACCATTCTTAAATCTATGTATGATTCATTATTAATTAATATATAGACCTAATTTTCTTTCGTAGAAAATAATATCTTGATTTTCTCAATGCGAAAGCAGTCAATTAAGTAGATTTTCTAGAGATCAGTTGTAGTTAACTCTCGAAATGATATGCATGTCAGAAGCGGAAATCCAGTCCGAAACTAATTTTTTGCGCGATTGTGCGTTTTGTCGTACTCACCAGCAATGGGGACCGTTATTGAAAGTTCAACTTCCTACATTTCGGGGTTGGCAACCTAAATAACTATAGGCTACTGTAATATTACATTTACACCCATGTGCGGGAAGTAAAACCACTGCCCTCTATGTATACTACGTACAATGTATATGCAGAAAATATGAAAAAGGTAGTGTTAATATACATTATACGAAACAAATCACTGCATTTTGAATGAACTGAACTTTATTTGAAACAATATAAAACAATAAATACGTACTTGCGGCCATGTTATCAATAATTAATTGTTCTCAAGGCCTCCTGTTGTTTCAACTAATAAACATTGCCCACACTGTTAACGTTAGTCAATTGTTTATAATGAACGCACATATTTCCAACAAAGATGTTATTATTTTACTATTATTTGTTATTTTGAAAACACCATCGCGCAAAAATAATATACAACGCACGTTTGTGAAGTGTTTTGCAGAATATTGGAAATTAAAAACCTCGCAGTCACTCGGTTTTTAAAATTTTCCTCGATTCTGTAAAAACTACTTACCAACCTCGCATCGTAATATGCAATTATAACAAGAGATGTTGAGTGATTATAAATTACTCAATTAGAGCTTACATTTCAGGCATGGAGAGATTAACAATTTCAGATTAATTAATTGATTAATTAATTAATAGCCTTAAAACATAAGAACTGATATCACCTCAAGACCACGATCTGTGACATAATGTGTCACTGAGCTCTCATGACATAGATGCTGTCGCGAGTTACGTAAGTATGACGTCAAGATGACGCAATATGCTTGCATATGGCCGACCTGAGTATATCATTATTCTAAATATGATAAAAGAATACGGCAATAAATGCAATGAACACTTACAAAGTACACCGTGTCCCATTCAAACCTCCCATATTTTAATTACTCATAGCTCTCAATGTATGCGGAATTATGAAATGAGGTTGGTATTAAAAGAAAGAGAAACTCAATGAATTTTTGTTTTCATTGTTGCAGTTAATTCACGTGTCACTTGTTGGACAATAATGACATAAAACAAAATGGCAACTCCTCAGTAACGAATACAAACTGTTTTCTCATATGCAGAGACGAAGTCAATAATTACAGTACAAAGAAATTAGCAGAGAAAATATGGAGGAAATGCACATGATTGGAAGAACATTAAGGCATGGCTTGAGAAGTTTCTGGCGACTGGAAGCATTAAAAAATAATCAGGAGGTGCTCGTACACGTGTTTCAGAAGAAAAGATTGAAGAAATTAGCGCAGGATAGAGGTGTTTTAGCGTGTGGCAATGAAAATGTTTTGAGTTTCTGTTTCGTTCAATACCGGCCCGATTTCATAATTCCGCATACTTTGTTAGTTATGATTAATTAAAATGTGGGAGGTTTGAATGGGACACCCTGTATTTCGGAATATCTCTTACAAAAATCTTGTATTCAGTAAATACAATGCGTAAGGAAGGTGATCCATAGAGCGTTCCAGAATGAGATACCGGAACCAAATCATAACAGAAGGAACAGACCAGATGGACTGAACCATAAATTGAATTTTGATAATGATGTTATTATTTACTTTACTTTTTGACAACCGCCTCTACTTTCTCCTTTCTTTACAGGTTCACCACAATTTACGAATGAAAGCAGATTAACGGGTGTTCTACGTGCGCACCGTTGTTTATAAGTAAGTTTTCGCACATTTAAGGCCAACTTGAATAGCTATTTTATTACATTTTTATTGTAATATTAAAATATGTGCCAATTTTTAACAAAACTTAATTATCAATTTTAATATGTTCAAATATTGTAACGTGCCTTGCATAGCGCTATTGAGTCGCCCCTGGCGAGTTAGATTACCCGCAAACCGGCAGAATTGTCTGGAGTGTGTTGCCAGATGATAAGCCAGACGAAAAAAAGTACCTTGGTCGAAAGAGTGACTATCTTTCACCGTAAAAATACAACCGTCAAGAAATGCGGACATGGGTTCAACTGGGGTAAAATTTTCCGGATGTCAAATAGTCCCTCATTCGGTTCATCGTGCGGGGACTACTTCAGGGAACCCATGCCAAAGGCTCAAACATAGGGACATGTTCCTAGGAACATGGAATGTATAGGTAGCCAGATATAATGAGAACAATTAAGTCTCGTAGACTGCGATGGGCAGGACATGTGGCACGAATGGGGAATGAAAGACGTGCATGGAAGCTTCTTGTAGGAAAACCAGAGGGAAAACGCTCAGTTGGTAGACCAATAATGAGGTAGGAGAATAACATTAACTATGATTTGAGGGAAGTAGATTATACAGGGATGATTGGAAAACATTGTCTCAGAATAGGGATATATGGAGAGCTTATGTCCGCGCGGCCATGAACCTACAGGTTCGATAGTGCCAGTGAGTAAGTAAATCTTGCATAGCGACGTTTGAATTGTGCGGTGAGTCGCCCCTGGCGAATTAGATTACCCGTAAGCCGGCAGAATTGTCTGGAGTGTGTTGCCAGATGGTTCTACCGGTGTCTCTCTCTCCTTTGGAGAAGGGTCCGTTCCTAGAGGATTCTGGGCGTCGAAGTTACTCGAAGCCGTTTCCACAACTTTCCTCTGGCTTATATAAGAACAGAGGCAGGCAGGGGAGTCAGTTTTTTGTTTGACGCCGGCGATAGCAGTCAGTCTGCGGCAGCGAGTCTAGTTGTGAATAATGTGACGATAAGTTGTGGAGAATTGACTTATCAGTGAGTGGAAAAGTGTTCTAACTGAGATAACAATCAAAAGAAGATTATTTCGGAAATTGTAATTGTAAATAGAAGTTTGTTGTTAATAGAAGAATTTAATAAAGTGTTTTGTGAAATTTTGAATAAATTCATTGTGCTTATTACGCCCTAATAACGTAGAAGGAAAAATCGAGGCTATCAGGTCACAATACATTATTTCGTGGGTTAAACTTAGTATTCATGCTACAAGGTTAATTACAACGCCTGAGGTGAACTCCTACACTTCAAAAATTTGCCGGTGACACGATTACATATTCGAGAATTCTTCTACGTATCACATCGTAAATCGAGAATACATTAACTATGATTTGAGGGAAGTAGCTTATACAGGGAATGATTGGAAAGCATTAGCTCAGGATAGGGATGTATGGAGAGCTTATGTCCGCGCGGCCATGAACCTACGGGTTTGATAG
Organism: Diploptera punctata; assembly: GCA_030220185.1. Taxonomy (NCBI): domain Eukaryota; kingdom Metazoa; phylum Arthropoda; class Insecta; order Blattodea; family Blaberidae; genus Diploptera; species Diploptera punctata. Next base: position 410,355 of record JASPKZ010007246.1, on the reverse strand, counting down.
TGCCAGTGAGTAAGTAAGTAAGTAATCATATCGTATATCACTGTAATTTTGAAAGAATGAATGATTTTACCTCCCTAAAATGGGAAGTGTATATTATAACAGGAAGGAGTATAGCAATAGATATACAGTTGCCTAAATGTAAATATTGATATAACCACCTAAGTGCTAATATGGAAGGCTATTCTAGTTTAGAGTAAATTATACAAGTAAAACTACGATATCTTGCTACCCAGAAGAAGTTATCTGCCTGTCTTTATGATGAATCAATGCTAATAAAATGCATTGTTAAAACCCCTTGAGGTGGAGAGTAATAAAATATAATACGTTAAAATATATCTTCTTAGGTAAGATCCGTCGTCCTCAAATTATAAAATATGTATTCTTTATGCCTGTAGGCCTTTCAGAACATCCGTTCCATCTCCAGCAGGTCTTTGTTCGCTACAATATCTAGTATGATGGTTGATGCTGCTGGTCCATTAGGACCACAACATGCGTATTTCCTTTAGGACCAGCAGCATCAACCATCATACTAGATATTATAGCGAACAAAGACCTGCTGAAGATGGAACGGATGTTCTGAAATGCCTACAGACATAAAGAATACATATTTTATAAGTCGAGGACGACGGATCTTACCTAAGAAGGTATATTTTAACTTATTTTATTTTATGATGGACATATTTACAATCATTCATCTCAGTTCGCACTGATACTAAACAGAGTCCAATTAATTTTCAAACAAATTTCCATATGATTTACATGGGATGGAACAAATCAGGCCGAGCTACCTTGGTAGTAAGAGAGTCTGGAGTAGAATAGAATAGAATAGAATATGGAATTTATTGCCTTTTTTTTTCAGAATAAAGAAAATACATATGCATTTACATTGCGCACGGGCCTGCTTGGCCGTACGTGCATTATTTTTCCATGAATAAAAAATAAAACTAATAATATAAACAAATACCTACAAATACACCTGTATCAAAAAACAATAACAGGCTACATATAAGTAAAATCTATGTCTGCACTAAATCAAAATAATACATATCTACATTCATCCACATTCCGTACATTAATATTTAAAAAAAATGCTAGAAAAAAACAAATTAGAAAAAAAAAGCACACACACATACACCCACACACCCCCCACACATATACACACCGCACGCTCATACCCCCCTCCCCCCGTCCCTGCAGACATTAAGTGCACTATCAGACTATTCAACTTATCAGACTACTTATTATATAACATGATTAAAGATCGAAAACAAAGACCATATTGAGATTCTTCTTATTGTTAATACATATATCCTTAATCTACAATTTTGTTATATCTCAATTTTCTTACTGTACCCAAAAATTTGCATAAAATAGAGCAAGAAGACGAGATTCTTCAGAGTCAGCCCTTAGCTTAGGCAGACCGCGTAGCGACTGGTTGAGGGTAGGAGGGGGATGCTGCTGCCTTAGTCAGGAAACCGTCGTCGTGGATTCTCGCGGCGGGTTGCATAGAGAGGGAGGGGGAGCTCCGACATGTCAGGAGCAGACGGACGGAGTAACGAACCGAAAGAGAGAATGAAGGCTACTGGTTGGAAGAAAATGAAAATCCACGCCCCGTGCGTCTAACAACACATCATGCATTTCACTAAAATTTCCTCCAAGAAATAAAATATAAAATGAGAATAAATAAATTAGAGTCAGGAACGTACATTAACATACAATTTCAAAACAAGGTGAGGACCTTCCGAGAACGAGATCAACATTAATACAGTCTGAATTAAAACTGACTTCCATTTACCCTAGCTTCAATTTACTTCTGCCTTCATACACACACACACACACACACACACACACACAAACACACACACATACACAGAAACACATTACACACACATACACGCGCGCACACACACACACACACACGTATTTCCTCTCTTTTGAAAAAAGGCAATGAATTCCATTCATTCATTATTTCACAAAAACACAAACAAAAAAACACAAAAACAAAAGAACACACCAACAAAACACACACAAAATTCATAAAAAACACACGTAAAACACACAAACACACGCACAAACATGTGTATTTCCTATCTTTTGAAAAAAAGGCAATAAATTCCATTCATAAAACACAAAATTCACAAAAAACACAAAAACACAAGAACACATCAACAAAACACATACAAAATTCACAAAAACTACACAAAAATACACACGTAAAACACACACACTAACACACATGTGAAACACACAAACACACAAACATGTGTATTTCCTTTCTTTTGATAAAAGGTTATAAATTCTATTCATTCATTCATTCATTCATTCATTCATTCATTCATTCATTCATTCATTCATAAAACACAAACAAACAAAAAACAAAAGAACATACCAACAAAACACACACAAAATTCACAAAAACCACAAAAGCACACACGTAAAACACACACACACTAACGAACACGCAAAACCCACAAACACACACAAACATGTGTATTTTCTTTCTTTTGTAAAAAGGCAATAAATTCCATCCATCCATTCATTCATTCATTCATTCATTCATTCATTCATTCATAAAACACAAAAAAAAAACACAAAAACAAAACAACACACATAAAATGCACAAAAATCACACAAAAACACAACGTAAACCATATACACACTATCACACACGCATAACACACACGTATGAAGAAGTAATTCTTTTTCCCATGTTGTGGCGATGTTTTGAAGCAGCTAACTCTCTTCATGCCCGATGTTGTAGTAACATTTTGAAGGATTGGTGTCCCAAAAAGAATTACTGGTTCAGGTTGGGTTTTATTTTCGGTAGAGCTGGAATCTCTTCTCAAGGTCGGAAGTTGGTACACTGGATAGGAAAACACTTTAAAATCACTGAAAACTGTTTCTTGTAGAATAATTGTTAATTTATTTACTATTTAATTTTCCAGCAGATCAAGTAAATATAGGTGGTATTATTCTTCACCGTCAATTAAAATTAAATTATTTTAATTTCTTGAGTCAACTATTCTTCTTGTATTAACTATCACATTTTATCAGGACAACTCTTATCGCTGCTATGTTTGTTGAAAGTTGTATGCAGAATGAATAGTGTAATTCTGTTATAATTTTAAAGAACATTATTACATCACATGATATGTTTAACTTCTATTGGTTAATATAATGTTTAAATTTGATTTGTTAAATCAAAAATTTAATTGTTTTAACATCCAATCAGAGTTCAGTATACTTTTATTTAAAAATATAAAGTTAAGCAGATGTTCTTATTACAGTTATAACAGAAAACTTTATAATTCTGACAACAATGACTTAAAACAATTTTTAAAAGCATTATTAAGAAAGGATGTTATGTAATACAATTTCTTTAATTGTTACTGAGACATTTTTATTCAACAATGAATTATTTAGATGTTTTTCTTTATTTAAGTTATATATAAATATATAAATATTAAAAGAATTTTAAAGTATAAAATTATTAACTTTAACTTTCATATTTATTATGATATTAAAATCCTGCTATACGCAACACACAAACACACACGTAACACACATACAAAAATACACAAACGTACACAAAAACAAGAACACAAACACTCAAACACAAACGGACTCAAACACACCCACACAAACACTCAAAAACACAAAAACACGCAAACGCACAAACACACACACACACACACACAGTAACTTGTAGAAGGGTATCTAATTTTAATCCCTAAATAACAACAATATGTTATCATATTTACGTGGTTTTAATTACAATTTCAGATACTTGGTTGCATTCACAGGTTGTATATTAAGGGCCTAATTTGTATCTTACCAGTTAAAAGTGTGGAATAATCTAAGCATTCTCTTAAATTTTTGCTAGTACTGTATCATGAAGCAAAAACAACACTTTTATTAGTATAATGATCACATTGATAAATGTTTTTAAATTGTGTCAAATGAAAGTGATATTACAGATCTCGGAAATCGTTAGATTAAACAGAATTAAGCAGTGAAGAGACTTAAACTGCTCTAAAGTATAATTGGTCCCATGTCGTAGTCGAGCGGATAAATACTTCACTCCTTGATGCAGAGGTAAGGGACTTGCATAGGTTCAAGTCCATGGACTATTTAACTCATGCCACAAATGCTAGTCAATGACCAATCACATTTCAATGAATGTTGTTTTACAACCAATGACAGTCGTGTTTCACCTCGCTCTTTATCAGCTCCTGCTTTTGTGATAAAGAAAGCTCCTCCTTTTTAATGTTCTGAACAGGTCAAAGCATTATTTTTCTCCAACAAATACATTGAATATATAGCAAATAATGAAAAGATTCCTTGATTTTACTGAGTTGTTTACTACACAAATAAATGAATAACCCGTAATGTTGATTATGATATATAGTTTGATGTGTTTCATTATTTCTCCACTTGGGTGCACTCTTACAATATTGCGATCTTATTTGGCAATAAATAATATGATCAAGGAGCAGTGAATGAACATAACCTCATATTTCTCATTTGTTTTCAAACATCGCCGTTTACATTAAATATATAAATATTTTAAAATAACTACAGTTAAACAATTATTTGTGAGTAAACAGCTTTATTTTATTCGTTAAATAGTCCTAACAAATGCCATTCTTGATTTCCAAATTCTCTAGATAAATTCACTCCTCATTTCATGAGTCGTGAATTTATCGATAATTTGGAAATCACTCGTGGCATTAATTATGATAAATACTTTGTTTTTTCATTGAATTTCGACCAGTATGGTGCCAATGCCCACTCAGCATCATGAATAATTTGGGTAACTACAATAAATAGTGGCTCCAGATTCAGAAAACCAGCTAAAACTCCTGGAAAACTCTACATGTTGATCACATGTCACCCCTATACTGACTGGATGAAGGTACACATCTGTGATTACATATGTGGATGTGGGCACACACACAAAAACACATTACACAATTATTCAATTATAATTACAACATTGACATATAATTTGTATCAATAAAATATAACTTATTAATACAACAAATTAAAAACTAATAAATAATCCTACTGCTACAGGTTCATCCCACCAGTTCCAGAGAAATTGACATCACCTGACAACTACAGATAGAACAGCAACAACAACTGAAGAGTAAAAATAAAAAAAATGCACGTTACCATAATTGTATGAATAATTGTAATAATCCGAAATGTACACATATTATATTTAAATAAAGAGAAGCCTGGATGCCATCACAAAGCCAAACTTGACAAGATCCCGCGTGATCGATAATTCCGATTGAGGTTCTAAGCGGTCTCCCTCAATCCAAAGAGCAAATGCTGGAATAGAACCCCAAAAGGTTCGCTTCCGACTTCACTCTGCTAATTAACTTCAAATTTGAATTCAAAATTTAAATCGGGGCTAATGTATTTTACAGGAACCCGGGGTTCTACCTATTAAGGAGGACCAAAATGGATCGCTCACCGCCAACACTTAAGTGATGGCCGCAGAGCTCTCCATCTATCTATCTATCTATCCATCCATTTATCTATCCATCTATCTATCCATCCATTTATCTATCCATCTATCTATCCATCCATTTATCTATCCATCTATCTATCCATCCATTTATCTATCCATCTATCTATCCATCCATTTATCTATCCATCTATCTACCTATCCATCCACCTATCTACCTATCCATTCACCTTACTACCTATCCATCCACCTATCTACTTATCCATCCATCTACCTACCTATCAATCCATCTACCTACCCATCCATCCATCCATCCATCCATCCATCCATCCATCCATCCATCTATCTACTCATCCATCCATCTATCTACCCATCCATCCATCTACCTACCCATCCATCCATCTATCTACCCATCCATCCATCTATCTACCTAACCATTCATCCATCTATCTACCTATCAATCCGTCTATCTACCTATCAATCCATCTATCTACCTATCTATCCATCTATCTACCTATCTATCCATCTATCTACCTATCAATCCATCTATCTACCTATCCATCCATGTATCTACCTTCAATCCATCTATCTACCTATCCATCCATCTATCTACCTTCAATCCATCTATCTACCTTCAATCCATCTATCTACCTTCAATCCATCTATCTACCTTCAATCCATCTATCTACCTCCAATCCATCTATCTACCTTCAATCCATCTATCTACCTTAAATCCATCTATCTACCTTCAATCCATCGATCTACCTTCAATTCATCTATCTACCTATCCATCCATCTAATGTATCTACCTATCCATCCATCTATCTATCTATCTAGGTCATCAGCCGTTTGGTAGGGCAAGGCCTTCTAGACATGTCGCGCCAGATGTAGTATTAAAGTATAATTCATATTTAAAATGGCCTAAATAATGTAAGGAGTAATATTAAATATAATCTAGATGACCATCAGTCTGCAATTGGATACTGGATTACATCCACATATGCAATTTACATAGGTAGACGATCATCCACAAACTCTGGGACGATGAATGTCAGCATGTCTGATCTCCACCGTTATAGCTGGTTTCTTCAACCTAGGAGTCACTTCTTATTGCAGATACCCGAATTCCTCATGAGGATCTGTGGTACAGGTTCCAAATTGGCCTTAATTCAAGAGCAAATTTCTTCCTTCAGGAGCACTCGAACTATCTCACGTCCCATAACTCTGCCCCAAGGCATAGTGCTTTGTTCAGTATTTTCTCAAACTGTGTTGCTCACACATCCAAAATAAATTTACGGTTCCTAAAACAAATCATGGGCCTTTTATAAGTTACCATATTTGTAAATTATATGAAAATTACGTATTTATTATTCACAATAAAGTTACCAACAAATGCCGATATATTATTTTTCTCCAGTAAAGTAAGTATATTGCTAGGGGAAAAAGGCAATATTTATTTTTAAAATGTCTGACACTCGCGGATCCCCTGTTAACTGCTAACGGATCCCTAGGAATTCCTGGACCATGATTTAGAAACTACTGCCCTAAACTGTTCTTTTACAGCGCAAGACAATGTATAATAATTATTATAATTTCATTATAATAAAATAGTCCACCGCTGTGGTCTCGAGGTAGCGTGCTACCTTGTCACGCAGCGGGCCCGGGTTGGATCCCCGATCGGGGCAGTTTTTCTGGGTGAGGTTTTTATCGGGGTTTTTCCTCACCTGTAAGACAAATGTCAGGAAAACTTTAAGGCCCAAACGGTCCCCGAAATCATATGGCCATCATCATCATCCTTATCATTATCATCATCACCCTTCACCGGTGTGGAAAGCAACGGGAAGCTACCACACCTATAATTCCCTAGTAAAGCTGCAAGCTTAGCATGAAAAATTGCAGTGAAGGACCTGCCCTGGGGCAGAATTACTATGGATGGATAATAAAATAATAATTATTATAATTTCATTATAATAAAATATACAATTTGGCAACATTGCTTTTAATTAGGATGACGTTTGTCAAGAAAAACAAAAATGATGAACATGAGTTAAAATATGTATGTGAAATATACCATAAACCACATTAAAATAAAATAGCAATAAACAATTTCAAACAAGAACAAGAAAGTCATTTCACCACTTACCAAAATGAACTCCATTTTGAATAATCTGAGGTCGCCACATAAAATTCTTCAAACTGATCACTCACTGAAAAATAAAGGAATATATTTTGGTATAATAATATAATTATATAAAATAAATACAAGAAAAAATTTCAAATTTTAAAAAATGTATGAAATCTGAAATTCGAACTATAGAGAGTTTCCAAAATCTTGCAACTTCATTTCCAAAATCTCTCATTTCCAAAATCTTGCAACTTAAATTAATAAAAGAGTATAAATATAATTAAAAATAAATAATAATAACCAAAAATAAAAAGCACTTTAAATTTTTTAATTTATATAAAAAATTGGAAAATTAAACATACTGTAATATACGATTTTTTTAATATAAAACATATGAAAAGTAATACAATATAACCACTGTTTACTTTTTTCTCAATACCCACCATCTGAGGAGGGTTCAATCAAAGAACGTCAAGTCCATAACAAATTATTTTTACGAAGAAACAAGAAAATTATAACTCCAAACTTTCTGAACCAAATGATACATTCAAAAACTATTTTAGGAGCGTTTTACAGATTGATTCTGCGCTACACAACTAGCTGAAATTCGTTTCAAATACATGATTTCATTTGGGGATAAATTGAGCCATTTTGATTCAAAACTCTTCACGTAACATTTAGAAAATTGGTCCTAAAACTTGTATAAACTCATTTTCTAATTATATATATATATATATATATATATATACTTACTTACTTACTCACTGGCACTATCGAACCCGTAGGTTCATGGCCGCACGGACATAAGCTATACATCCATATCCTGAGCTAATGCTTTCCAATCAGTCCCTGTATAACCTACTGCCCTCAAATCATAGTTAATGTTATTCTCCCACCTCATTCTTGGTCTACCAACTGGGCGTTTTCCCTCTGGCTTTCCTACAAGAAGCCTCCATGCAAGTCTTTCACTCCCCATACGTGCAACATGTCCTGCCCATCGCAGTCTACGATACTTAACTGTTCTTATTATATCTGGCTTCCTATAAAGACCATGTAGTTCATTGTTATGTAGTCTTCTCCATTCACCTGTCTGTTCATCTCTCTTTGGTCCAAACATTTTCCTAAGTACTTTATTCTCAAATACTCGTAATCTCCTTTCCTCTCTTAAAGTAAGAGTCTATGTTTCGCACCCATATAATATAACTGGTAGAATAATAGTTTTATATATTTTCAGTTTAACGTTTTTTGAAAGGAGTTGGGACATCAAGAGTCTCTGCAATGCATAATAGCACGCATTTCCAGAATTGAGCCTATGTTTAATTTCTTTGTGCATCTCATTCCTATTTGTGATTATTGTTCCTAGGTATTTGAATTCAGCCACTTCCTCAAAATGTCCCTCATTTGTCATTAGCTGTCCATTTCCATTATTTAATGAATATATATATATATATATATATATATATATATTAATATTTAAGATTTAAATTAATTATCTCCAATGCAATTTGAATTTTAAACTTAAAATCCAATGATAAAACATCTAATTCCATAGCCAGAAGACAGAAACAGTTGATTCGCATACCGTAACATATTTAAAAACATTTTGTTCTAGATTATGGCCTTCACCATTGTTTGGCCTGCAGCATCAGCCAAAGAACGACACTCCATGTTTGTTGTTAATTAACTTAACATGGTTACACCCCCGCTGTGCAGCAATGCTATGTACACTACGCTACAAGCTGGAAAATCTGGGATTCGAGTCCCATTGAGGTCACGATTTTTAAACTTTCTGGCAGCCCCGTTGCTCTGGGGTTGACTCAGCATCTATCGAAATAATACCAGTGGCTTGTTCTGGGGATAAACGCTGGCAACCCGGCTGATATCGCTGGTCAACATGAATTTTGTCTCATGAGTACCAATAGTTGTACTTAATGCAGTTTTTATCGTGTTTTCAAATATGTATTCGGAATTTCTCCATAACCCACAGTTTTTTATTTCAATTTCAATTAATGGGTTTAAATAATTACTTCTTTAATAAATGTTTTTTTCGTCCATTTGTCCATTGTAAAATAACACGGGGAACACTTTCATGTTATGGAAAAGAGATATCAAGGCAAGTGGAATCCTAAAATGCTGACCGATTATTGTTGGGTCATCAAGAGGGATGCTCCACAGGCGAAATATAGTAGAAAATCGCAATTTTTATTTTCTAGGTGAGTAAGAATGTTCGAATATTGTGTAGTTACGAATGTAAAAAATATTAAAGTGTTTGATATTGTAAATGCCTGTCTCTCTCGGAAACCTTGCGTGATGGAGAAAAACCGATACGACATTTGAATTCAGGAGAAAAAATAATATCAGAATCACATATTTTTCTTTCTGAGACAAAAAAAAAAGTTTATTTTTTGTTGCTCAGTGTTACCTAAAAGGTTGGAGCCTTAACCTCCTACCACCCAAATGCCTCTTAAGCATTGTACTTTTTTGTAGTTATATAACAGCAATTCATAATAAATGAAATAGACTTATGTATTTTTATGAATGTTCAACACAAAGTGCATTACGTGTGTATCAAGTTATGCACAGCAAGCAGCTGGCTATGGAATTGGAGAGAAGTCTCATTCAGAAATGTAATAGAAGTTGTGTTTCAATGTCGAATGCAAATATATAATTGATTGTGGTGACCTTGCACTTGTTTCTGCTGCTCCCATTGATCGTTTTATTAAAATTAGAAACCTATATAAATAAGGATGTGTGGTTTGTTTTCTCATTATATATTCATTTTATTTAATATATTATTTTTGTATTTGGAAATATAAAATGTTCCATCATGGAGACGATTACACAATGCGGAACCATACAGTAATAATTAGTCTATCCCATAATAATATATACATTAATGAACTTCCAATAAAAATAGAGCAGACGTAAATAAAATCCACGAAATCTTGGAATTATTGGTTGGAGACCGGGAGTCTCGTTTGGACCAGATTTCTCGTGAGCAATGAAATATCTTCATAAAAGAATAATGTACAAGCTAAGGAGAATATATAAATAAATTATCCGATGGAACTTACATTTTGAAAGTCTTAGATAAGAAGATAAATGCAATTAGGAAAAACCTGAGCGAGAATGGAAGACGACCAGACCTTTTAGGGTTTTGAATATTAGTCTTATATTACATGTGAAAAAAATTAAATATGTACTTAGTATTATAAATAAAAATATACTCAGACAGTCTTAAACGTGTGTTTAATATCCATACGATGTGGTTTAAGAACATTATAAATTATGAGGTTTCCTTTCATCCACCAATAAATAAAATTATCAGACAATAGTTGGTCAATACAGAATAACTTATTATTATTTATTTATATAAATGGTTAATTCAATTTACGCCGTTTACAAAAACGTAAATAACAGGGTACTAATTTTCAATCGGAAGTGCATAAAATTATGTATAATGTGTCTATCTTTTCAAATTCAGGGAGTAGGTACATTTTGAGAAAGTTATTTAAAATATACAATATTCTTTTAAAATATACAATAAATTGATAGGCCTATTATTCTTTAATCACAGTATATAAAACTGAGACCTAAAATTAATTTTAGCCTAGCTGTTCAGCGCATCATAACGTTTCACTATAAAAATAAAATAATACACTTTTAAGATGCGAGTTCATTTTCTTTTTCAATTTCATATGGAATTTCCTTTAAATATTTTATATGTATTTACCTATATATATTTTTATTTATTTATATTTCATTGATAATAACAAATGTTTATTCGTAAAAGAAGAAATTCCTTTGCCTATTGACTATTTAACTCAAATGCTAGTCAATGACCAATCACGTTTCAATGATTGTTGTTTTACAACCAATGACAGTCGTGTTTCACCTCGCTTTTTATCGATTTCTCTTTATCAGTCCTGCTTTTGTGATAAAGAAAGCTCCTCCTTTTTAATGTTCTGAACAGGTCAAAGCACTATTTCTCTCCAACAAATACATTGAATATAGCAAATAATGAAAAGATTCCTTGATTTTACTGAGTTGTTTACTAAAAAAATAAATGAATAACCCGTAATGTTGATTATGATTTATAGTTTGATGTGTTTCATTATTTGTCCACTTGGGTGCACTCTTACAATATTGCGATCTTATTTCGCAATAAACAATATGATCAAGCAGCAGTGAATGAACATAACCTCACATTTCTGATTTGTTTTCAAACATCGCCGTTTACCATTAAATATATAAATATTTTAAAATAACTATAGTTAAACAATGATTTGTGAGTAAACAGCTTAATTTTATTCGTTAAATAGTCCTAACAAATGCCACTCTTGATTTCCAAATTGGAAATGGAAATCACTCGTGGCATTACTTATGATAAACTTACCATTTTGTATATGCTGTAAACATTTCTTATGTGGCACGAACACTGCATGACGTACTCACTGCGAGAATCCCGGGACGTCTCATTCTTGAGCTCTTGTTACCGGTACACGATATTCTCGTGCCTGCACTGCCATTCAGTCGCTTCTCGCTTACGAGAGCGAGCGAGAGTAAGCCACAACTTGACCATGTATTACTATAACATTTACGTTACTACATATTCTGTTACCTTATTCACTCCAATCTTTATTTTAATTGTCTACGTGTTATCTACTTTTATAGATTTATATATCCATCCATAGTAATTCTGCCCGAAGGCAGGTCCTTCACTGCAATCACAGCATTTTCATGCTATGCTTGCAGCTTTACTAGGGAATTGTAGATGTGGTAGCTTCCCGTCGCTTTCCACACCAGTGAAGGATGATGATGATGATGATAATGATAAGGATGATTATGATGGCCATATGATTTCTGGGACCGATTGGGCCTTAAAGTTTTCCTGAGATTTGTCTTACAGGTGAGGAAAAACCTCGATAAAAACCTCACCCAGAAAAACTGCCCCGGCCGGGGATCGAACCCAGGCCCGCTGTGTGACAAGGCAGCACGCTTCCTCGAGACCATAACGGTGGACTATATATATATATATATATATATATATATATAATATTGAAATGTTCACATCGACAAACAATAAACTCAAATTAACAACACTGTTTTCATGTTTTGAGATCCGGAGGAGTTCATTGTAATCACGATATACGTAATTAATTTTTACCTGTTAATGAAATATTTATCAATGTGTCAGGCCAGCTATTTCGGTTTATCTACTTTATGTAGAGCTACATATGTACGGGGTGAATCATAAATATGGCTATACGTTTGATCGCGTTGTGTGATGAAAATATTACCATTACAGGAAATATGAAATTACCGTTGAAAAGGCAATTATTCAAATTACAACAATGGAATAAAAGAAAACAGTGTAGAACTTAAGTCATTAGTCAAAATGGCGTTGAATATGAAACAGCAAATTACAATTGCTGCATGGGCAATAACGTATCATTGCAGCCGTCGACTGTGGGGAAGTGGAGAAAACGACGGCTGGAAACGGGAAGGATGCAGAAAATCAAACCTCCTGGATGGTCTCGCATTAGCATGGATGCAGAAACAAGGAAGAAAATTGTGGAGGCGTCCGACGCTGGCCCACAAAAATCAACCCGCCAAGCTGCACGTGAGCTTCATATCAGTCAATCGAGTGTGTGTCGTGTTTTGAAGCGTGAGAAGGACCACTCCTTCAAACCGATTCGTGTCCACGAACTTAATGAAGACGACTCTGACAGGCGGATGGAATTTTGTGAATTTGTTGTAAGGGAATCAGCAAACGACGAACATTGGTACAGAAAATTGCACTTTTCGGATGAAGCTGTTTTCCATGTGAACGGACGTGTTAATCGACACGATTGTTACTATTATGGTAAAGAGAATCCTAATGTTATTGAAGAGACACGTTTAAGATGCGGTAAAGTCACTGTTTGGGCTATGATCGGATGGGAAGGACTAGTAGGAATGTGAATTTTGGATGAGACTGTTAATGGTGATCGGTATAGTGACATCCTTAGACAAATTGTCCTGCCGGTAATGCAGAGTGCTGAACATGAACAATGTTTATTCCAGCAGGATGGTGCGCCTCCTCACTATGCAATTGCGGCGAGGGAAATTTTGGATGATCATTTGCAAAACAGGTGGGTGGGAAGAAGAGGCCCCATTGAATGGCCAGCCCGTTCCCCTGACCTCACAGCATGTGACTATTGGTTGTGGGGTTATTTGAAGGAGAAGGTTTATGCCCGAAAACCTCAAGACGTCGACATGTTGAAATTAGTGATGGAGGAAGAAATTAGAGCTATTCCTCTAAACATGTATCATAACGCAATGAATGACTTCCCAAAGAGTTGCCAACTATGCTTGGATGTGAACGGCGAACAGTTTGAAGCAATAAAGTGTCTTGCTTAGTGTTGTTGTAAGTGATTTGTTTTGTTTTGTTCTATTATTGTAATTTGAAGGATTGCCTTTCCAATGTTAACATCATATTTCCTTTAATAATAATATTTTCGTCACAAAATGCGATCAAACGTATAGCCATATTTCTGAATCACACTATTGTTTATAAATAGGCCTATATCACTTTTATAAGGAGTCGAACACTTGACAATAAAGTATAAAATAAGTCTGTATATAATTATATGCCCATTCTTGAGGGCAGAATAACAAAAACATATTATTATACTTAAATTCAACCTAATCATAACCTATGAGGATACTGGCTGCTTATTTTCAGAGAAATTATGAAATTTACAAAACTTCATAACTACTCGAATTTCTTAGACACTGCAGTTTGGGAATAAATTGGACAATTTCTTTTCTAGAAAGGACACTAATTGGGATGCCTCTATCTTTTTACCTAATTGTGGGGCAAGAGAAATGATAACACGGGTATAATTGGTGAGTGACAAGATGGGGTTCAGATCTACTTCTCAGTATGCGAAGAGTCACGACTCCCATGAATAAATACACTGAAGTGAAACTCTCTCCCCTTCCACCAAACACAGCAACCCCGCAAAAGAATAAATAAATTAACAAAATGAATATGTACCCCCCAAACCCCACTTATACCCTTAAGAAGGAAAAGGTTTACTTCAAGTCGGCTTATAAATTATTAAATATCCCGCAAGGCAGGTCCTGCTCTTTTCATGCAACAAGAGCTTATGTATAGCAATAGGCAACTTACAGCTGAAAGTAACGAAGGAATTACCACGAATTAAATTTCGGTTAACCCTTAAATTCATAATGTATCCTATAGGATACATCAGTTAGTTTAATTAATTTTATATTTTAAATAATTTAGAACAAAACGAACAAAAAGAAACCACTTAAATGTGTGTCTAATTATACAACGTACCTAATAACAGTTATACAAGATCCCGTTTTCACAGCGGTCCGGCACATTTAAATAACAGAGACAAGAAATTTGTGT
Source organism: Diploptera punctata (assembly GCA_030220185.1). Taxonomy (NCBI): domain Eukaryota; kingdom Metazoa; phylum Arthropoda; class Insecta; order Blattodea; family Blaberidae; genus Diploptera; species Diploptera punctata. Next base: position 395,331 of record JASPKZ010007246.1, on the reverse strand, counting down.
TATATCAATTTCATCAGCTTACGGCAGTGGAACAGTGAAGACAAGTCAAGGCATCCTAGATTCATCGAGTACGCAAACTTTCCTGTTGGCGGTAACGACAGCTCTTGTTACTGGTAGTAAGGATCACCGACGAGCCAACGCTAACTGGTGGACAACCTGTGGCCAACCTTGGCGACTTGAGCGCTACTGCTCGGGCTTTTGCCTCTCTCTACTCCAAGTTGCAGATGAAATTATTATTTTCTTCGGATTGCTGGCTGAAAATAGTGAATTGGTGAATAGTGTTGTGCAGCATGTCGCTTTTTTCCGGGTGGGGCCTGGCGGCCACACTCACTTAAGAGTATTCAGTGTTTTTTCAGTGAAATTTTTTCAGTGTTGTGTTTATACAGTGGTGTTTGGTTCCTGCAAAGCAACTCTATTAACTGCGAGTGCTTTGTTAAGCCTTGTCTGCTGGTTATTGTGTTTTTTAGTTCAGTTCAATCAAGCCAAGTGCTAGTGTAGTAATAAGTAATTAGTGCTGAACAGTCTTACCATGACTGCTTCACTAAAATTCGTGAGTGCCGAGCAGGCTATGGACCTTGAGTATGAGGAGCCCACGGCCTACGAACTTTGGGAAACTGCGCTCAAAAAATTTGAGAGATACGTAGATAATCAAAAATTTCCATCTGAATCAAAATTCCTAGAAGTAGCTAGAGAGGTGCGTGGTTCTATTGTTATAGTTATCAATTTCATAAGCGCGTTCCCAGATTTCGGTCAGTCCGATTTTGCTCGTGATGTTACACATGATTGCCTAAAAAGATTAAGTGAGATTAAGCTCAATATGAAATCTAACAAAGATTATTTGGAAAAAATGCTTCATGAATTGAAAACAATAATTATGGAACTTCCTGTATCCTGTTTTTTCAAAGGTGCGGAAAAGAATACAGAATATGTACCTGAACCTAAAAAGATAAAAACACATGAGAAAGAGAAACCATCCCAAAATAGTTCAAATGACAACATGAATACAGTTTCAAGTAAAGAGAAACCATCCCAAAATAATTCAAAAGTTAACATGAATACAGTTTCAAGTAAAGAGAAACCATCCCAAAATAATTCAAAAGTTAACATGAATACAGTTTCAAATAAAGTGAAACCAACCACAAATAAGGCAACTAAGGTCACATCACGACAAAATGAGGAGTCGACTGTGCCAGTGCAAAATAAATTTTCAATTTTATCCGAATTACCGGAACCAATGGACACTGTAGACCCTCAGGCTCCTCAACTTGGATCGTCACGGGACAAGCAAACTACAGCAGCTACCAGGCGTAGTAGCCAACCGTCCAGGGAACCTCAAGTAATGCCGCAGCCGAAAAGGGAACCACGCCCACCACCCATAACGGTGATTGGACATGGTGACCTTTTCAGGATGAATCGGGAATTAAAAGAAAAATTCGAAAAAGACGTGAAAGTAGTTAAAACCCAGGACGGTTTGAGATACTCACGCTACCTCGGAGGCAGACTTTCATCTACTCAAAGAGTACTTCAAAAATGCAAAGAAAGAATTTTATACATTTCAACTCAAAAAAGATCTGCCTCTGAGGGCTGTTCTAAAGAGGCTTCCTGCCAGCATCACTGCTGATGAAGTCAAGGAAGAACTTAAAGAACTAGAATATCCAATAATATCGGTAAAGCAAATCACCAAAAAAGAAGGAGAGTTTATACTCCCTTACCATTATACATCCTGGAACTTCAGAACAATGATGCTGGTAGGGAATATATAACTTAAACCGCCTCTGTTTGACAGTGGTGGCTGTGGAACCATACAGACCTAGAGCTGGCATGAAGCAGTGCTTCAGATGCCAGAAGTTTAACCATACTTTCATGGGGTGTTCCTTAACCCCATCTTGCGTAATTTGCGCTGGTACTCATAGTCATCGTGAGTGTCCGTGAGAACCGAGGCACTCACGGACAAGAGCCTGCTGAAGTGCGCGAACTGTGGGGAAGGGACATCCCGCTTCCTACCGGGGTTGTGAAGCCTATAAGAAAGCAAAAGAAATTTATGAAAAAAGAAAACCAAACCAAAGTCCAACAACTCCGGCGTCCCAACCTCGAACTTTCACATCAAAATCTGTTAATCCTACAGTCTCATATAGTTCTATGGTAAATTCTGGCATCACAGTTAACCTACTACAGGCACTGTCCCATGTCAGCCAGGGTCTGTGGCTGCTATACCAATGACGGATCAGGGACAACAACTTTTCCATAACATTCAGCCTCTGCTGAATGGTCTGTCCGACACCTATGGAAAGGTTTGTGTTCCTGACAAATCTAGTGAACTCATGTTTCATATCATCCATACCTGCTACGGTAATGAACACATAAGCAGCGAGACAGCAAGGCTAAGGAACAAAACCCCATACTGAATAAACACAATGGTGTTTGGCCGCCAAGGGACCTCAACTGGTTCCCAAAAAGCGGCACACTGGGCAATGCTAGTCATTGCCACAAAACAGTCAGTCAGTCAGTCTGTGTTATATCAATTTAAGGGTTAAATGATAACTTCATTTATATTATTTAAAGTTAACATTTTGATGAAGTCAAATACCTAGGAACAATAATCACAAATAAGAAAGGGATGCACAATGAAATTAAACATAGGCTCAATTCTGGAAATGCGTGTTATTATGCATTACAGAGACTTTTGATGTCCCAACTCCTTAAAAAAAACGTTAAACTGAAAATACATAAAACTATTATTCTACCAGTTATATTATTAGGATGCGAAACGTGCACTCTTACTTTAAGGGAGGAAAGGAGATTACGGGTATTTGACAATAAAGTACTTAGGAAAATGTTTGGACCAAAGAGAGATGAACAGACACTGTGAATGGAGAAGACTAAATAACAATGAACTACATGCTCTTTATGGGAAGCCTAATATAATAATAAGAACAGTTGTCTCGTAGACTACGATGGGCAGGACATGTGGCAAGACGTTCATGGAAGCATCTTGTAGGGAAACCAGAGGGAAAACTCCCAGTTGCTAGACCAAGAATAAGGTGGAAGAATAACATTAACTATGATTTGAGGGAAGTAGATTACACAGGGAATGATTGGAAAGCATTAGCTCAGGATAGGGATTTATGGAGAGCTTATGTCCGCGCGGTCATGAACGTACGGGTTCGATAGTGCCAGTGAGTATGTAAGTTACGTTTAATTGATTTAGCATATAATGTACAATATTTGGTTTTGTCCACTGATGTGGTCTCGAGGTAGCGTGCTGATTTTTCACGCAACGGGCCCGGGTTCGATTCCCGATCGGGACAGTTTCCTGGGTGAGGGTTTTGAATATTTTAATACAGAAAAATAGTTACAGATAATCGTATCCTTCTCATATTTTTTCGATAAATTACAATGTGGTAAGTTTACAAAATTGCCATTAATATTTTATAAAATAAGATAAAAATGTAAATATCTTTAAATATGATACTATCGTAGTATGAGCTAATACTCTTCTAAAAAAAGTTCTGTGGGCCGAATTTGAACCAGCGACCTTTGGATTACTGAAATTATATACCACTACAGTGTACCGCTCTCCCAACTGAGCTACCAGAGGATATACTGTATTATTAATTTCTTACAACGATGTACTAAAAAGTCGGTAAGTCCGCAACCTATTATACCGGTATTTATTTTTTTGATGTCCCGATGATTCTGGCTAGGATCTTAGAAAAAAGTTTATGAAATTATTATACTGTCATTGGTTCTTTACTAGTATACAAAGTTTCAAGTCGATTCAATGTTTTTAAGTGGGTGAAAATCGTGTTGAAAGATTCCGTTACATAAGTAGATACAGGTCAAGCTAATATAAAGCGTGTAAAATTAGTAACTTATTAGAATACCGTATATTCACTGACTTTTTTTTTGTAGGAAATAGCCTGACGATTAAGTAGGCTTTTTCACCGAATATTGAAGGTAGCCGCCACGCTAACTCTCTAATAATAATAATAATAATAATAATAATAATAATAATAATAATAATAATAATAATAATAATAATATATATATATATATATATATATATTAGAGAGAGAGACATAGCGTAGCGGCTACCTTGAACATCCGGTGAATAGGCCTATATGTATATATATGCGTGTGTGAGTGTTTTGATCTATCACCAATAATTCTGAAGGGTTGAACACAGGCTGCATGGCAAGTTTAAAGCTACAGATTACAAGAAATTACCACCTCGAGGAACTTGTAATTGGAACGCGGTGAACCTTTCCAGCGGGGGGTTCAGACTTCCACAACCTCCCCCCAGGCGCTGGCCTTGCTCTCAGGTCAGACCATCACCTTGTGCCCCTCTTGCATGCTTAAACCCATTTTAATAGCTGTAATTGCATTTCTCCACTGAGACAGTTTGGAAAATTGTTAGTAGCGGTAAAGCACATAATCGTTCCTCAAGGTCACATCTGTTATAAGTCATTATATTGGTCAAGAGTTGTAAGATTGAGGAAAATGAGACCTAAATTTTCAGTAATTCATACAGCGTATCAAATCAAAGATTAATTCTACGGCGATTTGGATTTTTTTACCAATATCTCAGGGAATATTAAATTACATTGATAATAATTGCGTGGTAACCACCAAACAATGTTGTAATTATTTTTATTATACAACAATTAGGGCTTATTTCACTTCCCAGAATATAATAACAACTAGAAACAGGAAGTGGATGCCAAAACAATGGTTGATACAGGCTACAAAATACCGCTCTGAATTTTATCATAAGTAATGCCACGAGTGATTTCCAATTCAGGACTCACGAAGTGTGGAGTGAATTTATCTAGACTATTTAACTCATGCAACAAATGCTAGTCAATGACCAATCACGTTTCAATGAATGTTGTTTTACAACCAACGACAGTCGTGTTTCACCTCGCCCTTTATCGATTTATCTTTATCAGCTCCTGCTTTTGTGATAAAGAAAGCTCCTCCTTTTTTAATGTTCTCAACAGGTCAAAGCATTATTTTTCTCCAACAAATACATTGAATATAGCAAATAATGAAAATATTGCTTGATTTTACTGAGTTGTTTACTATAAAAATAAATGAATAACCCGTAATGTTGATTATGATATATAGTTTGATGTGTTTCATTATTTCTCCACTTGGGTGCACTCTTACAATATTGCGATCTTATTTGGAAATAAATAATATGATCAAGCAGCAGTGAATGAACATAACCTCACATTTCTGATTTGTTACATTAAATATATAAATATTTTAAAATAACTATAGTTAAACAATGATTTGTGAGTAAACAGCTTAATTTTATTCGTTAAATAGTCCTAACAAATGCCACTCTTGATTTCCAAATTCTTATCGATAATTTGGAAATCACTCGTGGCATTACTAATGATAATAATTGCGTGGTAACCACCAAACAATGTTGTAATTATTTTTATTATACAGCAATTAGGGCTTATTTCATTTCCCGGAATATAATAACTAGAAACGGAAAGTGGATACCAAAACAATGGTTGATACAGACTAGAAAATACCGCTCCAAATTTTATCAGTAAAATATTAATTTCACTCATCATATTCGGGGCATACCGTAGAATAGTTAGTTATGGAAATAAGTTAGAAACCATAATCTCGATGGTTCGCGTCCCGGTGGGGTCAGGATTTTTAAACCGATCTAAACATTTTGGTGGCAGATGACCCTGGGGCTCAACTATGCCTCTAACTGAAATGAGTATCCTAAGTTTGTTCTGAGGGTAAAGGCGGCCGTCTGGCACGGCTGACATCAAGTGCCGATTGTCTATAAAAAATGTAATCCTTAACCTCCCACTAATCCCTGTATAAATTTTTGAGTTTGAAGTTTCTCCAAACGTGATGTTTGCAAACAAATCCAGCCTAAGGATTTCCAGTCTGATTAAGGCCTCTTCGCATTAAGATTTCCCACTGCTACTTGAGGGAATTTTTTTCAAATGAGATATTTATTTTCTTCATATTCTATATATTGCAAATCATTCTTTGTTTATTGATTAATTGTATTTATTAATCTTTATACTAAAATAGGGGTCACATATTACCATTACAGCCTCTAACTAAAATGAGTACCCTAAGATTCTTGTGGGTGTAAAGGCGACCGTCTGGCACGGCTGACAACCCGGCTGACATCAAGCGCCGAATGTCTATAAAAATGCAATCCTTAACCTCCTACTAGCCCCTATGGCCTGTAGTGGGATCACTTTACTTGCTAATTGACGGGTTTTCGGTTTTTTTTTCACCTATAAGTCAAATGTCTAGAAAAAGTTATAGGCCTACCCAAATTCTCTCTGAATACCAAGGAAGTGGCTGAATTCAAATACCTAGGAACAATAATCACAAATAGGAATGAAATGCACAAAGAAGTTAAACATAGGCTCAATTCTGGAAATGCATGCTATTATGCATTGCAGAGACTCTTGATGTCCTAACTCCTTTCAAAAAACGTTAAACTGAAAATATATAAAACTATTATTCTACCAGTTATATTATATGGGTGCGAAACATGGACTCTTACTTTAAGGGAGGAAAGGAGATTACAAGTATTTGAGAATAAAGTACTTAGGAAGATTTTTGGACCAAAGAGAGATGAACAGACATGTGAATGGAGAAGATTACACAACAATGAACTACATGGTCTTTATAGGAAGCCAGATATAATAAGAACAGTTAAGTCTCGGAGACTGCGATGGGCAGGACATGTTGCACGTATGGGGAATGAAAGACGTGCATGGAAGCTTCTTGTAGGAAAGCCAGAGGGAAAACGTCCAGTTGGTAGACCAAGAATGAGGTGGGAGAATAACATTAACTATGATTTGAGGGAAATAGATTATACAGGGAATGGTTGGAAAGCATTAGCTCAGGATAGGGATGTATGGAGAGATTATGTCCGCGCGGCCATGAACCTAGGCGTTCGATAGTGCCAGTGAGTAAGTAAGTAAGTATGTTTTGAGTGAAGTAGATTATACAGGGGTGGTTAAGGCAGGAAGCCTTCGCGCAGAGCTACGGGACTTGCGCCGCCGGTTCGGGTCTCCATGGGAGAAGAAATTTTCTCATGGTATTTCGGCCAGTATGGGACCGGTGCCCATCCAGCATTGTGAGACATTTGGGTAGCTACAATAAGTAAATGGCTCCAGGTTGAAAAGAAAACAGCTATAGCGGTTGGGGGATACAATATGCTGACCACATGTCACCCCTACACTGGCTGGATGATCATATACTTCTGTTATTGACACATGCGGATGTGAGGCCAGCAGTCGGCTGGTAGGCTAAGGGCCTTCTAGGCCTGTCGCGCCAGGAGTTTAGATTATACAGGGAATAGTGGGAAAGCATTATCTCAGGATACGGATGTCCATGCGGCCATGAACCTACGGGTTCGACAGTGCCAGCGAGTTAGTTGGTTAGTTAGTTAGTTAGTTATGTAAGCCTATGTATGCGTATTTATTTAGTATTAAGTTAATTAGTGAAGTGTCAGATACAATTATTAGTGATTTTATACAAGTCTAATTTTTACTATTCATGACGAAATATTGTTACGTCTCTATAACAAATTGTGGCGAACTAGCTCTCCCTTCACCATAAACACCATCATTTCAAGTAGACCAAATTCGGGTAATCTGGTCCCTTGTTTTCAATTTGTTGTTTTTCTTCTTTTAATTAAGGTATTTGAATTTTATAATGATCTTGAAGAAGATTTTCGGGCTGTAGGCCGTGGTCGTGAGGCTTGTAGTTCCCCGACGTTTCACCAGAGACTGCGTCTGGCATCCTCAAGGGTTGTCTTGAGGCAATTTTGTTTAATTACAGTGATTATCATTAGTGTTGTAACTATGAAATAGCATTGTTATTTTATTCAAATATAGAAACATGTTGATAATTTATAAACTTTTTGCATTACAAGAAAGATCCACTTTAACCTCCATATTTTGATAAAGTGGACCCCAGAGTCCAGCTTAACTTTTAGACTATTTTTTTAGTTTATTTACTCTATTAATTTATACGGACAGACACAGATTAATCTGAAAGTATTTATGGCTGATCGAATTTAAAAAGCGTTGATATTTATTTAATGTTTAGAAAAATGATTGTTGTTTATAACATTCACACGCCATTCAACTGCAGAAAGCGACGGTCTTTGGGTTTAGTAAAATTACAAGCATATTAAATAAAATAAATTAAGTGAATGGTTTTTACAGATAAAATATACGTATTCGTGTAGAGTGGACCCAGGTCCTCGTGGAGAATCCACATTAACCGAATTCCTTTTTTAAGTTTAATGATTTTATACAGCCACTATATCACATAATATCAAACCAAACCCGTCAGTATATTAAAACAGCGTCAACATAATCGAATATATAAAAATGTTTGTTTGTTTGTTGGTTTGTTTTTTCGTATTTTATGGTGGCCATACCGTTGATCCGATTTTTTGCAAAATGTGCAGGAGATTACCGGGATGAACATAGGCTATAAGGGAGTTGTAATACTCAACCCCTTCACCCCAGAAATCACTCTTTTTTAGCGAAAAACGTAAAATAAAGTCCCTATTTTGACGCTTAAATAGCTTACGCTGCTTAAACCATAGCAAATACATCAAATTAATGTACACAGAATTGAACATCTCAAAAAACTCTACAAAAAAGCCCCCGAAAGCATATGTTTATCTTTTACGGATAACTCACAATAACCATTTTTTGTCTTTCATTGATGCTAAGAAGATCGGGATGAGCTGATTCCCGGGCAAGCATAACAGCTCAAGGCTGGTGGTAAAAACACATTAACATTCAGGTGTAGGAGCGCACGCCGGGTATTAGCTAGTATAATATATTTAGGAGTTTTTCCAACATTTTTAATATTCAATAGCAGAAATTAAGATTTTTATTCTTAGCTTGAAAAACTTTTGAAGTGGTCATTTTCATAAATATCACAAATAAACCCTTCTTCGCGCAAGGAATAAAAGAAATTGGCCTTGAACCCATGAAAGTTGATGAGGGGAAGAAGTTAAAATATTTCCTGTTCGAGGGCAGCACACATTAAAGAAGATATTAACAGGGTCCACTCAAACAGAAGGGTCCACATTACCCGAACATCCCTATATGAGTGGCAATACTCTGTTTTTAATATAAACTCCAGTTGTAACTGCCGCAAGTCCAAACATCAATTAATTTCAATGCAGTAATATTAACTACTGTAATGAAAAAGGAGCAAGTGTTTCCGAGAATTCAAAGAGTAACATAAAATATGTAGTTGGGTTAATGTTACAAATTCTAGTAAAATAAATTGATATCTTTGTGGATACAAAAATAACCAATAGGCAAAGTGAACTTTTTAATATTACCTTTAATGTAAAATGTGATCAGAAAGTGAGGTCTGATAGACGAATAGACGATAACGAGTTAATATGGTTGGATGTATTATGCTAATTGAAAAACGCGATGATGAGAGTGGAATTTGCTCGGATGGACACGCCCCAGTTTCACTCATGAATATTCATACAAATGTCAAAGTGCTGTAAGTGAATATACCGACCTGCTTCAAATGCCCAGATGATTAATGGAAAACACACAGCAATACCTATCCAGTCATCCTCTTCCTTTCCAAACAAATTTCTTCTTTCTTGACCTCTGAACATACTTAAGGGAGGTAGGGACAAGGTTCTTGGCGAGGGGAAGGAACGAAGTGGTCAGGTTTACTTCCTCACACCAGAAAGTATTCACAGTGAGGCTATCACTTATTTTATAGGATTCCGAATAAGCAGAGTATATTTAATACACAATTGATCTTCTTGGTGATACAATATTAAAATATATATACAGTCAATATGCCCATTTCACCAATAAATGTTTAAAATGGTCAACAAGTTTCTCAGCCAAGCTGTCATTCTCAAGACCAGATATTGACTGAGTCAATATCTGGTCTTGAGAATGACAGCTTGGCTGTAGAAACTTGTTGACCATTTTAAACATTTATTGGTGAAATGGGCATATTGACTGTATATATATTTTAAGCAGAGTATATACTTCCCTAAAGAGAAACACACAGAAACAAGCTACAATGAAATTCCGTAAAAACATTTTCAAAGTTATATCGCCTAATTACACTAGGCGTTTTAGAGAGAAACGATAAAAGCATATGAAATTGTTATTAAATCTGATGTTATGTTATTTTTCTAAACTTATAATTTTTATTGCTATAATGAAGTTATTGGCCGATAGCGAGGAGATACTAAAGGCCAACACGCACACACTACTGAGTAACACTAAGAAATTGGGGCTAGAAGTAAATATCAATAAAACTAAATATATGGTAAAACATAAAAATGTATTATATAATGGAAATGGACAGCTAATGACAAATGAGCGAAATTTTGAGGAAGTAGCTGAATTCAGTGGCGGAACAATATTCACAAATAGGAATGAGATGTACAAGGAAATTAAACATAGGCTCAATTCAGGAATTGCGTGTTATTATGCATTACAGAGACTTTTGATGTCCCAACTTCTTTCAAAAACGTTAAACTGAAAATATATAAAACTATTAATCTACCAGATATATTATATTGATGCGAAACATGGACTCTTACTTTAAGAGAGGAAAGGAGATTAAGAGTATTTGAGTATAAAGTTCTTAGGAAAATGTTTGGACCAAAGAGAGATGAACAGACAGGTGAATGGAGAAAACTGACAACAGTGAAGTACACGTGAAGCCAGCTATAATGAACAGTTACGTCTCGTAGACGGCGATGGGCAGGACATGTGGCAGGAATGGGGAATGAAAGACGTTGCATGGAAGCTTCTTGTACGAAAACCAGAGGGAAAACGCCCAGTTGGTAGACCAAGAATGAGGTGGGAGAATAACATTAACTATGATTTGAGGGAAGTAGATTATACAGGGGATGATTGGAAAACATTGGTTCAGGATAGGGATATATGGAGAGCTTACATCCGCACGACCATGAACCTACGGGTTCGATAGTGCCAGCGAGTCAGTTAGTTATAATGAAATTAGTTGTGAAGAATCTGTGAAGTATAGTAAAATAGGCCTACATAAAGTGAAGTCCCACGGCGTAGCCGAGTGGTTATCTACGAGACTTAACTGTTCTCATGATATCTGGCTTCCTATAAAGACCATGCAGCTCACTGTTATGCAGTCTTCTCCATTCACCTGTCTCTTCATCTCTCTTTGGTCCAAAAATGTTCTTAAGAACTTTATTCTCAAATACTTGTAATCTCCTTTCCTCCCTTAAAGTAAGAGTCCATGTTTCGCAACCTTATAATATAACTGGTAGAATAACAGTTTTATATATTTTCAGTTTAACGTTTTTTTAAAAGAGTTGGGAAGTCAGGAATCTCTGTAATGCGTAATAACACGCATTTCCAGAATTGAGCCTATGTGTAATCTCCTTGTGCATCTCATTCCTGTTTGTGATTATTGTTCCTAGGTATGTCTTGGCGCAGAGCTATGGGAATTGTGGTGGTTCGAGTCTCCATGGAGGAAGAAATTTTCTCATAGAATTTCGACCAGTATGGGACCACTCCCTACCCAGCATAGTGAGAAATTTGAATAACTACACTAAATAACGGCTTCAAGTTAAGAAAACCACTTATAATGGCTGGGGGACCCGACATGCTGACCACATATCACTCCTACACTGGCTGATGAACGTCTATCTCCGTGATTAACACATGTGAATGTGAGGTCAGCAGCCGGCTGGTAAGTCAAGGGCCTTCTAAGCGAATCGCACCATGGAGTTTGTTAAATAAAGTGAATTCAGATTTTTTTGTAAACGTCTGTCGTGTCTATTAAAAAAATCATCTAGATCCTACGCCAGCGCCGTTTGTGACTAATTACTTATATCCCTCGATGTTCCTAATAACCTATTAGGTATCTAAGTGTTTTCCATTAACAATTTAAGAAAAATACAATTACCCATTGCAGATAATGTGGCCTGTCCTCTTCAATCTCATAGACTTCTTTAACTCATAACGGGGCATAGTTGGTTAAGGCAATACACTACAATTAAAAAATCGTGGATTCGAGTCCCAATGCGATCAGGATTTTAAATCCGACCTAAACCTTTTGGCGGTACAAATATTTGGGTAGACTCAGCCTCTAACTAAATTGAGTACAAGACGTATGCTCTGTAGGTTAAGGCGGTCGTCACGCAGGGTTGGAAATCTGACTGACATCTCATGCCGATTGTTTGGAAAGGCAGATATCAAGTAGAAGAAAATCAACAATTGCTTAGCTCCTTCTGAAGCTTTCTCCAATTCACATTCTAATCTGCAATGGGATCGGGCATTTGCCTGGAGCCTTATTAGACTCTGAGATTGTTAACTTCCATTAATTATAACCGTCACATTCACATCTATATTTGTCTTCAACTGAAACATTGTCAGTAGCCTATATGGTTCCGTGTAATTAAGTTAATATTTTATATTTAGAAATGGAGGAGAGATTTAATACGCGGAAGCAAATTACACTGAGCAACAAAAAAATATACTTTTTTTTTTGTCTCAGAAAGAAAAATAAGTGATTCTAATAGTATATTTTCTCCTGAATTCAAATATGATATCGGTTTTTCTCCATCACGCAAGGTTTCCGAGAGATTCCATCCTTTTAGCCGGGAACCAAGCATTTCAGACTGGTTTTTGGATAACTTTAAATCTCGTATGAGGTCGTTAAGATTTTCTAGAGTCAATAAATGAAACTTTTTTTTTTGTCTCAGAAAGAAAAATATGTGATTCTGATAGTATTTTTTCTCCTGAATTCAAATATGATATCGGTTTTTCTCCATCACGCAAGGTTTCCGAGATTCCATCCTTTTAGCCGGGAACCAAGCATTTCAGACTGGTTTTTGGATAACTTTAAAACTCGTATGAGATCGTTAAGATCTTCTTGAGTCAATAAATGAGATGAACAGCTTTGTTCAAAAGTTGTATCACCAAAATACGTTTCTTCATCTTTGTTACTTCCATCAGAATCTGAGCTCTCTTCATCTAATGTCACATGTTCTGCAGGCTTTGATATGGGCAATTCTTCGCAGTGTGGAACTGGTCTCATTGCAGATTGCAAGTCAGGGTACACCACTGTATATTTTGATTTTGACATAATCCCTTTAATGTTTGTTAAGCAGAAAATAATTATTTCTTCTTCTTCTTCTTCCTTTCAAGTATTAGGCCAAGGTCTGTTACGATCCTATAGAAAATTTTCCCTTATGGGAAATTCTCATATAAGACTTGAAAGCATAATAATAGTCCCTTCGATTGGTTGCTGGCCAAAGGAAGGCAAGACCAGTGATGGGGCTGCCATCTTATAGCCTCTGGTCAGGCTTTCTGGAGAAGAAAAGAAAATAAAGGAAAGAAGAAATGGAAGAAAGGAAGGACTCCCTAGCCCTCGGATGCCCTAATAGCGTCGGGGTCGAAAAAACAACAGTTAACCAAGAGAGGTTAGATAGTAAAGTTAAAAGAGTGCAAAACACAAGTAAGTGGAAGAAATGTTTTGCACAGCTTGGACACCTTGTGGTCGCCATCCACATATCCCCTAGATGAGGACCCCTGAGGGTAATTATTTAAATCCATTAATTGAAATTGAAATAAAAAATTGTGAGTGATGGAGAAATTCTGAATACATATTTGAAAGTCCACCGCTGTGGTCTCGAGGTAACGTGCTACTTTGTCACGCAGCAGGCCCGGGTCCGATCCCCGATCGGGGCAGTTTTTCTGGCTGAGGTTTCTATCGGGGTTTTTCATCACCTGTAAAACAAATGTCAGGAAAACTTTAAGACCCAAACGGTCCCCGAAATCATATGGTCATTATCATTATCATCATCATCCTTCACCGGTGTGGAAAGCAAGGGGAAGATACCACACTTACAATTCCCTAGTAAAGCTGGAAGCATAGCATGAAAATGCTATGATTACAGTGAAGGACCTACCTTCGGGCTGAATTACTACGGATGGATGGATATTTGAAAACACGATAAAAAACTGCATTAACCCATTCGCCTCAGAAGACGAGGTAAACTCGCCGGCAGTTAAATGACCTTCAACTCAGAAGACGAGGTACACTCGCTTAACTCTGCTGTTATATTTTGCAATATTTTGTACATCCCTTGGCAGGGTAATCTTTTCTTAACATTTATGAATAGTAGAGGAATGTGCTTTGACCTTCACCCGTATTGTGATCTCAAGTACCGTTATCTTTTGCTTGTTTTGAATGTCTGAAAATAGACAATATAATTTAAGGTAACTTAAATCCGGTTTCTGGGAAAATGCATTGAGCATTTAAACCTGAAGCGAATGGGTTAAGTACAACTATTGGCACTCATGAGACAAAAATCTTGTTGACCAGTGTTATTTTTCAATTTACATAACTAGTTCAACAATTGACGAAAGTACACCGTGTCCACAAATATAGTATCATACTTTAAACTACTACTATGTCGCTTTGGATAATCGTATCTAAATGACATTGGTGACAATCAAAAGAGAAACTCAAAAAGTGTTTGCTATACCTCATTGACATTGAATGTGGCCACCATGAGCGACGCTGCAGACATCTAAATAATATTTAATTTTAGGAAGTTATATTTTGAGGTTATTTTAATTATATTATTTTTGGTCTGGACATCTTACCTCAATATTAATGTTGATTTGTTCTTGGACATCCCACAATGTTTAAATTTTGGAGTAGATATGTTGATGATATAATTTGTATTGTTAAAGAAAAACATGTAGAAGATTCCCTAAAACTATTAAATTTACAGAGTACAAACATTAAATTCACCAAAGAAATAGAAGACAATAAACAAATACCTTTTTTGGATCTTAAATTGGTCAGAAACGAAGAAAAAAGAAAAATTGAATTCAGGATTCATAGGAAAGAAACTCATACGGAAAATTTTATAAAATCAACAGAGTTCAATCCAATTGGACATAAATTAGCAGCATTTAATAGTTTAACTCATAGATTGGTAAACTTACCCTTAAACGAAGAAGATTTCAAACATGAGAAAAAACACATAATCAAAGTAGCAAGAGAAAATGGGTTTGATGAAAAAATGGTACATAAAAGGATAGAAAAGTATAAAAAACAAAAAATGATAAACAGAAGTAATCTTGAAAAAGAAGAACCACCTATGAAAAAATATAGGAAATTCACATATCACCCCTGGGTACATAATAAATTTCAAAATATATTTGAGAAGTTTAATATTAAATTAGCACCAAAAAATAACTACAGTTTAAATAAACTAATAAAAACCAAAAAAATGAAAAAAATAAAAATAAAAAGTCAGAAATATATCAAATTGAATGCATGGGTTGTGAAAAGATATATATAGGGAAAACAAAAAGAAACCTAAAAATTAGAACCAAAGAACACATAAGAAATATTAAAAATGGAGAAATTGAAAAATCTGCAGTTGCTGCTCATGTTTGGTCTGAAAAACATAATATAAATTCAGACACTAAATTATTAAAACAGTTAGAAAATACAAAAGAGCTGACTATTTGGGAAAAAAATTATATTCAGAAGAACAGAAACAGAGTTATGAATTTTGATATTCCGATGGAGGGTGACCTTGTTTGGAGGTTCTTTGGCCAACCACAGGATGGAGCTGACATCGACATCCAGGTGGTACAACATAATGCAACATAAATAAAACCAGTCTGGGAAAGCTGACGATAAAACAGAATTGTTTTGAAACATGTCCAAGAACAAATCAACATTAATATTGAGGTAAGATGTCCAGACCAAAAATAATATAATTAGACATCTAAATATCTAAATATCCAATAATGAACACATATCGACCACAAAAAAAAGCATGATTAAATTTAGTTTTAGTTTCTGTATTGTTGTCCATTATTCTCCATTGTTGACATTGTTAACATGCACAAAACGTGTTGAGTTAATCTTTTGATTGTCACCAATTTCATTTAGATACGATTATCCAAAGCGACGTAGTAGTAGTTTAAAGTGTGATACTATATTTGTGGACACGGAGTATGTTTATATTTTTTGAAAAAGTTTCAAATTCAAATTTTATTATAACTTACTGTATCCCTGCAAAATTTTATGATTTGTAGGGCCTAAAACCCCTTGGACTACCAGTTGGCTTCTGGTCTTAGAAACATCTGTAACAATCATGAATGGACTATCATCCAAACAAATGGATGACATCTGGTTAGCATGTCGGACCTCCCAGCTTTTATGGCTGGTTTTCTCTACCCTGGATCCGTTGTTTATCGTAGCTACCCAAATTCCTCACCGGTATAATACACTGACTGAAATTTCATTAAAAATATTTGATTCAGACTGGAACCAAAACGTGTAGTCAGCAACATAGGCAGACTTAAACAATCGATCACGGTGTTATATTCTTAGAAATTCGTTTAAATTCCTTCAGCTAATACAAAATATCTTTGTGCGTAACAATTTTTACAGTGTAACCCTGTTTGTATATAAAGCAGGAAGGCGATCTCATATGGTCAAATTTCCTCGTGAAAATGAGAATAGACCGGTGAAATCGCGCTAAAGGGATGGAAATGAATCTCCTGCGGATAACATGATCAAATAATAATGTGGGCGGAATTCCACTAATTCTAAGAGAGCAACTTAGATTACAGTTGCTGCCGGAGAGATTTCTCAGGTTGGATCTTGGGACAGTGGCGTGCTGGGATATTTTAGGACGGATCGAGAGTGAAGTAAATATATGCAATTTTTTTGGGTACAGTAAGGAAATTGAGGTGTAGCAAAATTGGACTTTGGTAGAGGGACAAAAAACTAAGATAATTGCAGTGGAGATGGATGGAATAAGACGCAGTGCCAGCGTGTCCAGGCTGGAAAGAAGAAGAAATGAAGATGTGAGGCAGATGATGGATATGGAGGAGACAGTTGTGGAAAGGATCGAAAGACGAGTTCTTCAGTGGTATGGCCATGTCAGGAGAATGGAGGATGATAGGTGCCCAAAACTCTTTTGGAATGGTCACCATCTGGTAGAAGGAAATGGGGCAGGCCAAGAACAACTTGAAGAGGAGAGATCCATAGATTGATGAACGACCGAGGTCTGGAGGAGGATGAATGGCGTGATCGGCAAGAATGGCGAATGAGAATACAGGGTAACCGCTGAAAAGTGGAGAGGCCCTCAAAAGAAAAAAAAAAAAAAGTAAGCAAAATTGGAGATCAATGAAGATATATGTATTATCAATATTAGAATCTCAATATGGTCTTTGTTTTCGATCATTAATTATATTATATAATAAGTAGTCCTGATAAGTTGAACAACTTGATAGTTTTTATTATTGATTTCGTACATCTCAATGATGGATAAATCATATTTGAAGAGAAAAATTATACGCTCAGACCGGGACTTGAACCCGGGACCCTTGGTTCTCTAGACCAAGTGCTCTACCAACTGAGCTACCTGATCAAGTACCGATCTAAACGCAAATCTTTCTCTATACTCTACCAACTGAGCTACCTGAGCAAGTACCGATCTAAACGCAAAACTTTCTCTATATTATATAGAGAAAGATTTGCGTTTAGATCGGTACTTGATCAGGTAGCTCAGTTGGTAGAGCACTTGGTCTAGAGAACCAAGGGTCCCGGGTTCAAGTCCCGGTCTGAGTGTATAATTTTTTTCTTCAAACTTGATAGTGCCTTTGATGTCTGCAGGGACGGGGGGGGGGGTGTATGAGCGCGCGCGATTGTATGTGTGTGTGGGGGGGGTGTATGCATATGTGTATGTTTTTCCCTCTCTTTTTTTAAATTTGTTTTCTAGCATTTTTTAATTATTAATATACAGATGATATTTTTATATCTACACACATGGATTTTTCACGGATGAGTGTAGATGTGTATTATTGTGTATATAGTGTAGAAATATACTATATATATAATATATTTCTACACCGCTGTGGTCTTGAGGTGGCGTGCTGCCTTGTCACGCAGCGGCCCCGGGTTCGATCCCCGTTCGGGGCAGTTTTCTGGGTGAGGTTTTTATCGGGGTTTTTCCTCACCTGTAAGACAAATGTCAGGAAAACTTTAAGGCCCAAACGGTCCCCGAAATCATATGGACATCATCCTTATCATTATCATCATCATCCTTCACAGATATGGAAAGCAACGGGAAGCTACCACACTTACAATTCCCTAGTAAAGCTGCAAGCATAGCATGGCAATGCTATGATTGCAGTGAAAGAGCTGCCCTCGGGCGGAATTACTATGGATGGATTGTTTTGATACAGGTGTGTAGCCTTGTAGGTATTTGTTTATATTACGATTTTTATTTATTTTTTAATTCATGGAATATTAATGCACGTACGGCCAAGCAGGCCCGTGCGCAATGTAAATGCGTATGTACTTTCTTTCTTTTGAAAAAAAAGGCAATAAATTCCATTATCAATTAATCAATCAATTGAATTGGCTAAATCGCCTGACTTGAGCGGCATCTACTCCGACAGACGAGCGACGCGTGATGTCTGAACACCAGGCGGAATTCTGTGTACACACCTAATCCATGTAACTGCAATAGCAAGCTTAAACATGTACAGCCATCCATCCATCCATCCATCCATTATAATTCTGCCCGAGGGCAGGTCTTTCACTGCTATCATAGCATCGCCATGCTATGCTATGCTATGAAACTTTACTAGGGAATTATTGGCGTGGTACCTTCCCGTTGCTTTCCACACCGGTGAAGGTTAGTGATAATGATAATGTTGATGATGATGGCCGGATGATTTTCGGAAACCGTTGGGCCCTAAGCTTCCTGACATTTGTCTTATAGGTGAGGAAAAACCCCGAAAAACCCTCATCCAGTCAATATCTTCCAATCATTCCCTCTATAATCTGCTTCCCTCAAATCATAGTTAATGTTATTCTCCCACCTCATTCTTGGTCTATCAACTGGGCGTTTTCTCTCTGGTTTTTAGGACAAAAATCTATGAAACAATTTTTTTAACCTGACTGTAACGTTAATGAAACCCAGATGTTTTATTTGACAGACAGTCCTAAATCTGCAAAATGTTGTTGTGGGAATAGACAATAAATACAAATTATTCTGGACAGAATTAAAGCATGACCCAAAAAATATTTGTGACGGAACTCACTTGAAATTAAAGCGAAATCAGGGGATGGAGCTGAGTTTTCCAGAATAAAAAAGGTAAGTACCTAAGTCGTAGAAATTACTGTTGAGATGTTTTAATTCTCAAGATCATATCGCATGTATGATCTTTAGGTTCAATTTCTATTTTATTTATTTTGTTACTGTTATGTCCTATGAAAAAATCACTGATTAGCTTTAATGATAGGTGATTATAGTAGGCGATTATGTTGAAATACAGATATCTTCATTTATAACCTAACCGCGCACAGGCAGAACGCCGTATGCTCGTTAGGTTATAAATGAAAAACTCAGTAGATCCTGGTAATCAAAATAAATTATGGATTTTTCTTGACGATTGTGGAAACCAAGGACGTTTTAATTCTCAAGGTCATATCGCATCAAGGACCTTTAGGCTCAATTTCTATTTTATTTTTTGTTACTGATATATTTTATGAAATATTCACTCATTAGCTTTAAAGATAGGTGATTACAGAAGGCGATTATGTTAAAATACAGGATTCTTCATTTATAATCTAACTGCGCACAGGCAAAACGCCGTGTGTCCGTTAGGTTATAAATGTAGAACTCTGTATATTCTGATAATCAAAGTACATTCTGGATTTATCTTTGACGATTGTGGAAACAAAGGAAAAACAAGTTCGTTGGATATGGGACTTGAACTCTGAACATCCCGAATAAGAATCTCAAACAAGTGAAAAATAATTTTCATCATCATCATAGGGTAGTGACGTGTGTATAACCTCTCCTACCCAATTCTCATCCTCACCTTCTCGTGGTACAACCTGTTTTCACAAACGAGGCTCTGAGGACCGAGTCACGGCGGTATAACCGTTCCATCAGGTACTGAGTAAATGCGGTATCCTAATGTCTGTCCAGAGACTAAAAGGTAGCAGCCCTACCGCTGGACTACTTAGCGTCGGGCCAGTAACCTGTCCTAAGGAACTTCAAAACTACTTTCAAGTCTCAACACGAAAAAAGCCAGAAGGAATTGAAAAAATAATTTTAGATATCGAAAACATTTGAATACATTTATCCGAATTTTTCTTAGGAACTGAAAATGTTTCATAGGCCACATTATCATGAAGAACGTTGGACAGGAAACTTTATTAATAATTAGAAATTCTCTGCAGTTCTTGAAAACAACTACTAAATTGAATAGAAACTTTGTTAGGAATTAGAAATGCTTCCTAGCTCTCGTAAATATGGAGGAAGCTAAAGACGGCGAATCAAGAAATCGATGTCACCAATAAGAAACGCAGATGATGCAGGTTGCCTGGCAACCGATACGTCCTGTCACTCCCAAAGGTCTCCATGGCAACGCGAATCGGGGTTCGAGCCTCGTTTCCAAATAAATAACTGTTACAAATAACAGCTAATCTACTTTTTGATATAGCCTAGTTTTAATTCAACGCTGTTCTTCAACACCCAAGGCCATTAGCGTCGCAATTCGAAGTTGGATGGGAAAGGAGTAATACATCTTGCTCAATAAAACTATGGTGGAAAACAATGTTTTGGAACAGATCATGAATTGTTGGCCGTCTCTATAGTGTAACGTTTTGAGCCTGAGATCCGGATTCTATTCCCGGAACTATATTTTATTTGAAGATAAGTTCTGGAAAAGTCTCACTCAACCTCCAGGAAAAAACCATAACAATTATATACTAGAGTAAATAGCACAATCCGGTTAATAAAACTAAATTAAGGTTATAAAATAAAATAAGTTAAAATATACCTTCTTAGGTAAGATCCGTTGTCCTCAACTAATGAAATATGTATTATTTATGCCTGTAGGCCTTTCAGAACATCCATTCCATCTTCAGCAGGTCCCTCTTCGCTACAACATCCAGTATGATGGTTGATGCTGCTGGTCGTAATGTGGTGTTGTCGTGACTAAAGCTTCTTCCTGACGATATCGTATAGTGGGTTGTTTAGTCTGGGAGAGCTTTCATTTATTAAAAGCTTGTTGTCTATTTCCTTGATAATTTCCAGTCTTCCAATATGTTGATTTTTGTTGGATTTACCTCTTTGTGTACTATTGTAAGGGTGTCTTCTATTGAATTCATTTTATGACTGATGTTTATTATGTGCTTAGCGTAAACGTCGGTACTCATAAGACAAAAATCATATTGACCAGTGTTATCAGACTCTTAAATGGTATGAGCATGTAAAAAGAATGGAAAATTAAAGACGGCAAAAACCTATCAATGGTCACCCCCTAAAAGAAATAAACGTGGCAGACAAAGATGGAAATGGAAAACTTATGTCAGAACTATAATGGGTGATAGGAATCTTGGAAGAAGGAGATTGAAAAGACATAAATAAATGAAAACTGAAGTCGGCAAGCCTATAAGTGGGGGAAAACCGAATAAGAAGAAGAAGAAGTTAAAAAAGTTTGTCATTAAATAACTGCTTGTAGTAGTCATTTTTATTCAAATTACTTTCGGACGTTAGACTTCTAGGTCATAATGCGACGACTAGAATTCAAATATAACTAGACCCAAACCCTCTGGCGGCACTATGGCCCTGGGGTCGACTCAGCCTCTAACGGAAATGAGTACCAGACGCTTGTTCTGGGGGCAAAGGCGGCCATCACGCAGGGCTGACAACCCGGCTGATATAAAGTGCCCATTGTCTAGAAAAAGTGGGAGCCCTAACCTCCTACTACCCCAAGGGCCTCCGGGTCTGTTGTGGGATCACTTTACTTTACTTTACTTTACTAGACCTATATAACTTATACAGGGCAAGTCAAAATGTTGTGCAGGTTTTCAGAAATTTATTATGTGAAATGTAATGAACATATAATATCGTGAGACATATTGTATGAAAGGTAAACTCTCAAAGTTTAGTTGTCCACTTCTAAAGTTCCGCGTTCACCCGCAAGATGTCAACAGCAGAGCAGTAAAGGAAAATGGCGTTGACTGGGGATCAGAAGTCTTTCTGTGTGCTTGATTACCATGTAAACAACTCTGTGACTAGTGTTCAACGACATTTCCGTACCAGATACGATAAAGACCCGCCGGATGGGAGATCCATTCGTAAGTGGTACACACAATTTAGGGATTCAGGCTGTATCTGTAAACGAAAATCGACTGGCCGTCCGTCGACGAGTGAAGAGACAGTCGAACGCGTTCGCACATGCTTCGTGCGGAGTCCACAGAAATCCACCTACCGGGGAGCGACAGAACTTCAACTACCACAAAAAACTGTATGGCGGATTCTCCGGAAACGTTTACAGATGAAACCCTACCACTTGCAACTGGTTCAAGCCTTAAAACCCGCCGATTATGCTTTGCGAGCGTCCTTCTGTGTTGATTTTCTCGCATTAATGGAAGAGAATGAGTTCCATGAGAGGGTAGTTTACAGTGATGAAGCGACTTTCCACCTTTCAGGAAAAGTGAATAGACACAATGTAAGGATTTGGGGAACTGGTAATCCCCATGCAACTCTGGAACATCAACGCGATTCTCCGAAAGTGAATGTCTTTGTGCCATTTCCCATGCAAAGGTTTATGGGCCCTTTTTCTTTCATGAACGTACTGTGAACGGACATGTTTTCCTGATATGCTACAACAATGGCTCCTTCCGCAGCTTGAAGCGGATAGTCCAGATTTCATTCTGCAGTTGGATGGTGCCCCTCCCCACATTACCATGGCAGTGTTCGAGACCATTTGAATACGGCTTTACCACAACGCTGGATAGGCCGTGCATCTCAGGGTGATCAACAACTCATTCATTGGCCACCTCGTTCACCAGATCTAACCCCGTGTGATTTCTTCATGTGGGGTCTTGTAAAGGATCATGTTTACGTACCACCACTTCCAACAAACACTGCATGAACTGCGTGCCCGCATCACAGCAGCCATTGCTGATATATCGACCGCGGACTGCTACAGAAAGTTTGGCAGGAGATTGAATATCGGCTTGACATTCTGTCGTGTAACAAAAGGCGCTCACATAGAACATCGGTGAATATTTAAAAAAAAAAAACTTTTGAGAGTTTACCTTTCATACAATATGTCTCACAATATATATGTCATTACATTTCACATAATAAATTTCTGAAAACCTGCACAACATTTTGACTTGCCCTGTATATCTTCTTCACTTCCTGGTTTATGCATTAATTGCCTGTTGGGTCTTCACTAATAGATCTAAGACAATCTCTTCCGAGGTCGTCCGACATCTCTTCTTCGTCTCGGAAAATAATGTAAGATTTTATTTGGTAATCTACTTTCTTCCAGGGGCACGCCGTAGCATAGTGGTTAAGGCACTGTGCTCAAAGCTGGAAGGTCGGGTTCGAGTCCCGGTGGGGTCAGGATTTTTAAACTGACCCAAACCATCTGGCGGCACTATGGCCTTTGGGCCGACTCAGCCTGTAACGAAAATGAGTACCAGAGGCTTGTTCTGGGGTAAAGACGGCCGTCACGCAGGGCTGACAACCCGGCTGACATCAAGTGCCGATTGTCCAGAAAAATGGGAGCCTTAACCTCCTACTACCCTAAAAGGGCCTCCTGAGGCCTGTAGCGGGATTACTTTATTTTACTTTTACTTTCTTCCATTCTTTCTACTTTTGTTCTTTCCACTGATTCTTGTTGTTAAATATCTTTTCTTTCGATTGGGTATAAAGGATCGGTAAATATTTTTTTTTTTGCAAATGCCCCCAGGTTGTCTTTCGACATTCCTGGTGTTCTCTCCTGGCATGACGTACTTGTAACCCACTTCTGAGGTTGGGGCGCCCGGAAGGCGGGGTTACATTGCCCCCTGATATGATGGATGATGATAGTGGTGCGCCAGGAGAGTCCCTAATCCTAAGCTTAACCTAAGATGAATATGAATGATGATGATTGCGATGGCCACATGATTTCGGGCACCGTTTGGGCCTTAAAGTTTTCCTGATATTTGTCTTACAGGCGAGGAAAATCCCGTTAAAATCCTCACCCAGTAAAACTGTCCCGACCGGGGATCGAACCCGGGCCCGCTGCGTGACAAGGCAGCACGCTACCTCGAGACCACAGCGGTATAACTAGACCTATATAGGCCTAACTTATATTTCTTCTTACTTCCTGGTTTAGGCATAAGTTGCCTGTTCCGTCTTCACTAATAGATCTAAGACCATCTCTTCCTAAGACGTCCGACATCTATTCTTCCTCTCGGAAAATAATGCAAGATTTTATTTGGTAATCTACTTTCTTCTATTCTTTCTACATGTTCTTCCCACTGATTATTATTGTTAAATATATTTTCTTTCGGTTGGGTATAAAAGATCGGATCAAAGTTGGGACTTGGAATGTCAGAGGGCTAAACACATATATCTTAAATCTTAAAAGCGTTAAAACACAGCTTCCTTAATTAAATGTTTAAAAACATTAAACAGCAATCATTTACACAAAAACAGGTAAACAAATTAAAAAATAAACCACTTCTGTTTAACAAAGTGTTATTGAAGAGACTGATTAAGTTAGAAATTTAGATTTTGTCACTGAGGTTTTTAGTTATGGCCTACAGTTGTTTTATTGAAGAATAAAATATAACACATATAAATATATAAAGCAATTGTAAATTTAGTTAGTTCAAAAATAGATAGGCCTACTTTGTAAATCCTCTGAGTGCTAAAGAGTTAAAATGTAGAGCACACCATGTAACAATGTGGGGGTGACCAGGTGCACAATTATGAGCGCCCCCATGTGATGACAGCGAGGGTTTAACCTGTGGACCGTGTTCAGGTCACAGAGGGATTATTGTTACCATCGCTTTATAACAACAAAATACAAAACATAAATTATAAATTCAAAATCATTTTAGAGGAAAAATAGCTACTATTTTCCCGTATCGTATCATGAGCATGAGCTAAATTTCATAGGTAAAGGGCACATAAAAACACAGTAACAATTATTTTGGATCACATTAATATTTCAAAATATTGTGGGTTATAGGGAATTCCCCTACTTGAGAATCGATTTGTACGGAAAATACAAATAGGCTATATTAAATAGAAAAATAATATGTTTTGCACGATAGTGAGTTCTGTCGTACTTACAGCAATGGAGACCACAACTGAAAGTTCAATTTTCTAAATTTCCGTGTTGCCAATCTATAAATAAATAACCGTAATATTACATATTACCTACCGAGTGCGGGAAGTAAAACCACTGCCCTTTATGTATAGGCCCTATTACGTACAATGTATATACAAAAATATATCCAATAGGTAGTGTTAATATACATTATACGAAAAAAATCACTGCATTACAATATAAAACAGTAAATTCGTACTTGTCACCATTTTATACCTGATTGGTGTCACGACCTGCTGTAGTCTCAACTAAATTATTTTCAGCATTTATCGTATAAACATTGGCCACGCTGTTAACGTTAATCAATTGTTTATATTGAACGCAATATTTCCAACAAAGCTATTATTTTACTATTATTTATTATTTTGCATACACCATTGTGCACAAATGATGTGTAACGCATGTTTATGAAGTGTTTTACAGAATCTCGGAAATTAAAAACCTCGCTATCGCTCTGTTTTTAATCATATCCTCGCTTCTGTAAAAACCACTCTTCAACCTCGAATTGTAATATACTATTTTTATTCAATGCCCCGGGTTGTTATTTCTACATTTCGGGTGTTCACTCCAGGCAGCGGCTAAACTGTAACCCATTTCTGAGGTTAGGACGCATGGAAGGCGGGGTTACGGCTACCCCGATGATATGGTAGATGATAATAATGTTGTGCCAGGAGAGTCCTCAATCCTAAACTTAATCTAAGACGAATATGAATTATGATTATTATGGTGCCATATGATGTTCGGGGAACCGTTTCAACCTTAAATTTTCCTGACATTTGTCTTGCAAGTGAGTAAAAAACACGAAAAAATCCTCGCTCAGGAAACTTGTCTCGACTGGAGATCAAACCCGGTCCCGCAGCATGACAAGGCTGACGCTACCCCGAGACTATAGCGGTGGATATCAAAAATACTACGAGTATATTGTGACGGAATCGAACTTGGGTCCACTGTGCACGGGGGAACGGTGTTACGCCTAGTCCATATAGGTGGACATTCTAACTTGCGATTAAATAAAATAAAAAAATTGAAAATACTAGTTTTTGTTACATTTCTCATTTTATTCCGACAACCTATTAAAGATCACTAATAAGAAGTGTCGAATATGTGCAATTTTGAGAGAAATTTAATATTTTGAATATTTAACATTCTTTGAACTTGTTTCTTTATTTTAAGGAAGTTAAACATAAGTACGTCAATATCAGTAAAGAGTGGAGCCCTGTATCAACTGATTAGAATTTACGTATTTTAGAGAGAAACATTATTGTTAATATATGGGTTAACTACTTTTAAAGGTTTAATGGGAACCATGTCGCTTTCTCAATAGAGTAACAAAACATTTGTTAAATCTGCTATAGAGATCCCTTTAATAAGTCCACCTCTGTGGTCTCGGGGTAGCGTGCTGCCTTGTCACGCAGCGGGCCTGGGTTCGATCCCCGGTCGGGACAGTTTTTCTGGATGAGGTTTTTATCGGGGTTTTTCCTCACCTCTAAGACAAATGTCAGTATCACTTTAAGGCCAAAACGGTCCCCGAAATCATATGGCCATCGCAATCATCATCATTCATATTCATCTTAGGTTAAGCTTAGGATTAGGGACTCTCCTGGCTCACCATTATCACTAGGTCACAAGATTGCAGTCTGCTAACAATTCCTCTTCATAGCACTTCCTCCTATTCTACTTCCTTCACAGTAGCCTCTGCCCGCTCCTGGAATCTCCTTCCTCAAGATATCAGGGGTTGCCGCACACTTGGCACCTTTAAGTCACGCTTATACAGTTACCTGTTGTCTAATAATTAATTTTTCTCTATTTATTTAATTTTATGCTATGTCATTAATCTTTTCCTCGTTTTTTTATATATCTTGTACATATTATATATTTAATTCGTTAAATTTAGAGTAAATCAAAATACATTATAAATATTAATTGCATTGTATTCATAACTTGTAATCGTTTATATATATATATATATATATATATATATATTGTAATTTAGATTTAAGACTTTTCTTTTGTATTTTTTTAAACCTGGTTGAGTGGTAGACAAGGCCTTAAGGCCTTAACTCTGCCAGGTAAAATAAAGCTATTATTATTATTATTATTATTATTATTATTATTATTATCATCATCATCATCATCACCCACCATATCATCGGGACAACGTAACCCTGCCTTCCAGGCGCCCCAACCTCAGAAGTGGGTTACAAGTACGCCATGCCAGGAGAGAAACCAGGAATGTCGAAAGACAAACCTGGGGCATTTGAAAAAAATATCCGTTTAATAATATAATTTTACCATTATGTAGGTTATGTAACTGGAACACTAAGATAAACGTAAAAGTTGACTCATTAATAAGCCATCAAGGCCCAGGGGGTGTGAACGTAAATATATCCTATTCTTAACAAAAGATACGTGAAACAGGTATGGTAACCACAGAACTCATTCCGGAAGGCTGAGTGAGTCCCAGAACAAGTCTGGAACGAATGAGTGAAGAAATATTTCTACCCATTCGCTTCTCAGGATTTATTCCTAGGCTGTCACTTTGCCTCCTGAGCTAACTGGCTCATATAAATTTAATATCCCTAATGGGGTTATTATTTTCAGCTTTATCTTCGGACCATAATAAAAACAAACGATCACATAATAAATGCTTGATTAATATACCACAACAACATACGACATCCCATCACTCCACATAATTTCTATTAATTTCTATTAATTTTTCCAATTTATGCATCTCGAATTGGCATAAATAGGTATATATATATATATATATAATATATATATATATATATACACGTGTGTGTGTGTGTGTGTGTGTGTGTGTGTGTGTGTGTGTAAACCTATATTTGTTGTAACTTTTATTTAACTATCGACAAAGCGTCACTGCTATAAAGTAAAAATATTGTCTTTAATTTGCTTACTTGTTATAGTCAGCTACTAGGTGGCAGTGAAGACCGAGTTCTCGCGACATCTAGTAATAGAAAAATAAATGTTTGAATTGGATTCACCTTGTGGTGCAATGGATAACCCGCTGGGGTACCGACCCAGAGTTCCGGGTTCAAATCCCGTTCAGGCATTTATTTTTCTTATGTTATATATATATTCTTCTTCTTCTTCGGCTTTCCCCCAATTTATAAGTTTGCCGTCTTCATTTTCCAATTATCTCTATCATTCCAATCTCCGTCTTCCAAATTCCTATCATCCATTATAGTTCTGAGGTAGGTTTTCCATTTCCATCTTGGTCTGCCACGTTTATTTCTTCCAGGGGGTGACCATTGGTATATATTTTTTGGCCATCTTTCATTTTCCATTCTTTGTACATGGCCATAGCATTTAAGCGTTTGATTTTCAATCCTCTTAACAACCGATGTGGTGACATTCATTTCTCTCCAAAGGAATTCATTTCTTATATATATATATATATATATATATATATATATATATAAAATTCTGTGGCATTTACACCAGAATGTACTTTTGTGAAATAAATAGAAAAATAACATGTCAAAGAACTCAGAATTAAGCACAAATAAGATGATAACTTGATTGAATGAAGAAAGTGAGTCAACTAAGAGGCGAGGGAAGGGTTTGGTAAAACTTATATTAAGGACGAGGGCAGCACAGTGACCTCAATTAAAATTAAACAAGGACTTGTGTTTAATAAGAAAGACTATGGCGATGTGAAGTCTAGGAGTCAATTGGGGACAGAATTTGAATCGTGCGCTTGCGTCACGTATTGATCCTGTCCTCTCCCGAGACCATCATCCCACCCCTAGCAACCACTTCAAAACTACCCCCCTCCCCTCTCCCGGCCCTCTGGCAAATAAAACTCAGTTGTACTACATTCCAATGCCACACCATCATCGCAAAAATGTGCCAAACACAGTTTATAGCAGGCGACCTAATATTTGCTTTATCAACAATTAAAAAACATACTACACCTGAATGAAGTGTACAGTTGTAAATTAAAATAGGGCGAATAAAAAAATACCCAAACATATTGTTAACGTTAGATCTAGTAATGCTTCATGCAAAACATTCTATAAACAACGAATCCGATTTGGCTTAAGCGTGAAATCAGGTTGGATGTAATTTGTTTTGTAATATAACCAACGTTTTACAGATTTTACTGCTCCGTAATTTGATAACAAAAGGTTAGCACCAAGGATGCTGCATATCACCTACATTATTTAAAATTTATCATAAGTAATGCCACGAGTGATTTCCAAATTATCGATAAATTCACGACTCACGAAGTGAGGAGTGAATTTATCTAGAGAATTTGGAAATCAAGAGTGGCATTTGTTAGGACTATTTAACGAATAAAATTAAGCTGTTTACTCACAAATCATTATTTAACTATAGTTATTTTAAAATATTTATATATTTAATGTAAACGGCGATGTTTGAAAACAAATGAGAAACGATAGGTACGCTTCTACTGCTTCTTTTGTTTATCACTGCAACCAGATCATACTTTTATTGCCAAAGGAACGCAATATTGTAAGGAGGAGCTTTCTTTAATATGGTAATTATAACACTGATAAATATTTGGTGAAACACGACTCTGATTGGTTGTAAAACAGAAATCATTGAAACGTGATTGGCCATTGACTCCCATTTGGGGCATGAGTTAAATAGTCATAACTAATGCCACGAGTGATTTCCAAATTATCGAGAGAATTTGGAAATCAAGAGTGGCATTTGTTAGGACTATTTGACGAATAAAATTAGGCTGTTTACTCACAAATCATTATTTAACTATAGTTATTTTAAAATATTTATATATTTAATGTAAACGGCGATGTTTGAAAACAAATGAGAAACGATAGGTACGCTTCTACTGCTTCTTTTGTTTATCACTGCAACCAGATCATACTTTTATTGCCAAAGGAACGCAATATTGTAAGGAGGAGCTTTCTTTAATATGGTAATTATAACACTGATAAATATTTGGTGAAACACGACTCTGATTGGTTGTAAAACAGAAATCATTGAAACGTGATTGGCCATTGACTCCCATTTGGGGCATGAGTTAAATAGTCATAACTAATGCCACGAGTGATTTCCAAATTATCGAGAGAATTTGGAAATCAAGAGTGGCATTTGTTAGGACTATTTGACGAATAAAATTAGGCTGTTTACTCACAAATCATTATTTAAATATAGTTATTTTAAAATATTTATATATTTAATGTAAACGGCGATGTTTGAAAACAAATAAGAAACGATTGGTATGCTTCATTTGCTTCTTTTGTTCATCACTGCAAACAGATCATATTATTTATTGCCAAAGGAACGCAATATTGTAAGAATGCACTCTAGTGGAGAAAAAATTAAATACACCAAACTGTATATTAATTCATTTCTGATGTCCTATGATATATATATATGACAATTATATTTTTCTGCGAAAAAAAAAATACATTTAAGAAAGTGCAAACAGTGGTTTCTTTTTTTGGTATAATCAATTGCTACAAATGTTTTTATATTAACTCCTGCATGCGGTATGTGTTGACTTCATGCACTATATATACAATCTGGTAGCCGTATTTCTTAGAGAGTCAGTCACTGCAAAATAATGCTATGACCTATTCAGAATGTTAAAAAGGAGGTGTTTTCTTTATTATGATGAACTTTAGTTGGTAAATTCTAGGCGAAACACGACTGTGATAGGCTGTAAATAAAAAATCATTGAAATGTGATTGGTCATTGACTCCCATTTGGGGCATGAGTTAAATAGTCATAAATAATGCCACGAGTGATTTCCAATTTATTTAGAGGATTTGGAAATTAAGAGTGACATTTGTTAGGACTATTTAACGAATAGAATTAAGCTGTTTATTCAAAAGTCATTATTTAAATATAGTTATCGGTATTTTAAAATATTTATATATTTAATGTAATCGGCGATGTTTGGAAACAAATAACAAATGTGAGGTTATGTATTATGTATATTCACTGCAACTTGATCATATATTTGTTGCCAAATAGGATCGCAATGTTGTAAGAATTCACCCTAGTGGAGAAATAAGAATACACGTCGAAACTGTGTATTATAATCATTCATTTTTTTAGTAAACAACTAAGTAAAACCAAGGAATTTCTTCATTATTTGCTATATTCAATGTATTTGTTGCAAAAAATAATGCTCTGAGCTGTTCAGAATACTAAAAGGAGGAGCTTTCTTTATCACAAAAGCAGGAGCTGATAAAGAGGAATCGATAAAGAGCGAGGTGAAACACGACCGTCATTG
Source organism: Diploptera punctata (assembly GCA_030220185.1). Taxonomy (NCBI): domain Eukaryota; kingdom Metazoa; phylum Arthropoda; class Insecta; order Blattodea; family Blaberidae; genus Diploptera; species Diploptera punctata. Next base: position 363,834 of record JASPKZ010007246.1, on the reverse strand, counting down.
GTTGTAAAACTAAATTAATTGAAACGTGATTGGTCGTTGAGTACCATTTGGGACATGAGTTAAATAGTCTGGAAAAATGTTGAGAGAATTGGAAAAAGAAATGTAGAAATATGGGTATTATGATTGGTGAGAGATCCATCTGTAGGCCTACTCTGAGTTTGCTGATGACTAAATTATAATGGTTCAGGAATATGAAGATTTACAATACATGAGCAGAAAACTCATTGAAGAGTATGAAAACTGGGGATTAAATTTTAATTTTCAAAAATATAAGTACATGGTAGTAGAAGGAAAATAAGATTTAATTATATAAACGAGTGATTAAACACTGTAACAAATATAAATATCTTGGGGGTTACAGTTACATTTGTAACTGGAAGAACGGATGCAGAAATTAGAGAACGAATAAAAATAAAGGCAAAAATGCTATATCAACTCTTAACTCTATATTATGGGGGAAAGATATATATCGGCCGCGGTGGACTAGTGGTTATGCTCCTTGCCTCTGGTCCCGAGGGTCGCTGGTTCAAACGCGGCCGGAATCGATGAATTTTTTAGGATGAAAAATCCAAGGAGCAAGTCCTCCGGGAGGGACTTTAAGCCGTGGGTCCCGAGTCTGAAGATTTTCAGGCTCGTAAAAGATCCTTAAGCCTGAATGAAAAGGCATCTAAGCAAAATTTACCGAATTTTCCCGTCCTAGTACTACCTTGGTTTTCTATATGTCAGTATGAGGCGGAACGCTGACCACGGACCACTCAAAATGACATCTATACGAAAACAAGTGTAACTAAATTAGTGTGGTTCAAATTCTTCCCTGTAGGGGAGAGTGCCTAAATCTCTGTTAAGGAAAACATGGGCTTACAAGATTACAAGAAGACAAATAAAAAAATAAAAAACATAACATTTATATAATCAATTGAGTTGGTGTTTACTTGATGAAAATCCATATTTATTAATTAAATAAAAATAAAACGTAGTTTTATTTGATTTTCATATTTATTATATAATTCAGTGACAGCTGTTTCGGTACACTGTACCTTCTTCAGGCATGTTAACAAATTATGATTTGTTATGATTTTCATAATTTGTTAACATGTCTGAAGAAGGTACAGTGTACCGAAACAGCTGTCACTGAATTATATAATAAATATGAAAATCAAATAAAACTACGTTTTATTTTTATTTAATTAATAAAATTTATAAATCAATTGTCAGAAGTACAATTTTACAAGTTTCAGAAACTTGGCAACTTAAAGTTTTCAAAAATGAGCTTTTGGCTATGGAAATGGATTTCATCAGTCGGTCAGCAAGAATATTCTGAAGAATATCAAATAATACAATAAGACAAAGAATGGGAATTAAAAATAATATTATCCACTATATCTCAACAAGACAACTCATATGGTATGGACACCTTATAAGAATGACTGAAGACAGGTTACCAAGGTTGGCTTATGAATGGTTTATATCAACACGATATTAAAAAAAAAAAGGAAGACCATAGACGACATGGATGAAGCATATCTGGAAGCAATGGAGATCAGGCATCTAAGAGAAGATGATTGAATAGACCGAGTAAATTGGATCATAACGATTCGTGTCATATACTCGCATAATTATTTTGTTTTTATTTGATACGTTATGTGACTGATTGTATTGTATTTGTCTGTCAGAGGATGTGAAAACAATGTAACCTGACGAAATAAATAAAAAAAAAATCAAGTAGAATTTGGATTTTTCTCATGAAAAATTAAAGCACCTGGAAGGGTTTTAATGTACCAAAAATACCTAGTTTTTACTTAGGCCTATTCATGTTCTTGAGCCTAAAATTTGTCCTACATATGTCAATAGAAAGCAAAACCCGCATATACAAAAGGATAGTTCGACCAGTTATCGTATATTGAGCAGAAACTAGGGCTGATACAACAAAAACTTCTTCTTCTTCTTCTTCCTTTCCAGGATTAGGTCAATGCGACCTTTTCCGGTTTCAAGTCCATCTTTTATTGGCCGTCCCAAAGATATTTTTCCATGTGGTTTGTAGGTGTTGACCTTTTTGGGTAATCTTGTATTGTCCACTCTGTCTAAATGTTCTTTCCATTGGTATTTGTGCTCTTCTAGATTATCGACTATTGAAAATATCTCCAGTTCATTTCTTATTGATTCATTGTGTAATCTATCCATGCGTGTACATACTTTTACGGATCTTAAAAATTTCATTTCAGTGGCTTGAATGTGTGAGATATATTATTTTGTAAGTACCCAAGATTCAGATCCATATAAAAGAACAGGAACAGCCATAATTTTATAAAACCTGAGCTGAGTTTCTCTTCGAGTCTTTCGGAGGGTTCTTCTTATGGTCCCACACATCATTTGATACTTACTTACTTACTCACTGGCACTATCGAACCCCTAGGTTCATGGCCGCACGGACATACGCTCTCCATACATCCCTATCCTGAGCTAATGCTTTCCAATCATTCCCTGTATAATCTACTTCCCTCAAATCATAGTTAATGTTATTTTCCCACCTCATTCTTGGTCTACCAACTGGGCGTTTTCCCTCTGGCTTTCCTACAAGAAGCTTCCATGCAAGTCTTTCATTCCCCATACGTGCAACATGTCCTGCCCATCGCAGTCTACGAGATTTAACTGTTCTTATTATATCTGGCTTCCTATAAAGACCATGTAGTTCATTGTTATGTAGTCTTCTCCATTCACCTGTCTCTTCATCTCTCTTTGGTCCAAAAATTTTTGCTAAGTACTTTATTCTCAAATACTTTTAATCTCCTTTCCTCCCTTAAAGTAAGAGTCCATGTTTCGCATCCATATAATATAACTGGTAGAATAATAGTTTTATATATTTTCAGTTTAACGTTTTTTGAAAGGAGTTGGGAGATCAAGAGTCTCTGCAATATCGGTTTAATTTATTATGTATATCCCATTCGTAGCTATATGTTATATCTGAACCAAGATAGTTAAAGTGTGCTATCTGTTCTATTATTTCATTATTGATCACTATTTTTGCACTGACTGGCACTCTGCCCTAAAAAGCCATAATTTTATTTTTTGAAGTTGAGACTTTGAGATTATAATAGTCCTAATTGATTCAACATGTAAATGGCTCCTTGTAAATCATCCTCTGAACAACAAAAACTAAACAAATAATAAACATATTTGAAATGAAAAATCTTAAGAAATAAACTAGATAATAATTATTGTTCAAATGTTGCTTAATTATTTGAAATAATCCTATTGAAATTACGCACATCTCCTAAGGCCACTAAGAATAACAGGATCCAAAGAGTAAATTGATAAATACAATTAAAAGTTTCTCTAGCGCCCCGCTATTGTATGAAGTCCTAATATTCCATGTTCCTAGGAACAAGTCCCTGTGTTTCAGCCTTTGGCAAGGGTTCCCTGAAGTAGTCCCCGTCCGGAGAACCGAATGGGGACTATTTGACCTCCGGAAAATTTTACCTCAGTTGAACCCAGGTCCGCATTTCTTGACGGTTGTATTTTTACGGTGAAAGATCGTCACTCTTTCGACCAAGGTACGTTTTTCGTCTGGCTTATCACTTTCGACCAGTCCGGCATGGGTAACCCTATCGGCAGCAATGTTACCGCCGGCAACTCCTTTCAAAAAACGTTAAACTGAAAATATATAAAACTATTATTCTACCAGTTATATTATATGGGTGCGAAACATGGACTCTTACTTTAAGGGAGGAAAGGAGATTGCAAGTATTTGAGAATAAAGTACTTAGGAAAATTTTTGGACCAAAGAGAGATGAACAGACAGGTGAATGGAGAAGACTACATAACAATGGACTACATGGTCTTTATAGGAAGCCAGATATAATAAGAACAGTTAAGTCTCATAGACTGCGATGGGCAGGACATGTGGCACGTATGGGGAATGAAAGACTTGCATGGAAGCTTCTTGTAGGAAAGCCAGAGGGAAAACGCCCAGTTGTTAGACCAAGAATGAGGTGGGAAAATAACATTAACTATGATTTGAGGGAAGCAGATTATACAGGGAATGATTGGAAAGCATTAGCTCACGATAGGGATGTATGGAGAGCTTATGTCCGCGCGGCCATGAACCTACGAGTTCGATAGTGCCAGTGAGTAAGTAAGTAACTAAAAGTTTTACTTAAAAACTAAGAGTGTGTCAAGTTAACCACTTGTTCTTTATTATCTAGTGACGGCAACCACTTCAATCTGCTTTGACTCTTGTGGTTTTTGAGTCAGGGATTTAATTTATTTAGAAGTAATGCAACGCTGTCTTGATAAACGAGCGTGATTAAACGGTTAATTAATGAAACTATAATATAACTATCTTCCAATTTACTACATAAGCTGATATATTGTAATCGTATTCAGAACTAATTGATAATATGCGAACAGGTATCGTATTGAATACGCAAACTGTTCTATTTCAATTAAACCTCAACATTTGCACAGAAATGTGTAATGAAATTAGCAGATGACTGTAAAATTTGATTAAACGACAAGCTTATATTGGAAGTTACATAGATTTATTTACAAATATTTTGTAAATATTTAAATAAAAACAGGAAAACCTATTTCAAAATTTTTATTCAATAGTAAAAAAATTATCCATGCCGAACTGGTCGAAGGTGATAAGCCAGACGAAAAAAGTACCTTGGTCGAAAGAGTGATGATCTTTCACCGTAAAAATACAACCGTCAAGAAATGTGGACATAGATTCCACTAGTCCACTAGGGTAAAATTTTCTGTAGGTCAAATAACATGCTAACGGTTCTCCGGGCGGAGAATGCTTCAGGGAACACACGCCAAAGGCTAAAATACAGGGACATGTTCCTAGGAACATAGAATGTTAGGATTTTATACAATAGCGGGGCGCTATATGTATTAACGCGGGAATTAGATAAATCGCCTTTGGATATAGTCGCTTTACAGGAAGTTAGGTGGCCAGGAGAAGGTAGTCAGGAATCAGGAAGCTTTGCATTGTTTTTGAGCCAAAGAGAGATAAAGAGACAGGTGAATGGAGAAAACTACATAACAGTGAACTAGATGAACTTTATAGGAAGCCAGATATAATAAGAACAGTTAAGTCAAGTAGACTGCGATGGGCAGGGCATGTGGAACGAACGGGGAATGAAATATGTGAATGGAAGCTTCTTGTAGGAAAACCAAGACCAAGAATCAGATGAGAGAATAACATGAACTATGATTTGAGTGAAGTAGACTATGATTGGAAAACATTAGCTCAGGATAGGGATGTATGGAAAGCTTATGTCCGCGCAGCCATGAACCTACAGGTTCCATAGTGCCAGTGAGTTAGTTAGTTAAAATTTTAAAATGCACGTGGAGTTATAAGATTTAAGTTTATAGCAGCAGGTAAAAATACTAAAAAAAAAAAAATATGGGACTCTGAACTAACAAGGGAACTGTCGGCCATTGCACCCCGAAACCTACCTTGAAATTTCTCCCAGAGGAGCGTTGTGATGTACCGTGTTAAAAAAAATGGTGCAGTTTTTAACTGCAAGACACTAAAATTCAGCGCCAAAGCTCTCATTTAAAATATAGAGGAGTAATACAACTATTGTATTCCATCCATCCATAGTAATTCTGCCCGAGGACAGATCTTTCACTGCAATCACAGAATTTTCATGCTATGCTTTGCAGCTTTACTAGTGAATTATATAGGTGTGGTAGCTTCCCGTTGCTTTCCACACCGGTGAAGGATGATGATGATAAGGGTGATGGTGAAGGCCGGTGATTTTCGGGGACCGTTGGGCCCTACGCTTCCTGACATTTGTCTTACAGGTGAGGAAAACCCCGATAAAAATCTCACCCAGGAGCCTGTCCTGACCGGGAATCGAACCCGTGCACGCTGAGTGACAAGGCAGCACGCTACCTCGAGACCACAGCGGTGGACACTCTTGAATTAAGGATTTGAAAAACGCTCTCTACCCGCCGTCCGCGCCGCGTCCCGCCACACATCACTCTGTGCTTAAGTCGTGCAGGGATGTATAACTTCTCCGTACAGAGAACTGCCATTTGTGTTTTTTTCTCTAATTTGTTTTCTAGCCTTTTTTTATATTAATGTACGGAATATGGATGAGTGTAGATATGTATTATTGTGATGTAGTGTAGACATAGATATATACTTATATGTAGCTTGTTATTGTTTTTTTGACACAGGTGTATTTGTATGTATTTGTTTATATTATTATTAGTTTAGTCCACCGCTGTGGTCTCGAGGTAGCGTGCTGCCTTGTCACGCAGCGGGCCCGGGTTCGATCCCCGGTCGGGGCAGTTTTTCTGGGCGAGGTTTTTATCGGAGTTTTCCCTCACCTGTAAGACAAATGTCTGGAAAATTTTAAGGCCCAAACGGTCCCCGAAATCATATAGCCATCATCACCATCACCATCCTTATAATTATCATCATCATTATCGTCATCCTTCACCGGCGTGGAAAGCAACGGGAAGCTACCACACCTACAATTCCCTAGTAAAGCTGCAAGCATAGCATGAAATGATGGATGATTTTTATTTTTATTCATGGAAAAATAATGCACGTACGGCCAAGCAGGCCCGTGCGCAATGTAAATGCATATGTATTGTCTTTCTTCTGAAAAAAAAAGACAATAAATTCCATTATCTATCTATCTTATTGTGGCTTCGATTTATTTGCCTTGCACTTTAAGAAGGCAGATATTTTTTTTTTTTTTTTGGACACGGCGTTGGTACATCACGTTTCTCTGGGAGAAATTTTAAGAAAGGTTTTGGAATTGACAATTTCCTTGTAAGATTCAAACTCCTGAACACAATATTAAGTCGTATATTCATATAATACAGACATCGTCATTAAACCAAGGTACGTCAATGTTATAATAAAGCTATAAGCAGCCGATATGAAATTCCTACGATATGTGATAGGACGTGCTCTTTTGGGCAAACGGAGGAGTGAATATATTCGTGAGGAATTACAAGTAACTAGTGTGATAACAAAAATAGAAGAACATAGAAATAAATAGTTTGTACATGTTAGTATAATGAGTGAAGAGAGGATACCTTATAACTAACTCAGTGGCACTATCGAACCCATAGGTTGATGGCCGCGCGGACATAAGCTCTCCAATAGATTTTGATATCACTACAAATAAAAGGATTGATGAAGCCAATGCTTGAATTAAGAAATATTTTAGGGAGGCCTCTGTTGTAAAAATATTATTGTAGTTTGTTATTAGGGGGATAAATGAGAGTAGGTTAATTTCTAACCCTATTCTCAGCTAATGTTTTCCAATCATCCCCCTGTATAATCTACTTCCCTCAAATCATAGTTAATGTTGTTCTCCCACCTCCTTCTTGGTTTACCAACTGAGCATTTTCCCTCTGGTTTTCCTACAAGAAGCTTCCATGTACGTCTTTCATTCCCATTATATATATATATATATATATATATATTCTCCAAGAAAGATAAGTGTTTGAATTGGATTCGCCTGGTGGTGTAATGGATAACACGCTGGGGTACCGACCCAGAGTTCCGGGTTCGAATCCCGTCCAGGCATTTATTTTTCTTATCATGTCATATTAAGCTTGGATTGCTCAATATCAAAAATTTAATTATAACATAGGCCAATACATACACACACACACACACACACACACACACACACACACACACACACACACACACACACACACACACACATAGGGAGAGTGGCGTGTTGGGATCTTTTAGGACGGATCGAGAATGAATCAAAAACATGCAAATGTTTGGGTACAGTAAGAAAATTGAGATATAACAAAATTGTAGATTAAGGATATATGTATTAACAATAAGAAGAATCTCAATATGGTCTTTGTTTTCGATCTTTAATCATGTTATATAATAAGTAGGTCTGATAAGTTGAATAGTCTGATAGTGCACTTAATGTCTGCACGGACGGGGGGAGGGGGGTATGAGCGTGCGGTGTGTATATGTGTGGGGGTGTGTGGGTGTATGTGTGTGTGTTTTTTTTCTAATTTGTTTTCTAGCATTTTTTTTAATATTAATGTACGGAATGTGGATGAATGTAGATATGTATTATTGTGATGTAGTGTAGACATAGATTTTACTTATATGTAGCCTGTTATTGTTTTTTGATGCAGGTGTATTTGTAGGTATTTGTTTATATTATTAGTTTTATTTTTTATTCATGGAAAAATAATGCACGTACGGCCAAGCAGGCCCGTGCGCAATGTAAATGCATAATTATGTATTTTCTTTATTCTGAAAAAAAGGCAATAAATTCCATATTCTATTCTATTCTATTCTATATATATATATATATATATATATATATATATATATATTTTAAAGTAAATATTAAACTTAATTTTTCCTGGATATTTTGAAATTCTGGACTTAAAACATGGATACGTTTATAATATGACAAATTTAGAAGATTTCCTGTGTCATTTGTATCAAACATTCTCAAAATACATTTTTTTGTCTTTATAAATAATAGAAGAGGCTAAAGAACCGGTATGTTTGTTTACACGTGAGGTCATGCCCAGACACTTCCTACAAGCTCGTCCTGACGTATGACAAATAACTGTGCATTTGTCAATGACTCTGATTGACAGCCCAACATGCTACCTCCTGACATTCATTGTCCATTTCTTTAAACTTATACCTAATGTAAACTGTCCATGTCTATAGTTAATATAAATTTATGCTTCAGGTCTACGCGACTTATCCATACTTCAGTTCTTAAACTGACCTATACAGTCAGTGAGGTTATGACCTCCGGCAAACGATTAGTTATCATGCTCGCCTCTGGTTCCCTGATTCCCGTGTTCAAACGCGGTCGAGATAAATATTTTTTAAGATCATGAAAATATCATGAGTATAAATATCTTCAAATGAAAAGTAAGCCATGGGTCCCATGTAGTAGATTTGCAAGATATAAAGTAACATAGAGGATATTCCAGGGACACGATCTATTTGGAATACTTAATGAATGGTTAATTTCAGAATATTTGAGAGAGAAGATTAATGATCTTGAAATGATCGCAAAAAATAGGAACATTAGAGAATTATATCAGGGAATTAGTATAGAGAAGAAAGGATTTCAGGCTAGAACAAACATAATTCGGAATGAAAATGGGGATATGATTGCAGATTCTAAGAGTATATTAAATAGATAGAAAAATTACTTTAATCAGCTATTAAATGTAGGCCTACTTACAGAACAAGACATTGAGGAGGATAACTTACAGACAGCAGAAATGCTAGTCGCAGAGCCAAGTGCATTAGAGGTTGAAATGGCAATTGAAAAATTGAAGATGTATAAAGCATCAGGTTCAGATGAGATCCCAGCAGAACTGATAAAATCAGGTGAGAAAAATTGATGGACAAGATACGCTGGTAGCTTAGTATGATTTGGGAAAAAGAAGCTCTTCCAGATGAATGGAAGGAATCAATTGTCTTACCAATGTATAACAAAGGAGATAAAACTGATTGCAACAACTGCAGGGGCATCTCATTACTTTCAACTTCGTACAAAATTCTAACAAATATATTAGTAAGCAGACTTACTCCCTATATTGATGACATTCTAGGAGATCATCAATGTGCATTTAGAAGAAACAGGTCTACAACAGATCATATTTTTAGTATAAGACAGATTTTAGAAAAGAAATGGGAATATAATGATACTGTACATCAACTATATGTTGACTTCAAAAAAGCATATGATTCAATTAAGAGGGAGAAGTTATATAGTATCCTGCTGGAGTTCGGAATTCCTAAAAAGTTAGTTAGACTTATACGAATGTGTCTAAATGGCTCAAAGAGTAAGGTGCGTGTAGGCAAACAGTTTTCAGACACTTTTGAAATCCAGAATGGGTTGAGGTAAGGAGATGCACTATCTCCTCTACTATTTAATTTTGTACTAAAGCATGCAATTAAATCTTTAGAGAATGAGGAAGGCTTACAACTCAATGATATTAATAAGCTGTTAGTTTATGCTGATGATGTAGTATTATTGGCCGATAGCGAGGAGATACTAAAGGACAACACGCACACAATATTGAGTAACACTAAGATATTAGGACTGGAAGTAAATATCAATAAAACTAAATATATGGTCACACGTAGAAATTCATTATATAATGGAAATGGACAGCTAATGACAAATGAGGGAAATCTTGAGGAAGTGCCTGAATTCAAATACCTAGAAACAATAATCACAAATAGGAATGAGATGGACAAAGAAATTAAACATAGGCTCAATCCCGGAAATGCGTGCTATTATGCATTACAGAGACTCTTCACTTCCCAACTCCTTTCAAAAAACGTTAAACTGAAAATATATAAAACTATTATTCTACCAGTTATATTATATGGGTGCGAAACATGGACTCTTACTTTAAGGGAGGAAAGGAGATTACAAGTATTTGAGAATAAAGTACTTAGGAAATGTTTTGGACCAAAGAGAGATGAACAGACAGGTGAATGGAGAAGACTACATAACAATGAACTACATGGTCTTTATAGGAAGCCAGGTATAATAAGAACAGTTAAGTCTCGTAGACTGCGATGGGCAGGACATGTTGCACGTATGGGGAATGAAAGACTTGCATGGAAGCTTCTTGTAGGAAAGCCAGAGGGAAAACGCCCAGTTGGTAGACCAAGAATGAGGTGGGAGAATAACATTAACTATGATTTGAGGGAAGTAGATTATACAGGGAATGATTGGAAAGCATTAGCTCAGGATAGGGATGTATGGAGAGCGTATATCCGTGCGGCCATAAACCTACGGGTTCGATAGTGCCAGTGAGTAAGTAAGTATAAATTTCTTCAGATGAAAAGTAAGCCATGGGTCCCATGTAGATTTTCAGGATATAAAGTAACCTAAAGGAATTTTAAGGGACACGATCTATTTGGATTACTTAATGAATGGTTCATTTCAGAAACAACATAAGTCACTCTTTGGGCAAATTTGAGTTAAGGAGGGTGTCATGGGTGAAATTTCTATTTTCTACGTTTTTTGAGCTAGAGACTTGATTTTTTGTACAAATATTCACTGCATGATACATAATGACTAGTTTATGTTTCATTTTTGTGAGACATTTATTTTAGGAGTTATTAAATATTATATTTAAAAATTTTGCATAGCCTGTATTATAATTAATGGGTTCCACAATTTTTTAGTAAAATGTCTGATTTTTTACACGACTCCTAAAATATTTAGAAAAAACATCACGCATTAGAATTCTTATAATGTGAATACAAAGGGAGAGAAAAAAAATATACCTCATGCGTGGAATTACAAAAAAAATTAATAATTGCATGCATTTTATTTTTTATTTCTTAAAATACTACTTGAATCATGAAACCCTTGCACTACTTTGTTACCCATTGTGTTTAGGATATGCAGTACAAATTTGAATCTTCTAGGACAAAATTTCTGAATTTAATTCAATTTTGACTGTACAAAAATGCAGTGAAAATAAAAGTGTGGAAAAACAAGTTTAAAGATTTGCATGCAGGTGGCATTTAACTGGCGCAGCCTTTTGACTCTGACGTAATTTAGGGCACTTAGAAGCGTCATAGGTCTCTGAAACTTTGCCAACGTATACATTAGAGTACAGACTATTTTTAGTAGAAAAACAAAAAATTCCAATTTTGTTCTCAAATGGTAAATTTTTCACCCATCAGCCCACTTAATAGCGAATACATATTCTATGTACTTATATGTATAATTTATAATATAAACATACCTCTTCAGCATATACTGAAGGATGAAAAAAGTTGATGACATTCTCAAGCTAATAGAGTACATCCCTCAACAGGAAGAAATTACTGGCTTCTATGGTGAATTATGTAGTTGGTCAGTGTGATTAATGTAATTTGCAAAGTGTTCCCACCGACTGAATCAGTTTGCAGAATGTAGTTTTGTTTTTTTATTACGTAGGCATATTAATTTTCTCTTTTAAAATATTTAAGGCATTATTTTTAAAGTTTTCTGTATCTCAATTATTATAACATTAAAAACATAACATTTACTTTTAGTGAAAGTGTGAATTTATTGCAGAAACGACATAATTCAAACGTTTTTAATTAATTAAAGTAATCTATTTATTTATTTTATTTTATTTAAGATTTATTTAGCCTGGTGGAGTTAAGGCCATGTGGCCTTCTCTTCCACTCACCAGGACAAACATATATTACATAAGAATATAACAATCTTAATTAACTCTAATATTAAACACTAAGTAAAAATTTGATCAAAAGATAATATCTAATATACATATTACGATCTATAATACAACCAGTTAATATTAGTTAAAATTAAGACTAAAACTAATAATAAAATGTATACAAGCAAGACACATTAAATTGTCCCTGTCTAGTGTATATAAAAAACAGGAAAATAATGAGATATAGAAAACTAATTTTACGATTATACAATATTTAAAACAAAACAAATAAAAATATTTGTTATTCTTAATATTATTTACATAAATAATTAAATATATTAATATTGCTAAAAGAATACTATCAGTGAGGTGTATAAGTTAGTTTGTTATTAAATAATTCTTTAGTTTGTTTTTGAAGGATGTTATAGTTTGACAGTCTCTGACATAGGGTGGAAGGGAATTCCATGTTTTGGTAAGTGACACCGTAAAAGATAATGAATAATATACTGTGTGATGAGGCGGGATATAAAGGACAATGTGCTGATGGGATCGAGTGTCAAGATTATGTGTGTCGGATAGTCTGATGAAGCGGCGTGATAAATAATTAGGCGATGATGTGTGAAGTATTTTATAGAGAAGGGATAGGAGAATGGACAGTTCTACGATCTCTTAGACGAAACCACGATAATTGTTCCAGGGACGGTGTAACATGGTCAAATTTGCGAATACCACAAATAAAACGTGCGCAAGAATTATGAACACGTTGAAGTCTTTGAGTGGAAATAATATTTAAGTCTGTAAAAAGAGTGTCACAATAATCAAAATGGGGCATTGCAAGTGTTTCTACTAACATTTTCCTAAGGGCGAATGGCAAACAATTTCGTACACGATTTAATGAATGTATTATTGAGAAGACTGTTTTGCCTGTATCAAATTTATATTTATATTTTAAAATATGGAAAATGCATCTTCAATGTGATACAGAACTCATAAAAATTCTTATCGCTATGTCCATGACAAAAATACTTTTCTGAGAAATTTTTTTGCAATTCCTGAAAATTTACTATTTACTGACTTAACGTTGTTTCTGAAATAAACCATTCTTATATTCTTTCATGTCCTTCTAAGGACATAAAAAATCGTTGAACAAACAGAACATTTAAAACTATACACACTATTGACTTTGAAATTCATATTAATAAGGAGAATATATTATACAGAGTGATTCCGAAATATGGCTATACGTTTGAGCGCATTTTGTGACGAAAATATTATTATTATTATTATTATTATTATTATTATTATTATTATTATTATTATTATTATTATTAAAGGAAATATGATGTTATCATTGGAAAGGAAATCCTTCAAATTACAACAATAGAACAAAACAAAACAAATCACTGCTCATGTGCAGCTTGGCGGGTTGATTTTTGTGGGCTAGCATCGAACGCCTCCACAATTCTCTTCGTTGTTTCTGCACCCGTGCTAATGCGAGGCCTTCCAGGACGTTTCATTTTCTGCATCCTTCCCGTTTCCAGCAGTCGTTTTCTCCACTTCCCCACAGTCGACGGCTGCAATCTATTAAACTCATGTCTTGCCCGCCTTGCGGCCTCACGATCATTAGCATACGTTATTGCCCATGCAGCAATTGCAATTTGCTGTTGCATATTCAACGATATTTTGACTAATGACGTAAGTTCTACGCTGTTTTATTCCATTGTTGTAATTTGAATAATTGCCTTTCCAATGTAGTTTCATATTTCCTACAATGGTAATATTTTGATCACACAACACGATCAAACGTATAGCCATATTTATGATTCACCCCGTACTGTGGGTGATTATGATAGTCAGAAGGTGTTCTGTGACTGTTAAAGTCCACACGACTGTGGAATTACGATTGCCTAAGGACAAAAATATAAATACTTAGATCTATATACTCGTCTGATATACACCCATAGCCTATATATAGACTTGTAATAAGATACGGTGTAAGTATTTAAAAAATAATAAATAACCTTAAACGAAAAATTATCACACGGAGTTTAGTCTAACAGAATCGGTTCCAGAAAGTTGATAAAATAATGCCAACTATACTCGAAAATCCGCTGTGGTCTCGAGGTAGCGTGCTGCCTTGTCACGCAGCGGGCCCGGGTTCGATCCCCGGTCGGGGCAGTTTTTCTAGGTGAGGTTTTTATCGGGGTTTTTCCTCACCTGTAAGACAAATGTCAGGAAAACTTCAAGGCCCAAACGTTCCCCGAAATCATATGGCCATCAGTGTCCTTTTCATTATCATCATCATAATCATCCTTCACCGGTGTGGAAAGCAACGGGAAGCTACCACACCTACAATTCCCTAGTAAAGCTGCAAGCATAGCATGAAAATGTTATGATTGCAGTGAAAGAACTGCCCTCAGGGAGAATTACTATGGATGGATGGATACTCGAAAATATTATATATAAAATACCAAGATTTTCTACTACTATGGTCTCGGGGTAGCGTGTTGTCTTGTCAAGCATTGGGCCCGGGTACGATTCCCGGTCGGGACAGGCTTTCAGCGCGAGGTTAATTTCGGAGTTTTTCCTCACCTATAAGACAAATTTCACGACGCTTATAGCCCAACGGTCAACGAAATTCATCCGGCCATCATCATCATCATTCATCGGAATGGAAAGCAACGGGGAGATACCACACCTATAATTCCCTAGTAAAGCAGCAAAACATAGCATGAAAGACATGCTCTAGGGCAAAACACTATTGATAGATAGATAATGAGATTCGATAGAATTTTTAAAACAATACCGAGGAGATACTAAAGGACAACACGCACACACTATTGAGTAACACTAAGAAATTAAGACTGGAAGTAAATATAAATAAAACTAAATATATAGTCACACGTAGAAATACATTATATAATGGAAGTGGACAGCTAATGACAAATGAGGGAAATTTTGAGGAAGTTGCTGAATTCAAATACCTAGGAACAATAATCACAAATAGGAATGAGATGCACAAAGAAATTAAACATAGGCTCAATTCTGGAAATGCGTGCTATTATGCATTGCATAGACTATTGATGTCCCAACTCCTTTCAAAAAACGTTAAACTGAAAATATATAAAACTATTATTCTACCAGTTATATTATATGGGTGCGAAACATGGACTCTTACTTTAAGGGAGGAAAGGAGATAACAAGTATTTGAGAATAAAGTACTTAGGAACATTTTTGGACCAAAGAGAGATGAACAGATAGATGAATGGTTAAGACTACATAACAATGAACTACATGGTCTTTATAGGAAGCCAGATATAATAAGAACAATTAAGTCTCGTATACTGCGATGGGCAGGACATGTTGCACGTATGGGGAATGAAAGACTTGCATGGAAGCTTCTTGTAGGAAAGCCAGAGGGAAAACGCCCAGTTGGTAGACCAAGAATGAGGTGGGAGAACAACATTAACTATGATTTGAGGGAAGTAGATTATACAGGGAATGTTTGGAAAGCATTAGCTCATGATAGGGATGTATGGGGAGCTTATGTCCGCGCGGCCATAAACCTACGGGTTCGATAGTGCCAGTGAGTGTGAGTGTGACTGATGATTGCATAACCTGAAAAAGAGAAATAGGAAAATAGGCTGATGTTTAAGACCCGAATGAAGTAAACAGCAAATTTAATGTCATCACCTGAATAGATCTTACTAAAATAAATAAATACATATTTATAGAACAAGTGTGTTTATAGAAAATGAATGATGAACATATGAGGATAGCCTTGGGAAGTGTGGAGATACTCCAATGTTGCTCGTGAGCACCACGGGGATCTCTTGATATATGGACGCCACAGGAAGGGGGCCACAGCTACCCAGAGGGGGCGCCGTACGTTGCACCTTGAAACAAATTGCCGATCCACCCTATACCCCAATTATCCGCTCCTTGCAGCTTCATATTTTTACCTCTACGTCTGTATGCACCTTATCGCATATAATATTACCTCTTCTAGAATTCAATTAAATATAATAATTTTAACTTCACCCTAATCAATAAGATCAGACTTCCATGGAATACATTATGAAACAACTACAGAATCCAATTAAATCTAATTTTATACGAATATCACAACTCACAATATTTGCGAGAAAAAAAACCAAAAACATGGTTCATTAATAGAGAAGTCTACATCATCATAAGTAATGCCACGAGTGATTTCCAAATTATCGATAAATTCACGACTCACGAAGTGAGGAGTGAATTTACCTAGAGAATTTGGAAAACAAGTGTGGCATTTGTTAGGACTATTTAACGAATAAAATTAAGCTGTTTACTCACAAACCATTATTTAACTACAGTTATTTAAAAATATTTATATATTTAATGTAAACGGCGATGTTTGAAAACAAATGAGAGGCGATAGGCACGCTTCATCTGCTTCTTTTGTTTATCACTGCACCAGATCTTACTATTTATTGCCAAAGGAACACAATATTGTAAGAATGCTCTCTAGTGGAGAAAAAATGAAACACATCAAAATGTATATTAATTCATTTCTGATGTCGTATGATGTAAATATGACAATTATATTTTCTGGATTGTTACCTGGGAAAAAAATACATTTAAGAAAGTGCAACCAGTGGTTTCTTTTTTTTTTTTTTTGGTGGTATAATCAATTGCTACAAATGTTTTTATATTAACTCACGCAGGCGGCATGTGTTGACATTCATGCACTATATATACAATCTGGTAGCCGTATTTCTAACAGGCTCAGTCACTGCAAAATAATGGTCAGACCTGTTCAGAATATTAAAAAAGGAGGAGCCTTCTTTAATATGATAATTATAACACTGATAAATATTTCGTGAAACGCGACTCTGATTGGTTGTAAAACAGAGATCATTGAAACGTGATTGGCCATTGAGTCCCATTTGGGGCATGAGTTAAATAGTCATAGAAAATTCAATGATTTGAGCCATTGTTCATCTGTAAATGCTTCAATATTCATTAGCCAGACTCTTTATTGAATTATCACAACCTCTTTCAAGATTTGGAATATAGTGCATAAATGATTTTCTGAATCTTGTACTTGTCATTCTGTTTACACAAGAGTTTCGATAAAATATGAATTGGGGTTGAATCAACACTTAAAATTCATTTTAAAGCGCGGCTTGGACTGTATTATATTACAACAGAACAAGCTCGAAATATGTATGCAAAAATGCATGAAAAATGCTTAAAATATGCATGAAAATTTTTAATATATGCAATACCAAATAACAATAAAGCATAATAATTATAATTTTATTAGATATTTCATTTCTAAATTAACAATAATTAGTATTTTTATTATATATTTATTAATATTGTACATAACAGTGTGCTATATGATTTTTATAGGAAGCCAGATATAATAAGAACAGTTAAGTCTCGTAGACTGCGATGGGCAGGACATATGGCACGTATGAAAGACATGCATGGAAGCTTCTTGTACGCAAACCAGAGGGAAAACGCCCAATTGGTAGACCAAGAATGAGGTGGGAGAATAACATTAACTATTATTTGAGGGAAGTAGATTATTCAGGAAATAATTGGAAAGCATTAGCTCAGGATAGGGATGTATGGAGAGCTTATGTCCGCGCGGCCATGAACCTAAGGCTTCGACAGTGCCAGTGAGTAAGTAAGTTATTAATATTATCATTTATCACTGATAAATGATAAATTATAAACCTGTATCAGGCAAAAGTATTGCTCGCATTTTAAATATTCTACATTTTGCTACTATTGTAAACAAAAAAATCAGGTAGTGTTCCAAAAGTTCGGTAGAAAGGTTGTGTCTTCGATCGCTCAAAATATGTTTTTTTAATGCTCCAGATTGTCCTTTTTGGACATTTCTGGTGTTCTCTCCTGGCATTGGCGTTCTTATTTTCCGCGTTTTGTCCAGAAATTTACCCAAGTTTATCCAATTTTCTGGATTTACCAATAACTCGTAGCATGCCTGTATATATATATAATATATATATATATATATATATATTTGACATTTGGTAATGAAGGCAAATATATATATATAATTTTATTTGTGTATTTATTCATTGTACCTTAAGGTCTTCTCTTCCACTTTATATATATATATATATATATATGTATAAAGTAAAGTAAAGTGATCCCACAACAGGCCTCAGGAGGCCCTTGGGGTAGTAGGAGGTTAAGGCTCCCACTTTTTCTAGACAATCGGCACTTTATGTCAGCCGGGTTGTCAGCCCTGCGTGACGGCCGCCTTTACCCCCAGAACAAGCGTCTGGTACTCATTTCCGTTAGAGGCTGAGTCAACCCCAGGGTCATAGTGCCGCCAGAGGGTTTGGGTCAGTTTAAAAATCCTGACCCCAACGGGATTTGAACCCTCGACCCTCCGGCTTGTAGCTCAGTGCCTTAACCACTACGCTACGGCGGTGTAGGCCTATAATATATATATATATATATATATATATATATATATAAAATTTTATTTGCGTATTTATTCATTGTACTTTAAGGTCTTCTCTTCCACTATATATATATATATATATATATATATATATATTATATATATATATGGAATGATAAGAAAAATAAATGCCTGGACGGGATTCGAACCCGGATCTCTGAGTCTGTACCTCAGCGTGATATCCATTACACTACCAGGCGAATCCAATTCAAACACTTATTTTTCTTATATATGTATTATACTCTCCATTATTACTAGATGTCGCGAGAACTCAGTCTTCACCGCCATCTAGTAGCTGACTATAACAAGTAAGCAAATTAAAGAGAATATTTTTACCTTATAGCAGTGACGCTTTTATAGATTTAAAAAAAAATTAATTATAACATCTGTAAAGTTCTTCCATTTCACTATTTATTCTTATTCTCCATTGACCTAGAATACATACTGCACTAAATATTCACCTGAGGACTTTCCTTTCCCATGTGTTGAGGAGGCTTTCATCTTTTTTTGTTAATGACCAGGTTAACGAGTCATGCATTGCTACTGGTTTAATTATAGGTTTATATGTTTGCAACTTAAGCTTAATTGACACCAAAGAAGATCTTAAAAAAAATTGGAAGCTATAATAACATTTGTTTCCTGCTGCTAGTCTTGTCTTGATTTCCTCTTTAATCTCGTTGTTTTAAGTAATGATGTCACCCAACTAACTAACTCGCTGGCATTATCGAACCCGAAAGTTCAAGGTCGCGCGGGCATAAGCTCTCCATACATCCCTATCCTGACCTAATGTTTTCCAATCATTCCCTGTAGGCTATAATCTACTTCCCTCAAATCTTGGTTAATGTTATTCTCCCACCTCATTCTTAGTCTACCAGCTGGACATAATGCCTCTGGTTTTCCTACAAAAAGCTTCCATACACGTCTTATATTCTCCATTCATGCCACATGTCCTGTCTATCGAAGTCTACAAGACTTAGCTGTTCTTATTATATCTGACTTCCTATAAAGACCATGTAGTTCACTGTTAGGTAGTCTTCTCTATTCACCTGTCTGTTCATCTCTCTTTGGTCCAAGAATTTTCCTAAGAACTTTATTCTCAAATACTCGTAATCTTCTTTCCTCCCTTAAACAGTCTATGTTTCGCATCCATATAATATAACTGGTAGAATAATAGTTTTATATATTTTCAGTTTAACGTTTTCTGAAAGAAGTTGGGACAAGAGTCCCTGTAATGGATAATAACATGCATTACCAGAATTGATCCAATGTTTAATTTCTTTGTGCATCTCATTCCTATTTGTGATTATTGTTCCTAGGTATTTGAATTCAACCACTTCCTCAATATATATATATATATATATATATATATTTTTTTTTTTTTCCACAACAGGCCCGGAGGCCCTTGTGGCAGTAGGAGGTTAAGGCTCCCACTTTTTGTAGACAATCGGCACTTTATGTCAGCCGGGTTGTCAGCCCTGCGTGACGGCCGCCTTTACCCCCAGAACAAGCGCCTGGTACTCATTTCCGTTAGAGGCTGAGTCGAGCCCCAGGGTCATAGTGCCGCCAGAGGGTTTGGGTCAGTTTAAAAATCCTGACCCCAACGGGACTTGAACCATCGACCATCCGGCTTGTAGCTCAGTGCCTTAACCACTACGCTACGGCGTGCCCCCTCCTCAATATTTCCCCCATTAGTCATTAGCTGACCTTTCCCATTATATAATGTATTTCCGTGTGTGACAAGAGCTATATTTAGTTTATGGATATTTACTTCCAGTCCCAATTTCTTAGTGATTTGTTTTACACTCTCATATCCCTCAAAGTTTGTGTAATTTTTCCATCTTGTTCTATTTCTAATGATAACCATATACTTAGTTTTTTTCTTTGATTTTGGACACATTTTATGTTAGATAAATAAAATGATATATATATATGCCTTGTATTTAACGATTTCATTTGAGACAAGTGGAAGTAAAAGAAGGATGTAATTTGTTCAATTTTAATGATGGCGCTATTCTGATGGAATATTATTGTAAAGAATGAATTCCCACACAGACTTACAACTAATGAATGCCAGGCTATTCCAACAGGTAGCACAACGCCGTAAGCGAACAACAATAAGAAACAAGATAAAGACAAAGGAAAGAATCTCGCGACTACAACATGAGAAGAAAAAAAGTTGAGAAATGGTTGGGAGTTGTCTGTCTTTGTCTGGCCATTTGCTGGATGTCAATCACACAAACAATTTCCATTAAAGCGTATCTAACTGCTGACTTCACAACTACTCCCCTGTCTCAATACCATGGGTTCGTACCTCCCCGTCATTCATTATACTATATTAGTCTATTCAGTATTATTATTACTATTATTATTATTATTACCATTATTATTATTATTTTTGTTATTATTATTATTATTATTATTATTATTATCATCATCATAAACATAATATCTTTATTTTTATATTTATTATTATTATTATTATTATTACCTTCTTCTTGTTGTTCTTCTTCTTCTTCCATTCATGTGATAGACCTAGTGGTCTGTTACGGTCTCAATCTAACTTTTGAAGGGTCTGCCCAAAGATCTCTTGCCTGGTGGCTGAATTATTATTATTATTATTATTATTATTATTATTATTATTATTATATTATTATCATCATCATCATCATCATCATAAACATCAATATTATTATTAATATTATTTTCATAAACATTATTATTATTGTTATTATTATTATTGCTATTATTATTATTGTTATTATTATTATTATTATTATTCCTTCCAAGTATTAGGCCAAGGCCTGTTACGATTCTATAGAAATTTTCCCTCCAGCGTTTCATAGGACGGCCCAGAGATCTTCGTCCTCTTGGTATATAATTATAAACAGCTTTGGGGATCCGATTTGAACTCATTCTTTCTAAATGGTGTTTCCAATTTAGTTGGTACTGTTTAATATATTCCAAAATTGGCGTAGTCTTCATTTCTTTTAAGATATCGGTGTTCCTTTTCCGATTCCATCTGGTGTAACCCGCTGTTCTGCGCATGAATCTCATTTCACAAGCCGTTATTTTGATTTCATGTTGTCTTTTTAGTGTCCATGCTTCACTACCATAGGTCAACACTGGTCTAGCCAAAGTGTTATATAAACGTAACCTGGTGTTTTTTTGTACAAGAGATGGTTTCGTAACTTAATAATTCCCAAACTTTTATTATAACTAGTAATTTTTTCAGGGATATCCTTTTCATCCCAGATAGAGAGATAATATCCAAGATATTTAAATTGATTAGTTCTCTGTAAAATTTTATTCTTTATTATTATTATTATTATTATTATCATTTATTATTATTATTATTATTATTATTATTATTATTATTATTAACTTTAATTATAATTTTTTTTATTATTGATTTCGTACATCTCAATGATGGATAAATCATATTTTTTCTCTTCAAATATTATTTATCCATCATTGAGATGTACGAAATCAATAATAAAAACTTGGAAAAAGCCGTACTGGCTGTAATGTATAATTCCCAAATATGTCTTCTTAATAAAGGAGCCGCCATTTGCAAGATAGAAGCATGGCTTCACAGCATTTGGTGGATGGGAATTACAATGTATATAGAGAAAGATTTGCGTTTAGATCGGTACTGCTCAGGTAGCTCAGTTGGTAGAGCACTTGGTCTAGAGAACCAAGGGTCCCGGGTTCAAGTCCCGGTCTGAGCGTATAATTTTTCTCTTCAAATATTATTAATTATAATTAATTGACTAACAACTGCTCTGATTATTGCAAGTTTGACTGAATTTTCGTTTATTACCTGATATTTAAACAAATGAAAAAGAGATGGGAATATACTGGCATTTTACATCAAATGTATATGAGAGAGGATAATTATACAGGGAATTATTTTTAAAAAATAGCGCAGTAAAAGGATGTAAGCTATGAAAATCTTATGTCCGCGTGCAAAAGCTCCGGGTTCGATACTAGCGGAGTTGGTTAGTTTATAACTATAATAATCTAAATTGTGCTGGGATCTTTAAAATATATCATAATATATAGATGGAAGCTGATACATAGAATCGAAGCAAGGACCACGCCGCCCCGGGAGTCCACCCGCCGGATATGCGTTCTACCTCAAAATTGGCTCTCCTGTATGTTCAACAGGGGTGTTAAAATTGTAAATAGTGTTCTTTTTCTGATAAATGTAATAGATTGGTCTTATTTTATCATATTATTGGTCATCTCACAATGATTGTAATAAATTAAGTTTACACTCAAAATTTCTTATTGTTATTACATAAAATCGTTAGAGTTTTGCTTCAAATATGCCAAATTTTATAACATCGAAATATATCAACTTTTACATCCATTTCTGTTCTAACGGATAGATAGTAATATAGACCTAGGCCTACAGATGCACGATAGCCCTTCAATAGCCTATTAAGTATGCTATATTATGATTTTCAAACTTGATTTTCTTTCATTGCTAATGTTAGCAGGTACATTTTTTTAAAGATACTGAAATTATGATACTTATAAGATGGTACGCACACGCACGCATAAACATACGCATGCGCACGCACACACACACATACATACATATATATATATATATATATATATATATATATCCACCGCTGTGGTCTCGATGTAGCGTGCTGTCTTTTCACGCAGTGGGCCCGGGTTCGATCCCCGGTCGGGGCAGTTTTTCTGGGTGAGGTTTTATCCGGGTTTTTCCTCACCTGTAAGACAAATGTCAGGAATACTTTAAAGCCCAAACTGTCCCCGAAATTATACGGCCATCATCATCATCATCATTATTATTATCATCATCATCATCATTATTCAGCGGCGTGGAAAGCAACGGGAAGCTACCACACCTACAATTCCCTAGTAAAGCTGCAAGCATAGCATGAGCATGCTATGATTGTAGTGAAGGACCAGCCTTTGGGCAGAATTACTATGGATGGATTTATATATATATATCATCATCATCCGGTATCATGGCAGCTGCCGATGTCTTCCGGAAATCAAACGCCATTCCTTTCTGTCCATCCATTGATATTCCTCCATTTCTCTGATATTCATAGCTGCTTGTACCCCTTCTATCCAAGTTTTCTTCGGTCGTCCTCTCTTCCTCCTTTCCATTGGGATCCATTCCATAACAATTTTTGGCAATCTTTGCTCTGGCATTCTTTTGACATGGCTTTATATATATATATATATATATATGGAATGATAAGAAAAATAAATGCCTGGACGGGATTCGAACCCGGATCTCTGAGTCTGTACCTCAGCGTGATATCCATTACACTACCAGGCGAATCCAATTCAAACACTTATTTTTCTTATATATGTATTATACTCTCCATTATTACTAGATGTCGCGAGAACACTGTCTTCACTGCCATCTATTTTTCTTATCATATCATATTAAGCTTGCATTGCTCAATGTTAAATATTTAATTATAACACACACACACACACACACACATATATATATATATATATATAAATCATAATCTTTTGTTGGTGTGTGTAATATATATATATATATATATATATATATATATATATTACATACACCAACAAAAGAGTATGATTTATTTTTATTTTCAGACACGTTAATATTTTTAATACTTTAAGAGTATTTTTTTACAAAAAGTAGCGAAGTTTTCAACAATTATTATACAGAGTGTGTCATTATCGACAACATTTTAAATGACAACCAGTTCGTTTTTCTAATTTTTCTAAAAGTTTGTTATTTTCTTTAATTTCATACAAAAGCTATCTGTTTGATTTCACTTTTTAAGGGAACAGTTTAGTTTTACCATTGTTTATAATGAAAAATTGTGTTATTCAATTGAACTTAGCACTACCTGACCATAAATGGTAAGCATTATGAACACTTTATTAAATAATTTGAAATAAGTTTGTTTTAGACACTAATAGTTGTGTCAATTTCGGAGAAATCTAATAAAACAAGACAATATTTGACTGTTTCCATACCAAATTACAAAATTTTGGGAATTACTAGAACATGATTCCACATTCACTAACAGTAATTAAATATAATTGTAGGCTTTCACGGCCGGCATCTTGATCCATATTTGGTTCGTCTTCCGGGCTTATAGGCCGTGGTCTGGTTGTCTTCATACTCGACGTTTCGTCTACTGCTGCGGTAGACATCATCAGGAGACGATCAGCCAGTCTGCAGCCGACTGTTGAGGAGTTCACAGAGAGCACGCAGTATCTCCTGATGATGTCTACCGCAGCAGTAGACGAAACGTCGAGTATGAAGACAACCAGACCACGGCCTATAAGCCCGGAAGACGAACCAAATATGGAGTAATTAAATAACTCAACCTAACCTTAAAATATTCAACTACGTGAAATGACTCAACTCGAATTTGGTTGGCAGCACGAGTGATAATCGATTAAAATCCCAATAGTTTGTAACCTGTGTATATGGACAATTGGGCCTAAGTATCAGCGCTATAATAGCCGAATATTTCATAAACTGGAGCTTTACCAACATTACTTCTTCTTCTTCTTCTTCTTCACTTCCTGGTTTAGGCAAGAGTTGCCTGTTCCGTCTTCACTAATAGATCTAAGACCATCTCTTCCGAGGACGTCCGACATCTCTTCTTCCTCTTGGAAAATAATGGAAGATTTTATTTGGTTAATCGAGATTTCTTCCATTCTTTCGACATGTCGTGTCCAACTGTATCTTGGCTTGTAAAATCATCTTTTCTTTTATGGAGTAAGTAGATATGCAGGTCTTTCTTCACGGATATCATCGTTTTCTTATCTGGTCCATTCTAGTGCAGCCTTTTACTCTTCTTAAAAATTTCATCTCGGCTGCTTGGACCAACATTACTTCAACATATCAATAATACAGAGTGTTACGGACCTGACTTACAAACTTTTAGGAATGGTTCCAATTCAGGGATGAGCAATTTTTTAAAGCAACAACACAACGTGTTGTTGATCGCGTAAACCCATAGCGTTTGGTCATTGAATAAATAAAAATGTACGCAAAATATATTTAATTGAAAATCATGTTCTCAGTTTATGTATATGTTCAAACAGTTTGCTCTGTGACTCATTATATGCTTGATACCTTCGCAGTAACGACCATCTAACTTTGTTCAGGATTGTATGATTCCGTTTCATGTGTTGAAACACATAGTGGATTTGGGAAATCAGTTGAGCTCTGGTGGCAACTTGAGTATCACATGTCTTACTTTTGATATCCCTCAAAGAAAAAAATCACGTCTTGATTACATGATGCAGCGCGTAACTTGACCAATGGGCAAAAGTCATTAAAGATGTATGCGAGGTCATATATTACATAACAAAATTATCCTCTTTGTGTAAAGAATCATTTATAAAAGTTTACCGGTGTCGCCCTCCAATACTTTGTATAGGTGTTTGGAGAAAGTTGGCGAACATGGCAGTGCAGTTTCCAGCACCGAATGCAAATTAAAATAGAGAATTATCGTCCTTCTTCTTCTTCTTCTTCTTCTATAGGTACTTCATGCTCCTACTTGAATGTTTTGGCCTTCTCAACAAGATGTCTCCAGGATGTTCGATCTAGGACGTAGGCTGACTAATGCTTGATATCCATTCGTTTGATATCCTTCAGGACATCACCACCCCTTCTATTTTTAAGTCTACCGCCTAATAGTTTAGGGGTTGGTTGTCATTTAAATATTCTTTTGACACATATTTCATTTGGCACTCGGATAAAATGTCCAAACTACTCTATTCTCTCGGCAATAACTAAATTAACAGCTGTTTAATTTTTAATTAGATTATTTAGTGCACAATATTTTTAATTTTCTAGGAATCATCAATATTTTTGATAGAACAAAAAATTCGTCTCAAAATTTTCCTCTAAATGCTATAGTTCGTCTGGCTTAACTTTGCAAGAAATTTGTAGAAAGAGAACATCTCTCTCACTCGCACCAGTGTTGCCGGTTTTCTACAACAGATGTTGATTGGGGTAAAGGGAAAGACGAAAACTGATAACAGGGTGAGTTCTTTCTATTGTAACTGGGCAAAAGCGGTCGGGATGTACCCTTATATCTCCATTCTCTCTCTTTGCCAAGTTAAGCCAGATGTACAATAATAACTTTTCTTGGCTGCATTATTTCAGCACTCATGATTCAAATGCTTAAGCCACTCATTTTAGATAGTTATTAAATATAAAAACGAATCGGGTATTGGTCGGAAAATATCAATATTGCTACTCAGGATCCAAAATTTCATTAATTGGATTAGTAATGGATTCATACAATGAGAAAAGGCTGAAATACAACATACGGGGTAAATCATAAATATGGCTATTCGTTTGATCGCGTTGTGTGATGAAAATATTACCATTACAGGAAATATGAAATTACGGTTGGAAAGGCAATTATTCAAATTACAACAATGGTATAAAACGAAGCAGTGTAGAACTTACATCATTAGTCAAAATGGCGTTGAATATGCAACAGCAAATTACAATTGCTGCATGGACAATAACGTGAGCCCGCAAGACGGCCAAGACATGAGTTTAAAGTAGCATTGCAGCCATCGACTGTGGGGAAGTGGAGAAAACGACTGAAGGAAACGGGAAGGATGCTGAAAATGAAACCTCCTGAAAGGCCTCGCATTAGCACGGATGCAGAAACAACGAAGGAGAATTGCGGAGGCGTTCGACGCTAGCCCACAAAAATCAATCCGCTAAGCTGCACATGAGCAGTGATTTGTTTTGTTTTGTTCTATTGTTGTAATTTGAAGGATTCCCTTTCCAATGATAACATCACATTTCCTTTAATGATAATATTTTCGCCACAAAATGCGATCAAACGTATAGCCATATTTCTGAATCACTCTGTAGATAAAACAGAAAGTGGAGGGACTAAGTTTTTATTCGGCAGACTTGTTATTCCCCAGGGCTGGACTGAGTGTTATGACACCCCTGTTAAATGTTATAGGCTGAGGGAGAGTTTCTTTATTACTGGCTGACCCTACACAAGATGCTGTATTTAATAGCCGCAACACTCATAACTCATCCCTCTTCATCCCCGTGCTATCGACATACAAAAAAAGGGTCTAACATTAATAGACTGACCCGATAACTACTACCTGAGAAACAGGTGCATAAAAACTCTACCCCACACCATCTATTGTAATAAAATTGTAAATAAGCCTCCATTCAAACTTAATTCTGCTGAATTTTAATATCAATTCACAGACAATCAAATACCGAAAAAAAAAATTCATAAGGTTGATTTTTAAAAGACTATTTAACTCATGCCCCAAATGGGAGTCAATGACCAATCACATTTCAATGAATTTTGAATTACAACCAATCACAGTCGTTTTTCACCTCGATTTTATCAATTTAATTTCATCACCTTAAAATCAAGCTCCTCTTTTTAACATTCTGAATAGGTCAGAGCATTATTTTGCAGTGACTGACTCTCTAAAAAATACGTATATATTAAGATGTAAAAATCCTACAATGCAAGTGGCTCCCAGATTGTATATATATATCGGTAGCGCACTGGGATATATATATATATATATATATATATATATATATATATATATATATACACAGCGTAATCGGTAGCGCACTAGGATAGCTATGGGTAGTACATCTGGCACGAAGAGGGAATGGAAGAGGCGCAGAGAAACTTCCTGTAGGAAAACTGGAAGACACTGTGGGAGTTCAAGGATATAACTGTGGATAGAAAAAAATCGAATGAGTTTTTTGAGACTTGCATGGCGCTGTAATGTAAACAAGAAGAATACGGAGAAGTAAAAAAATATCACTGCAACTTTCACTTATAAAACCGTGTTTTCCGGTGACGATTACGAAAGTAACAGGTCAATTTAAGTAGGCCTATATTATAATGTAATGTGTAATTTACTAATACTTAGAATTTGAATAATAATGGTGTGGACACAGGAAACAAGAATTTTGTGGTCACCAACAAACCTGTTAATGGGCAAATCAATCCTATAGCCACGAGGCAGCGTGTTCCGTGACCAGACATCCTCTCTTATGTAAATGAGGCACATCGTGTTAGCAGGATGCTAATCATTTCATTAAACATTATCAATTTGTCTGACGTAAAAATATTCTCAATTTCAGGGCGAAAGTTTGACAATGATCATTCAATCGAACCGTGCTATGATCGCTGTCTCTCAGTGCACCTGGCTTCAATTCCGGTTCGAAGTATAACGTATTTTAGTACAAATTTACGAACTATTGGAAAACTTAAGCTTGATTTATTTTCATAAGTATTGCCACGAGTGATTTACAAATTATCTAGAGAATTTGTAAATCAAAAATGTTATTTGTTAGGACTATTTAAAGTAAAGTGATCCCACAACAGACCCGGAGGCCCTTGAGGTAGTAGGAGGTTAAGGCTCCCACTTTTTCTAGACAATCGGCACTTTATGTCAGCCGGGTTGTCAGCCCTGCGTGACGGCCGCCTTTGCCCCCAGAATAAGCGTCTGGTACTCATTTCCGTTAGAGGCTGAGTCGACCCCAGGGCCATAGTGCCCGCCAGAGGGTTTGGGTCAGTTTAAAAATCCTGACCCCAACGGGACTTGAACCCTCGACCCTCCGGCTTGTAGCTCAGTGCCTTAACCACAACGCTAAGGCGTGCCCCCCTTGTTAGGACTATTTAACAAATAAAATTAAGCTGTTTACTCACAAATAATTATTTAAAGATAGTTATTTTAAAATGTTTATATATTTAATGCAAAGGGATATTTTTGAAAACAAATGAGACAATTTGTTATGTTTCATTTGTTCATCCACTGCAAGCAGGATCATATAATTTACTGCCAAATAGGATCGCAATATTGTAAGAATGCACCCTAGTGGAGAAAAAATGAAACACTTCAAAATGTATATTATAACCAACATTCCATCTATAGTAATTCTGCCCGAGGGCAGGTCCTTCACTGCAATCATAGCATTTTCATACTAAACTTGCAGCTTTACTAGGGAATTGTAGGTATGGTAGATTCCCGTTGCTTTTCCACACCGGTGAAGGATGATGATGATGATGATAATAAGGATGATGATGGTGGCCATATGATTTCGGGGGACCGTTTGGGCCTTAAAGTTTTCCCGACATTTGTCTTACAGGTGAGGAAAAACCCGATAAAAACCTCACCCAGAAAAACTACCCCGACCGGGGATCGAATCCGGGCCCGCTGCGTGACAAGGCAGCATGCTACCTCGAGACCACAGCGGTGGACATAACCAACATTATAGGTTATTAATTAATATCTGATGTCCTATGATGTAAATATGTCAATTATATTTTCTGGAACGTAATAATACGTTTGTGAAAGTGCAAACAGTGGTTTCTTTTTATTGTGGTATAGCCTAATAAATTGCTACAAAAGTGTTTTCCATTATATCCCGCAAGCGGTATCTGTTTTCTTTCGTGCACTATATATAGGCCTATAATCTGAGCCACATGCATTCTAGGATTCTTATATCAGTGTTATATGGACATAATATATAAATTGCTATATTTAACGTATTTCTTACAGAGTCAGTCACTGCAAAATAATGTTTTGACCTGTTCAGGATATTAAAGAGGAGGAGCTTTCTTTAATGTGTTAACTTAAGTTGATAAATATCGAGGTGAAACAAGACTGTGATTTGTTGTAAAACAAAATTCATTGAAACGTGATTGGTCATTGACTCCCATTTGGGGCATGAGTTAAAGAGTTCAAATAATTTTAATATCTTACTTAAACATTACAAAGGACGTCACGAAATGATTCACTGATTCCAATCATTTTGTTTTGTATCACTTACTACGGTTTTTCTAAAAAAATAAAATTATCCCACTATAGGTCATAAGAAACCTTTGGGGTAGTAGGAAGTTAAGACTCCCGCTTTTTCTAGACAATCGGCATTTCATTTCAGCCGGTTGTTGTCAGCCCTGCGTGACGGCCGCCTTTACCCCAGAACAAGCATCTCTGGTGCTTATTTTATTTAGAGGCTGATTCGACCCCAGGGCTATGGTGCCATCAGAAGGTTTGGGTCAATTTAAAAATCCTGAACCCACCGGGACTCGAACCTTCAACCTCCCGGTTTGTAGCGTTTTATCTTAACCAACTGCACGATGGCATGCCCTACTACACTTTGTCTATTTAGACATCAATTAAATCATATCCTTCTTTATTTTCCTATCCTTTTTTTTCACTCCTCCTTAATTAACCCCTATCTTTGTTGGTAATTTTACATCCCCAACAACTCCCGGCCTACAAGCCGAAAGGGCAGGGATTCGAGTACCGGTGGGGTACAAGATTTTATACTAGCCTGAACTTTCTGACGGTGCTACGGCTCTTGGGCCGATTCAACCTCTAATTGAAATGAGTATCAGACAGTGTTCTGGGGTAAAGGAAATCGTCATGCTGATCTGAAAGTCCGTGCCGATAGTCTAAAAATATAGAAGCCTCAAGGTCCTACCACCTCAAGATAATCTTGTTTCACAGGTGATAAAAACCCAGAAAAAATCTCACCAAGAATCTATCCTAACCGGGGATCGAACTCGGGCTCGTTGTGTCCGAGACAACGACATTACTTCTACACCACATTATGTGTGGATAATTTCTCGTATTTAACTTTATCCACGTTTATAATGAGAACTAATATAAAATTGCTCAGTGATTCGAAGTTGCTAGTGACCCGAACAGAATTTGCAAGAGGAATTTGTTTCACTTCCGTAACGATAAACGGTAAGTAAAGTAAAGTGATCCCACAACAGGCCCGGAGGCCCTTGGGATAGTAGGAGGTTAAAGCTCCCACTTTTTCTAGACAATCGACACTTTATGTCAGCCGGGTTGTCAGCCCTGCGTGACGGCCGCCTTTACCCCAGAACAAGCGTCTGGTACTCATTTCCGTTAGAGGCTGAGTCGACCCCAGGGCCATAGTGCCGCCAGAGGTTTTGGGTCAGTTTAAAAATCCTGACCCCAACGCGACTTGAACCCTCGACCCTCCAGCTTGTAACTCAGTGCCTTAACCACTACGCTACGGCGTGCCCCAACGATAAACGGTACCTACAACAACTAGAAGAAAGTATAATCCTCCTATGTCCATATTTCCAAGCCTCTGTAAAGAAACCTTATCTGTTCTAAAACGTTGATCTGTGTTTATCTAAAATCTAAAAATATATTCATCATATTAAATAACTAACTGGCACTATAGAAACCGTAGGTTCATGGCCGCGCGGACTTAAGCTCTTCATACATTCATATCCTGAGCTAATGTTTTCCAATCATTCCCTGTATAATCTACTTCCCTCAAATCATAGTTCATGTTATTCTCTCACCTCATTCTTGGTCTACCAACTGGGCGTTTTCCCTCTGGTTTTCCTACAAGAAGCTTCCAAGCACGTCTTTCATTCCCCATTCGTGCCACATTGTCCTTCCTATCGCAGTCTACGAGAGTTAACTGTTCTCATTATATCTGGTTTCCAATGAAGACCATGTAGTTCACTGTTATGCAGTCTTCTCCATTCACCTGTCTGTTCATTTCTCTTTGGTCCAAATATTTTCCTAAGTACTTTATTCTCAGATACTCGTATCTCCTTTCCTCCCTTAAAGTAAGAGTCCATGTTTCGCATCCATATAATATAACTGGTAGAATAATTGTTTTATATATTTTCAGTTTAACGTTTTTTGAAAGGGTCAAGAGTCCCTTAATGCATAATAGCACACATTTCCCGAATTGCGCCTGTTTAATTTCTTTGTGCATCTTATTCCTATTTGTGATTATTGTTCCTAAGTAGGCCTATTTGAATTCAGCCCACTTCCTCAAAATTTCCCTCGTTTATCATACATTTTTTATAAAATTTTCTTGAATCTTATAGAGTTAATATTTATTTAGGGTCTTGAAATTCTCTTGGAAGAACATAACTAACTCACTGGGCATTATGGAACCAGGAAGTTCATGGCACGCGGATATAAGCTCTTAAAGTATAAAATGGACAGACAAAATAAAAAAATGAAGATGTGCTAGACATAGTGGGTGAAGGAAGAACAATGCTGGAACTCATAAAGAAGAGGAAAAGAAATAAAATTGGATTGGCCACTGGCTAGGAAGAAACTACCTGCTGACGGATGCTCTAGAAGGAAAGAAAGTTAGAGGCAGAAAAAGACATCAGATGATAGAAATATTAAAATAAATGGTTTGTATGCTGATACAAAAAACGAAAGCTGAGTTAAGGAAAGAGTGGAGAATGCTGAGTTTGCAGTGAAAGACCTGCTATTGGGTAGAACACTATGTATGTATATTATTAATCTGAAACACGAAAAAGCGCGTGAGTGACGTTGAAAGATGCACAAACGCACGTTTTAAGTTATTATTGAGCTGGCTGAAAGTAATAACACTGGTCAACATGATTTTTGTCTCATGAGTACCAATAGTTGTACTTAATGCAGTTTTTT
Source organism: Diploptera punctata (assembly GCA_030220185.1). Lineage (NCBI taxonomy): Eukaryota > Metazoa > Arthropoda > Insecta > Blattodea > Blaberidae > Diploptera > Diploptera punctata. The sequence goes on along the minus strand of JASPKZ010007246.1, from coordinate 330,683 downwards.
TATCGTGTTTTCAAATATGTATTCGAAATTTCTCCATCACCCATAGTTTTTTTATTTCAATTTCAATTAATGGATTTAAATAATTATTTTTTTTAATAAACATTTTTTCGTCCATTTATTATCTTGGCGCAGTGAGCAATGAGTATGGGGAACACTTTCATCAGGGGATTTCAGCTATGGAAAAGAGATATCAAGACAAATGGAATCCTAATATGCTGGCCGATTATTGTTGGACCATCAAGAGGGATGCTCCACAGGCGAAGTATAGCAGAAAATCGTAATTTTATACTTTCTAGGTGAGTCCGAATGTTCGAATACCGTATTGTGTAGTTACGAATGTAGAAAATATGAAAGTGTTTGAAATTATAAATGCCTGTCTCTCGGAAACCTTGCATGATGGAGAAAAACTGATCTCATATTTGAATTCACGAGAAAAAATACTATCAGAATCACATATTTTTCCTTCTGATACAAAAAAAAATTATTTTTTGTTGCTCAGTGTAATCAATAACTTTTTATATACATGAGTATAAAGATTTTTGTTAAATTCCATATCTTTCCTTGCAGGAAACAATCAAATGGTCGCCACGACGGTATCTAAACTACTGATAATGCTCTCGATATTTCGCAGCATCAATAATTCCCCCAAAGCGACGTAGTCAGTTTACCAGTAAATGTCGATAATTCGGATACCATCTTGATATGTATCACTCTTTTAAATGTAGTCTATCTAAACATCAACCACGCTGTAGGCCACACTTAAAGCCTCTAGTAAACTGAAACCTGCTAAAGTCGTTTCAATATAATATATAACTTACACATATAGGACCTATACTATAGGGCCCTATATATTATTCTTCTGTACGTGTGTTTGTCACTAAACTCCTGCTACGACTGGATCGATTTTGATGACAATTTTTGTGTGTGTCTGATTGGGTCCCTCGATGGTTTAGATTCACAATTGGACACTCTAAAACCATTAGGTGTAGGAGTTCACCTGAAGTAAAAAATTAAAAATCGTTCTAGCGGTCACCTTTTTCGATGTCTCACAACGAAACTCAGTATATCGTACTAAAATAAACCGAGGTAAGTATTATCAAAAAATGAGCGAAATCAGACGATTAGAAGTGGAGGTTTACTTGAAATCCGAAATTAAAACCCGCCTGAATGACTGGGCCGATTTTGATGGAATTTTTTGGGTGTTTGGGTGGATCCCCGGATGGTTTAGATTCACAATTGGATCCGGTAGATGGCGCTACAATCCGGTTATAATATTTTATTTATTTCAGATGTGTAGTCATCTGTATTACCGAAATGTTCTGCTTCTTGAGGCATAACAGATGACAATGAGGACTTTTCTGGCGAACTTATTAATTAGTGAATGTTGTGGTAAAAGTAAGTTATATTTTTATCGTCTGGTCATGACACGAAAATTGAACGTTCGGGCAGGACATCGTCTGCCGGGTCCGCTAGTTGAAATATCCATCCATCCATAGTAATTCTGCCCGAGGGCAGGTCTTCTCACTTCAATCATAGCATTCTCATGCCATGCTTTGCAGCTTTACTAGTGAATTATAGGTGTGGTAGCTTCCCGTTGCTTTCCACACCTGTGAAGGATGATGATGGTAATGATAAGGATGATGATGATGGCTGGTTGATTTTCGGGAACCGTTGGGCCCTAAGCTTCCTGACATTTTTTTTACGGGTGAGGGAAAACCCCAAAAAAATCTCACCCAGGAGCCTGTCCCGACCGGGAATCGAACTGGCGCCCGCTGTGTGACAAGGCAGCACGCTACCTCGAGTCCACAGCGGTGGACAATTTAAATATAAGTTTATATAATATAATTTTGCAATGATATAGAAATTAATTATCAAAAATTAATGCTATTTTATATTTCGTTAATAGGTAAAGTAAAGTAATCCCACTACAGGCCTCAGGAGACCCTTGGGGTAGTAGGAGATTAAGGCCCCCACTTTCTCTAGACAATCGGCACTTGATGTCACCCGAGTTGTCAGCTCTGCGTGACGGCCGCCTTTATCCCCAGAACAAATGTCTGGTACTCATTTCCGTTAGAGGCTGAGTCGACCCCAGGGCCATAGTGCCGCCAGAAGATTTTGGTCAGTTTAAAAATCCTGACCCCACCGGGACTTGAACCCTCGACCCTCTGAATTGTAGCGCAGTAACTTAACCATTACGCTACGGCGTACCCCTATTTCGTTAATAGGGGGATTAATAATTCTGTACCTTAGAAGAAGATAACGGTAAGTACCAACATGATCCTCATTATCAAATGAACGATTCTCTCGGAAATATACATATTTCGCATTCCTCTCTTCAAAATTCGCCTACCTTTCTGGTCTCGAGGTAATGTGCTATCTTGTAAAGCCGCGGGCCCGGGTTCGATTCCCGGTCGGGACAAGTTTCCTGGCTGATGTTTTTTTTCGGGTTTTTTCCTCACATGTAAGAAAAATATCAGGAAACTTTAAGGTCCAAACTGTTCCCAAACATCGTATGACCATCATCACTATATTCACCTCATTAGATTAAGTTTAGGATTAAGGCCAGTCCTGGTGCATCATCACGATATCATATTATTGGAGCAGCGTAACCCCACCTTCCAGGCGCTCCAAAGTCAGAAGTGAGTTACGAAACGCCAATGCCAGGAGAGAATACCAGAAATGTCGAAGTGACAAACTGGTGACATTGAATTAAAAAATATTCAATCTAATCACTTCAAGAAGTCCGTCACGCAGGAACTGCGTAAACTAACAGAACTCCTCAACAGTTGAATTTATATCCCATTTCTTTGGTTTACGGAATAAGCCTATATATTTCGAAAAACCAACAACAACATACGCCCAAATACCAAGTGTATTCGTTCTGCGAGCACTCAAAGATTAATTACGTCATTCATTCCTTTCCACTCAACGCAACTGAGACGCGTAAACACGATGCGGTTCTAAGAATATTGAATAGTTGCCCCGATACGAGATCTAACGCACAAACTACAAATTGTTGGAAAACGAAAAAAAAAAAAAAAAGTACAATGTTCATTTTGAGGCCATTGGTGGACTAGTGGTTATGCTCCTTACCTCTGGTCCCAAGGGTCGCGGGTTCAAACCCGGCCGGGGTCGATGGATTTTTAGGACGGAAAAATCCAAGGAGCAAGCCCTCCGGGAGGGACTTTAAGCCGTGGGTCCCGAGTCTGAAGATTTTCAGGCTCGTAAAAAATCCTTAAGCCTAAATGAAAAGGCCTCTAAGCAAAATTTACCGAACTTTCCCGTCCTAGTACTACCTTGGTTTCCTAGATGTCAGTATGAGGCGGAACGCTGACCACGTACCACTCAATATGACATCTATACGAAAACAAGTGTAACTAAATTAGTATGGTTCAAATTCTTCCCTGTAGGGGGAGAGGGCCTAAATCTCTGTAAAGGGAAAACATAGGCTTACAATACAATACAATACAATACAATCTTTATTATAGGCCTATCATATATATTTTAATCTCTCATCCTATTGGAATCTCATACAGCCAATTTGAATGCTTAATAACATGCTAATAACTAAATGTTAACAATTTAATACATAATTGAGTGCAAAAGTGATCTATCTCTATAAAGTGGAAATATGATGTAACACATATTTAACTAGAAATTCTATATAAGAAATAGAAAATACATATTGAATACTGATTCAGTTAGAAAAATGTCTTTATATAACTTAGTAAGTTTTCAGTATTTGTTTTCCATTTATTGTTATTTCGTTACATTCTTTGTGTCTTTCTTATTTTCGCTTAATTTTCTAGGATTCTGTTAGAATTCACGGAACTGTTGTAGAATGAATTTGCACATGTGCAGTAATTGTTTTTCTGCATTGCTATTAATGACTTGACTAACTGCTTCTGCTATTCTGTTACATATAGATCACTATTCACTTGAAAATAAACATTTAAAAATAAATAAAAAACTGTTAAATTCTCAACTTGATTTGAGTGAATCCCCTTTGTTAAATTTAAAAATTTAAATAAATATTGTTGTATTGTTGCTTAGATCAGTTGGAACACAATTCATAATTTGTTAACATGTCTGAAGAAGGTACAGTATACCGAAACAGCTGTCACTAAATTATATAATAAATATGAAAATCAAATAAAACTACGTTTTATTTTTATTTAATTAATAAATATGGATTTTCATCAAGTAAACACCAACTCAATTGATTATTAAATAAAACAGGTCTGGAAGAGTGTATAGGTAACATAGCTCTACAAAAAAAAAAAATTGTTACCCTAGATATCTCAGCTAATTTCTATGTTTTCAAGTGATCAGTTTACGAATATATTCATGAAAGTGCTGAATGTGCTCTAGTTTTTAAACAGTAAACGGCTTGTTACTAATAAAATTTGTTTCCAGTCATGATTTGATTTCTGCGCATTTTTTTCGCACATAGAAACATCACCTGATCCCCACTCTCGCACCCCTCACTCCTAACATCGGCCGTGATCTCAGTTATTTGACAAAATTATTCACGACGTGCATCTGGATATGATAAAACAATTTGTCAAAGCGTTGGACAAGGAAGGAGAATGTTTCAAATACATTTGTAGAAAATTTACTAAATTCAGTATGGAAAAATTAAAAGGCGGAATATTTGATGGTCCTAAAATTCGGCAATTGATGAAAGATGCAAATTTTATCAAAGTTATGACGGTTCCGAAATCTGAGGCTTGGAACGGTTTTGTATTGGTAGTAGAATTTCCTAGGTAGCTATAAAGCACCAAATTATAAAAAAAAAATTGTGCAAAACATGTTGACAAGCTTCAAGATTCTAGGAGCAAATATGAGTATAAAGTTACATTTTTTCCACAGTCACCTGGGAAGATTTCCGGATAATTTAGGAAATTATAGTGACGAACAGGGAGAACGCTTTCACCAGGATATAAAAGTAATGGAGGAAAGATAATCAGGGTAGATGGGACCGTCACATGATGGCAGATTACTGCTGATCTTTAAAAGAGATTGTCTCCTAAAAAATTGTAGAAGAAAATCTTGTAAAAGGCGATTCATTAAAGTATACCATGGGTTTTCGACATTTTTTTCTTTCTATTTACGTCAGTGCATACTAATTTTTCAAAAAACAATTGACTATATAAATATATCTGTTTATATATATATATATATATATATATATTTTTTCATATTTTCCGATTTTTGTAGTGTAAAGCCCACCGCTGTGGTCTTGAGGTAGCGTGCTGCCTTGTCACACAGCGGGCCCGGGTTCGATCCCCGGTCGGGGCAGTTTTTCTGGGTGAGGTTTTTATCGGGGTTTTTCCTCACCTGTAAGACAAATGTCAGGAAAACTTTAAGGCCTAAACGGTCCCCGAAATCATATGGCCATCACCATCATCCTTATCATTATCATCATCATCCTTCACCGGTGTGGAAAGCAACGGGAAGCTACCACACCTACAAATTCCCTAGTAAAGCTGCAAGCATAGCATGAAATACTATTGATGTATGAATGGTAGTGTAAAATGAAAATAAAGATTTTAAAAAAAACCAGAGCAAATCTTTCAAAATCATTGATAGTTTCATGAATAGTGAACATAAATATATCCGAAATTAATCTTATATGAAGGGCAACAAAACCACTGTTGACCAGTGTAATTCTACATGCACCATGCCGTGATATTCTCCGGATAGATCATTAATCTACTGAAAAATCAACTTTCGAATTGTTGATGGGTTAGATCTCTTTTCGAGGCAACTATTCAATTGTAGTTTTACTTATTACATAAGTAAGAGTGGACAAAAGTAGCACGTATAGGAAAATGAATAATAATAATAATAATAATAATAATAATAATAATAATAATAATAATAGCTTTATTTTACCTGGCAGAGTTAAGGCCTTAAGGCTTTGTCTGCCTCTCAACCAGGTTTTAAAAAGTACAAAAAATATTCTTACATCTAAATTATAGTAAACAAAAACGAATCAGAAATTCTATGTACAGTAATGTCAAAAAATTCTATCATGAAGAGACAGCGTTCTATTACCACTAGAATCCACCAAACCTGACTTCATAATGTTTTCAATGCGAAAGTAATTCGTTGAAAAAACTGTGTACAATTACGTAACATTTAACAGGCTTACAATAAGTTACATTAAAAGCCAGTAGCAAGGATTTGGAAGTTTAATCAAGTATTTAGAATCTAGTTCGATTATGAAGTTGATAAAGATTTCTCAATCAGAAGTCTGGCTCAGTGTGTTGGTAATTAGAAATATGACGAGTGGTTTTCTTCAACCTGTTTATCTAAATTAGGAGCTGGTGCAGCGATGACGTAGCACCCAATATGGCGGATCGATATTTTCGAGACATCATTAATCTTACCGGCGCGGGCTTCTTCAAATATCAATCAAAATCATCAGATATCCAAGAATACAACTAGTGCAACACTGGGACATGGCCCAACGCATAAGTGTGATGATTACAGTAGTCTTAATTTCAACTGATGACAAGATACTATATCATATCACTCATCAGTAATAGGTCTACTATTAAGTATTCCTATTTTAATACAAACATAAAGTTAACTAATTAAGACATTCTGTCTATACATTATTACCTCTTATGGATGTTTTTGTCGAACATACACCGTGTCCCATTCAAACCTCCCATATTTTAATTAATCAGAACTCTCAAGTATGCGGAATCATGAAATGGGGTTGGTATTAAAAGAAAAGGAAAGTCGAAGAATTTTTGTTTTCATTGTTGCAGTTAATTCATCTGTCGCATGTTGGACAATAATGATATAAAACAAAATGGCGACTCCTCAGCAACGAGCACAAACTTTTTTCTGGTAAGTTATGTAAAAGACCGCGTATTTGCGATTGCAGTATTGTAGCCTCACTCTGATGGTTAACAGTTTATATAAAAGCGGGTGCCGCGCGGTTCTGCTTGACATGCGGTGTTGTCGCGTGTCTCATAGCGCTATGGGTATTTATTACTGATTATTTATGTTATTATTTAATTTTTATGTTACTATTTGGTATTGTTTAAGTTTTAAAATTAAAATTATATACGTATTTATTTATTAAATAATTTAATTCCAACATTATTACATAATTTTAATATCCATACAAAATCATGCTAAAAATATTATTATATTTATTATTATTATTATTATTATTATTATTATTATTATTATTAATTGTTCGGTCTGAAATTTTTTCCCATGGTCACCACATGTCGAAATCACTTATATATAAACTAATATAATATGTAGATATGGTATTATTCTATTTACATATCACAATAAATCATTTATAATTATACAATTAATTACTGCATTATAACTGGACCGACTGTTCCACATCGTTCCAAGTTTTAATTGAAACTGAGGGAAGAATAGCAATGTGGCAACATCGTGGTAGTCGCGGCAGTCGGAATCTTTGTATTTTCATAACATATAACAGCTGCGGGGAAACAAAGCGAGCCGCTTGTTAAGCATCATAGTGAGGCTATAATACAAGATCTTCGTGATTTACGAAACCGTATCCTTGACACAATTGCAACAGTACCAATGGACATGTTGGACAGAATGTGGCACGAAATCGAATACTGACTTGATATTGTTCGTGCTACTAATGGTGCACATACAGAGGCGTTTTAGTTTGTGGCAATGTGTTGCAATGTAAATTCTTTGAGTTTCTGTTTCGTTTAATACCGGCCTCATTTCATTATTCCGTATACTTTGTTAGTTATGATTAAGGCAAGGCAATTAATGATTTTGCATCTTTTTCTTATGAAGGTTGAAACATTGCTTGCATATATGAAAATGTACGGCATTAAAAAACGGATTAAATAAAAGCAATTCGTTAGGGCATTTTTTTTACATTTTCTTAACTCTCTAGGAATAGGTCATTTTTTTGGCAATTTTTAGGTATTTTGAGCGTTTTTTACACTTTTCCAGAAGGCTGTGACATTATTTGTATCTGATTTAAGATTTTTATTATAATTCAGTATTTTTCCTTGTCAATACAATTTTTTCGAATTAAGTAGTTGTTTTGCTAACTACTACCCCTATTTTTCAAGGTATGTGCATAATGAAGTTGCCCACTTCTAGGAATTTTATTCCAGGTCTTAGAGCTTCATGGCTGGCTTCATCCCTTATTCCGATTGGTATCTGCATTTCAAAATGGGCGGTAAAAGTGCACTGGGTAATGGAAATGGATTTCTTCTTCTGCATAAAAGGGTCCTGTGAATATGTATTTTTAAATCCTTTTCTTTTAATATTTTGATGTTAAGTTAAATTTTATAGAATTCAGTAATCAAGTGAGTACTCACTCTAATAAATATATTTTTATTGGTAATTCCTAACTTTTTATTCGTCATTTTTTTTATCTTATCGGTCATTTTTTGCATTTTTTAGGTCATAAATGCATTTTTTATTTTGCATTTTTTACCAATTTATTGGTCATTAAATGCCTTGTCCTAGTTATGATTAATTAAAATGTGTGAGGTTTGAATGGGACACTCTGTATGTTTCAAGGCTGCTGAGCCCCAAATGTTCGACAAAAACAACCATATGAAGTAAGAATGTACAGACAAAATGTCTTAATTATTATTAAACAAACATCTTAATGTTAACTTCCTATTGTATTTTTAAATAAAGGTAACCATTTACACATAATTTTGTAATCCTCTATTTTCAAACTAGTTTCTACTTGCTGGTGTAGAAACATTAAAAACGGGCTTATATTTTACTGACGAGAGAAAATTCAGCAATTGTTTTTTCTTTCGACATTTCAGGTATTCTCCCCTGGCACTGGCGTATAGTTACCCATTTCTGAGGTTGGGGCGCCTGGAGGGCGGGATTACGCTGCCCCAATGACATGATGGGTGATGGCGTGGGTAATGATGCGCCAGGAGAGGCCTTAAACCTAAACTTAATTTTTTTTTTCGAATGCCCCAGGTTTGTCTTTCGACATTCCTGGTTTCTCTCCTGGCATGGCGTAATTGTAACCCACTTCTGAGGTTGGGGCGCCTGGAAAGCGGGGTTACGTTGCCCCTATGATATGATGGGTGATGATGATGATAGTGGTGCGCTAGGAGAGTCCCTAATCCTAAACCTAACCTAAGATGAATATGAATGATGATGATTGCGATAGCCATATGATTTCGGGGACCGTTTGGGCCTTAAAGTTTTCCTGACATTTGTCTTACAGGTGAGGAAAACCCCGATAAAAACCTTATCCAGAAAAATTGTCCCGACCGGGGATCGAACCCGGGCCCGCTGCGTGACAAGGCAGCACGCTACCCCGAGACCACAGCGGTGGACCCTAAACTTAATATAATGAGGTGAATATAGTATTGATGATAATAATGGCCAGATGATGTTCAGGGACCGTTTTGGGCCATTTAAAGTATCCTGAAATTTGTCTTACAGGTGAGGAAAAACCCTGGAAAAAACCTCACCCAGGAAACTTGTCCCTAGCGGGGATCAAACCCGGGTCCGCTGCGTGACAAGGCAGCACGCTACCTCGAGACCACAGCGGTGGACTTCCTGCGTGAAGTTATACCACATATAAAACAAGTGATAGGACATTTAAAGGCCAATTTATTACATGAACATCTCCTGGTCATCATAGCAAGTTACTCTTGTTACCTATAATATAAATACCCGTTTGTATGAATTAATGATGAGTATTTACTTAAATGTTCGTGTTGCCTCGGAGGCGGCCAGGCTATGATTTGATCATTCCTCCAGAATGTATCGCTGCCTCCTACGCTGCGTTCCTGGGTTTGGTCTCCGGTCAGAACAAGTTTCCTGGGCAATGTTTTCATTTTTTTTCACCTAGGCCTATAAGACAAAAATGTCAGGAAACTTCGAGAAAACATGAATAGGTCTAAAGGATTATAAGACAGCAGTGTATGCAACTTTCACTTCACTCATTCAGAGCAGACGTATGTAATAATTAGGGAGCGGATTTTTATGTACTAAAAGATTGCAACATAGTATAATGGGAAGTTAGGCTTATGACTGTGTTTTGTTTTTGTTCCACACACAAACAGTTGAATAGTATAATGAGAAGTTAGACGTTTGATTGTCTTTTATCTTGTTTCACACACAAACAGTTGAATAATATATACTATCTGCATTGCAATCTTATCTTTTATTACATAAAAATCTGCTCCCTAGTAATAATTATACATGATAATGATACTTTCGTAGCTAGATGATACTCCGGAACTATATGGACTTGAAATTTACATACATTTTGGACAATATGACGGAATGCGAAAAAGCGACTGGAAGCTTTTGAGATGTGGATATGGAGAAAGATCGAACGTATAAAATGAACAGACAAAATTAAAAATGAAAATGTGCTAGACAGAGTGGGTGGAGGGAGAACAATGCTGGAATTCATAAAGAAGAGGAAAATAAATTGGGTTGGCCACTGGCTAAGAAGAATCTGCCTGCTGACGGATGCCCTAGGTCAACGGAAAGAAAGTTAGAGGTAGAAAAATACATCAGATTATAGACAATATTAAAATAAATGGTTTGTATGCGGATACAAAAATTGAAAGCCGAGTTAAGGAAAGGGCGGAAAATGCTCAGTGAAAGACCTGCTCTTGTATGTTTTAAAGACATTGAATATCACCGATAAATATCTCACTTACAAAAATTATTGTCCCGGCCAGGAATCGACTCCTTTCTCGCTGCAGCGTAATCAGTCAAGTAGTCTCCAAATAGGCTATCCCGCGCCGTAGCCGAGTGGTTAAGGCAAGAAGCCTGGGTGCAGAGCTAGCAGACTTGCGCTGGTTCGAGTCCCCATGGGGGAAGTAATTTTCTCATGGAATTTCGACCAGTATGGTACCGGTGCCCACCCAGCATCATGAGGCATTTGGGTAGCTATAATAAGTAACGACTCCAAGTTGAGAAAACCAGCTATAACGGCTGGGGACCCCACATTTCACTGCTACACGGGCTAGATAATGGTTTACCTCTGTGATTAACACGTTTGGATGTGAGGCCAGCAGCCGGATGGAAGGTCAAGGGCCTGTCGTGCTTGGAGTGGACTAGTCTACAAATGCAAACTTTCAATGCTTTGTTTAAAGCACCAGAAGTAGGTAGATTGAACTTTTTCTTTGAAACTACCAACTACGAGTAGAGAAATTTTGAAACAACGGTATAAAAATTGCGCAGCCTTTAAAATAAAGCTGAAAATCTAAATGGAACAATTAAATGAGAATGCGACTTATATCACTCTACCACTAAGTACATTCATAATGTGAACGTCTCATATGAAAGGTACGTAAACCACTCATGTAAAACTGACGTGTCTCTTTCCCAACCCTCTAAACATTCTATAAAATTGTGTTAAAAAGCTGGAAAACCGTTTCTAGCTTGAGAGGGCGGGTTTGTTGGGGTTGATTCTGACGGAATGACTTTGCAGTTATATGCTTGTTTATTTTTTTCCAACTCTCTCGTACAGAATGTGACTCTGCATGTTTTTTTTTCTGCTGCTTCAAATACCGAACTCATTGTTGACAACAATAACAACAACAAAACAACAAGAACAACTGTTGATATGGCAGCCAAGTTGAACACAATGGTAACGTAACATGAAATCTTATCGTCATTGCAAATGCATGTAGGCCTGCATTATGTACCTTATTTTTCCATTATAACAAGTATCATAGTATCGAACGAGCTGATTTCAGATGGTAGCGTTTGAGATTCCGTTTTCAAACTCCGGTGCCGAACACCTGTATTTTTTTTTGCCTAGTTTTCCTCGTAATAAAGGCAAATGCTGAGATGGAATTTCATTATCAAACCCATTTCATAATAAGAGTAAAGTAAAGTGATCCCACAACAGGCCTCAGGAGGCCCTTGGGGTAATGGGAGGTTAAGGCTCCCACTTTTTCTAGACAATCGACACTTTATGTCAGCCGGTTTGTTACCCCTGCGTGACGGCCGCCTTTACCCCCAGAACAAGCGTCTGGTACTCATTTCCGTTAGAGGCTGAGTCGACCCCAGGGCCATAGTGCCACCAGAGGGTTTGGGTCAGTTTAAAAATCCTGACCCCAACGGGACTTGAACCCTCGACCCTCCGGCTTGTAGCTCAGTGCCTTAACCACTACCCTACGGCGTGCCCCCTATTTCATAATAATAATAATAATAATAATAATAATAATAATAATAATAATAGCTTTGTTTTACCTGGCAGATTTAAGGCCTTAAGGCCTTGTCTGCCACTCAACCAGGTTTTTAAAAAATACAAAAAAATAGACTTACATCTAAATTACAATATACATAAACGATTACATGTTATAAATACAATACAATTAATATTTATAATGTATTTTTATTTACTCTGGATTTAACGAATTAAATGTATAATATATACAAGATATATAAAAAAAACGAAAAAAACGATTATTAAAGACATAGTATAAGTTTAAATAAATAGAGAAAATTAATTATTAGACAACAGGTAGGCCCTAACTGTATAAACGTGACTTGAAAGTGCCAAGTGTGCGGCAACCCTGATATCTTGAGGAAGAAAATTCCAGGAGAGGGCAGAGGATACTGTGAAGGAAGTAGAATAAGAGGAAGTGCTATGAAGAGGAATTGTTAGCAGACTGCTATCTTGTGACCTAGTGTCAATATTGTGGTAAGAGGATAACTTCTCAAATCTGGACGCCAGATAAGTAGGAGTGTAGGAATTCAGAAGCTTGAAAAGTAGTGAAAGAGAGTGAAATTTGCGTCTGTTGTAAGACGGAGCCAAGAGAGGTTATTGAAGTGTTCGGAAATATGGTCATAATGACGGATATTGAAAATGAAACGAACGCAAGCATTATGAACACTCTGCAGTCTCTGCGACTAAGATCATTATATATATAATGTCACAATAATCAAAGTGTGGCAACACAAGATTCTGCACTTGTGTCTTCTTCTTCTTTTCCATCGTCGTATAAACTCTCACCTTAAGCGGCCCCTACACGATCAATATTTACGTCAATGTATTGCACAATATTTTGTACAATAGCATTACTTGGCCAACCCACACGGTGCAATATTATTGCTCAATAAATTAGTTTGCGGGTGATACTTGTGCAGACAACATGTGAAATAATAAGAAGACAACACAGAATTGAAATAGTCTTCTTCTTCCTTCCAAGTATTAGGCCAAGGCCTGTTACGATCCTATAGAAAATTTTCCCTCAAGCGTTTCATAGGACGACCCAGAGATCTTCGTCCTCTTGGTATATAATTATAAACAGCTTTGGGGATCCGGTTTGAACTCGTTCTTTCAAGATGGTGTTTCCAAGTCTTATACGAGAATTGAAATAATATTGCGCAATATTGCCAACAGATGACGCAATATTTACTAGATTGCACAATAAAAAGCAAACTGTTTTTGATTGATCCAATATATTGCGCAATCTTTCAAGTGGCCCCTACACGATCAATATTTACGTCAATATATTGCACAATAATCCACATTGTACAATAATATTGAGCGTCTGTAGATCACGTTGAAATATTGCGCAATATATTGAGTCAATCAAAAACAGTTTGATGTTTATTGTGCAATCTAGTAAATATTTCGTCGTCTGTTGGCAATGTTGCGCAATTCTAGTTCAGTTCTGTGTTCTTATTATTCCACATGTTGACTGCAAAAGTATCACCCACGAACTAATTTATTGAGCAATAAAATTGCACCATGTGGATTGGCCAAGTAATACTATTGTACAAAATATTGTGCAATATATTGACGTAAATATTGATCGTGTAGGGGCCGTTTTATAGGTACTTTTACATCCCCCACGCCTCCCGGGTCTTATAGTCGCATGGCCTGTCGGGAGAGAGATTTTAAACTTTGGATCATACATATATATTTTAGATCACACAACAACATGGAGAGCCTCTTCGAATGAGTGATCAGCTCAATAGAGGACCTCCTCCGAGACAACACAACATTTCAAATGAAACGCAACATTCAATCGCACGTTCATACTAAATATGGCGAATATGATAATCATCATCATCTTCTTCTTCTTCTTCTTCTTCTTCTTCTTCAAGGTATGGGTCTGTTGGCCCTTTCCACTCCCTGGTGCACTATATGTTGCAGGTGCAGGTCGTCTTTTCAACGACGTTTTTGGTCTTCCTACATTTCTTCGGCCTAGAGGTTTATAATGAAGCAACTGTTTTGATAAACGATTATTTGGCATTCTTTGTATATGTTCAAACCAATTACATTTATTTCTGTATATTCTCTCGTTTATGTTATATATTTGTAATTTATCTCTGATATCTTGACTGCTCTTTTGATCTCTTAGAGATACACCTGCAACTGATATGAGAAATCCCATTTCTATTGTCTCAATTTTATTTTTATCAGAGATCGTTAAAGGCCAAGTCTCAGACCCGTATGTTAACGTTGGAACGGCTACTGTTTTGTAAAATTTTAATTGAGTTTCCCTTGTGGTCTTATTTTTCAAATATCTTTTTTACTGAACCACATAGGCTATCTGTTGAAATTTCCCTAATTTCTTCTCCATATCCAAATTTTGCTGGTACGATATCATGCATCCCAGATAATTGAAACAAGTCACTTGTTCAATTATGTTTGCTTCAATTACAATTTTTGTCCTTTTATGCTGAGTTCCAATAAATGCCATGGACTTTGTTTTCTCTGTTGACATCTTTAAATTATAATCGTTATATGATAATGTTAATTATAACGACCAGATGATTTTCGGTGACCGTTTCGGGTTTAAAGTTTCATGATATTTGTCTTACAAGTGAAAAAAAAACCGAAAAAACCACCACCCAGAAACTTGTTCTGACCGGAGATCAAATTCAGGACCGTTGTGTATGAAGAAGCGACGCTACTCCGAGACCATAGCGGTGAATCAATCCATTATATCATAATTTCCCAACCTGTTGTTTGCAAACCCCCAGGAGGTTCGAAAAATATTTGAAAGGATTCGATAAATATTTTCCATAATGGTGGGTTTCGAGGTTTAGTCTATTATTGTTTCCTTCATTTCTGCAGCATTGTTATAATAATAATAATAATATTATTGTTATTATTATTATTATTGTCATTTATAATTTATTATTATTATTATTATTATTATTATTATTATTATTATTATTATTATTATTATTATTATTATTGCTATTATTATTATTCATCATCATCTGCATTCATGGATTAGGTCTGTTGACCCGTTCCGACTTCAGCCCATCTCTTTCTAGGTCTGCCCACATCTCGGGTGCCTTTAGGTTTGTATTTTGTTATTTGTTTTGGATATCTATCTTCATTCATTCTGTCTATGTGTTGCTTCCATTTTTGTCTATATGTATCCATTTTATCAGTTATTGCAAATATTTCAAGTTCCTGTCTTATTTCTGTGTTCTTGATTCTGTCTTCCTTAGTGCACCCTTTAACAGATCTCAAAAATTTCATTTCTGCCGCCATTATCCTATTTAGATCTTGTTTTTTATGTATCCAGGCTTCTGATCCATAGAGCAGAACCGGTACTGCCAATATTTTATAAAAATTCAATTGGGTCTCTCTTGTTGTTTTGTTATTTAGTGATCGTTTTATCGTACCACATATTCCCTGGAATTTTGCTATTTTATTATTTATATCATTATCATAATTAAATGAAATGTCACATCCTAGATAATTGAGATGGTTCACCTGTTCTATGATTTTGTTTCCTATTACTGTTTTGCTATTATTATTATTATTATGATTTGAAATTAAATTAACCCTATAATGTCGCTTGTTACATATGTGTAATATCGGGAATTTGTCACATTACTTCCATAATAAATTAGTATTTACCGCGAATGCCTGATTTACAGTTATGTAACAACGTTAGGAATGCATTTCACTTCGCTACAACTAGATCTACACGTTGTGTAACCTTTAAGCCGTAACTAGAGTAACTTTAGGTTTTAACCGTTACGGGTTAAGTTAATTTAAGGATATTAAACTTTTTGCTTGGAATTAAATTTTATGCATGTCTACTGTATGTATATTTAAAGGTCAGTGGTTCACCAAACTCAGATCGTTGTGGAAGGGGTTTGCTAGTCGAAAAAGTTGGGAACCGCTGCATTATATCATTAAAATTAATTCAGTGAACGTCTTAGGGAGAGGGAGATAGAGAGATAGATAGAGAGAGAGTGAGAGAGAGAGAGAGAGAACACGATACACTTACAATAGAAACACCACTCTACTAATTACATCCTTAACGGGATATGTCATCAGAATTTAAAGGGTCTAAAATAGGAATGTACTTAAAAAGGATGTAAGTTATTTATATGGTTAGAGATTTTTTCTGATTTGTGTTCAAAATTAATTGCATTTTATAAAGAAACCGATTAATTATTGGACAATATTGTAGGACTTATTGAAGCTTTAAAAAGGTTGCTGGAACATGTTGAAATCATACCAAATTAGTCCTATTTTAAAATACAAAATTGAAGGTGGAAGGAAAACAAAACAGAAAAAAAACTAACAAATTAATATAGAGTAGTGTGTTTTCCTGATCTACCAACAACATTTTTACATGCTGTTCAGTGATGTGGCTTAAAAGAGACTCGTTACTGAGAAAGAGCATGGCTATTTAAAGTATCCACTTCATGTGATGATTAGTTGTCCAACGCTGTGGTCTCGAGGTAGCGTGCTGCCTTGTCACGCAACGGGCCCGGGTTCGATCCCCGGTCGGGGGCAGTTTTTCTGGATGAGGTTTTATCGGGGGTTTTCCTCACTTGTAAGATAAAGTCAGGAAAACTTTAAGGCCCAAACGGTCCCCGAAATCACATGGCCATCATCATTATCATCATGATCATCCTCCACCAGTGTGGAAAGCAACGGGAAGCTACCACACCTACAATCCCCTAGTAAAGCTGCAAGCATAGCATGAAAAATGCATTGATTGCAGTGAAGGACCTTCCTTCGGGCAGAATTACTATCCATGGATGGATGGAGATGTCTTTCTAATCTATGAAAACACATCTTTCACCCACCAACGCTATACTTAATAGCTCAGCTATTGGCTATAATCTTGGTGCTAGATCCAGAGTTCCAAAGAACATGTTACATATCTAACATATGTAATAGGTCACCGGAGACCATTGCGTTCCTAAACAATCTTAGAAAGTTTATCGATGAAGAGTTCTGTTTCACTCTGTAGCCTAAACTAAAGTGAAAGTGGGAAGATACAGAATGTTCTCAAAATTTAATACGAATTTTCCAAATACACCTACGTGACCACTGATATCAGGTATTAATACTAAAAAAAAGGCAGTTGGCCCTACAGGTTTGAAGAATAAATTATAAACGATAATAACTATAAAGAATTTAATTTACCCACGTATATAGCTTTTGTTGATTATACTAAAGCATTTTATAGTGTAAGTAGAAATAAATTATGGAACATACTAGAAATGAAAGGAATTCCTCAACACCTTATAAGAGCCATTCAAAGTTTATATATAGAAAAAAATTTTAAAATAGACTGCGGAGATAAAATTAGTAGGCAAAACATAGAAATAAACCAGGGAGTAAGACAAGGGTGTCCATTGTCACCAGTATTATTTAATTTAGGACATGGACCATGTAATAAAATGAATGGCAAAACAAATTAATATAAATAGTGTATTGACAACTCTGCTTTTTGCAGACGACCAAGTAATAATGACAGCATCAGAAAATGGCTCTGCAACAATTCCTTTATAACATTAAATAATATCTCTCTAAAATACAATTTAAGAATATCTACATCTAAAACAAAAATATTAGCTCTGAAAGGAAAATGTACAATAAGAACAAAAATAGTGATAAACAATGTAATTATAGACCAAGCTCAGAATTTTAATTATTTGGGTTGTCATTCAGGCAATGACAGAAATGTAGATAAACACACTAAAATACAACGATTCAATTATCTATGTGGCACAATTAAACGCACTTTATTGAATAAGACTAGAAAATAAACTATTTTGAAGTTTTACAAAGTATTGGCAGTTCCATCTCTTGTATATGGATGTGAAACCTGGACATTAACAAAGGCAGGTAATAAACAAATAGAGGCTGCTGAAATGAAGATGTTGAGAGCAATAGCAGGATACCAAAGGACCGATAAAAAGAAAAACGAAGATATAAGAACAGAACTTAATATATTTAATATCTGTGAAATAATAACATATTATCAAAATTCTTACCTTCAGCACGTATTACGAATGAATGAACAGCGCATACTAAGAAGAATGTATAATTATAAACCAAAAGGGAGAAGAATGTTGGGAAGACCATTGAAGAGATGGAAGGACCAATTCGACCTATAATGAGGTCGGAACAGGCCATTGGGCCTAATCCTTGTTGTTGATGATGATGATAACAATAGCAATAGTAAAAATAATAACAATGTAATCGGGTCTTCAATTTTTAACAGTGTTTACATAATTCTTATAATGTCGAACTGAAACAAAAACAGAAATTAACTTCGAAGTTATAAAATAAAACTGCTCAACATGGGGATATAATAAAAGCAAAACTCATAATCCTATGTGTTATATAATAAAAAATAATTAAAACAAACAATATCCAGGCACACCACTGGAATTATTCTTCTTCTTCTTCGGGCTTTTTTTTTTTTCCCCCACTTATAGGTTTGCCGTCTTCAGTTTCCATTTATCTCTATCATTCCAATCTCACTCTTCCAAATTCCGATCATCCATTATAGTTCTGACGTAGGTTTTCCATTTCCATCTTGGTCTGCCACGTTTATTTCTTCCAGGGGGTGACCATTGGTATATATTTTTTGGCCATCTTTCATTTTCTATTCTTTGTACATGGCCATACCATTTAAGTATTTGATTTTCAATCCTCTTAACAACAGATGTGGTGACATTCATTTCTCTCCAAAGGAATTCATTTCTTATTTTATCCTGTCTTGTTTTTTGGAGGCTTCTTCTAAAATAATCAAATTCAACTGTTCTAATTTTGTTCTTTTGTAATTACGTCAAAGGCCAAGTTTCACTTCCATATGACAAAATGTTCTGTATTATGCTCTTATAAATTTTCATTTTAGTTTCCTTTGTAATATTTTTGTTCCAAATTATTCCATGTAATGTCTTAGTTGCATTTTTTGCCATTGCAATTTTAGTCTGTACATCTCTCTCACAGGTACCAAAACTTGTAATTATTGACCCAAGATATTTAAAGAATTCACACTTTTTTATTTTCCCTGTTTCAAGTATGAATCAGTGGAATTAATGTTAAAATATTATTGACCATCCAAATTAATTCACTAATACCGTAGGTCCATCAATGTTAAATAACTATATAGATCTATTAATATTTAAGTTGAAAAAAAAGTAATTTTCTTTGTGTAAAGGGAGGCACAGTCCCGCGCTATAGCCGGGTGGTTTAAAGCTTGGAGATTTGTTGCATAACTACGGAACTTGGCCCTGGTTCAAGACCCCATGAGGGAAGACATTTTTCATAGAATTTCGGGCAGTAAGATGGGACCGGTGCAAACACAGGATCGTGAGGATTTTGTGTAACTATAATAAATCAACTATAACGGCTGGGGATCCGACATGCTGACCACATGTAATCCTTATACTGGCAAGATGATAGTCCATCTCTGTGATTTACACATGTGAATGTGAAAGTAGCGGCCTGCTGGTAGGCCAAGGCCTTCTAGGCCCATCGCTCTACGTAGTTTTAAAGGCAGGTATGTGATAGTCCTATAGGTATAGAAAAATTATACGTAAAGAAAATTACATAAATGTTCACCTTGAAATCAGGGATTCCTATTTCGAGTTACCAATTAGCAGAAATTGTAGAAAAATAAAATTAATTTACAAAGTTTTAGCTATTCCTGTTCTGTTGTATGGTTCAGAATGTTGGACTCTCACCAAAAGTTTAATAAAAAAGACTGGAAGCAGCCGAGATGAAATTCCTGCGATATGTGACAGGATGTACTCTTTTGGACAAACGGAAGAATGAAGATATTCGTGAAAAATTACAAGTAACTAATGTGATAACAAAAATAGAAGAACATAGAAATAAATGGTTTGAACATGTTAGTAGAATGAGTGAAAATTAAAATGTAAAATGATGGAATATTCACCTGAAAGGTCCGTCTCCTCAACTTAATTAATTATTTAACTGTAGCGCTTTCGGGACTTGTCCCATCATCCTGCCGATGATGGGACAAGTCCCGAAAGCGCTACAGTTAAATAATTAATTAAGTTGAGGAGACGGACCTTTCAGGTGAATATTCCATAATTTTATATTTTAATTTTGAATAATACCTCAACGGAACACATCACGAATCTTATAAAAGTTGAGAATGAGTGAAGAAAGGATACCTTATAAAATGTTTAATTATAATCCATAAGGACATAGAAATCGTGGAAGACCGACTAAAAGATGGAGCGAGCAACTATAATATGGAGCCGGAACAGATCAGAAATGGTCTAAACTTGATAGTAGATGATTATGAAAGATAATCTATTCCGTTTTAAAAAGGTGACAACACAAATTATATGTGTCTCCATGCCGAGTTTGAGAATTTTAAATCTCCACCATAGATCTTGGGGCACGCCGTAGCGTAGTGGTTAAGGCACTGAGCTACAAGCCGGAGGGTCGAGGGTTCAAGTCCCGTTGGGGTCAGGATTTTTAAACTGACCCAAACCATCTGGCGGCACTATGGCCCTGGGGTCGACTCAGCCTCTAACTGAAATGAGTACCAGACGCTTGTTCTGGGGTAAAGGCGGCCGTCACGCAGGGTTGACAACCCGGCTGACATAAAGTGCCGATTGTCTAGAAAAAGTGGGAGCCTTAACCTCCTACTACCCCAAGGGCCTCCTGAGGCCTGTTGTGGGATCACTTTACCATCGATTTTGGCGTAGGCCTATGTCCCTCTTCTTGTATTGCCTGTAGGTACTCTTTTTGGAATTAGACTTGGAATAAACTATCTCTAACAACAGATTCTGAGAGTCCGGTTTTGTGTACCTGCCGAATGTGCGATTCAGAGTTCCAGCTCCATACATACTGAGAGCCCACCCAGAGCAGTGCTAGTAAATCCCATAATGGGTGAAAGCCTACAAAAGGAGGAAAAATAAAAGAACCGAACTATTTAAATCTGAATTATTAAGTCATGCTAATTAGTTAGCATTTCACTTGACTCCATCTTTAACAACTGAAGCAATAGGTTTATGTGCAGCATTTCAAAATTTATATGAATCGGGCGATAAGTTTCCCTCAAATGTTTCCTATTTAAGATTTGAGATTCATTTTTATGTGCGACAAATATATAACACCGAACCTACGAGCATACTTCCCTTTCGAAAGAAACTACGCTCATCATTTTACAAGAATCTGGGTTTTTTCTTCAAATCGAAAACATTTGTTGTCTACATTATTAAGATTAGAATTTATTGTACTTTCGCTTTATCTTATTATATATTTTTATCTAATTTCTTTTAATTATGAATTATATTTTAGAATGGTTTTTTTAACTTAAAAGTCCATCCATCTCGGAAGGGTTGAACTCCTAATCCCCTTAAGTCAATCTACAGAAATACTAACAGGATGAAGGAATAAATTTGATGAATTACATTAATTAGGCCTGATAGTAACTGAAGCTCTAGACGCCAAGGTACGACACACCTACAGCGCCCTTGCTGTACAATCCGATTACTGGTCTCACATCCACATATGTAATCACTGAGATGGATATCACCAAACCAGTAGGTACAGAGGTGACATGTGGACAACATATCGGGCCTCCCCGTTATTATTGCTAGTTTGAATTAATAATAGAATAAGTTAATAAAAATAGCCAAGTTTTCACCTTAAATCTGGGGATCCTATTCATTACCATCTTCTTTCGCGCATTAGGTCTTTGTTACGATCTCACATCTGTTCAGCCCAGCGTTTTCTTGGTATTTCTATTGATCTTCTAGTCTAAGATCCGAAGAGAGGTCTACCTTCATCCATCTGCTTACCGGATGAAACATAGGCCTATTTTTTATTAAATCTCGAATGTAGATGAATACATCCAGAAACACTTGCCTATAAAACATGTTAATGGCTATCTTTAATCAAAATTATTTTAATTATTTTTTTCGGATCCTTCACCCACTTTGTTAGCGAACAAATATTATTCGAATCGAGAGTTTGAAACATAAAGCATATGCCTAAACTCCATTTCAAACGTCTACGCAGCAAGAGTACACACAGTTGTCTAGCCTTGAAGCTGGTGTTAGACTCTCATTGGCCGTTTCCCTAGTTATCTCACCAAACAGCCAAGAGAGTCCAGCGCCAGCTTCAAGGCTAAGACAACTGTGTGTATTCTTGATCCATAGACATTTGAAATAGAGTGTAGGTACAACTGCAGCCACTGATTCTCCCGCCTTGACGTTTTCACGACAGTGTTGCCGATGTGGATATTCAGTGGGAGTGGCCACTTTATGTATGCGGTTAGCAGACATACAACTCACAACATCTCAGCAATTTCAAACCTTATTAACGCGCTATAGCTGCGTCAAGAGCAGTGTTTGATTGTGGCAAACGTTCACTCCCACTACAACCATTTTCTTATTGGCAGTGGAGGACCCTTCGTACAACCTAAACTTCAGAGCCGGAGAATCGGCGTCTCGGATATAGTATTGCCTACTCGTTTCTGGTCATGATTACCTGGCAAGCAGGTAAAAAACAGGTAAGTTAATATAGGCGACTGCACTAATCTGTTTACCAATCAAAATGCATATCAAAATGAAGATAATTTAATTTTCGAACACAGTGGTATACTATTGCCTGCAATAAACCGGTCATGAAATAGTGTAAAAGTTAATTTTAATTAAAGATCCATCCATAGTAATTCTGCTCGAAAGCAGGTCCTTCACTACAATCATAGCATTTGCATGCTATGCTTGCAGCTTTACTAGGGAATTGTAGGTGTGGTAGCTTCCCTTTGCTTTCCACACCGGTGAAGGATGATGATGATGATAATAATGATAAGGATGATGATGATGATGATGATGACCATATGATTTCGAGGACCGTTTGGGCCTTAAAGTTTTCCTGACATTTGTCTTACAGGTGAGGAAAAACGCCGATAACCTCACCCAGAAAAACTGCCCCGACCGGGGATCGAACCCGGGCCCGCTGCGTGACAAGGCAGCACGCTACCTCGAGACCACAGCGGTGGACTAATTAAAGATAGCCATGAACATATTTCAATAGGAAAGTGTTTCTGGATGTATTCGTCTATATTCGAGATTTAATAAAAAATACGTTTCCTCCGGTAAGCAGATGGGTGAAGGTCGATCTCTCTTCGGATCCTGCACTATTCTCCTCCAGAATTATACATCAGTGCCATCTTTGGTATCCTATCCTCTGTCATATATTGCAGATGTTCTCCTATTTCAAGTGACAAATTAATAGAAAATTATAGGCCATAGAGTACTGCAGGCTACTCAAGAACAGACCATAAAAGGAATTTTGAGATTCTCAAAGAATTACAAACAGAATCAGTCATGGAATATGTACAAAAATACAGAAACAACTGGAAATCTCACGTAAGAAGAATGAGCAGAACAAGAATACCACGTCAGATCTTAAATTACCAGCCACCAGGCAAGATATCTTTGGGCAGACCCTTCAAACGTTGGATTGAGACCGTAACAGACCATTAGGTCTATCACATGAAGGAAGAAGAAGAAGAAGAGTAGTTTGAAGATGATTATTGAAGTTGCATCATTTTGCAATGTGGATAGGAAATGTTACATTACCTTTGATAGCAGAAATATGAAGGTGCAAAGAAGATTTTTTTTTCTTTCTCTTAGAACACAAGTATTTGGAATAATTGTTGCACGTGGTTCTGAGAACAACAATGCTAAGAGGGTTTCAAGATGGTTGTGTTTTTGGGGAAGGAGGAGCTGTAGTGTCCCTCCCTGCAGCCAGCCAACCAAGCATCACCGACATTTTCAAGTGGCAAGGTAATTAATTTATATGCTGCTCTTCTTCATGACGCACTAAAACCAGAGAAAGGCGTGGCGAACCAGCAGAGCCCACACAAAAGATCAACCCAGAGAGATACTGACTCCGCGACTCAATGCACAAGCTGCACAACTCCAAATTCATTCCAATGCTTCAGTTGGACCACAACAATCTGGATCACATTTGCCATCGAATTATGTGTTAAACTTTAGTGTACAAATTAAAACTTATCCAGATTTCATCACTGCAATATAAATAACTATTATTTCTATTTACTAGACAGTGGCAATGACACAGTTTGACCGAATTACTCTCATTCACAATTTTCTGCCCAAGGCCAGTCTTTGACTGTAAACTCATCATTCTGTATTCTTCTCTCTGTTCTACATTTCTCTCATTATTGTTATCGACATTATTTTATTTAACGATGCTTTCTAATCTCCAAGGTCATTAGCGCCGAAATTCAAACCTAGTGGTGAGAGGCCTAAAAAAATTGCTTAGAAGGCAAAACCAGAGGGAAAATGCCCAGTTGATAGACCAATATTGAGGTGAAAGAATAACATTAACCATGATTTGAGAGAAGTAGATTATACAGGAGATGATTGAAAAACATTAGCTCAGGATAGGGATGTATGGAAAGCTTACGTCCGCGCGAGCATGGACCTACGGGTTCGATAGAGCCAGTTAGTTAGTTAGTTAATCTCCTATTTAGATTTGATGTTTTTTATGTGCCAGAAATCTAACCACTTTATTTCTCTTAACCCTTAAATTCATAATTTATCTTTTTGGATACATCAGTTGGTTCAATTAATTTAATATTTTAAATAAATCAGATGACAACGAACAAAAATAAACCACTTATATGTATGTATAATTATACAGTATATCTAATAATAAGAATTATACAATATTCCGTTTTCACTGCGCTCCGCTACATTTAAATAGCTAACAGAAGAAATTTGTGTTTTGCCAATATAAGGGTTAAGAAGGAATCCATACTCAGAATTTTAACATCCTAAAAAAAATCCATCGAGTCCGACCTGGTTTAAATCTTCGAACGTTGGAATCAGAGTCGAACATGACCACCAGAACATAATTTTTCTCTTCGTGTCTACATAGGATAAACTCCATGGCGCTTCAGAACTAGAATGTCCGATACATATCCTATGATAAGCATTTTTAATTTACCTTTATGTTAACTACTCGTATTTTCTTATATCTTCTTATATCTTGGAAATGTATTCCATTCACCACTCTTTCCAAGTGCATATTTCAACAGGTAGTTTCTTCTTAATCAATGCATAATAAATGTATTTCCCTCTACTTTATCATTTCCAGCATCAGTGTTCTTTCAATTACTTCGTTTCATATTTTGTGTGTCCGTTTCACAAGTTCCCGGTTTTCAGGCACTGCATAAGCTGATCACTCATTCGGGGAGGCCCTCCATCTCCTTGTGTGGTCAAAAAAGTATGTGTGCGATTCTTAGTTTAAAATCCCTCTCCCGACATGTCGTGTTACAGTAAGGCCCGGGTGGCGTGTGGCACACAAAAAGTACCTATAAGGTGAGAGGTTAATTGAATGGAATTGTTAGTATAGGCTTATTTTGTCTTCAGCGTTTAAGTTATTGAAAAAATAAATGTTAATTAAAATAGATATAAATAGGCCTATCTAATGAAGTAGTAAAGGATGCAAATGCAAAAATATCTAAATTTTTAAGAATTTTAGGGTTAATGAATTCTATCTTCAAGCCACAGTTAGTCCAAAAACATTCAAGACTAAAAGTGTATAAAACACTGGCTCTTCCAACTCTTTTGTATGATAGCGAAGTGTGGACGTTGAAACAGAATATACAGAGACTTAGATCTGCTGAAATGAGATACCTTCGGAGGACTGCAGAATACACACTACTAGATCACGAAAAAATGAAGACATCTTAGTAGAATTACACATGGAAACTTTAGAAAACAAATTTTCTGATTATAAGTCAAGATGGATGCAACATGTTCATCGAATGGAAGGTCACAGGATACCCAAACAAATGCTAAGATATCAACCTGCAGGAAGAAGAAGACCAGGACGTCCACTCAAAATACTTCTGGATGATGTTTCTCTAGAGGTCGAAACAGGTCAACAAATGGCCTAAATTCGTGAATGTACTATGATGATGATGATGATGATAAAATGGATTAAAACCTATTCTTGTTTAGTCATAACTAAAGATTTTACAGAAAATATTACTGTATTTTAAAGCACCCAATATTCATTCACCCTATTTCTAAATACTTTTACTTCGAACGGAATTATCGCAGGATCATTACATTATACACCGTGTTCCAAAATGATGGACGGGGATTTAAGTAGTTGGTATAGCTTTACAAACGAAATTGGATGCGTGATTATTTGCTATAAGGAAAGAAAAACTGTGAAAGTTTCATATCCTGTATGCAATAATTTGTTTCTTGTCATTATCACGTCGTCAGCGTTAAATTTGTGAAAATGGCGATTCCTGTACAAAATTCATTCTTTGTGTTGCAATTTGCGAGGCCTGGTTCCATTGTTGCAGTGCAGTGAACTTTCCGACGGCAATTTGGAATTGATCCTCCGACAGATAAAATTATCCGTCGATGGTATAAACAGTTAGAAACAACTAGATATATGTGTAAAAGGAAAAGTTCAGGACGTCCATGAACACGAAATGACGCGTCGGTCTGGATGACGTGATTCATTCCCATAACCTCCACGGTCTCCCGATCTCACACCTTGTGATTTCTTCCTGTGGGGGTATGTGAAGGACCGTGTGTATGTACCACCAGTTCCGGTCGACCTTCCAGATTTGAGAAGAAGGATTATTGCTGCTGTTGAAATCCATTACTCCAAATATGCTGACCAAGGTTTGGGAGGAATTTGACTATCGGCTACATGTGTGCCTTGTGACTAAAGTACCTCACATCGAACGCTTATAAAGTATGATGTGTTATCAAAATTCGAAAAGTTTCTCATTAATACCATGTATATTTTGTTCTTATAGCATATATATATATATATATATATATAAATTTGTTTAACTGTTATGTTAGCCGCTAGATGTCAGTTGGAACAAATTTCCGCTACCTCTTGTGTGAATTGAGAATACTACATGCATAAGAAAATTGTATGTTTGTGTTGGAATTCTTGGGTAGCTCAGTTGGTTAGAGCGCTAAAGGTACAGACTTTAGAGACTCGAGTTCAAAATCCCGACTTAAGCATTCATTTTTCTTTTCATATCATATATATATATATGTTATAATTAAATGTTTAACATTGAGCAATGCAAGCTTAATATGGTATGATAAGAAAAATAAATGCCTGGACGAGATATAATGTAAGGGAAAATTAAATAACTTTGAAACCCCGTTCATCATTTTGGAACCCCCTGTATTATGAGAAAAATAATTTTACTGTTTTGTTATGTAAATTAGTAGAAGAGTTTTTTATTGAAAATATTGAAACACCCTGCATATAGGTATATAACATATTGCAACATTGTGACGCAGGTTAATAAAATGTGCACATAAGAAGCTGACAGTTTATTGTATAAATAATAGTTTATAGCCTGAAGTTGGACATACGTAGCGAGGTCAGTAGCAAAGTCCGGAACGAATTTCCAGACTCACGCAAGAGTCTGAATAATGTGATTAACTTTTTCTTTCTAAAGTTTACTCAACTCCTTCAGCAGAGTAACCTTGTCTCAAAGTCTTTAAGGCCCTTCGCACTATAACGCAGTAGCCGAGCTTATACTCGTACCATTATCCTTACACTAAAAGCTACATGACATATGTCCAGGCTGTTAGATTCTGTTACTAACATTGGATCATAGGCTTAGATTACTATTTAACTCATGCCGCAAATTGAAGTCAATGACCAATCACGTTTCAACGAATTTTGTTTTACAACCAATGCAGTCGCATTTCACCTCGATTATTATAGAATTTTGATTACCAAATAAAGAAAGCTCCTCCTTTTTAATATTCTGGACAGGTTAGAGCATTATTTCGCAGTGACTGACTATCTAAAAAATTACGTTGAATATAGCCAATAAAACTAAATATATGGTTATACGTAGAAATTCATTAAATAATGGAAATGGACAGCTAATGACAAAGGAGGGAAATTTTGAGGAAGTGGCTGAATTCAAATACCTAGGTACAATAATCACAAATAGGAATGAGATGCACAAAGAAATTAAACATAGGCCCAACTCTGGAAATGCGTGCTATTATGCATTGCAGAGACTCTTGATGTCCCAACTCCTTTCAAAAAACGTTAAACTGAAAATATATAAAACTGTTATTCTACCAATTATATTATATGGCTGCGAAACATGGACTCTTACTTTAAGAGAGGAAACGAGATTACAAGTATTTGAGAATAAAGTACTTAGGAAAATTTTTGGACCAAAGAGAGATGAACAGACAGGTGAATGGAGAAGACTACTTAACAATGAACTACATGGTCTTTATAGGAAGCCAGATATAATAAGAACAGTTAAGTCTCGTAGACTGCGATGGGCAGGACATGTTGCACGTATGGGGAATGGGAGACTTGCGTGGAAGCTTCTTGAAGGAAAGCCAGAGGGAAAACGCCCAGTTGGTAGACCAAGAATGAGGTGGGAGAATAACATTTAACTATGATTTGGGGGAGGTGGATTATACAGGGGATGATTGGAAAGCATTAGCTCAGGATAGGGATGTATGGAGAGCTTATGTCCGTGTGGCCATGAACCTACGGGTTCGATAGTGCCAGTGAGTAAGTAAGTAAGTAAGTATAGCAAATAACGAATAAATTCCTTCGACTTACACACTTGATAATTAGGCCCATGTGTTCAGTATTGGTCCCGCGTCGTAGCCGAGTGGTTAAGGTAGGAAGTCTTGGCGCAGAGCTACGGGACTTGCGCTGGTTCGAGTCTCCATGGGGGAAGAAATTTTCTCATGGTATTTCGGCCAGTATGGGACCGGTGCCCACCCAGCATCGTGAGGCAATTGGGTAGCTACAATAAGTAGCGGCTCCAGGTTGAGGAATCAGCTATAACGGCTGGGGGACTCGACATGCTAACCACATATCACGCCTACACTGGCTGTTGATCATCTACCTCTGTGATTGACACATGTGGATGTGAAGGGCCAGCAGCCGGCTGGTAAAAGGGCAACCGCTGAAAAGTGGAAAGACCCTCAATCGGATCGGTGTTCAGTGTTGTGTTTTTAAATAATGATTTTACTGAGTTGTTTCCGAAAAAATGAATTAATGACCTATAATGTTGGTTATAATATACAGTTTGATGTGTTTCATTTTTTCTCCACTAGGGTGCATTCTGCACGCATGTATGCACTCATGCACGCATGTACGCATGTATGCATGCATGTATGCATGCATGTATGCATGCATGTATGCATACATACGTATGTGTATATGTGTATATATATCCATCCAAAGTAATTCTGCCCGAGGACAGGCCTTTCACTGCAATCATAGCATTTTCATGCTATGCTTTGCAGCTGTACTAGGGAATTATAATTGTGGTAGCTTCCCGTTGATTTACACACCGGTGAAGGATGATGATGATGGCCGGATGATTTTCGGGGACCGTTCGGCCCTAAAGCTTCCTGATATTTATCTTACAGGTGACGATAAAACTCACCCAAGAGCTTGTCCGGGAATCGAACCCAGGCACGTTGCATGACAAGTCAGCACGCTACTTCGAGACCACAGCGGTGGACATATAAGTTATACATCATCATCATGATGAACAAATTCGTTTCAGGCCATGTGGCCTGTACGGTAAACCTAGCGAAGATGGTCTTGATCTTTCCACGATGTTTTGGTCTTCCTTGGTCCCTATGTCCAGTTGGGGTATATTAGAATACCAATTTTGGAAGTCTATTTCTTGCCATTCTCCTCAGATGATTTTTTCATTCTTGTTGGTATCTTTGTATATCTTCATTTAAACTTGTTACTCCAAGTTTTCCTCTGATAATAGTGTTACTTTGGTGATCCAGTCTATTAACTCCTAACAATGATCGTAAGAAGTGCATTTGAGTTACTTGAAGTTTATGAGAGTTTCTTTTATTTAAAATCCAAGTTTTACATATATACATAAAACTACATAATAGTAAGCTACATGGGAGATGAAAGAGGTGCAAGGAAGTTTCTAGTAGGAAAACCAGAATGATAACTCCTAGTTGATAGACCAAGAATGAGGTGGGAGAATAACATTATCCATGATTTGAGGGAAGTAGATTATACAGGGGATGCTTGGAAAACATTAGCTCAGGATAGGGATGTATGGAGAGCTTATGTCCGCGCGGCTATGAACAAAAACAAAAGATAGTCAAAAGTCTAACTTCTCATTATACTATTCAACTGTTTGTGGGTGAAACAAAAACAAAAGATAGTCAAAAGTCTAACTTCTCATTATACTATGTTGCAATCTTAACTTTTAATACATACAAATCCTAGCCCTAGTCTTCTTCTTCTTCACTTCACGGGCTAGGCAAAATGCCTGTTCCGCCCCACAGTTGTTCTGTTCATCTTTTCACTGGCCTTCCTACATTCCTTGAACATCTTGGCTTGTAGTTAAATGCTGCTTTTGGTAATCTTTTACGTTCATTCTTTCTACATGCCTAAACCATTTTTCTCTGTATCCTTTGATTTTTATCATTTAATGGATATATATTTAACTTTGTTCTTATATATTCATTCCTTAACCGATCCATTCTCGTGCAGCCTTTTGTTCATCTAAGGAAGTTCATTTCTACACTTTGTATTCAACTTTGTAATTTTTTTGGACATTACCCAAGTTTCACTCCCATAAAGTAATGCAGGAACTGCCAATGTTTTATAAAACTTCAATCTAGTATCTCTTCTTGTTTCATTCTTTAATGTTTTATGTATAGTTCCACATATCATTTGAAATCTTGATAGTTTCACATTTACGTCTCTTTCAGTTTTTGTATTTATAGTAAAATTACAACCCAAATAATTAAAATTTGTTACTTGTTCCAGAGGTTTGTTGTCTATTATGATTTTTGATCTTATATGTTCACTCCCCCAAAATGCCATTATTTTCATTTTTTTTTCTTTGATATTTTACAATTATATTCTTGGCATAACTGATCTAATTGATGTAAAGAGTACTGCAAATTATTTTTATTTTCTTGAATAATAACCACATCGTCAGCAAACATTAAAATATTAAATATTTTAAAATGGTCCATGTCATCAGTTAAAACAATTGCACTAATACACCTCACACCCTGTATATACCCAAAAGATAGAAGCAAAGTCCTGCTTTTTTGTTATACCTCTAGATGAATAATAAACGATTCACTAACAGTCAATTATTCAGGTAGTTAGAGTACAGCCAGACACCGTGAAGTTAGAGTAGCTAGTGGACCATGGTTAGTATAAACTAGTTCTTATGTCCCTCTCCTCCCCGACTCGTTTCGTTCTCTTATATTTATTTCAGTTTTCTCCCCCATTTATTTCAAGTTCGAGTGCACATAATCCAAGTTTTATTGAGGTGAAGATTCTTTCTATATTTGATCAATTCCTGTTAAGAAGTTTCTTTTTATTTTCTGGGGAGGAGGAGGGACAAGAAATGAGGAGGAGGGAAGGAGTTCCTGAGTCTCATAAATCATGACTTGTACAGAAGCAATGCCAGAAACCTTCCTCCCAATTTTCATTAATCCAATTTAAATTAGTTCTGGGGGTCTAATGCATCGTTAAATCTTCCCGCGTCACGCTCTTCAACTTTTTATTTTTATTTATTTCCCCGCACCTATGCTAGTTTTAGCATTTGTTTCCCTTTACTTTTTGTGTGCGTGTTCATGTGGCACGCACATTTACTTCCAAACACAAAACTTGAATTAAGTAATTCGATTTTTATAAAACTTGTTGTCTGATGAATGATCTTCCCAATTTAATACTTACAGCGTTCAAGAATCTACTGTAGTTTCTTTTGCTAACATTCATGAATAAGTGCTTACGATTATTCTTAATTTATGTTTGCAAATATGCATGTCACCTTCTTCTTCCACCATCCGAAATACGAAAATAATTGCATTTTGGAGAAGTCAACATATAAGATCAAAAATCATAATAGACAACAAACCTCTGGAACAAGTAACAAATTTTAATTATTAGGGTTGTAATTTACTATAAATACAAAAACTGAAAGAGACGTAAATGTGAAACTATCAAGATTTCAAATGATATGTGGAACTATACATAAAACATTAAAGAACAAAACAACAAGAGATACTAGATTGAAGTTTTATAAAACATTGGCAGTTCCTGCATTACTTTATGGGCGTGAAACTTGGGTAATGACCAAAAAATTACAAAGTAGAATATAAAGTGTAGAAATGAACTTCCTTAGAAGAACAAAATGCTGCGCAAGAATGGATCGGTTAAAGAATGAAGATATAAGAACAGAGTTAAATATATATCCATTAAATAATAAAATCAAAGCATATAGAGAAAAATGGTTTAGACATGTAGAAAGAATGAACGAAACAAGATTATCAAAAGCAGCATTTAACACAAGCCAAGAGGTTCAAGGAATGTAGGAAGGCCAGTGAAAAGATGGACAGAACAATTTTAAGACGGAACAGGCATTTTGCCTAGCCCGTGAAGTGAAGAAGAAGAAGATTCATATCCCTGTTGTTTTAACAGACGATCCACAGATCCTGGCCTATACAAGGATCCTGGCTTATAAAATTAAATGTAAGATTATAATTAATTAATTAATTAATTTATACGAAAATTTAGAAATGTATCGTATTGGAGTCCAGTTATTTTTATCATCATCCTTCACGGATTAGGTCTTTGCCTGTTCTGATCTCACATCTGTTCAGCCTAGCGCTTTCTTTGTCTTCCTAGCGATCTTCGTCCTCCAGGATTATACATCAGTGCCATCTTTGGTATCCTATCCTCTGTTATTCTTTGCAGATTTTCTATCCAATTTTTCCTGTGTTCTTCTATTCGTTGGAGAAGTGGTTGTAATTTTAGTTCCTTTCTAATATTCTTATTTATAATATGTTCTTCTCTTGTACAACCTTTCACAGCCCGTAGGAATCATTTCCGCTGCCTGAATTTTACTTTTTTATTTTTCTTTCAGGACCCAGGCCTCACTTCCATACATCGCCACTGGTAGTGCTCATCGTTGAGTAAAATCTTAGCTGCGTATCCTTTCTTACTTTGTTCCTCAGTGTTCGTCTGGTTCTTCCACAAATATGTTGAAATTTCTGCATTTTTCTATTTATACCTTCTTCTTCTTCATAAGTTATATCGTAGTACAAATAATGGAAGTGTGAAATTTGTTCCAACACTTTTTACATTTATGTACGCAAATATGCATGTCATGTTCTCCTTCCTCCATCCGCGTATTAGGCGTAATGGTTCCTATCCCTGTTGTTTTAATATACGGCCCACAGATCTTCGTTGAGGATCCTAGCTTATAAAATTAATGTAGGAATAAAATTACGTAATTTATTTGTACGAAAAATCAGAAATGTATCTTATTGGAGTCCAGTTATTTTTATCTGTGTTAATTTAACTCTGCTGTGGTTCACTGTAAGAAAGAAATATCTGTGATCATGTAGGTCTGAGTCCGAACCATCCTCACATAAAACAAGTAATCAGATCTTAAAAACTGATTTAAAAGTTGAATGAACAACAAATTTATGTTTTATCGGCTGGAAAACGAGAAAATATTACAGTATATATTTGATGAGAGAAAATATAAACCTACCCTCCTACCTCCGTAAAAAAACACTCCAAGCGCGACAGGCCTAGAAGGCCCTTGGCCTACCAGCCTGTTGCAGGCCTCACATCCACATATATTAATCACAGAGGTAGACGATCATCTAGCCAGTGTAGAGGTGACACGTGGTCAGCATGTCGGGTTCCCCAGCCGTTATAGTTGGCCTTCTCAACCTGGAGTCGCTAGTTATTGTAGATACCCAAATACCTCACGATGCTGGGTGGGCACCGGTCCCATACTGGCCGAAATTCCATGAGAAAATCTCTAACCAGCGCAAGTCCCGTAGCTCTGCGCTAAGGCTTCTTGCTTTAACCACTAGGCTATGGCGTGGGATTCCTACCTCTATAACGAGTCATAATTTACGGTAGTGATCACTCAAGATTATTGTATAATTTGTTAATTACAACATGAAAAGTGATTCAATTGTTTTTATTCGCTTGCCGGAACTCTGCCCGTTTTATGGCTCCTAGTATTAATGGGACTCAACAGTTCCCGAATCCTCCAATTAAAATTTGTGTTACTATAAAGAAAATCACTACTGAGTAACACTAAGAAATTGGGACTGGAAGTAAATATCAATACAACTAAATATATGGCCAGACATAAAAATACATTATATAATGGAAATGGACAGCTAATGACAAATGAGGGAAATCTTCAGGAAGTGGCTGAATTCAAATACCTAGGAACAATAATCACAAACAGGAATGAGATGCACAATGAAATTAAACATAGGCTCAATTCTGGAAATGCGTGTTATTATGCATTACAGAGACTCTTGACTTCCCAACTCCTTTCAAAAAACGTTAAACTGAAAATATATAAAACTATTATTCTACCAGTTATAGACCTATTATATGGATGCGAAACATGGACTCTTACTTTAAGGCAGGACAGGAGATTACGAGTATTTGAGAATAAAGTTCTTAGGAAATTTTTTGGACAAAAGAGAGATGAACAGACAGGTGAATGGAGAAGACTGCATAACAGTGAATTACATGACCTTTATAGGAAGCCAGATATAATGAGAACAGTTAAGTCTCGTAGACTGCGATGGGCAGGACATGTGGCACGAATGGGGAATGAAAGACGTGCATGGAAAATTCTTGTAGGAAAACCAGAGGGAAAACGCCCAGTTGGTAGACCAAGAATGAGGTGGGAGAATAACATTAACTATGATTTGAGGGAAGTAGAATATACAGGGGATGATTGGAAAACATTGGCTCAGGATAGGGATATATGGATAGCTTATGTTTGCGCGGACATGAACCTACGGGTTCGATAGTGCCCGTGAGTTAGTTAGTCAGTTAGTTATAAAGAAAATCATAATAAATGCTTGAGCTGTTACAATGACATTATGAATTTGATCATCTCCAATAAGAGATCCTGGTTGGTTTAATTCTGCTAGGATCAGACCGGTACACTATGATGAACATGTAAGAATAACTTACAAGTTAGAGGTTAAATATATATATATATATATATATATATATATATATATATATATATATATATACTAACAAAATATTAATAATTGAAAAAAATCAAATGTCCACAGTGTAGTCTCGGAGTAGCGTCTTCGTACGCAGCGAGCCCAGTTTCGTTCTCCGGTTGGGAAACATTTCCTGAGTGATAGCTTTTGGGGGTTTTCCTCCCCTGTAAGACATATGTAAGGAGACTTTAAGGTTCAAACGGTTCACGAACACCATGGCCACAATAATCATCACTAACATATTCACCATGTTTAGTATAAATTTATGTGTGAATATTAAGTTTTTACTAATGTCGTGTTGTCTCGGAAGAGGCCTTGACATCGAGCTAATCACTCATTCGGAAAGACCTTCAATTTCGTTATACGGTCAAGAAAGTAAGTGTATGATCCATAGCTTATAATCCCTCTCCCGACACGCCGCTGAAAGGCACAGGTGGCATGTGGCATGTAAACTGAGTTAATGGAATGAAATTAATTCACAATTATAAATGTGTAGTCAGCAAATTAAAATATTACACTAGACTACTTGTGGCAGTAAACAAAAGGAAGCTGGCTAAATACTTCTGCCAATTGATTAGATGAAATTCAAATTAAAACTTTTTTTTGTCTAATGCCACCAGGTTTTTATGACATTTCTGGTTATCTCCTCTGGCATTGGCGGAATTGTAATACATTCCTTAGGTTGGGACACCTGGAAGGCGGAGTTATGTTACCGCGGTTCATAAAATGAGTGGTAATTGATAATGAAGTGGCAAGAGAGTTCTTAACCTAAACTTTACCTAAATTCCACACCATGGGCAACCAAAGGAATAATTCCCTATAAGAAAAAATCCTGAAACGCTGATCACTAGACCATGTAGCTGGTCATTTTTGTAATGTGAAAACTTTTTGTTTTCAGTTAGCCCTATAATTAAACATTTAACGAAAAACTTGGTACCCTGAATCTTGGGTACTTACAAAAAAATATATCTCACACATTCAAGCCACTGAAATGAAATTATTAAGATCCGTAAAACGATGCAGGCCCCTACACGCAAGGGTAGATTACACAATGAATCAATAAGAAATGAACTGGAGATATTTTCAATACTCAATAAACTAGAAGAGCACAAATACCAATACAAAGAACATTTAGACAGAATGGACAACACAAGATTACCCAAAAAGATCAACACCTACAAACCACATTGAAAAAGATCTTTGGGACGCCCAAGGAAACGATGGACTTGAGACAGGAACAGGTCGCATTGACCTAATCCTGGAAAGGAAGAAGAAGAAGAACTAAAAACTAACTAACTCACTGCCACTATAGAACCCATAGGTTCATGACCATGTGGACATAATATTTCAATATATCCCTAATGTTTTCCAATTATTTCCTTTATAGTGCAGGGCCTACTTCCTTAAATAAAGATTTTTTTCCCCCACTTATTCTTGGCCTAACTGCTCTTATTATATCTGGTTTCCTATAAAGATCATATAGCTCACTTTTAGCATTCTCCATTCGCCTAACTGTTGATCTTTCTTTGAACCAAAAAATAATTCCAAGACCTTTATTCTCAAATACTCTTATATTTTCTCTTCCCTTAAAGTAAGATTTCATGTTTCACATCCATATAAAATACCTGGGAAATTACAGTTTTATACATTTCCAATTTAAAGGTTTCTGTTAGAAATTAGGACGACAAGATTCCTTGTAATGCACAATAGCGTGCATTTACAGAATTGAGCCTATTTTTAATTCAGTTTTATTTATGTTTACTTCCATCCTCAATTTCTTACTATTACTCAATAGAGTGTGCGTGTTGGCCCTTAATATCTCCTCGCTATCGCCTAACAATACATCATCAGCATAAACTAAGAGCTTATTAATACCGTTCAGTTGTAGGCCTTACACATCCTCTTAGGACTTGATTGCATGCTTTAGTACAAAGTCGAATAGTAGAGGACAAACTGCATCTCCTTGCTTCAAACCATTGTGAATTTCAAAAAGTATGTGGTAAGTGATAACTGTTTGCCTATCCATACCCTATTCCTTTTGACATTTAGTTACATTCGAATAAGTCTAGCTAACTTTTTAGGAATTCTGAAACAAGCAGGATGCTATATAACTTCTCCCTCTTAACTGAATCGTATGTCTTTCTTAAAGTCTACGTATAGTGCCATTATATAACTAACTAACTCTAACTCACTGCACTATCGAACACGTAGGTTCATGACCGCGCGGACATAAGCTCTCCATATATCCGTATCCTCAGCCAACGTTTTCCACTCATCCCCTGTATAATCTACTTCTCTCAAATCATAGTTAATGTTATTCTCTCACCTCATTCTTGGTCTACCAACTGGACGTTTTCCTCTGGTTTTCCTACAAGAATCTTCCATGCACGTCTTTCATTCCCCATTCGTGCCACATGTCCTGCCCATCGCAGTCTACGAGACTTAACTGTTCTCATTTTATATCTGGCTTCCAATAAAGACCATGTAATTCACTGTTATGCAGTCTTCTCCATTCACCTGTCTGTTCATCTCTCTTTGGTCCAAAAATTTTGCTAAGAACTTTATTCTCAAATACTCGTAATCTCCTTTCCTCCCTTAAAGTAAGAGTCCATGTTTCGCTTCCATATAGTATAACTGGTAGAATAATGGTTTTATTTATTTTCAGTTTAACGTTTTTTGAAAGGAGTTGGGAGGTCAAGAGTCTCTGTAATGCATAATAACATGCATTTCCAGAATTGAGCCTATGTTTAATTTCCTTGTGCATATCATTCCTGTTTGTGATTATTGTTCCTAGGTATTTGAATTCAGCCACTTCCTCAAAATTTCCCCCATTTGTCATTAGCTGTCCATTTCCATTATATAATGTATTTTTATGTGTGACCATATATTTAGTTTTAAAAACTTCATTAAAATCTGACATTACTTATGAAACAACCAAATATTTTGTAAAAATGTTATTGAGTAATCAATTATACAATACTCATACTTCTTTAAAAATACTAAAAATGAATTTTGGATCAAACAAAAGGAGAGATAAGAAATGTAGTATGAAAACGAAACGAATAAATTAAACAATAGCCGAAATATAGTAAATCACACAGAATAGATTTGTTGGGATACATTATAAGAATGAACAACAAGAAACTAGTCAAAAAGTTATACAAAAGGAAAATTAAAGAAAGTAGAATAATTGGAAGTCCTAAATCGATATGGGACAATGCTATAATGGACGACCTAACAAAAGTGACAAAACTGAATGTAGTAAAACAAGAAGAGTTTGGAAGAGTATTATAAAGAAGACCAAAACTGTAATCCTATAATCGAAATTTTGAACGTTCAGAAACTCAAAATATAATATCTTATTTATCTTATTTTACATTTGTCTATATTTATAACAATATTCTATGTTTTTTAATGCCCGAGGTTGTCCTTTTGGACATATCTGGTGTTCTCTCCTGGCATTGGCATAATTGTAACCTACTTCTGAGATTGGGGCGTCTGGTAGACGGGGTTACGTTACCAAAGAAAGTAATACATATATATATATAAAAGTATTAACATTAATAACAGTTCTAATAATTTAAGTAATCATGGGTGAAGATGGTGATAGGGGTGCGCCCAGGAGAGTCCCTAATCCAAAGCTTAATCTAAGATGAATAAGAATGATGATGATTGCAATGGCCATATGATGTTCGGGGACCATTTGGGCCTTAAAGTTTTCTGACATTTATCTTACAGGTGAGGAAAAGCCCCAATAAAAGCCTCACTCAGGAGCTTGTCCCAACCGGGATCGAACCCAGGCCCGCTGCGTGACAAGGCAGCACGCTACCTCGAGACCACAGCGGTGGACATAATACTGTATGTTGATGGCTGTATTAACAATTAATTTAACCCAATTTAATTTAAAAATTGGATTAATTAAAATAATTTGAATACAGTAGCAGAAATATCGGTATATTAAATGTTTTATGTAAATTAAGACCAAATCTCGGTGAAATAAATTTGTAAATATGCCGCTGTTGCTCGCATACTTGTGCTATATGCAAATGCTAAACGGCTGTGAGGTGTGCAACAATGGTTCCTCTCCATGGTGATTAATTGTTGTTTGGTTATCGAGCATCTGAAGCCCGGACTCTGCGGGGGGCGCTAGATGACTGATTGCCCGGGGCAACACTTCAAATCCTACACCCGTTGAAAGCCACGGGAATTTATTCTACAATCTCGCTGTTTACGTCACTCAAAACAAGGTACAACTTGTGACATGGGTAATAATGTTTTGGAGTTCTCGAGGTGCCACGTAAGAACATTCAAAACATTGCCCTCGGTATCGGCTCTCAAAATATTCAAAATTCTGGATCTGAACATAAGCTATGAAAAACTTCTCCTTCTTCTTCTTCTACTACAAGGTTTAGGCTATGCAGCCTGTTCCGGCGAAGTTAAAAGTGGAGTCCATCTTCTACGTGGTCGGCCAACATCTCTTGTTCCTCTGGGATTATAACAGGAAGGTTCTTTTTGGTATTCTTTCTTTGTTCATTCTCATTAAGTGTTCTGTCCATTTCTTATTATTATGAAAAACTTCTTAGGAGTTTATATACTCTACAGGATCTAGTGTTTTTTTTTCTGGATCTGAACATAAGCTATGAAAAACATACTTAGGACTTAACATACTCTACAGGATCCAGTGTTTTTTCTGTATCTGAATATAAGCTATGAAAAACATACTTAGGACTTAACATACTCTACAGAGTCTAGCGTTTTTTTCTGGATGTGAACATAAGCTATGAAAAACATACTTAGGACTTAACATACTCTACAGAGTCTAGTGTTTTTTTTCTGGATGTGAACATAAGCTATGAAAAACATACTTAGGACTTAACATACTCTACAGAGTCTAGCGTTTTTTTCTGGATGTGAACATAAGCTATGAAAAACATACTTAGGACTTAACATACTCTACAGAGTCTAGTGTTTTTTTTCTGGATGTGAACATAAGCTATGAAAAACATACTTAGGACTTAACATACTCTACAGAGTCTAGTGTTTTTTTTTCTGGATGTGAACATAAGCTATGAAAAACATACTTAGGACTTAACATACTCTACAGAGTCTAGCGTTTTTTTTCTGGATGTGAACATAAGCTATGAAAAACGTACTTAGGACTTAACATACTCTACAGAGTCTAGTGTTTTTTTTTCTGGATGTGAACATAAGCTATGAAAAACATACTTAGGACTTAACATACTCTACAGAGTCTAGCGTTTTTTTCTGGATGTGAACATAAGCTATGAAAAACATACTTAGGACTTAACATACTCTACAGGATCCGGTGTTTTTTCTGTATCTGAATATAAGCTATGAAAAACATACTTAGGACTTAACATACTCTACAGAGTCTAGCGTTTTTTTCTGGATGTGAACATAAGCTATGAAAAACATACTTAGGACTTAACATACTCTACAGAGTCTAGTGTTTTTTTTTCTGGATGTGAACATAAGCTATGAAATACATACTTAGGACTTAACATACTCTACAGAGTCTAGCGTTTTTTTCTGGATGTGAACATAAGCTATGAAAAACATACTTAGGACTTAACATACTCTACAGAGTCTAGTGTTTTTTTTCTGGATGTGAACATAAGCTATGAAAAACATACTTAGGACTTAACATACTCTACAGAGTCTAGTGTTTTTTTTCTGGATGTGAACATAAGCTATGAAAAACATACTTAGGACTTAACATACTCTACAGAGTCTAGCGTTTTTTTCTGTATCTGAATATAAGCTATGAAAACATACTTAGGACTTAACATACTCTACAGAGTCTAGTGTTTTTTTTTCTGGATGTGAACATAAGCTATGAAAAACCTACTTAGGACTTAACATACTCTACAGAGTCTAGTGTTTTTTTTTCTGGATGTGAACATAAGCTATGAAAAACATACTTAGGACTTAACATACTCTACAGAGTCTACGTTTTTTTCTGGATGTGAACATAAGCTATGAAAAACATACTTAAGACTTAACATACTCTACACAGTCTAGTGTTTTTTTTCTGGATGTGAACATAAGCTATGAAAAACATACTTAGGACTTAACATACTCTACAGAGTCTAGCGTTTTTTTCTGGATGTGAACATAAGCTATGAAAAACAAACTTAGGACTTAACATACTCTACAGAGTCTAGTGTTTTTTTCTGGATGTGAACATAAGCTATGAAAAACATACTTAGGACTTAACATACTCTACAGAGTCTAGCGTTTTTTTCTGGATGTGAACATAAACTATGAAAAACATACTTAGGACTTAACATACTCTACAGGATCCAGTGTTTTTCTGTATCTGAATATAAGCTATGAAAAACATACTTAGGAATTAACATACTCTACAGAGTCTAGCGTTTTTCTCTGGATGTGAACATAAGCTATGAAAAACATAC
The DNA here is from genome assembly GCA_030220185.1 of Diploptera punctata. Taxonomy (NCBI): domain Eukaryota; kingdom Metazoa; phylum Arthropoda; class Insecta; order Blattodea; family Blaberidae; genus Diploptera; species Diploptera punctata. The sequence goes on along the minus strand of JASPKZ010007246.1, from coordinate 288,903 downwards.
TTAGGACTTAACATACTCTACAGGATCCAGTGTTTTTTTTCTGGATGTGAACATAAGCTATGAAAAACATACTTAGGACTTAACATACTCTACAGGATCCAGTGTTTTTTTTCTGGATCTGAACATAAGCTATGAAAAACATACTTAGGACTTAACATACTCTACAGGATCCAGTGTTTTTTTTTCTGGATCTGAACATAAGCTATGAAAAACATACTTAGGACTTAACATACTCTACAGAGTCTAGCGTTTTTTTCTGGATGTGAACATAAGCTATGAAAAACATACTTAGGACTTAACATACTCTACAGAATCCGGTGTTTTTTCTGTATCTGAATATAAGCTATTAAAAACATAATTAGGACTTAACATACTCTACAGAGTCTAGCGTTTTTTTCTGGATGTGAACATAAGCTATGAAAAACATACTTAGGACTTAACATACTCTACAGAGTCTAGTGTTTTTTTTCTGGATGTGAACATAAGCTATGAAAAACATACTTAGGACTTAACATACTTACAGAGTCTAGCGTTTTTTTCTGGATGTGAACATAAGCTATGAAAAACATACTTAGGACTTAACATACTCTACAGAGTCTAGCGTTTATTTCTGGATGTGAACATAAGCTATGAAAAACATACTTAGGACTTAACATACTCTACAGAGTCTAGCGTTTTTTTCTGGATGTGAACATAAGCTATGAAAAACATACTTAGGACTTAACATACTCTACAGAGTCTAGCGTTTTTTTCTGGATGTGAACATAAGCTATGAAAAACATACTTAGGACTTAACATACTCTACAGGATCCAGTGTTTTTTCTGTATCTGAATATAAGCTATGAAAAACATACTTAGGACTTAACATACTCTACAGAGTCTAGCGTTTTTTTCTGGATGTGAACATAAGCTATGAAAAACATACTTAGGACTTAACATACTCTACAGGATCCGGTGTTTTTTCTGTATCTGAATATAAGCTATGAAAAACATACTTAGGACTTAACATACTCTACAGAGTCTAGCGTTTTTTTCTGGATGTGAACATAAGCTATGAAAAACATACTTAGGACTTAACATACTCTACAGAGTCTAGCGTTTTTTTTCTGGATGTGAACATAAGGTATGAAAAACATACTTAGGACTTAACATACTCTACAGAGTCTAGTGTTTTTTTTCTGGATGTGAACATAAGCTATGAAAAACATACTTAGGACTTAACATACTCTACAGAGTCTAGTGTTTTTTTTCTGGATGTGAACATAAGCTATGAAAAACATACTTAGGACTTAACATACTCTACAGAGTCTAGTGTTTTTTTTCTGGATGTGAACATAAGCTATGAAAAACATACTTAGGACTTAACATATTCTACAGAGTCTAGCGTTTTTTTCTGGATGTGAACATAAGCTATGAAAAACATACTTAGGACTTAACATACTCTACAGAGTCTAGTGTTTTTTTTCTGGATGTGAACATAAGCTATGAAAAACATACTTAGGACTTAACATACTCTACAGAGTCTAGTGTTTTTTTTCTGGATGTGAACATAAGCTATGAAAAACATACTTAGGACTTAACACACTCTACAGAGTCTAGCGTTTTTTTCTGGATGTGAACATAAGCTATGAAAAACATACTTAGGACTTAACATACTCTACAGAGTCTAGTGTTTTTTTTCTGGATTTGAACATAAGCTATGAAAAACATACTTAGGACTTAACATACTCTACAGAGTCTAGCGTTTTTTTCTGGATGTGAACATAAGCTATGAAAAACATACTTAGGACTTAACATACTCTATAGGATCCAGTGTTTTTTCTGTATCTGAATATAAGCTATGAAAAACATACTTAGGACTTAACATACTCTACAGAGTCTAGCGTTTTTTTCTGGATGTGAACATAAGCTATGAAAAACATACTTAGGACTTAACATACTCTACAGAGTCTAGCGTTTTTTTCTGGATGTGAACATAAGCTATAAAAAACATACTTAAGACTTAACATACTCTACAGAGTCTAGTGTTTTTTTTCTGGATGTGAACATAAGCTATGAAAAACATACTTAGGACTTAACATACTCTATAGAGTCTAGCGTTTTTTTCTGGATGTGAACATAAGCTATGAAAAACATACTTAGGACTTAACATACTCTACAGAGTCTAGCGTTTTTTCTGGATGTGAACATAAGCTATGAAAAACATACTTAGGACTTAACATACTCTACAGAGTCTAGCGTTTTTTTCTGGATGTGAACATAAGCTATGAAAAACATACTTAGGACTTAACATACTCTACAGGATCCAGTGTTTTTTCTGTATCTGAATATAAGCTATGAAAAACATACTTAGGAATTAACATACTCTACAGAGTCTAGCGTTTTTTTCTGGATGTGAACATAAGCTATGAAAAACATACTTAGGACTTAACATACTCTACAGGATCCAGTGTTTTTTTTTCTGGATGTGAACATAAGCTATGAAAAACATACTTAGGACTTAACATACTCTACAGGATCCAGTGTTTTTTTCTGGATCTGAACATAAGCTATGAAAAACATACTTAGGACTTAACATACTCTACAGAGTCTAGCGTTTTTTTCTGGATGTGAACATAAGCTATGAAAAACATACTTAGGGCTTAACATACTCTACAGGATCCGGTGTTTTTTCTGTATCTGAATATAAGCTATTAAAAACATACTTAGGACATAACATACTCTACAGAGTCTAGCGTTTTTTTCTGGATGTGAACATAAGCTATGAAAAACATACTTAGGACTTAACATACTCTACAGAGTCTAGTGTTTTTTTTCTGGATGTGAACATAAGCTATGAAAAACATACTTAGGACTTAACATACTCTACAGAGTCTAGCGTTTTTTTCTGGATGTGAACATAAGCTATGGAAAACATACTTAGGACTTAACATACTCTACAGAGTCTAGCGTTTATTTCTGGATGTGAACATAAGCTATGAAAAACATACTTAGGACTTAACATACTCGACAGAGTCTAGCGTTTTTTTCTGGATGTGAAAATAAGCTATGGAAAAACAGACTTAGGACTTAACATACTCGACAGAGTCGAGCGTTTTTTTCTGGATGTGAACATAAGCTATGAAAAACAAACTTAGGACTTAACATACTCTACAGAGTCTAGTGTTTTTTTCTGGATGTGAACATAAGCTATGAAAAACATACTTAGGACTTAACATACTCTACAGAGTCTAGTGTTTTTTTTCTGGATTTGAACATAAGCTATGAAAAACATACTTAGGACTTAACATACTCTACAGAGTCTAGCGTTTTTTTCTGGATGTGAACATAAGCTATGAAAAACATACTTAGGACTTAACATACTCTATAGGATCCAGTGTTTTTTCTGTATCTGAATATAAGCTATGAAAAACATACTTAGGACTTAACATACTCTACAGAGTCTAGTGTTTTTTTCTGGATGTGAACATAAGCTATGAAAAGCATACTTAGGACTTAACATACTCTACAGAGTCTAGTGTTTTTTTCTGGATGTGAACATAAGCTATGAAAAACATACTTAGGACTTAACATACTCTACAGAGTCTAGTGATTTTTTTTCTGGATGTGAACATAAGCTATGAAAAACATACTTAGGACTTAACATACTCTACAGAGTCTAGCGTTTTTTTTCTGGATGTGAACATAAGCTATGAAAAACATACTTAGTACTTAACATACTCTACAGAGTCTAGCGTTTTTTTCTGGATGTGAACATAAGCTATGAAAAACATACTTAGGACTTAACATACTCTGCAGAGTCTAGTGTTTTTTTCTGGATGTGAACATAAGCTATGAAAAGCATACTTAGGACTTAACATACTCTACAGAGTCTAGTGTTTTTTTCTGGATGTGAACATAAGCTATGAAAAACATACTTAGGACTTAACATACTCTATAGGGTATAGTGTTTTTTTCTGGACCTGAACATAATCTATGAAAAACATACTTAAGTCTTAACACACTCTACAGGGTCTAGTGTTTTTTTCTGGATCTGAATATAAGCTACGAAATCATACTTATGATTTAACATATTCTACAGGGTCTAGTGTTTTTTTCTGGATCTGAACATAAGCCATGAAAAACATACTTAGGACTTAACATACTCTATAGGGTCTAGTTTTTTTTTCTGGATCAGAACATAAGCTATTGAAAACATACTTAGGATTTAGCATACTCTACAGAGTCTAGTGTTTTTTCTGGATCTGAACATAAGCTATGAAAAACACACTTAGGACTTAACATACTCTACAGGGTCTAGTGTTTTTAGGAATTCACAGATTGAAAAAGTACACCAGATTATGCTCGTATGAGTTTACTCGTGTAAATCGGATCTAGTGGACTAAGGATTACTACACTCGCCTCTAATTCCGAGGTTCGCATGTTCTAACCAGGCTGCGTCGATGGATTTTTAAGGACATAGAACCCTGAAGCTTCTCTCAAAAAATAAATAAAATTATAAGAAACTTATTCTTGTACAGGCACAAAATATTGATCTTGTAAACCAAAAAATAAGGTAATGTTCTAAAACTTCAAAGGGGAAAAAACCAATAATCTTCTTCTTCTTCCTTTCGTGTGATAGACCTAGTGGTCTGTTATCATCTAGCCAGTGAAGGGGTGACATGTGGTGAGCATGTCGAACACCCGAGCTGTTATAGCTGGTTTTCTCTCGCTAGTCATTGTAACTACCCAAATGCTACTCAAAGCTCCTCCTTTTCAATATTCTGAACAGGTCAGAGCATTATTTTTCTCCAACAGATACATTGAATTTAACAAATAATGAACACATTAATTGATTTTAGAGAGTTGTTTCCTAAAAAATAAATTAATAACCCGTAATGTTGATTACAATATACAGTTTGATGTGTTTCATTATTTCTCCACTTGGGTGCACTCTTACAATATTGCGATCTTATTTGGCAATAAATAATATGATCAAGGTGCAATGAATGAACATAACCTCACATTTCTGATTTCTTTCAAACATCGCCCGCCGTTTAGATTAAATATATAAATATTTTAAAATGCCGGTAACTATATTTAAATAATGATTTTTGAGTAAACAGCTCAATTTTATTTGTTAGATAGTCTTACCAAATAGCTACCACTATTGACTTCCAAATCATCTAGATAAATTGGAAATCACTCGTGGCATTACTTATGATGATGTAGTAGTCCACCATTAAGCGATAGCGAGGAGATACTAAAGACCAACACGCACACACTATTGAGGAAAACTAAGAAATTTGGACTGGAAGTAAATATCAATACAACTTAATATATGGTCACACGTAGAAATACATTATATAATGGAAACGGACAGCTAATGACAAATGAGGGAAATTTTGAGGAAGTGGCTGAATTCAAATACCTAGGAACAATAATCACAAATAGGAATGAGATGCACAAAGAAATTAAACATAGGCTCACTTCTGGAAATGCATGCTATTATAAATTATAGAGACTCTTGTCGTCCCAACTCCTTTAAAAAAAAACGTTAAACTGAAAATATATGCAACTATTATTCTACCAGTTATAGGCCTATTATATTGATGCGAAACATGGACTGTTACTTTAAGGAAGGATAGGAGATTAGGAGTATTTGAGAATAATGTTCTTAGGAAAATGTTTGGACCAAAGAGATATGAACAGACAGGTGAATGGAGAAAACTACATAACAGTGAACTACATGGTCTTTATAGGAAGCCAGATATAATAAGAATAGTTAAGTATCATTGACTGTGATGGTCAGGACATGTGGCACGAATGGGGAATGAAAGACGTGCATGGAAGCTTCTTGTAGGAAAACCAGAGGGAAAACGCCCAGTTGGTAGACCAAGAATGAGGTGGTAGAAAAACATTAACTATGATTTGAAGGAAGTAGATTATACAGGGAACGATTGGAAACCATTAGCTCAGGATAGGGTTGTATGGAGAGCTTATGTCGGCGGGGCCATGAACCTACGGGTTCGATAGTGCAAGTGAGTGAGTGAGTGAATGAGAGAATGTACTGCAGGTCTACTACGGACAAGTTTGAGAAAGGTGTTAGTATCGCCCAAGTGGTGGGTGACCTTGCAGAGTTATGAGTGATGAGACCTGACAAAGCTGAAACAAAGACATGTAGGTCCCGTCCAGATTGACGGTCAATGACAGCAGGTGTCTCCCCGGTGACATTACTCTCTGCGAGATATGCAAATGTCTGCTTGGCTACCGCAGGTGTGTATCAATGGGACAATTTGTAATCCCCACTGAAAGAATGAGTGATTTAAGTGACATATGTCTCACTACTACTGATTCAGCTTCTTCCTGCAGTTTATCTTCAACATTTTGGTATTGTTATGGACCATGTAGCTTAGGCGACAATTTTTTCCTCGATTTCTTTTTAACTGAAGTTACGGTATCTAAACACCCACAATTACAGCTAATGACAAATGAGGGGAATTTTGAGGAAGTGGCTGAATTCAAATACCTAGGAACAATAATCACAAATAGGAATGAGATGCACAAAGAAATTAAACATAGGCTCAATTCTGGAAATGCGTGCTATTATGCATTGCAGAGACTTTTGATGTCCCAACTCCCTTCAAAAAACGTTAAGCTGAAAATATATAAAACTATTATTCTACCAGTTATATTATATGGGTGCGAAACATGGACTCTTACTTTAAGGGAGGAAAGGAGATTACGAGTATTTGAGAATAAAGTCCTTAGGAAAATTTTTGGACCAAAGAGAGATGAACAGACAGGCGAATGGAGAAAACTACATAACAATGAACTACATGGTCTTTATAGGAAGCCAGATATAATAAGAACAGTTAAGTCTCGTAGACTGTGATGGGCAGGACATGTTGCACGTATGGGGAATAAGAGACGTGCATGGAAGCTTCTTGTAGGAACGCCAGAGGGAAAACGCCCAGTTGGTAGACCAAGAATGAGGTGGGAGAACAACATTAACTATGATTTGAGGGAAGTAGATTATACAGGGAATGATTGGAAAGCATTAGCTCAGGATAGGGATGTATGGAGAGCTTATGTCCGCGCGGCCATGAACCTACGGGTTCGATAGTGCCAGTGAGTAAGTAAGTAAGTAAGTAAGTAAAAACCCACAATTTCTTTCTCTCTCTCTCTTTTTAAGATTGTCTAGCATTAGACTAGTTTTTTAAGTGTAAAAGTAAAGTAAAGTGATCCCACAACAGGCCCGGAGGCCCTTGGGGTAGTAGGAGGTTTAGGCTCCCACTTTTTCTAGACAATCGGCAGTTTGTCAGCCGGGTTGTAAGCCCTGCGTGACGGCCGCCTTTACCTCCAGAACAAGCGTCTGGTACTAATTTCCGTTAGAGGCTGAGTCGACTCCAGGGCCATAGTGCCGTCAGAGGGTTTGGGTCAGTTTAAAAATCCTGACCCCAACGGGACTTGAATCCTCGACCCCCCGGCTTGTAGCTCAGTGCCTTAACCACTACGCTACGGCGTACCCCTTTTAAGTGTATATTTTATTATAAATGAATTAATATATTTTATTGTTCATGACTACTTAAATATGTTCACTAAATAATAAGGGAAATAAAAAAAAGCTCAAAACCTATAAAAAATAATAAATAATTTAAAGATAGCGGTAAAAAAACTTTTCCACGCCAAATATATATATATCTCTCTCTTTGCCCCTGTCTCTATCTCTCTCTCTCTCTTTTCCTTTCTCTAACATCTCCATTTACATGCACTTCCATGTTCCCCATATTTCCCAGAACTTATAGAAACATAGTCCACCGCTGTGATCTCGAGGTAGCGTGCTGCCTTGTCACGCAGCGGGCCCGGGTTCGAATCCCGGTCGGAACAGGCTCCTGGGTGAGGTTTTTTCGGGGTTTTTCCTCACCTGTAAGAGAAATGTCAGGAAGCTTAGGGTCCAACGGTCCCCGAAAATCATCCGGCCATCATCATCATCCTTATAATTATCATCATCATCATCATCCTTCACTGGTGTGGAAAGCAACGGGAAGCTACCACACCTATAATTCCCTAATAAAGCTGCAAAGTATAGCATTAAAATGCTATGATTGCAGTGAAAGACTTGCCCACGGGCAGAATTACTATGGTTGGATAGTAACATAAGGGGGCATGCTGCTTAGTAGCTTAATTGGTCAAGGCGGATTCGAGTCCAGGTTGGGTCAGAATTTTTAAACTGACTTAAAATATTCGAGCAGTTGGCTGCGGTGGACTAGTGGTTATGCATCTTGCCTCTGGTCTCGAGAGTCGCGTGTTCAAACCCGGCCGGGATCGATGGGTTTTTTTAGGACGGAAAAATGCAAGGAGTAAGTCCTCAGGGACAGATTTTAGGCCGTGGATCCAGAGTCTGAAGACTTTTAGGCTTGTAAAATATCCTTAAGCCTGAATAAAAAGACATCTAAGCAAAATATACTGACCTAAATGTCGTAATAATACCTTAGTTGCCTGCTATATGTCTCATTATGTTGGTGTGTTGACCGCATGCCATTAATGACATCTATGGGCATATAAGGTAACTAAATTAACTTGGTCTAGTGGCTTCTGACAAGGGAGAGGCTATGGCGCAACAATGAGCTACGCCATGATAGACAGATAGAAAAATATTCGAGCGGCACCTTTACTCTAGGATCGACTCAGCTCCTAATGTAAATTAGCACCAGACGTTTGTTCTCGGGAAAACTTCTGTTTCTAAATTTAACAGTTTCAAATAACGCAGATGATCAAATTATTTTTGCAGGGGATGAAGATGATATGAAATGTATGATAAATAAACTAATGGAAGAATATAAAAAATGGGGACTGATTATAAATTTACAGAAAACAGAATATATGTGTTTGGGAAAGGATGTGGATGACCTCATACTTGAAACAGGGAAAATAAAAAAGTGTGAATTTTTTTAATATCTTGGGTCAATAATTACAAGTTTCGGTACCTGTGAGAGAGATGTACAGACTAAAATTGCAATGGCAAAAAATGCAACTAAGACATTACATGGAATAATTTGCAACAAAAATATCACAAAGGAAACTAAAATGAAAATTTATGAGAGCATAATACAGAATACTTTGTCATATGGAAGTTAAACTTGGTCTTTGACGGAATTACAAAAGAATAAAATTAGAACGGTTGAATTTGATTATATTAGAAGAAGCCTCCAAAAAACAAGACAGAATAAAATAAGAAATGAATTCCTTTGGAGAGAAATTAATGTCACCACATATGTTGTTAAGAGGATTGGAAATCAAACACTTAAATGGTATGGCCATGCACAAAGAATGGAAAATGAAAGATGGCCAAAAAATATATACCAATGGTCACCCCTGGAAGAAATAAACGTGGCAGACCAAGATGGAAATGGAAAACCTACGCCAGAACTATAATGGATGATAGGAATTTGGAAGAGGGAGATTGGAATGATAGAGATAAATGGAAACTGAAGACGGCAAACCTATCATCATCATCATCATAGTACATTCACGAATTTAGGCCATTTGTTGACCTGTTTCGGCCTCAAGAGAAACACCATCCAAAAGTCTTTTGAGTGGACGTCCTGGTCTTCTTCTTCCTGCAGGTTGATATCTTAACATTAGTTTGGGTATTCTGTGATCTTCCATTTGATGAACATGTTGTATCCATCTTGACTTATAATCAGAAATTTTGTTTTCTAAAGATTCCATGTGTAATTCTTCTAAGATGTCTTCATTTTTTTTTTTGTGATCTAGTAGTGTGTATCCTGCAGTCCTCCGAAGATATCTCATTTCAGCAGATCTATGTCTCTGTATATCCTTCTGTTTCAACGTCCATACTTCGCTACCATACAAAAGAGTTATAAGAACCAGTGTTTTATACACTTTCAATCTTGAATGCTTTTGGACTAACTGTGGCTTGAAGATAGAATTTATTAACCCTAAAATTCTGAAAAATTTAGATATTTTTGCATTTACATCCTTTTCTTCTTCATATGAGATATAGCATCCTAGATATGTAAAATTATTCACCTGCTCCAAAATTTTATTGTCCAGTACAATTTTACTTCTGACAGGATCTACACCTTGAAATGCCATAATTTTTGTTTTTTCTGTAGATATCTTTAATCCATATTCTTCTGTAATTTTGTTAAGTTTATACAGACCTTTCTGTAGATTATCTTCGGAATTTGCTATTATTATTTGGTCATCTGCAAACAATATGGTGTTTAATTTTCTATTTTCTGATATCATTATTCCGAACCTATAAATGGGGGAAATCCGAAGAAGAAGAAATAACGCAATCTTGGATTTTATTGTTTTTCATATAGTTACCAGGAATTACATTAAAATGTGCATTTACTGTGATTCAATATATAATTTATTTTTAACTTGACAAATTACGTGCACTTTACAAGATGGTGCGATGATTAATACATAAAAATATGAATGCACGAGTGTGTGCCCGAGAGGTGACTTCTGTTACTGCATAACGCAAATAGCAATCTTGTTTACGACATCGCCATGTATGTGTGTGTGTGGTAGCAATTATTTATACCTGGAATCGAAGGCATGTCCCTGCATGATTAAGTGAGAGTAATATATAATTTGCGCCTTTTTGAGTAAAGTCCGCTCTTGCGAGATACAAATCTACTTCATTAGCAATAAATCTGCTTTTATTCCAAATGAAGAAGCTTGCCTTTCCAGTAGCGAGCTGCCATATTTTCATACGTCAGTTCATTTTAACCCAGGGCGAGCAAAATTTTTGTGGCCCAACAAGCATGTAGTCCAAATCAGTTAAGCCAGCAAACACTTTCAGTAAGGCCCTATACTGAATTTCGCAAGCAGAATCAATTTGTATGCTTCTTTTGAAAAAAAAAATCCTTCTGTATGCTTGTAAAATTCAACTTTAGAATTTATCTAGTGTCCCATTCAAACCTCCAACATTTTAATTAATCATAACTAACAAACTACGCGGAATTATGAAAAGAGGCCGGTATTAAAAGAAACAGAAACTCAAAGAATTTTCATTGCCACACATTGCCTCACACTAAAACACCTGTGTCCTGCACTGAGTTCTTCAAACTTTTTTTCTGAAACACATGTACGAGCATCTCCTGATTTTTTTAAACGCTTCCAGTCGCCAGAAACTTCTCAACCCATGCCTTAATGGCCTTCCCTTCAGGTGAATTTCCTCCATATTCTCTCAAGGAATTTCTTTGCACTGTATTTATTGACTTCGTCTCTGCATACCAGAAAACAGTGTGCGCTCGTTGCTAAGAGGTCGCTATTTTGTTTTATGTCATTATTGTCCAACATGCGACAGATGAATTAATTGCAACAATGAAAACAATAATTCTCTGCCTTTCTCTTTCTTTTAATACCAACCTCATTTGAGAGTTATGATTAATTAAAATGTGGGAGGTTTGAATGGGACACAGTGTAATTTGATGAAGTTTTCAAACTGTTCAAAATTTTGAGATTTATGGGTTCCCAATAATTAATTAAATTCAACTTTAGAATCTATTTATTTTCATTAAGTTTTCATACTGTTCAAAATTTTGAGATTTTTTGGTTCCCAAGAATTAATTATTCACGAGTAGAATTCTAGCATACATAGAAGCCGACGAATATACTAAATGCATTTTTGAAAATCGACAGAATCATAAGATACTGTGTAAAAAACTAGTTACCAATGATATCTCAAATATCGAATAATGTTGAATATAATAGACATCAGAGTATTAAAGGATTAAATTAATAAACAACATTTAATTAACATCAAACAAATCTTAGGCTAATAAGTTATGCAGTAGAATAATTATGTGAAACTTATCTTATTTTAATAATTATTAATTATCTGATTACAAATAGGTTCGCTAAAACTCGGCATATATACGTTTAGGGAAGTTCGGGTAATGTGGACCCTTCTGTTTGAGTGGATCCTGTTAATATCTTCTTTAATTGGCGCTGCTCTCGAACAGAAAATATTTTAACTTCTTCCCCTCATCAACTTTGACGGGTTCGAGGCCAGTTTATTGTATTCCTTGTGCGAAGAAGGGTTTATTTGTGATATTTATGAAAATGGCCACTTTAAAAGTTTTCAAGCTAAGAATCAATTATTAATTTCTGTTATTGAATATTATAAATGCTGAAAAAAAACTCCTAAATATATTATGTTATGTAGATGCTGCTTTAATATATTGATGGGTATGATTTGATATTATGTGACATGGTGGCTGTATAAAATAATTAAACATAACAAAGGAATTCTATTAATGTGGTACTCCACGAGGACCTAGGTCCACTTTACACGAATACGTATATTTTATCAATGAGGATGCTATCTGTAAAAACCACCCACTTAATTAATTTTATTTACTAAACCCAAAGAACGTCCTTTTCTGCTGTGAAATGACGGGTGAATGTTATAATCAACAATCATTTTTCAGAACATGAAATAAATATCAGCGCTTTTTATTATGATCAGTCAAATTATTTTCAAATTAATCTGTGCATGTCTGTATAAATTAATAGAATAAATAAACTTAAAAATAGACTAAAAGCTAAGGTGGACTCTGAGGTCCACTTTATACGAATATGGAGGTTAACCCTTAAATTCGTAATGTATCCTTTTAGATACATCAGTTGGTTTAGTTAATTTAATATTTTAAATACATCAGAAGAAAATGAACTAAAATAAATCGTTTGAATGTGTGTCTAATAATACAATATACATAATAATAACAGATATACAAGATTCTGTTTTCACTGCGGTCCGCCACATTCAAATATTTAACAGAAGAAATTTGTGTTTTGCCAATTTAAGGGTTAAAGTGGACCTTTCTTGTAATGTAAAAAAAGAAATAAATTATGATGTTTGCATATTTGAATAAAATAACAATGCTATTTCATAGTTACAAGACTAATGATAATCACTATAATTAAACAAAATTCAAATTCCTTAATTAGAAGAAGAAAAATAACAAATTCAAAACAGGGGTCCAAATTACCCGAAGCTCCTCTATATTCAGAATCCATTATTCGATCAATTAAAGCTATAATTATTTTGAGATACTCTATGACAAGACGGATGCGCAACTTAACCAAATGAAAATCCCCCATACCCCCTATCCTCTACCGTTCTGACCTAATTAAACATTTGTCACGTGATTAGTATCGAAAATGCATTATTAGGCTGTTCTATGTTATTGTTATGCTGTACTAACATTAACGAATGTATGTAGCTTAAATTATTCAGCTCAGTTTTTCTTCACTGCAAGCATTTTGCGTCATTTTGACGTCATACTTGCATCACTCATGACAACATCGGCATCATGTAGAGAGACATTTCGTCGCCACTCAAATACACACTGTGTCACAAATGGACAGCCGCGTGCTTGAGGAATAACGTGATACATTTTATACTAGCAATGCCCAGCAGAGTGGTTGTCTTTATCAGGCAGGGATTTGCGAAAACAGATGGATCAAAGCGCTTTTGTCTCAATTCTTATAATTCTTGAAAGGGGGGAATCTTTAAACCACCCTTCCTTGTAGGCTTTGTATTTTGTGAGCTTTCAATGGCATCTAAACCATAAATTAGGCTGTGGTGCCTACATAAAAAAGAGTGAAGCTTTCTTTGTTTGCCAATCCGCAAGATATTCTCTGAGAAACAGAGTATTTATGTAACTTTAAATTGTATTCATTTCATTTCACTCTTATCCGTCTTATTTCATCAACATTCTGATATAGAAGAACATCACACCACTGATAGCATATCATTTGGATGGAGTGCCTGCTTTTTGCATCTCCTTGAAAAAAAATAAATATTGAGTATTCTTTTCTCCGTCTATAAGGAATCCGAAAAAAGTCATAAACTATAATTACATTTTTAATAAGGGTCTTGTTCAAGATTTTGATTAAAATTGACATATAAATGATAGCAACAAAAGTTAAAAATTTCAATTAATCAATGCAAGCAAATAACTTTAGCCTAGGTTAGTATTAAGATATTTAACGATTTAAGGTTCAGTGGGCCTAAGTAGAAGAAGTATTACTTGTTTAGTTCCAAAATTTAAAATTGCCTATTTAAGAAAAAACAATTAAAATTGAAGAATTTTTCAGATTCTCTTGTCACATGGTTTATGAGAAAACCTGCACTTTGCATTTACAAAATATCGCTTGTCGTATATAAGAAAACCTATACTTTGCATTTACAAAAATCGTTATATATATATATATATATATATATATATATATATGGTATGATCAGAAAAATAAATGCCTGGACGGGATTCGAACCCGGATCTCTGAGTATATATATATCACCATCATCTGTATCAGCATCAAGGATTAGACCTGCTGGTCTGTTCCGATCTCATGTTAGAATTGGTCTACCTATCTTTTACTGGGTCTTCCAACATTTTTTCGTCCTAGTGGTTTGTAATGAAGAATCTGTTTCGGAATTCTATTGTTATCCGTTCTATTGATGTGGTCCATCCATTCATCTCTGTATTGGGTAATTCCATCTAATAGTTTGAATATATTCAGTTCTCTTCGTATATCCTCACTTCGCCTTTGATCCATTATTGTATAGCAGCTACACTCCTCAGAAACCTCATTCCTGACGTTTCTATTCTTCGTTCCTGGTTTTTGGTTAAGACCCAGTGTTACGATCCATATAGCAGTGTTGGAACCGCCATTGTTTTATAGAATTTTAAAAGTGTCTCCTTTCTAGTTCCTTTGAGACTTCGTTTGGTGCCACACATATAATTACATTTATTTATTTTGTTTTCAATGTCTTCACTTTTTCTATAGATACCACTTTTTCTATAGATACATTGTATTCCAGGTAATTAAAATTGTTCACTTGTTTTATTACTTTATTCTCTAATTGAATTTTTACCTTAGTGGCATATATAATTAAATTTTTGACATTGAGCAATGGAAGCTTAATATATATAGGCCTATAGCCTAATAATTTTGTAAATATATATCCTATTACTTTATTTAACGAAATTGGGTTGGGTAAACTGGACAGAATCGGGACACGGGTTGAATAGGGCACTTTTAAATGTTGTTCTCTTCATTGAAATCTAAACCTCCAAACGAAAACTCTGGTATCCGACGACTAACCTCTGTATTTCATGTATCAAAATCAGTTGTGTAACACTTTGGTTCTCGTTTGGTTTTCTGAATATTTCACAAAAAAGAATTATTGTTCCAGGTAAGTGAAATAATAGCTTCGTACAGTTAATATTTTAATTTTTTATTATGCGTGTCTCTTATTAACTTATGGTCCAATTATGAATTAATTTTTGCTAAATTATTATTAAGTATTTATCCCCAAAGAGATTGCGATAATTTCCGTCTTTGTCGACAACAGTTTAGGTGTTTCCAACATATGAAAATTTAAGTACGTATTTCGGGTGAATAGGGACACTAATTTTCGGCTGAATAGGGACAGCGTATTTCACTAATTTATTTGTAACTATTGCATTGCAGATGTGTGATTATAAACAGAGTTGAGCAGAAGTTGATTTTCATAGAATTATTAAAGTATTTTATCAGGGAAGGAGATTGTATCATGCAGCAAACTTATTTGGGGTACCACCGTCAACATATCAGTGAAAGTGATGATCCGCTGAAAATAGCAGTTGGTGCAAAGAATCCTTCCATTGTCTGCATGTGGATTTGAATTAAAATTAAACATTGTAAAAAAGGCAGCTTTTGCTTGGCGCAGAAAAATGCAATAACCACAAATTTATCGCCATCAAAATCTGAATAAGAAGTAGATAATTATGATGATACTAGAGAGGCGGAACTGAATAACACTATATGTTGAGTTTTGTTTATAAAATATAGTTGTCCCATTTCATCAAAACTGGGAGAATGCATCCTGGTATCATGGTAAAGGACATGAATGGTGTCATGAAAAGTGTGTTAGAACTGAAGGGGGAAAAAATTATAGGCCTAATATAAAGAAATAAATCTTATTCCGTGATACTTTATGGAGGAAATTATGTTATAAAATTGTGTTTAAGATGTCCGAGAAGTAAATATTTCACGAACATCATACGACCTCACAATCATTGTTTTATTTTATTTATATACAGATTTTTAATGTTTACACATCTTTCTGTGCCTAAAGTTTTATTTTCCTTCTCGACTTGTCTCTATCCATCCACTCCTGTTCTCCAGTCCTCTTGTTCTCATTCCAGGTCTTATTTCTTGCATCCTTCTTCTTCTGGTGAACACCATTCCAACGTTTTCTTGGGTAAACTTTCTTCTTGCATTCGTCTTACGTGTACATACCTATTTAATTGCTTATACCTTATATAATCTACTATTGAATATTTAATATTCATTTTTTCCCTATGATAGTAGGCCTATTTATTATTTTTTATAATTTTGAACATCTTGCTGCTCTCCTCTTTTTAATTGTTATTAAAAATGTCAGCCAATATTCTGAACATTTATTGGTAGAGAGGTCTCTCCCACCCTGCAAATTACCTCTAATTAAACGCTCTCTTTACCTTTATTTTAACCTCTCCTTTTATAAATAGGCCTACTTCACGCCACACGGGCCTTACAAGGACACGACATGTCATGAGAGTATTTGTAACTTTGGATCACACACATACTTTCTTGACAACACAAGGGAATGGAGGGCCTCCCTGCACGATTGATTAGCTCAATGTCAGGGCTACTTCCAAGGCAAAACGAACATTTAATACAAGAGACTCATTCATTCATTCAGTCATTAATTCTAAACAAGATGAATATCATAAGGATGCGTATGATGTTCGGGAACATTTGGGTCTTAAAATTTCCCAGCATTTGTCTTCAGGTGGGAAAAAACTTGAAAAGCTCACCCAGGAAACGTGTCTCGCCGGGTATCGGAACTCAGGTCTGCTGCGCACCAAACAATTACGCTACCCGAGACCACAACAATGAACACCTCTTATTAAACATAGACGAAAAAATACAGGGTGCTCTAAAATTCCCGTTACAAACTTCTAGGACTTGAAGGGGGGACTGAGTTGATAATATTTAGAATTGGAAACCATGTCTGGAAACTTACCATTTCCGTGCTACAGCCGTTTGAAAAGAAGCATTGCCTGAACGTGTCTCAACAAGTAGTAGCTTCGCGATTCGTCTAAATCGAAAATTTCCCTATCGAGTTTTCCAAGACTTGGTGTTATATATATATTTCCCCCCCCCCCAAAATGTCAATTTTTTTATCTAAATTTTGAAAACTGCAAAAATTTATTGTGCAGGGTGTATACGGGATTATTAATGCAAGTCATGATTCAGTTTCCATTTTGTTTCTTTGGTTATTAATGAGTTGAATTGTAAAACAAGTGATGTACTGTGTCACGCCTCATAATAAATTACTTGTAAAAGTGGTCGCGTCAAAAACATGTTTTCAAACGACTGTAGCACGGAAACGGTAAATTTTCGGACATGATTTCCAATTCTAAATACTATCAACTCGGTCCCCTCTACAAGTCCTAGAAGTTTGTAAGGGGAATTTTAGAGCACCCTGTATAGATATAGAACTATAATACTGTTTTCGCCTGAACTTAGAAAGAAGAAAAAAAATTAATACTTCATCAATGTGTACATTAAAAATTGAACATTCCATGTTAAAGAATATGTGGTGGCCAGAGTATAGGATAGTAAACAACAACAAACAAATAAATTTCTTTCTTTCTTGGATCCATAAAACACGTGACCTTGTCACAAGCAAGACGTTATAATTTGTCTAAGTGGGCATGAATATGAAATGTAATGGGACTTGCACCGCTATTGCAGGCTGGATATGTAAGGAGTCTGACGGCCAGCACAATGCCCACTTAGCCACCTCCAGAGCACCAATATGTCATTATGCATTGTTCCCTTACACGGTAGTTTCCTTCATCATTACACAGTAGTTGTGTGTCACAACACCCGCACCTTACTCTATCATCAAGACTATGATATGTTCGTCACGCAGCAATTGCCTAACTAAACGAATTCATAAGTAAATCTAATTCATGGCCTAATTTTGTGTGGTTTACGGAATGTATGTTCATTCTGTTAATTAAATCGAATTTATCTAGTTTCGTTGAAATAAAAAACATGGCGACCATTGGAGCTATTCTTAAATTTCGACCTTCAAATACACCCTTATTTGTAATGATCGGATTTGGCTGATGTTTGGAAAATACCTTCCTCGTTTCATTTTAATGGCATATACCAATTTTCGTTGCGAAAAAAATTGGTCTCTACTGTAATTTTTAAATGAGCGCTTCAGGTTAACCCCCTCTCCTAACGATCCGATTTTGTTAGATGTCGAACTCGACCCTATTTTTGTTAATTGATTCTACTGCGGCCATTAGAGTGTTAAAACATACACGCGCGCGCACACACACACACACCCATATATGACCTGCACCTCCACGAAATTACTTTGAGACCCTGTCTAGTTGAGACCGAAACAGGTGTCAACATTGAACTATATTCATTAATGCTGTATGATGATGATGATGATGATATATGTTATATTATGTACATATATATATATATATATATATATGATTTCTTCACGGTCTTACGTATGATTGAGTGGTGATGATTATAGTGGAGAAAAAATGCCAAATGGGTAAATTGCAATAGAAATTAAAATAATAGCTATTTATATTTTTTTCGGAAATATACTAACTTACTCACTGGCACTATCGAACCCGTAGGTTCATTGCCGCGCGGACGTAAGCTCTCTATATATCCTTATCTTGAGCTAATGTTTTCGAATCAATCCCTGTATAATCTACCACCCTCAAATCAAAGTTTATGATATCCTCCCACCTCATTCTTGGTCTATGAACTGGGCGTTTTCCCTCTGGTTTTCCTACAAGAAGCTTCCATGCACGTCTTCCATTCCCCATTCGTGCCACATGTTCTGCCCATCGCAGTCTACGACATTTAACTGTTCTTATAATGACTATGTAGTTCACTGTAATGTAGTTTTCTCCATTCACCTCCCTGTTCATTTCTCTTTGGTCCGAAAATTTTCCTAAGAACTTTATTTTCAAATACTCATAATCTCCTTTCCTCCCTTAAAGTAAGAGTCCATATTTCGCATCCGTATATATAAAAGGTGGAATAATTGTTTTATATAATTTCAGTTTAACGATTTTTAAAAGGAGTTGGGACGTCAAGAGCCTCTTAATGCATAATAGCACGCGTTTCCAGAATTGAGCCTATGTTTAATTTGTTTTCGGATATATATATATATATATATATATATATATATATAGCCTATATCTTACAATATCATTGTGCCGTTTTCTTTTAACCATATTTCTTTGCTGTGGGTCGTCATATTTCAATTCCTTCTGGCTTTTTTCGTGTTGAGACTTGAAAGTAGTTTTGAAGTTCTGAAGACTTCTGGATGGTGTTTCTCTTGAGGCCGAAACAGGTCAACAAATGACCTAAATTCGTGAATGTACTATGATGATGATGATGATGATGATATATATATATATCATTATTATTTCTGGTATAACTAGCAATACAAATTTATCCAACTACCATTAGGTTCACCACGTGCTGATATCCACTATGATCTAATTAATATGTTTAGTTATTCTCTACCACTCTTTCAAAATGCCTGACTTTCTCACATCAATAACATGTTTGTTATAATAACGATAATCTAACAAATCTAACAATCTCTTTAAAGAAAAATTCCTATTATCTGACTGGGAATCTCATGAAATGTAGTCAGAAACGCTGACACTAGCGCCATGACGCTGGTCAGAAATGTATTATTATTCGCTTTGTTGTTGTAAAGGGACCTTTGTAAGGAGCGAACAAAACTCACAACCATCGGCGGCAGATTCTCTAGAATACTTCATTTGCATAGTTATAAAAGCATCTTGGAGTATAAGAAACCGAAAACTTCATCGAGAAAAGTGAGTCCTTTTTCTTGGTCAGTTCTTTCAAGATCCTTCTTCAGGAAATCGGCCGATATACGTTAAGCCGTGATCTATACATGACTTCGACATAAGATAGTGTAGGTTTACTGTAAAATCTTCATATATATATGAAAGTTTTCTTGGGCTTCCCGCGTCTTGGATCCAAGTTCGGCCTCTGGCCACTGATTTCGTCGTTTCGGCATGATCCCACATGCCATTATCAAGGAATGATAAGTTCGAGTCACAGGTTTAGATCTTCTATAATAAAATACATAGAATTTTCGCTGTGGTCCGTTTCCGAAGACGTACACCCATGCAAGGTTTAGTTCTTATGTAGTTAAACACACACACATATATATATATATATATATATATATATATATATGCCTATATATATATATATATATATATATATATATGTGCTGTGGTCTCGAGGTAGCGTGCTGCTTTGTCACGCAGCGGGCCAGGGTTCGATCCCCGGTCGGGGCAGTTTTTCTGGGTGAGGTTTTTATCGGGGTTTTCCCTCACCTGTAAGACAAATGTCAGGAAAACTTTAAGGCCCAAACGGTCCCCGAAATCATATGGCCATCATCCTTATCATTATCATCCTTACCATTATCATTATCATCATCATCCTTCACCGGTGTGGAAAGCAACGGGAAGCTACCACACCTACAATTCCCTAGTAAAGCTGCAAGCATAGTATGAAAATGCTATGATTGCAGTGAAGGACGTGTCTTCGGGCTGAATTACTATGGATGGATATATATATATATATATATATATATATATATATAAATAATTCTTATGTACGTGTTTTTGTCACTCTACTCCTAAATGACTAGACCGATTTTGATGAAATGTTTTGTGTGTGTCTGATTGGGCCCCTCGATGGTTTAGATTCACAATTGGAACCTCTAAAACCGTTAGGTGTAAGAGTTCACCAGAAGTGAACATTTAAAAACCTCTCTAATGGTCACATTTTTTCAATGTTTCAGAACGAAACTCAGTATATCCTATTAAAATAAACCGACGCAGGTTTTGTCAAAAAATGAGCGAAATGTGAAAATTAGAAGTGGATGTTTACTTGAAATCCGACATTAAGAGCTGTCAAATCGACTGCGCCGATTTTGATTACTTTTTTTCTTTTGTGAGTCGGTCTCTGGATGGCTTTGATTCAAAATTGGATCTTCTAAAATTATTAGGTGTAGGAGTTCACATGTAGTGAAAATTAAAAAAAATCGCTCTAGTGGTCTCAATTTTTAATATTTTACAACGAAACTCAGTATATCCTATTTTTTTTAAAAAAACCGAGGTAGGTACTGTCAAAAATTGAGCGAAATCTGACAATTAGAAGTGGAGGTTTTACTCGAAATCTGAAATTAAAAACTGCCTAAACGACTAGACCAATTTCGATGATTTTTTTTTTTGTATGTGTT